>OX381627.1:30000-1230000 GCA_947459985.1 Diloba caeruleocephala | reverse complement strand
AAATGTTTTATTATGCTCGAATAGCAACTTTATTTATTAGTAATTACATATTTATTAACTTTATTTATTAAATAAAGTAGAAATATTAACTTTTTTTTAAATAAACGGCAACTTTATCTCACCATGGGATAATGTAATCCCAGAGGGCAGATTAAAGCAGCTGGGCATGGGCATTGGACATGACTTTCATCTTGTCCATGTTAATTTTAAAGTTGGGAACATTGCCGAGCTCTTGTAACGATTCTGCCATGACTACGATGTCGTCGGCAAATCGAAGGTGAGTGATATACTCGCCATTGATGTTAAATGCCGAATCCTTTCCACTCCAGTAGCTTGAAGGCATGTTCCATTGCAGCGGTGAACAGTTTCTGGGAAATGACGTCCCCCCGTCTCACACCTCTCCGCAATGGAACACACAAAAATTGCATATCAACTTTATTTTATAATAAAACACTTTTAAACGGATTCTATCGCGTATATTTTGATTTTTGATTTTCCTGACGTTTCGAATACTTTGCAGCATTCGTGGTCGCAGGATAACTTTATTTTATTCTTTTTTTTCTTGAGCAGGAAGTCATATCTGCAAAGTTCTTTTAAGCGCTTTGTGCTGAACCTGTATTTTATTCCTGACTGTTTATCTACAAATACGATAGTAAAGTCTTAGGTTTTCGCGGTTATTACTCATAATAAAACACTTTTAAATGGATTATATCGCGTATATTATAGATTTTTGTTTTTCCTGACGTTTCAACTCTTGCAAGTGTTTTATTACAAATACGATTTTCGCACGATTCTTTGTAAAAAAAGTCTAGTCAAGCCCAAAGGCTACCGCACATTATAACGACTCAACACCGTCATTATTCTAACTTTCGGTTAACAACAATGAGCTAGCAGTTCGGCATCAGTCTACCTCACAGCGTCAACGAATAGATAACGCGTTCTCAGCATGGTAACCATTGGCGTCAATTATATCAGACCATGCCTACGTTTTTGAGCGAAGGTCGATCAAGGGATCTTGCCCGATCCAGATTGGTTCCTTGAGGCGATGACGTCGATATGCGATGCATCAATGCCCCGGACTAGGCTGGCGTAAGGCTGTGTACTGGTGGTCGGAGGAGATAGCTCTATTGCGCACGGTCTGCCTGGCATCCTGTCACCGGTACCAACGAAGCCGACGCCGGCGTAGTGCTACAGCCCGAGGGACTGCAGAGAGAGATCTGGCCTACCGGGTGGCCACGAAGTCGCTACATAGCGCAACTCGCAAGGCGAAGGCTCGATCCTGGAGCTAGCTCCTGGAGGGACTTGACAGGAATCTGTGGGGAGACTCTATCGTAAGATCGTGGGCAAATTGCGCCCGTGGGTACCCCGGTGACCGAAGTCCTCGTATGATCACACTAGAGCCACCCACTGGTGCCACGCCTATAGGCACATCTCAAAGAGGGTGACTGTAAAGCGGTCACCCCCCCGGGGGGATTGTAAAGGATCCCCCAAAGCGTCCCACGGCAGCGCATGACCACATGCGTGCTACCGCCTTCTCTTGGGTCGCTCGTTGTGGGCACGCAGATTCCCCAATCTACGCACCCGCGAACCCAGAGGAGACCTTTGGGTTCGCGGGGGCCTTATAACAATGGTAGGGGGTTTCAGGCGTATGGGAATTAGGCACCAGGGCGGTTGTTACACCGGCACCGTCTCCTCCTTCTTCGAGCGGGATCGGCCCTCTCCCGGTCCCGCTCTGCAGTCTCCATCTGGAGCATGACGCTCACAGAAGGAAACCACTGCATTCCAGTTTTCCTGCTCTGGCAACATAGACAACACCACTGCTGGCAGAGAGAGATCTTGCCCGATCCGATCGACCAGGATCCGCCGCTCGGCGGCCCACGCAGGGCACGCCTTGAGCGCCCTTTCCATCCCTGACACCAACAGACTGGGCGGAGGAGTTCGGTGAGGTTACGGAGGGGATGTTGAGCCGAGCCATATGCCGCCTGAAGGTTCGCTGCACTGCACCGGGTGCGGATGGCATTCCGGGCCTCGCACTCATATATGAAGTCTTTTAGGGACCACATGAGGTGGCTGTCACACCAGCTGCCACAGTCGAATCGTGTTCCCGTCCGGCTGGAACGAAGCTGGATTGGTTCTGCTGAGGAAAGAAGGAAAACCCGTGGAGTGTCCTTCTGCATACCGTTCTATTTTCCTGCTCGACGTTGCTTCGAAGCTATTCGAGAGAATAATTTCCCGAATACTCGTTGAGCACCAGTCCACTCCTCACTTCACTCGACTACACCAACATCCGAAATAACTATCTGTAGATCATACAAATATTTGTTCCGTGCGGGAACCGAACCCGCGACACGCAGTTACTTGGCCAGCATTTTGTATAAAAAAATATAGCGACTGGAAAATGCCTGGCAGTTAAAGGTACATAATGAAGCCCCAAAAAGCATTTAAAATAAAATACAGATCTTACTTGGAATAAATATCTCGGCATTCATCTAATGGATAGAAGTCTAACTCTGCAAACCCCAGTCGATTCGACCAAGGACCTTTGAGGACATTGGTAATCTGAAAAACAAAAAGTATGGGTATATCATTACAAGTGAACCAGTTCGTTGAACAGCAACGCACAGAGTTGCGTCTATTGCCTTTGTCCTTTTACGGAGCGTTCTAATACCCAGGCAGTTGGAATCATAGCTTACTAACTGAAAAATCAATTCGCATTCAGCGGTCATGTTGAGGCCTTTTTAAATTTTTACCGCAGTGCAAAGTCTCGTGCTCTTCGTGCACCTTGGGGAAGGGTAAAGGGGTGTTTCGGATTCTCTTACCCGCTAAAAGCACCAATACAGTCATCTTCAGCACCGAATGGGAGCTCCAGGTTCGAACGCACCGGCGCCGGCCATTGGTGCTACGCCCTTAGCACATCTCAGAAGGGATGAGTGTAAAGAGGTTACCCCCTCTAGCTCGTATTCAGCCCTAGTACGAGCTGACTTTTTCCGTGTGGTGTCCGGATTAAGAATATAGCACCACTCCATCTCCTCCCGTGGATGTCGTAAAAGGCGACTAAGGGAATCTAAACCAGAGGGATGGGCAGCAGCGTCCCTTCTGTGAAACGGTAGCCATACTGCGCTCACCAACCCACCTGCCAAGCATGGTGAGTATTGGCAAATAGGGGGGTATTTTGAAGAATGATGACACAGTTGTGAAAATCTATGGGGGAGGCTTTTGTTCAGCAGTGGACGTATAAATGGCCGATATGATGAGGAGCTGACGGTACTAGCATTCACTACTTGAATACAAATGTGATCTTTACCACAGCTCTGTGGTACATTGCGTGAGAGAGTCTAGCTGTAGTCACTAGTTAGAGCTCGTAAATGGGCTAGCTCAACCGGGGAAGTACCACGCCGTCACAGGATACCGGCATGAAGAAGGAATACATATATTGTGGGTAACAACAGTCTTTCTGCGTTTCGTATGATGGGCGACGAATACCGGAAGCTCAAGCCCCAAGAATATGTTAGAGACGGCATGTGAAGGTCGGCAACTCATCAGCGAGTTCCCTGGTGTTACGGATGGTTATGGGGCCCGGTGGTGATCGGTAATCGTTTGGGCGACCCACATGATAGTTTGCCTTGCTATCTATATAAATAAATAAAATTGAAGTGTCTGTTTGTAATGTCAAAATAACAGCTGTTTACTAAATGCGTATGAAAGTATATACGGTACCTACAAAAAAAAAATGCTATTTATAATTTTTTTGTCTGTCTGTCTGTCTGTTTGTTCCGGGTAATCTCCGAAACGGCTGCACTGATTTTGACGGGACTTTCACTAGCAGATAGCTGATGTTATAAGGAATAACTTAGGCTACTTTTATTTTAGAAACATAATTAGGGTTCCACACAAAAATATAAAACCCTTGAAATGAATAGTATCGAAGTACTCTAAATTTCTTTTAAATTAAACGCGGGTGAATCCGCGGGTCCCAGCTAGTACAATAATAAAAATTTAAAGCTATCAAAGTTGTTTATCACTGGTCATGTGTTTAGCTAGATCAATATTTATGGAACTTAAGCTCTCTGCTGCTATTAAAAAAGACGACATAAGACAACTCACACTTCTAGCGCCCCAGCCAATTACAGTGATGCCTCTAGTGTTCACAGGCAATGGCCGGGCATTCCTATCAAAGTCTATTTTCTTTACTTTTTTGACTTTTCTACCGAATTTCAGAGTCCGTCTCAGCCGCATGATAGCGAGGTTGTTCCATAAGGTCTTGGGGTTATACTGTGGATGGAAGTAGATCTCCAGGACAGCGATGTTCTCGTCTCCACCCTCGTAGAAGTCGCAGCCGACTTGTACTGAGAGGAAGGCTGGGTTCTCACGGAAGAACCGGTTATTCCAGGCCCTGTTAAAAATAGGAAATCACAATCAAATTTTAATCGATTCGTAGACTCTAACTTTTATTGGCTTCATGCCCTTTTCTGCTAAAAATAAAATAATCAGTCACATAGTCAGACACTGTTAGTATATTACAATTTTTTAAAATATCTTTAAGTGATTCGCAAGGACCCATATCGTAGATTGTACGGATAGCCTTCTGTAATATAAACATTGAATCTATATTAGGCGCTGCTCCCTCAACAGAATGCCATATGATATTATGCTGTGAAAATACGCAAAATATACAAGTCTGGCCGTAGCTACATCAGTTAGTTGTTTAATTATTCTGTCTGCAAATGCAGCAAAACTTAGTCTATGGGATAAAGCCTTTATATGAGCACCCTACTGTAATTTAGAATCAATAGTTACACCTAGAAATACAGTTGCATTTACTAACTCGAGTTTGTTGCCTTCAAAAATTATTTCCAATTCAACGTGAGCTACATTTGGCAACGAAACCTTTAAAAATAATTAACTTTATAATTTGGTTTTATTACTATTTAATAAAATGTTATTTGCAGTAAACTATCTAGACAGAGAGGATAAACTATCATTAACGTGTGTAACTTCATTTACTCTCCTATTGATTTAAAAAATAAGTGATGTGCCGTAGCAATTAATATTTTATCAGATAAAGCCGACATCATATAAGAGAGATCATTTTTATAGGATAGGAATAGAAATGGACCCAGAATTTATGCCTGTGGCACGCCCATTTTCACCCGAGATCCTGAAGGTGTTAAACCATCTACTTTTAGATGTATTTTAGAAATACAGAAGATAATACAAGCTCGAGAACTCGACCGCGAATTCTGTAGTGACTCTCTCTTTACAAATAAGCGTATTGTGATCAACGCAATTAAAAGCATTGGAAAGATCATAGAAGATACCAGTAACATGACGTGAGTGATATTCTAGAAGCCTAGGAGGGACAGGCTTCTAAAAAAGTGGTGACTAGTTTCACACCTGCGTCTGTAGTCGATCTACCCTTCGTGAA
Source organism: Diloba caeruleocephala (assembly GCA_947459985.1). Classification (NCBI taxonomy): domain Eukaryota; kingdom Metazoa; phylum Arthropoda; class Insecta; order Lepidoptera; family Noctuidae; genus Diloba; species Diloba caeruleocephala. Next base: position 1,224,575 of record OX381627.1, on the reverse strand, counting down.
GCCGAACTGCCGATCGTGCAAAATATTATTAGTGTTAAAATTGACCATAATTTGATCAAGCATAACCTTTTCAAGTACTTTACATATTGTTGAAAGAGAAACATGTCTATATTAAAGGGATATTGCATGCAGCCCGATAAAAACATTGGGATAACCTTACTAGGTATATATATATCAAATCTGGGAATGTTCCACGATCTATGCAAAGATTGAAAAAAATTGCAATTAACGGGGCAATGCTGTCAATATATATATAGATTCAAGTACTTTAACAGATATACCCCAAAGATTTCCAGTATTTTAAACCTTTAAAAGATTTTATTACTGTAGAAATAGTCCATGTCTAAATTGAAAAAGCTGGAATCATCATCATCATTTCAACCGAAAAACGTCCACAGCTGGACAGATTGTGGACAACTGGCCAAAGATTGCCACAACGACCGGTATAGGCTTGTGTTATGTGCTCAGTTTATATATATTTGTTAGGTACTTTTATTTTGTGTAGATAAATGTCATCGCATCTATAACTCTCACTCTTATTTTGTTAGTCCATCTATCTAATTTTCTCTTCATCACGCAAAGGTCATTCGGCAGAAAATGGCATTAAGACCTTTATACACTATTGTACATTAAGAATAAATAAACAAATAAAATATAACTGTTTTAGCAATCGCTTAGACAGTTTATCATTGGTAAAGAAGGTCAGGTCGTTTGGTAGAAAATGCCTATAGCATTAAGACAGCCTTTGTACATTAAGCATAAATAAAGAACGCACACCAGCCGTCATCAAAAATATAATAAAAGTAAAGATATTATAATCTTACAATTGCAAACACGACGCTGAAGTTATGACCAAGTCTGACTTGATGATAGAGCCCCCACATTGAAACTTCTTGAATAACTGGACACTCGCCATGAAGGGAAAGCGCTTGATCTTTACTCGATGTCCCTCAAAAATGCGACGCGCGGAAGGATCTAAAAAAGATTGATAATAGCATTCATCACCTGCGGTCCTTGTGCGCAGGAGTGCCAGAGGGAAGATCTCTCCTGTAGCATTATTTTAGTGACGACGACACTACATTACAAACCAAACCCGCGGTCGTGTAAAACAGAACTGAGAGTTTCTGCGTTAAACTAGTGTATTGGTCTAGGTGTTCTATTTAGTTTTTTTTTGTTAAGTAACTATGATAACCCACCTTGGATTTGACATATGTATATGTAACTCACATGCACAAACACCCAGACCCGAAACAACTATCTGTAGCTGGCTGACTGTGTTGTGGACAGTTCTAATATTATCATCATTATCATATCAGCCACAGGACGTCCACTGCTGAACAAAGGCCACCCCCTTAGATTTCCACAACGAGCGGTCACATCTCCCGCTCTCATCCAACGACTCCCAGCGACCTTCACCAGGTCGTCTGTTCACCTCGTTGGAGGTCGTCCCACGCTACGTTTTCCGGTGCGCGGTCTCCATTCGAGAACCTTTGTGCCCCAACGACCATCAGTTCTACGAGCAATATTATCGAACACAAAAAATTACACAAATTACTCTCGTATCTGATCTGCTCGACATCCGTCAGTCGGTCATGGTCGAGGATAGGCGGAGAATAAATGGAGTTGACTGTGAAGTTGGGTATCGTATGGTGCCAGCTAATAATAGCACCAGCCCATCATCAGCCAAAGAACACCAAAATGCCATTGGAGGCGGCTAGGAAACTGGCATATACGACACGGATTTGCAAGATCATTCAAGATAACCTGAACCGCGATCGTAATGCTTAAGAACTTCTATTGCACACTGTTGTGGAGTGGTCGGTTGCCTTGGCAGTGGTGGCGAAACCCTACGGTTTCCAGAAACTTCCTCGATGTTTCAGCAATGGTGGGGATTCCGTCGCCGTTCATTGGGTTGTGGTAGGTGGCAGGCCGCCTTTTTTTATTGGGCTCATTGGAAATTCTACATGACCTTCCTCCGCCCCGGGAAAAGACAAAGGGGCATGCTGGACTCTTACCGACTAAAACCACTGGGGCGGTCATTTTCGACACCGTCCGGTGCCCATCCTGAGAGATTTCAATGCTTGTGCCAGTATTTGTAACTACTGGGATAGGCCAATGGAGAGGAGTGAGACAGGAGGTGCTGAAGGAGTGTTGTTTACGGTCTTTCACGGTGGTCCAGGACACTGCCGGTAGCTCACCACCCCCCAATGGCTTGGAATGAGCTGAGTAGTTGGGGATTTTGGAAGTAGAGCTGCGTAATGTTAGCTGCCTGAAGGATTGCAACACCGCACATGGCCCGGATGGATACTATGTAACCGACAATGACCGCAATTTTTCTAATTTACTAACTAAAATTATGGCTTATGGGTGACAAAACAAACGCATTATTATGTCAAACAAAAATTATGATCTTTCCGTCAGCGGTGTTTACGGTTGTTATTAAAACTAAAAGTCAGTCTAAATAATTATGAGAATAATGGGAATCTTAAAATTTATACTTACGCCAATATTCATCATTATCAGTCAATAAATTACTATCAGAGTCATTATTTTCTTCAATGCCTTTCGTAATATTATGTGAATTATTTCTATCAGTATTCAAATGTTTTATTATTTCTTTATTGATATCAAAATTACCATCATTTCTTTTAAAACCATACATGTACTTTAGATATTCAAGTTTGTTGATAAAATTTTCTATATGTGCAGTTACATGTACATCATCTATTGCTTCATAGCTGTTATTGTCTTCACTTAAAACTTCGTTTAACTGTGTAATAACATCTTGAGTTTTGTTATCGATGCTATCAACTTTGGCTAGTCTAGCTATTTCCTTCAGATTGTCGTAATCTTGTAAGGTAATGGAGGTGAAAAAATTGTGTATTGATGAAAATTCTTTTAACCTCGCTCTAAGCTTCGTGCGTTTTAGTTTAAGAATAGCGAAGATACTGTTAACAGTACTTCGTATTGCCAATTCGGTTACTGCTATTTCATTATCTTGGCCGGCTGGTAGTTCTACAAGACTTTGAATTTGGACGAAAACATTAAAAATGACGAAATGTAAGATATTATTCTTCATGGCAAATATATGAAGAGACTTTGTTTTCTGTATCGAAGAAATGCTAAACTTTAAAATACTTATAATTATTATGGAAACTTTCAATGTAGTATCGAAATGTTATTGTTATAATAGTGGGTAGTTTCTCAATATATTGAAATATGTTTTATGGCATTTGTTTCACTTCCTTCTTGTTTCTACAAAATGTGATTGCTTATTTATGCAATAAAATATCCGATTGCGTTTATATATATTACTATTTTATCAAATTGGACATTTTGTAATAATTGAAACTTTTCATTGTATATACACAAGTCAATCCATATTTATAAATATAAAATTTATTCCAATTGTATATAATTAGGTTTGCTACAATCATCATGTTCCGAATTCCTGTGGTGGTAGCTAGACATCATCATAGGACACTTCTTGAACCGATATTGAGGTCCAAGGGCAATTTCTTTACAAAAGTAAATGATGTTATTTGAAATATGATGCACAGCCTTTTTGAGTCACTTTATTTAACTATGACATTTCTTGAGAAAACGAGAATATGATTGTTATTAACCGTGCATTACGATTTAAATAGCATGTCAGAGAAAAAAAATTGATATGAAAGATGTCACAAAACTTGATACTGGAAATAACTACGAATTTTGTCCGAGGTAATTGACAAAACAATGGATGTCAAATATATAAATTTGTACGATTAGAATAATCATGCATATAAACCCACGAAGCAGAAAAACATAACCGAATCAGAATTCGCAACAGTAAGGAATGTAAAACATTCATTGAAGACTTTAGAAAACAAATAGACGGACTGTCTTAACAATCATCATTTCAGCCGTAAAAACGTCCATTGCTGGACAGAAGCCTCCCCAGAAGATTGCCACAATGACCGATATGGGTTTGTGTTGTGTTTTCATTGCGGGATATTGCCATAATCGCCGCGCTTGGCAGACGGGTTGGCGATCGCAGTTGAGTTGTTAATATACTCGAAGGACGCTGCTGCCCATCCTCCGGCTAATCCTTTAGTCGACTTGTACGACACCCACGGGAGGAGATGGGGTGGTGGTATTCTGAGCCACACAATTTATATAATATTGTGTTTTATTGATTTAGTACTAATTTAAGTTTTCTTAAAGTACACTAGTTTAGTAGCAGCTAAATCTGTTTAGCTTGGATCTCAAGTAGGGCATTAAAAATACCTTTTTTGCTGGCAGAATTCTTGTTACAAATCCCAGTTTGTTCTTTTCTTTCGTTTTTTTTTTTTAAACGTTGCCCCACACTAAGGTTTCTCCTGTGTTGTGGGTGCGTTTACAGACATGAATTCCACACAATACACCCAGACCCGGAACAACTACCTGCAGATCATACAAATGTTTGTTCCGTGCGGGAATGGAACCCACGACCCGGAGCGCAGCAGCCGACTGTATCAGCCACTGCACCAACCGTACCGTTTGCCGATGAAAGATAAAGAAGAGATCGGGTCGTCTATTGTCATGTGATCTATTACAAAAGCAATTGCTCTTACATGTAATAATTATTATTATAATAATTAAATAATATAATAATGAATAGATGTTTAATTGAATTAGTAATAATGAATAGATGTTTAATTGAATTAGTAATAATGAATAGATGTTTAATTGAATTAATAATAATGAATAGATGTTTAATTGAATTAATAATAATGAATATATTATATAATATATAAATTGTGATTAATAACCTGACCTATTTAAGTACGTACTTAATAATAATGATAACAATATATTCAATATAAATAATAATAATTAATGTTTTATACAATTTCTTATTTGTTGTAGGTAAATAGATACTACTGATAATAAATGCTAATAACAATAACAATAGTGATAATTTATTTGTAATTGTTGCTTATAGTAAATATTTGATTTAAATAATAGTATTACATTTAATAACTACGATACAATATTAAATAGGTATATCAGAATAAATATCTAAAAGAAATAAATAAATATTTAAAATGAAACTTAATATCTACTAATATTAGGTATTCCTATAATACATACGTGTAATAGCAAATTGATATCTAAGGTACCCCTTGCTGTAATTAAGTATGACATTCATATCACATTAATCAAAATTATAAAAGTGACTCTCCTCTCTCCTACCTTTTTGCCGTGCCCGACAGGGCCCACATGTGATTCCTATACTGTACTGTAACACCAAGTAACTTGTGGAGTGCAATAAATGTATTGAGTATTGAGTATGTAGTGTTGGGTAGCAACAACCCTCTCATTGGCGATACTACGCAGAACACCTGTCAAAAAATTTTAAAAATATTGTATTACTCTCAATATGATAGTATATTCAGTTTTACTAAGGTGACGATATAAATATAAGTTTTAATTGTATTATAAATATGGTTGGTGTGGAATGGTTACCTAAAAGTATTTCCTTGCTCAATATAATGCAATATAAGCTTATGTTTTTATAGCGTTCGTTTAATATTCTTGTAATATAATTCTAAATTTATATTTGCTTATCAGTGATATACAAATTCCTTACATGTTTTCGTGCATCGAACGTAATACATTTTATTTGAACTTATACGTATTATTACTCAGTCAATCTTTATTTATATATTTTTGTAAGTTATTGCAATTCAATAGAATGAATGTAGATAGGATAATTATGTTTTTAATAACAGTGGCTGTTGCTAAACATCATCATCATCATAACAGTCTGCGTCAGTCCGTATTAGAATCTAAAGGCAACTTCTTCGTCAAAGTCAATGAAGACATTCACTTTTCATTAGAAAAATTATTTATAAATATAAATCTTAGTGAAAATTTCTCTAAACAATCAAACATAAAATTATTATTAACAATGCATTATGATTTGAGTAATATAGCAGATAAAAACTTTGACACGTTTAATGAAATTCTAAATATAACCAAAGTGAATGTCGATCATACTGAAGCTATGATAAAATTAGACACAGTGGTTAGAACATTATTAAAAGATAACCATTTTGATGTCTACGGCCAAATAAAAGAAAAAAAACATAAGCATGCGAGACGTGAATTAAAAACTAGGAGTTTAAAAGTTTCTTCTGAATTTGGAAAAAGTGAAGAATTTATGGATTTTATAACAGACTTTATGGCAAAAGTTAACAACCTCACTGTGAAAGATTTTAAGCAATCCTCAAATCTTAACAGAAATATTGTTTCATCTCGGAGGAACCTTAAAGTGTGGTGTAAGTTGTGAAACAAGAACATAAAAAGTTACTACAAAATAAAGCAGTACCTCGCACGCGTGGACTCACAATATATCTGGTTTTGAATTATATACTGGATTTTTCATCGTATAAATGTTTTCCTGGCAAAATCCAACGGATCCTAGGTCTGTGTTCTAGTTAACTAAAGGTACTGTTCATTCTCATTACCAAATGCATGAGTGGTTTCATTAGAACCATTGGATATCATGTCACGAGTTTGAACTCAATGTACTTGAAGCAAAATTATATATATTTAAAAACAACCCCATATAATATTATGCTACCTTTTCTAGCTTTAACAGCTTTTAACAGCAGCTCGCTTAAGACCACAAAGTATATATTTTCTCCACAGCACCGCCAAAAACAATAAAATCAGATATCTTCGACGGTAGTCAAACCAGGAGAGTCTTTAGACGCCGGAAAACCGAAGTAAAGAAATACCCGTTCGTCGTGAGTATTCACATCATGGGCGAGTTCCAATGCTCTGGCTCCATCATCAGCAGAGACGTGGTCATTACTGCGGCTTCGTGTTTACAAGTGTAGGTGCTAAACATTTTACAAAACTGAAATAAATATTCGGATTTTTTTCGCCTTATGTTTTATATTTGTTCGGCAGTCATTAAGCCAAGTTGGAGGCCTTTGGGTAACTTGATCAACTCTGACACAAGGTTGGCCTCTAATCACACGAAAAGAAGAAGAATTATGTGCATACCTAATTTGAATATACGAGCAGCCAATCCACACGTGCACATGCTTTCATACAATTTCATAATTATTTCTCGACGTTTCGAACCCTTTACAGCCTTCATCGAATGCGGGTCACGGACAGACTGCGTTATAATCGTCTGTAAGGCAATTTACATCGTTGTTACTTCTACTTACTACCCAGGGCATTCTGGCGTTTATATAAATTTGTCGATATTTGTGCGAATAATAAATGTATTACATCTATTATTGGCGTAAACATTAACAAATTCATATTTTGTAGAATTTGAATAGGAACTCAGTGGAAAATCAACCTCAGTACTGAAAATATGATTTCTTTTTTGCGCAGTGCATACAAGGAGGAATTCCTTAAAAATAACCCGAAGGCTATCTACGTGCGCGTTGGAAGCGACTACACTCTGCGGAATGGCGAAACTATACCAATACAAAAGTTGTATTTCTATCCCGAATATGATCCTGAAAACATGAGACATAATCTGGTACTGATCAGGATGGAGAGAAGGATTAGGTTCTCGATGCAACAGAAGAAAATCAGACGTATCGTATGGGATAAGTCTCCGAGAAAATTGAGTGCTAATACTGAAGGCATTCTTATTCTAGGATGGGGTGCTACGAAGGTAGGATATATTTTCCAAATGTTTATATTTGTTAGCGACGCTTTATAATATATATATGTAGCTGACTGTTTAATATAAAATATATATTGACGCTCATCACTGACTCACTGACTAACTTCGACGGCACGGTTGGCGCAGTGGCTGATACAGTCGGCTGCTGCGCACCGGGTCGTGGGTTCGATTCCCGCACGGAACAAATATTTGTACGATCTGCAGGTTGTTGTTCTGGGTCTGGGTGTGTGTGTGGAATTTATGTTTGTAAACGCACCCACGACACAGGATAAATCCTAGTGTGGGGCAATGTTTTTAAAAAAAAACAAAAACACAACAAAAACTCTGTCACGCTGTAAGATGACCCATTACTTTTTTTTTATACAAGCGCCTTAGGCGCCTTGCAACTCACTAGTTTATATATACTTACGCTCATCACTGAATCACTGACGGACTAGCTGACTGACTCAGTGGCGGACTCACTAACTGACTCACTGACGGACTTACCGACTGATTTACTGGGTGAACTGCCCCGGGGCGAAGGAAGTTCATGAAGAATTTCCACTGGGCTCCAATAAAAAAATAAAAAAATGTAGGTCCAAGCTGTGTGGTGCCGGCTACGAATAGCACCAACCCATCTCATCACTTGGGTGTCGTAAAAGGCGACTATGGAATTATCCATAGAAGAACAGAGTTACGTAGCTGAAAGGTTTAGTAAGCTGAAGGGGCATTGGGCGGAGCACATTGCTCGTAGAACTGATGGCCGTTGGGGCAAAATCGCTCTTGAGTTGAGACCGTGCACTGGAAAACGCAGCGTGGCGCTTCCAACGACATAGATAGATGACCTGGTGAAGGTCACTGAGAAACATTGGACGCGGAAGTCATGTAACCGGCCATTGTGTAATCAATCGGCTTAGTTCAGTAGTGGAAGTTCTTTGACTGATATGATGATGGCTATGATGATGATAAAAGAACGTGCCCCACACTAGAATCTAGTACAGTTACAGAAAACTGTACCAATGACACAGGAGAAATCCTTAAAAATTTATAAATTTAATAAACACCTAGATCCGAACAACTATCTGTAGGCCAAAAGAATGCCTGGCCTGTAGAAATATTTGTTTCCTGTGGAGATCAGAAAGCCAAGCGACGAGCCCCTGCACCAAACGTACGGTCAGATGTGCTGTATCATCGACATAATAAATGGAAATCTTTTATTTCCAGTCCGACCAAAATACAAAGAAGCACCAAAAACTGAGGGTTGATATACTTGACACGTACAACATCGACGAATGCAGGAATATCTACTCAAAGTATGCAAGTATTTATTTCATTTTATTTATTAACAACTGTCAACTATACTTATGATAGCCAGTTGCACTCACTGATTGGAAATGATCGGCGATATTAAGCAACGCTTGGCGCGGTCAGTCTATGGATGGGTGACCACATAGTGGTATTTAAATTGAGCGTTCCCGTGCTTCAGAAGACACATAAAATCGTTTGCAATAAATACAGTTTTTTTATGAGAGGTTTTGGAGATTATTCTCAATTTATTTTTTATAGTCTGAGGTGTGTTGACCCTTCTTGTTGTGATTTGATATAAGTGTGATTTCATACTGATATTTGCAAAGTTCCTTTTGTAATTTATGTTAAATTCGATTTATAGTGTGCTTGGGTTTAAACTTTATTTTTGTCTAGTTTTTTACGGTTATTTGTATAAATAAACAATTGATTGATCAAATAATAAAACTAAATGCAAGTATTTTCTTTATTCACGAACTTTCCTATCCAGGGCATCTAGCTCCGTCTGAGTCCACTTGAGTATGCCAAAGGAGTACATCAAAACTGGCACAACTCAACCGTTAAAGGCGCGCACCTTATTGCCACCTGATAAAAGACTTTTAAGAACTTTTCCCAGGCGGCCAAACGGCTCCTGTAACGATTGCTTCATGTCAGCTTCTTTGATGCCCTAAGCCTTTGACATACCCAAGTATTTGTATGACTCCGTTGCGGTGAACGATCTAAAGTGAACAGAATCCGATAGTTTAATTTCCTTCCGTAATCCTCCCTCGTTTTACATGCATGACTGCACAAGTCCACACCAAACTCCATCCTGATAGAATTACTAAAAGTTTCAGTTACTTTCAGTAATTTTATCAGTTGGATAGGCTAGGGGCAAACAGTTTCAGATCATCCATGTAAAACAGGTGGGATACTACCAGACCTCCTCTCCGCAACGGTAACATAGCCCTGATGCATGCTGTAATGTACTGAGAGGATTCAGGGCCAGACAAAACCATAGGGAGCGCAGACTATCGCCCTGGGATATTCCTCGCTCAATCCTGATCGTTTCACCATTCCCCTAAATTTGTCGACATCCTGTATAGGACCATTCTCCTGTGCCCCATTCATAACGACAAGAAAGTGTGTAGAGTTGTGTATTTATTTTGTACAACTCCAGCACTCTCATGAGCCATGTATGCGGCACCGAGTCATAGGCCTTCTTATAATCAATCACACATGTCGACAAATCCTTTCGAGAATTGAACTTGCTGGCAATGACAATTAGTCATGTCAATGAGGAGCAGCTCCTTTGTGCCGCGGGACCCATTCCTACATCGATTTTGAGAGGTAGATATAATGGAATTGTCACCAAATATCAGGATATCGTTGAAGTCGTGTGTAGTGTTGGATTGTTCAAAATTAATCCTTAAAATTATTCTTTGAATAAGTTTACTAACTATTACTGTAATCTAAATTAAATTGGTAGTTCAAAAGCGAAATTTTTCGAGATAATTTTGTTATTATTTCAGAGACTTAGTGACCAACGAAACTTTTTGCGCTGACTTCGTTAATACAGGCGGAGGCGCGTGTAACGTAAGTAGTCATCATATAAGCCAGAACAAAACTGCTGGAGAAAGGGTATAACCAAAGTCAAAGTCAAATTGTTTTTATTCATGTAAACCATTTGCTGGCACTTACGAATAGTTAGAATTTAAATAGTTGCACGGTTCCAAGTCGTTGGTCATATGGAGAAGAACCGGCAAGAAATTCCATGGATATACTGTTTTGAAATAAATAAAAATACCTTTTTTTTTTTAAAACGTTGCCCCAGCCTAGGATTTCTCCTGTATCGTGGGTGCGTTTACAAACACAAGTTCCACACACACAACACATCCAGACCCGGAACAACTACCTGCAGATCGTACAAATATTTGTTCCGTGCAGGAATCGAACCTGCGCAGCAACGACTGTATCAGCCACTTCACCAACCATGCCGTCATATATAAATGTATTACAGTGTTTCAATATACGCATAACTCTCCAATCAACAATTCCCCTAAAGAGCGGGCGATAATGCTGGCATTATCCTTACAAAATCGTTATTTGTACCAGTTTATAAGAGCGGTTATTGTTCAGCAGTGAATTCCTACTTCTTTTTTTCAAAACGTTGCCCCACACTAGGATTTCTCCTGTACCGTGGGTGCATTTACAGACATGAATTCCACATACAATAAATACACCCAGACCCGGAACAATTACCTGTAGATCATACAGTATCAGCCACTGTACCAACCGTGCCGTCAACTTGCTTTTATGTATGTTGTACGTTTGCAGGGTGACGTTGGAGGGCCCGGGATAGTCGGTGCAGTTTTGATGGGAGTAGTCAGCTTCGGGGCTCCACTATGCGGCACCGTTGATGCTCCCACAGTCTTCACAAAGCTCGGATACTACGCCGATTGGATTGACAGTATCTTGGTAATGGAGACACATCACTAATGCTAATATCATCATTTCGGCCGAACGAAGTCCACTGCTGGACACTGGCCTCCCCCGTACATCACCACAGCGACCGATATGAGTGTGTTGTGGGCTTTGCCATAATCGCCACGCTTGGCAGACGGTTTGGCGATCGCAGTTGAGCTGGTAATGTACTCGAAGGACGCTGCTGCCCATCCTCCGGCTTATCCTTAGTCGTTTACGACACTCACGGAAGGAGATGGGGTGGTGGTATTCTGAGCCGGCACCACACGGCACGACTTAATAGTAATAGCAAAAAACTTATAGCCCGGTTACCGCTGCATAAATTGACGTTTATATGGAAAATGTTATACCTCTTTTGTTCTGAAACGAAATAACTATTGGTTAACCACTAATATTACAGATACGAAAGTTTAATGTATGTTTGTAATTCAGTCATCGCAGGCTTGTCAGTAACCGCTGCGTTAATTTTAATATACACAGCTCAATGCGTTGCAGCTATGAGACTGCCTAAGTAATCCAGGTGCACGTGACTCAAATCGACTACATTATTAGGTATCTGTTTTTCCCTGTTATTATCACCAATTTGACCAGCTCTCGTAATTATAATAGAATATAACTTGATTGTACACCAAAATAATAGGAAGAATTAATTAGGTACAATAGTTAGCGTGGCTTTTAGCGATAAGATCGCCCATTATCGCTAAAAGCGACAGACATCCTTTGAATCCAATTCAAAGAAGAGAAATAAATAAATTGATTGGAGGAACATCAATTAAATTATTATATTTATACAAGAAAATAATATTGAGCCCAATATTCTCCTACGAACTTAGATATTTGGTATGTGTGTCATGATGGAACTGAAAACGTTCTATAAGATAAGAGGGGGTTGAGGGATTAAACAGAATACTGTGAAGTGGGGATATGAGAATTCAGGCGAAGCGAATTAAAAGCCACTTGAGGTTTGTGCGAAATTCTGATACATGGTCATATTTGTCACTCGTAGATAACAGAAAATCGGGAGATTGCCGTGCCTTAACTCTTTACCAAGAGTCTAGAGAGATTCTTATATATAACGGCAGACGTATTTGAGCAGCAACTTTCAGTCCATTCACCAATATTGCTGCAAATGACAATGCTCGGCAATTATTGGCAGACGGGTTGGCGATCGCAGTTGAGTTGTTAATGTACTCGAAGGACGCTGCTGCCCATCCTCCGGCTAATCCTTTAGTCGATTTTTACGACACCCACGGGAGGAGATAGGGTGGTGGTATTCTGAGCTGGCACCACACTTTATTTAATTATTAACAATTATAGATTAAATACCACATTTTAATGTTTTTATATGTCTGTCTGTTTGTTCCGGCTAATCTCCGAAACGGATGGACTGATTTTGACGGGACTTTCACTGGCAGAAAGCTAATGTTATATGGAGTAACTTCGGCTAATTTTATTTCACAAAAAGAATAAAGTTCCGCAAAAAAACCCATGACATCCAAAACTTATATATACTAATTATATATAAATAAACCGATTTCTTTAAAATTAAACGGCGGGTGAAACCACGGGGCACAGCTAGTACTAGTATAAGAGTCAGGAAATTCAATAATCATGGGTGTACCAAACTACCTATGTCAATAAAGAATACATGTTTCTCTATTACACGGGTTTATATCCCCTGTAAGGGGGAACTCGGTCTTTTGATAGGCTTACGCGGGGACATGGGTCCAACACGCAGAGGCCGTTTAGAGAATTTTGACCTAAAATTAATTGGGACACTAACCGGGGACTCTATGGCTGCACTATAAAATACAGTCTCAGATTGTCCCTGGAGGTATAAAACTATTGTATGTAATGGAAACTACAAGTATAAGGTCTATTGCAATGGGTGCTAAATGGATTTAATACTAAAAAAAACGGAAAAACAGAATTATTATTATTATCTACATGTCTCTCCATTCACACGTTATACGAGTATATCCTCTGGAAGAGGGTACCAGGTGTTTTGATAGGCCTGCGTAAGCCTGACATGGGTCCAACACGCAGAGACCTAAATTTAATCTAAAATGTAATGGGACACTATGTCCTTCTCTCCATGGCTGCTCTATAAAAATGCAGTATCGGATTGTCACCAGCAGTAGCTTTACCTCAACTACTGTATAAAATAGAAACTAAATATACCGCTTTTTTTCCCCCTTATCACGCCATTAGACACTTCCACACCCGAACCAATAGCTCTGGTGCCCCCTGTGATCAACCAGAAGAGCTAAGGCAAGCTAGAGTTGAACGCCTGCGAGAACTAACGGGGTCCACTCTAGCCAGCCAATAAAGGCAAGTCGGCAACGAGGGCCTGACCGACGGGGCATACCGGTATGCACTGTCGCCACTCACATAAAGCTTGCCATAAGCTGCCCTGCATTTTGAAAGCTTATCAATAGATTTACCCCCTCTGCGATTATGTTCTCTCTAAGTGAGATAAGGACTGCCTCAGAGGGGTATTATTATTAAAACTTATAATCCTAGTACTCTTCGATCTTTCGGAGGCAACGAATAAGAGGAACGCAGTCAAAGATACAAAGTATAAATGCACGCAGGAAACAATATGGTTCATCCAATTACAAGATACTTAACCTTAACATGTCATCCGATGTAAAAGTGTTTCGGGCTCATGAGGAAGAGTACCCGGAGCAACTAAAAATACTTAGAGATGTACTAACTGAACTAGTCCGCTCCGATAGTACTGTTGTTGATGAATTACTATACGGAGAACTGTACGATGATTTCAACGATATTTTCGTAAGTAAACAAAAAGAAGAAGCTATTCAACACCCCATAATAAACAAAAGTCCTTACCCAATTTCTGACATTCACTATGATTCTCATAGAGAATATGGGACTACAAAAATAACCACTACGACTGCAGCAAAATCACCAACACTAAATTTTTTGGGGTATTCTGGTACAGCTTTTCCTCCATCTGACGTGATTGTAACTATTAGTGACAAATATATAGATATAATAAAGAGAATTCCTAATGAGAGCAATGACGCGGAATCCGAAACGGATAGTGATGTTAAAGAAAAATATTATACCGATAATTACGACAAATCAACTGCAGATGATGAACACGGTATGAGTATTGAGGTACCAATAAAATATTATCACAAAAACAAGGGTTCAACAGAAACAGTAACTAAAAACAAAATTTTTATCAGAAAAGAATATTTGAGTAATCAGAAACAAGACAAAACAAACCACAAAGAACTCAACAAAAACAAAGATTCACATAGAACATCAAAAAGTTCACATAAAGAGAAACATTATACAAAATATACAAGTGGAATCTCAGAAAATAAGGAACACACGTCCGAAGAATCAAGAATAGAAATACAAGATTTAACTAAAAGAGAAGGGAGAGAAAGGGATTCAGATAATCCTGATATTATTTCTAAAACACATGTAACTGCCGATTTACATCCTTTTGTTGATACACCTACATTTTTTAATGCAGGTCTGTTTGAACTAAGGTAAAAAGGGCTTAAAAATAAAGATAAACCTTTAAAACTTGTAAGAGTCTACTCTTAGAAGAGTCTTCGAATTAAACCTTCACATAATGAAGACAAAAAGCTAGCAACGCCACAACAATTATTTTTTGATCAAAAGAATCGCGTAGCTGCAGTTAATGCGCATCAAGATCATTCAAATACACGATAAACGTTGGAAAGCATCTTATAGCAAAGATTGAAAATTAGAGATTCGTTTTTATAATTGTTATCTACCACACAAATTTTAATATAATATGAATTACAGTGATTAAAAAAAACGGATTCTATTTTGTTTCTTATTTCTTTAGCAAAAGCCTGCTATAATGCTTTTAGCCGGATAGGGTCGAGGTATTGGCAGCACGGCCATTACAGTGTTGCCTCAAGCTCGGGCATATACGCCTCCAGTGCACCATACACGGGGGGTGATTTGACCGGAGCGACAGGTGCTTCGGCTGTGGCAACTAGGACCACAAGATTCGGGAATGCCAGGCGCAGACAAAAAACTGCCCTCTTGCTGGCCAGCTGGCTGCAAATCTTGTGCAGCCCAGAAGGGAGGGGAAAACCAGCCCACCCCAGCCTCAGCCAAGGGTCGACGACATCTGCGTCGGGTTGGCGCGTAGCGAAGGAGGTGGTCACACTTTCGGACCACCACCACATAATGTTCGACGTGGCCCTCCGCACGCCTGACTCGCGGTCGCGGCGTTGGGCCCTCACACGGCTGGATTGCGAGTTGCTCATTGCAGCCGCCTACGTCGCGGCCTGGCCAGAGGTCGATCAAGGGATCTTGCCCGATCCGGCGGATGAAGCATCCTGGTTCCGGGAGACGATGACGTCAATATGCGACACATCCATGACCTGGGCCAGGTGTTCCCGGCATACGGCAGTGTACTGGTGGTCGGATGAGATCGCACAGATGCACGCGATCTGCCTGGCATCCCGCCACCGGTACCAACGAAGCCGGCGCAATGCTACAGCCGGAGACACTGACGAGGCCTATAGGGCTTACCGGGTGGTCACGCAGACGTTTCAGACCGCCATCAGCGAGGCGAAGGCTCGGTCCTGGAGCGAGATCCTGGAGGGACTGGACTGGTAGCGTAAAGTAGGGGCAAATTACGTTGCGGGGGAACCGCACGTTACGTAGGCGTCAGTTCTTAGCCCCATCTTATGGAACCTCGCCTACGACGCGGTCCTGCATGTCGTTCTCCCTGCTGGCGTCAGCTTAGTCTGTTACGTTGATGACACTCTGGTGTTGGCCAGCGGGGAGTACTTAGAGGGAACCTTCCGGCTTGCGGAGCAAGCGGTAGCAATTGTCGTAGCCAAAATCCACGCTCTGAGTCTACGGATAGCGCCTCAAAAAACCGTGGTGCTATGGTCCCATAAACTGCCGAGGAGCAGAGAATTACCCAGTTCATGAATACGCGTTGATGCGTGAACCGGGGTGGGCCGGTACATGAAATACCTGGGGCTGGACAGCTGTTAAGGCTTATAAGAGCACTTCCAGCGCCTCGTCCCCCGAGTCGAGAGGGTAGTGGGTGCACTACAACGGCTGCTGCCCAATCTCGGGGGACCATGTGAAGAAGTTTGCCGTGTCTACGGGGGGTCGTACGGTCTGTGGTCATTACAATAGCATCTGATTCAAAACTGAAGATCATTTGCAGCATCTATTGTTTGGACTCGATTTATAGAACTTTTACTAAAGTCATTAGTTTCGTCTGTCAACATATTTTCGTTACAACACCGCTATAGAATCATTGTCCTTCGTCATGATGAAACTAAGTGTGCAGTTAATAGATCGAAAAACATCAATATTTTTTGCAGCTACACGTTGTGCCTGTATAGTTAACTCGACTGTCAGGTGCCTAGAGCGCTGCAGAACCAAACTTCCCAGTCTGCAGCGCAGAGTGACTATACGCATCGCGCGAGAATACCGAACAGTGCCCTACGAGGCGGCATCTCTTGTTTTACACATTTCGACATCCTGGTGGAGATGGATGCGTGGGTCTACGCTCAGACACGATTCCTCCGCCAGAGCGGCGAAGGCGCGCCTCCAGGGGTGTTTGACAGGCTGAGGTGGCTAGCTCAGCGGTGCGCACTTGGAAAGTGGCGTCACCGCCTGTGGATGCAGTCTGCAACCAAGCGCGTCGTCTAGGCCGTCCTGCCACTCTTCGGAGCCTGGCTCAGAAGGAGCGAGCGCCTCACCTACCACCTGACGCAGGTGTTCACAGGGCACAGTTGTTTCGGTTGCCCCACACTAGGATTTCACACTAGGAAATCAGACATAAATTCCACATACAATACACCCAGACCCGGAACAACTACCTACCTGCAAATCATACAAATATTTGTCCCGTGTAGGAATCGAACCCACGACCCGGAGCACAGCAGCCGACTGTATAAGCCAGTGCACCAACCGTGCCGTCAAATCGCGCGAGAAGTGCCTGGAGGGGTGGCCTCTTTACAGTCATCCCCTTCGAGATGTGCCCAAAGATGAAACAAGATGTATTTCCACCGGATCAATAAAAAAAAGTGTAATACAAGCTTGAGAGTTCATCAACGATTTCCGTAGTCACGCAGTTTACAAATTAGCGTATTGTGAACAAGGCAATCAAAATCGCTTTTCTTTCTTTGAATTTTAAATGCGTAAACTGAAACGTGAAAAATCGATCGCGAAACTCGACGCTAGATGTCGCTTTAAAATCTAGATTTTCATATTGGTTGTGGGGCGGCGATAAGAATTTACAGAAACGAAACCACATTTTCGAGGTAAAGAAATCATATTTTAATAAAAAGAGCAGTGTTTTGTGACCCGTTACTCATTATATGTTTTTCGTTTGTGTTTTATACGCTTTTTAATTGTTGGTAAGTCAGGTTAACATTTATTACCTAAGTTGTCAAAAATGTAAGTAGATTCTAAATTTGAAGTATTACCTTTAAATTGAATTCTATGAGCTCACTGTTGTTTTTTTTTTTTGCTTTCGAATGTTATTTTTATGCCAAGACTTATATAATTATACGAGATCATGATGGCTAAAATAATGAAGTTCATGTTATGTAACTGCTATTGATCACTGGGCTTAACCTCTTCATGCCAAATATTTAATGTATTTTCCCGTCTCACAGACAAATAAACTACATATTAGAGCTTAACCCGTTATAAATATTTACTTAAATTACTTAGTCTTTGATAGTCTCCAAATCAAATGCTAGGTAGGTTCTGGGTTGTAAAATTGACTTATTATCATTTACTTCAACAGCAATGTATAGGTAAGATAACGCAATTGTCACTTTTTATAACAGGAAATCAATGTTAGGGTATCTTAGATATTTAGCAAAAATCTACTATATTATTATACAGTAGATTTCGGCCGAATGAAGTCCACTGCTGGACACAGGCCTCCCCCAAAGGTGTCCACAACGACCGATATGGATGTGTTGTGGGCTCATTGGGGGGTTTTGCCATAATCGCCACGCTTGGCAGACGGGTTGGCGATCGCAGTTGAGTTGTTAATGTACTCGAAGGACGCTGCTGCCCATCCTCCGGCTAATCCTTTAGTCGACTTTTACGACACCCATGGGAGGAGATGGGGTGGTGGCATTCTGAGCCGGCACCACACGGCAATGAGCCGGCACCACACGGCATGAAATGCATAATGCATACATGAATGTACCTAATCATTATGTGGTCACAACCCCAAATTGTAAGCTATGTGGTGCTAGAGAACCAAGTAAGTAGGTACATATAATAATCAGTTAAAAGCAAAATATTATCAACCAGATAATTGCTTTTGATTCACCTACTTTGTCTGATTCAGGCTACACAACAGAATAGGACTGTTTACAAATTGATGTTGAATGTTTATAAACTTTGAACAAGAAATACTTGTTTATAATGTTGTAAGCTGTGATTGCCAATACCTGAAATGTTATGTTTATTTAAGTGTATCAAATAAAATGTATTGTTTGTTGGTAATCCTTAAGGACAAAGAAATAAATCAATAAGAGTTTAAATAACTAATGTCTTGTGTTGAAAAGCACAGTGTGGTGCCACACAAGATTAGTTCTCGGTAGCATTACAATTTTTATGGGCATGCCTTTGCCTGATGCTTACCACATGGTGAATTACTTGTATGTCTCATCACTGGATAATATAAAAAAATATGCTTTCGATTAGTCCATAAGCAGACATTTTTATCACATGCATTATAATGTAGCCATGCAGTTTATTGCTTTAATAAAGGTTTTCCTTAAGTCTTAGCTATACTTACTTGTAACATATATGTTCATAACTAAACATTAAATTCTGTCTCCTGTTCTTAGCCTCTCGCTGTCAAGGCAGCTGTGTAGACACAATAGATTTTTTATTGTGTCTCGTTTTACGACACGCAATGAGATAAAAGTAGACTGGAATTTGACATCCAATGGAAAATTAGGCATAAGTCAGGGAGTTATGCACCATAATTAGAGATAATGAATAAATTATACAGAATGGACTTACAATTTTGAAATATATAAACATTTCCTGAATAAATTAACATAAACATAGATTTGATATTTAATCTTTCTTTTTTCTAATGTAAACATGCTTTTTGGTGTGTAGAAACATGGCCAATTTCCTGCTGCGCCGTGCGCTGCTAGATGCAATCCGAGTACCAGTCTGTGCTAGGGCATCCTCAGGGGGTGAGGTCTCTAAGGTAAATAAATGTCCTTCAATGACCAGCTGTATAACATATTGGTTTAGTAATAGTATAATGAAATAAGTATCATCATTGCCTGTACAATGTTTCTCTATCTCTCTGAAAATAATATTGCAGACTTAATAGTCAACATTTCGGCCGAATGTAGTCCACTGCTGGATACAGGCCTCCCGCAAAGATCACCACAACGAGCGATATGGGTGTGTTGTGGACTCATTGGGGGGTTTTGCCATAAGCCAGCCAATCCCTTAGTCGACTGTTACGACACCCACGGGAGGAGATGGGGTGGTGGTATTCTGAGCCAGCACCACACGGCACGACTTAATAGTAATAGCAAAAAACTTTTAGCCCGGTTACCGCTGCATAAATTGATTGTTATATGGAAAATATTACGCCTCTTCTGTTCTGAAACAAAATAACTATTGGCTAACTAGTGTCATTGTCGTTGTCGTGTGAAGCCGGCTACGAATAGCACCACCCTATCTTATCCCGAAGGTGTTGTACAAGGCGACTATGGGCTTGGCCAGAGAATGGGCAGCAGCATCTTTCGACCGCCAACCCGCCTGCCAAACGTGGCGATTATGGGAAATCCCCATAATCAACACACACCACACCCAGACCGGTCATTGTGGCAATCTTCGGGGGAAGCCTGTGTCCAGCAGTAGACTTTATTCGGCTGAAATGATGATGATGATGATGATAAACTAGTGGCATGTTTTTGCTTTTTCCAGTATAAGTAAGAAGTAAACAAATAGTATATTCTGTTTTATGTATGTGATATAATGTATATAATGAATAATGTATGTGATTCATGAGCATATTATGTTAATTTCAGATTGGAGACCGCGAGTGGGTGGGCTATGGCTTTAACGGACAGCCTAACTATGTCGACAGGCCTGACTTCCCCATGCCCGCCGTCAGATTCCGCCCTGATACACCAGACGTTAAGGTAGCAATTTACATTGGTCTACTCTGTGTAAGATCAGCAATTAGTATCATCATTGACGACACGGTTGGTGGCTGATAGTCGGCTGCTGCGCTCCAGGTCGTGGGTTCGATTCACACACGGAACAAATATTTGTAGATCTGCAGGTAGTTGTTCCGGGTCTTGGTGTATTGTATGTGAAATTCATGTCTGTAAACGCACCCTAACCAAAATCCTAGTGTGGGGCAACGTTTTTTTAAAGAAAAGAAAGATTTATATTCAAGAATTCCATGTGATGTGCACATTAAGAACATAGCACCACTTCGTCTTCTCCCACCGAAAATCCCACCAAAGATCACCAAATATGACGACCAATATATGTACTCGAAGTACGCTGCTGCCCATCCTCCAGGTAATCCCTGAGTCGACGTTCGACACCCACGGGAGGGGACGGGGTGGTGGTATTCTGAGCCGGCACTACACGGAAAGTCTAAAGGACTAAAGGACTGTCCCACTGAGTCATAAATATTGTATTACGATTTTAAAAAAGTAACCATGTAGTATCTTGCCTGTTCTTCTCCATAGGAAATCTATATCTTGTAATGTGCCAACTAAAGTTTGACTATTCATAAGTGTCTAAATGGCTTTATATAAATAATATCTTATCTTTTATGATCCACAGCTAGATATAACCTCCCCCAAATCACCTTGACACCATTCCATTGGTTTATCCAATTGGAAGACACAAGTTTTTACCCCACATTTCAAACCAAAAACCTATTCTTATTTTTTTCAACTTATGTTGTCTTTTGTCCAGGTCCTTCGCGAGAAGGAAAAGGGTGACTGGCGCAAACTGACTCTTGAGGAGAAAAAAGCGTTATACCGTGCGACCTTCTGCCAGACCTTTGCCGAGTTCCAGGCGCCCACGGGAGAGTGGAAGGCCGTGTTCGGCTGGACAATCGCCTGCGCTTCCCTCGCCGTCTGGATCTACATGGCCATGAAGATCTTTGGTGAGTGTCCATTGATATTATGCCTGCAATCCTCAATGTGAAATGTATGTCTGTAAACGCACCCATGACAGGAGAAATCACCTACTGCTCTAACCCTTCTAATGGCACCACCTGATAGCTGCGATGACAGCGGGGTGTTCGTTATCACAAATGAGGCCATTATATGTATGAGTGAGATGCATAGGGAAAATGCATATCTTATATCAATCAACAAGTCCACCAATGCAGTCCACAGCAATCAAAACTTCATGTTTTTTAATGTATTTACCCGTAGTATACAGTCCTCTACCTGACTCGCTGAGCGACGAGAACCAGAAGGCGCAACTGAAGCGCATGCTGGACCTTAAGATGAACCCCGTGGATGGACTTGCCTCCAAGTGGGACTACGAGAACAACCGCTGGAAGTAAGCTGGCTGATGGTATGTACACTGAATTCAATTTCCTTTGATTTCTGGCAAACTGCGGTCAAGGGAATGACATATTACCACTCGGTATGTATCCTAGTTTCGTATGGTTTCTGGAAAAAAATAGGACCATCTCAAACCATGAGTGTCATAAAAAGTGACCAAAGGTTGATATCAAGAGGATGGCCAGCAGTATCCTCCCACGAACATACATTGTCGAAAGCGCATGATATAGACATCTCCAGTTCTTTATCTAAATTCAAGAATAAGTTAAAACAGATTATACAATGAATTTAAATTTCACATCAATTGACTTCTTGAGTTTTTTTTTTCCTAGTGTGGGGAAACAATAAAGAAAAAAAAACTCAAGAAGTCAAATGATGTAAAATTTAAATTCATTGTATAATCTGTTTTACCAATACTCACCACGCTTGGCAGGCAGGTTGATGAGCGCAGTTAGGCTTCTGTTCCACAGAAGGGATGCTGCGGCCCATCTCTCTGGTTTGAGTCCCTTAGTCGCCTTTTATGAAATCCACGGGAGGAGATGGAGTAGTACTATATTCTTAAACCAACACAACATGGAATAAAGTTGAAACAAAATGCACTATTTGAAGGACCCTATAGATGTTTGTAGTGGGTCTTGTATAGTAGGTTTATACATACTTTTGACCTTGCATTATACATATACAGACTTTGGAAAACTATTATATAATGACATCAGTATTATATTGTTCATGTTCACAGATAACTGGTGGGTGCTATGCCTGCAGAATGCTACTGCTTACTACGGGCCATAGAATAGATACAAATGTTAATATAAGTGATAATATCTCTGTAAGATAATAAATTGCAATTCCAGTCATGTACTGATTTTTATTTTGCTCATACTTATGAATCCTCAGCGTAGATTATCTCTTAACACGCCTGATAACAAAAGGCTCCAATACAGTCATAATATCAGCCAAAAGAGGCTCACTGCTGAACAAAGGCCCCCAGAAACAACTGGTTACATTGTCGCCATTTTAGGGGGAATTTGCCAGCACTCACCACGCTTGACAAGCGGATTGGTGATCGCTGTATAGCTGCTGTTTCACAAAAAGGATGGTGCTGCCCAAAGACTACAATAGTATACTGGACAGTGCTGCCCGTCTCTCTGGTTTAGTTCCTTAGTGGTCTTTTTCTACATCCACGGGAAGATGGAGTGGTGCTATACTTAATTTGGACAGCACACGGATTACAGTGCTACAATTATATAAACGAATGTGGTCAATACGGGCCCTTACAGTATCAATCTTTCTTTTTCTAATTCAACTGAGCCGCATAGCAGACCACCGTTGTACATCAGAACCTCTGCACAAATTGTAAAAATATCAGCTATTGAATGAGCATATAAATACCTTAAAACCGAGATACGTCTTATAATTTTTTGTTAGAACCCTTTTTGGGGAAGATCACCGCCACTCCTCTGTGCCATGTTTCCGGTGTCGTGCCCTCAAGTAAGACAGAATTGAATAGATTCTGAAGGAGTTTGAAGTTGGTACCTTCCGCTTTCAGAAGCTGTGTCGTAATTTAAATTGTTGATTTTTTTAGCTGTTTCAATGTCATCCTAATCTCGCACAGACTGATGTCCGGGATATGTTTAGTATCGTGTCAATTTGGCTCGGTCTATGTGGGAGCCAGTGGTAGGTGTGCTCGAAATAAAGTCATTCAAAAAGGTGGTAAGGTGAGGTGGGGTGAGACTATCACTGGTCTTGTCTAGCAATCACTGTCTGTGAGTGTCTAGTATATCGATACGTGTAGCTTCCTTCCGAAATTCTCTTAGTAAAATAGTACTAGTATAGACGTAATCATTGTTAGTTAAAACCTTCTTCTCTTAGATTATGGCTTCTGTAGAATATCTTCCACAATTTCGCCAATGTCAAGTATAAGGCAACGTCGTACGGTATTTAGATTGATAAATCTTTGCAAATTCATAAAATATTTCTCTTCTTCTTCTTCTCTTAGATCATGGCTTCTGTAGAGTATATTCCACAATTCCGCCAATGTCAAGTATAAGGCACCGTCGTACGGTGTTTAGATTAATAAATCGTTACATATTCATAAAATATTTATCAAAAATGAAAATAATTGTAAAAAATATGTCGGCAACGTCGTACGGTTCAATTCTTCTCAAAAATGAAAAAATTCTAAAAAAATATGTCGGCAACGTCGTACGGGTCCCAGTTAAAACACAGATGTCGCTATTGCAAGAAAATATGGCCGTAAACGTCATTTAAAAATGACAAACAGACAAAGTGAAAAAGACGGGTTATCGGATTTTAAAAATAATCTGTGAAAGTAGTACAAAAATCTAAATGTTTCCATTATGGTATAATTTCCTATGTACTAGAGAAGACGCCTCAACATGATTGTTTGTAACACGCTTTAGAGCGCCTATACTCTAACTCACTTAGTCTGTGCCAGGCCGCTTGCCACAACCTGACGTGTTTGAGTGCTAAGTTTTATTACTTAGATATGCCTTCATGTGCATTAAGATATTGTTTTAATAACTCGAGAAACATATGTAAAAGTCAAGGAGTGACTTTTCATCAGTAAGTTCTAAATATTATCTTTAAAACATGCGTACCTAGTTAATAAAATATTATCAATATGCCACGCGTGGCGCCGCGTCACCGCGGTGACGGCCATATTTCGTAGAAGTGGGTCATAACTCATAACCATAAGGCTTTTTGCTTGAACCGAACCCAAACTATGTATTGGTATCTTTTAGTGTTTCGAAGCTATGTATTTTCAATAACTATTTATTCGAAATCCTAATGAAATGTTAAGTAGATTTATGTAATTGTTTCGAAATATGTATGTTATTTTAATACTTATAATCTTTTAACAAACTCGCGCTCGCAAAAAGGGAATAATTTTTGAAGTGAAAACTTCTTTTAGCGCGGTACGCAGATTTTTAGACTAGTTATCTAGGTATTGAAAATACATAGTTTTATACAAATCTCAATGAAATGGTAAGTCGATTTATGTAATTGTTTCGAAATATGTTATTTTAATACTTATAATCTTTTAACTAACTCGCGTTCGCAAAAAACGAATAATTTTTGAAGTGAAATCTTAGTTTAGCGCAGTACGCATATTTTTAGATGAGATAAAATCTCTGGACTCGCGACACCGCTACGAGACGCTTGAAGTGAAAACTTATTTTAGATAAAATCTCCTAACGCGCCATAATAAGTTCACTTTTGTCGGCACTCCCGGAGTGCAATTGTTTAACTTAGATTTTTTAAACATTTCCAAATGCGGTAAATGATTTTAACTAGTAAAATACAATAATTTCTTAAACAATATATCATGAGTTTGGTTCGATAACTACCTACTTATAATTGCACTGCGAGCTTCACCTAGGTATTAGGGTAAACGTATTTCCGAACCGAGTAGGTACAATTACGGTCTAGTGTGATCTTACGAGGTGCCGAAGATGACCGCTCCAGTGGTTTTAGCCGGTAGGAGTCCGGCATACCCCTTCGCCCTTCCCTGGGGCTAAGGAAGTTCCATGTAGAATTTCCACACAATAAACAAAACAAAAAGGTTCAATTACGGATAAAGTGTTTCACCCGATAAATAGTTATTGAAGAGACCAATACATAGTTTTAGGTATTTGATGCAATACATAGTTTAAATAACTGTTTACGGTTTGCAACGCCCACTTCTAATATTTCGGTAATAGTTGAAGAATAATAATATTTCTATGCGCAGACTTGACACTATCGAGATGCAGTGTTAAAGAATTACAAGCAATGAAATGAATATAATCACGTTAAAAAGGTTGTTGTATTAAAATTATTATTTTTGTATTATTTAAATTTAAAGGTTTCCTCGGCCGTGCCATGAAAAAAGGGAATCATGGATTAAATTTGTTCAAAAGAATCGCAGTGAAGAAACGTGGTTACCGTCAGATTATTCACGCATATGTTCTATACATTTCAAAGAAGACGATAAATATACAACAAAGACAGGAAGAGTGTACTTAAAGGAATCTGCAGTACCATGCGATAATGTAAGAACCTTTTTGAAGACAGCTTCTTTACGCACGTTTGGGATGGGTCTTAATTACAACGATACGCTATTTATAAAATCGCCTTATTATTTTTAACGCTATTATATATTAATATGATTATTACTTCGCCCAGTAACGCATTTTGTTTGCGCTTTTGAATATTCAATTTACACTGATCTCTCATCGTACGGACAACCTATTCAATGCGAGACCAGCTTATACTGGAAATGTATAGCTTGATTTGAAGCCGTGCGTACGTTCGTCCACCTTAGAAAAACAGGTATACATTTGTCCTCTTAGGGACATTAATAAATATTATTTACACAATTCGCTCCTAAATATATTTTGATTTATTAAAACTTATCTAAAATATTAACAGTTTCACTAAACAAACTTATTAACTTCAATTCTTCTAAAATTAGAAAACTAAGTATATACCTAACGCAAGTGCTCGTAAACTCAAGTAAAACATAACATATGACGTCAAGCAAGTCATCCGCACTGATTTTATGTCGTTCAAATATAATCTATCGAAACGATTATCGAATAAAAATATATTAGGTCCTCCTATTATTTATTAATTTCATCTGAATATTGATAGGAATCGAGCTCTTATATCTGTAGTGTGATTATAATTACATAATTTGGCATGTGGCATAAAATAAAGTCGCTACGATTGACTTAAGTACTAAAATAAACAACGAAGAGGCATTTGTTTGCAACTTTCACAAGTTAAATGATTGTCAAAGTGATATACAATATTTGATGATATTTATAATTATAATTCATCATATATATATATATAATGGAATTTTATGAAATAAGTGACTTCGAAGCCGCTGTGCTCATCTTATATATATAATTCATCTGTATGCGTGTATGTCACTGAACTCCTAACCGGCTCGACCGATTTTGATGTTTTTTTATGTATGTATGATTCCCTCCATGGTTTAGATTCACAATTGGACCCAGCAGGTGGCGTTACAATAGGGTTTACATGGAATTGCCTGTGCGAAGCTGGGGTGGGCAGCTAGTATGTAATAAAAAGAGAGTAGGGCAACGTAAATGACCGTTACCTGGTTTAATAAATAATAGGTTCTATTATTATTAAAGAATATAGATTATTTATTCCGCTAACTAATATAACGAACGCACTTAGAAACATGCCAAACCAACGCGAATGATGCAACGAACCTTATTGGCAGGGCAACTTGCCTATGTGAGGGAAACAGAGTACAAGAAGTAAAGAGAAATGTTGAATGTAAAATTTATTTTCTTTCTTTTCTTACCCACTTTAGTTAATGAAAAGATAGAAATCTTCTTTCTATTCTTCTTGAGAAATCTACGAAAAGGTAGAAATCTTTTCGTAGATTTCTTACTTTTGTTTAATTTCTTAATTTTCTTACCTTTAATGTCTTAGGTTTTCGCGTTTATTGCTCATTATAATGAAACACTTAAACGGATTAAATCGCGTATATTATAGCTTTGTATTTTTCCTGACGTTTTGAACACTTTGCAGGGTGTACCTAGTCTTTCATTATAATTTCTTACTTTTATTTAATTTCTTTCATTTCCGACTTCTCTTACATCCTTTTCATTTCTTCCTTTCCTTACTTTCATACTTTTCTAAATTTTCTAACTATTCAGTTTTTTCTTACTTTTGTAACCTTTCTTGTTTTTCTTACTTTCCGTAATATTCTTGCTTTTTTCTTTTGTACTTTCCTTTTTACTATAGTAAAAACTATATTTCTATTAAAATACAACTATCTATAATAAATTCGTTTTTTTTTAACATTGCCCCACATTAGGATTTCTCCTGTGCCGTGGGTGCGTTTTACAGACATGAATTCCACATACAATACATTACAATACATTTTACATACAATGCGTTAAAAGCTTCACTTCTGTCGGGTGTCTCATGACACCTCATGATTTTTATGTGTAAAATTTGCATTCTATAATATCTGCCATTAAATATGAACGAATTTCTGTGGGACTAAGTAGCTATAAGTATTTTTTTTTATATATACGCAGTTTTTTTTGTTTTGCTGTCAAATTAACTTCCTTTGTAATGTAAAGGATTCTCACGTGAGTTATGACGGCACGGTTGGTGCAGTGGCTGACACAGTCGGCTGCTGCGCTCCGGGTCACGGGTTTGATTCCCGCACGGAACAAGTATTTGTATGATCTGCAGGTAGTTGTTCCGGGTCTGGGTGTATTGTGTGTGGAATTTATGTCTGTAAACGCACTCACGACACAGCAGAAATCCTAGTGTGAAGCAAAGTTTTATAAAAAAGAAGTTATGAGAGATGGAAGCCTCGTAAATTTAATGACTTACTCTGATTATAATGTATTTTATTTTCAGCCAGTAAAATCTGAAGAACCGGAAGTATCAGAACCATTGTCAGAATCAGTAAGCAGTTCAGATTCAATTTTTGATACGCCAAGAAAAATTGTACTGAAAAATAAACTACGTAAGGAATCTGCAGCGAAAAATAAACTTACTGAGAAATTTAAGAAAATACAAAGACAAAATATTTATCTCAAGAAAAAATGCGCTTCTTACAAAACTATTATACAAAATTTGAAACATAAATACGGTGTTAATTCCAATGTTGAGAATGATTTAATGGCTAAAGCAGAAGTTGTCGAGTTACCTGAGTCTATAATGAAAAAATAATAAACAGAGGCATAATTTATTACACAGTACACCCTTACGTAAATTCGCAGTGACTCTACACTATATTCACCAGCTGCGTATAAATACGTCAGAGAATTCTACAATAAAGCTCTCCCACATCCTAGGACAATTTGTAGATGATATTCAACGGTTAATGCAGAACCCGGATTTACAACTGAAGCCTTGAAAAAGAAATGCTAATGCAACTAAAATTCTAATAAACCTGTACTTTGGATTAGTCTTTGACGAAATAGCCGGCGGGCGGCAGAAATTATTTCATGACAATCAAAAACTGGGTGCAGTAAATTTTTGGGAAGGTCCTATGTAAGGTGAAGAAGATGAAACAATAGTAACTCAAGCTTTAGTATTTATGCTGGTTGCGTTAAATGAAATCTGGAAATTGCCTGTCGGGTACTTTTTGACCGGTCCAAATGGTGAAACAAAAGCAAATTTATTGGCGTAATCGTTTTAGGTCTCACATTTGATGGTTGTTCAATGAACTTCAGTGGCCTGTACACTATCTCATGCCAATAATATGAAGACTTACTTTACTTTTGTTTTCATTCTAAAGACCCTTGGCATGTCATAAAGCTTATAAGTAACACGTTCGCGCAAAAAAGGCATCTATTCGACAGTAAACAAATAAAATGGCAACTACTAATAAATCTAAATAAGCTTATACAGAAAAAAGGTCTTAAATTTGGAAACAAGTTAACAACTTGTCATACAAATGTCCAACAGCAAATCATGAAAGTTAAATTTGCAACACAGCTGCTGAGTATGACCGTAGCAAAAGCTTTACTTCTTTATGACGTCAATCAATTATTTTAAAAGAGTATCCACGGAGTTTCTTGCCGGCTTTTCTCCACGAGATCAACTATTTCGAACCGTGCAACTTAGATTCTGACGTTTCATAAGTGCCAATATTTGGTTTGTTTGAAATAAAAATATTTGACTTTGACGAAGTTTTAAATTCGATAGTTTCGAAATTCATCAGGAACAGTGAATTTCATAGCTAATTCTATAATTATTTCACATTATGAATTCTAGAAAATGTCATTTCTATGGTTTTAAGCGTCCTCGGATGGCAAAAGCACGTTCGAATGATGCAGGTCGACAATTTCGTTCTTAATCAAGGAGAATAAGTAAACGCAGAAACTAGGTTAAAGAAGGCGAAGAAATTAGTGTCCTATGTATTCCTGTGCGAAAATCCAATTGATATATAAGCTAAATGTCTAGTAAACGCTAATTGTATGCTCTCAATTCGTTGTGACTATACCGCGTGGTAAGCTAGCTAGCGCTTTTATTTACAATTATTTTCATGTGAGGAAAATTTTAGTTTATTGTCAGTAATCACACCCAAAGTCTGATTTCCTGAACTTCTTTCAGTTTTACGCCGCTAAGCTCGTACGTAAATTTGATATGAAAGTATTTACTAGTATAGGACCATGCTGTAACACCGACACCAATATGAGATCGCGTCCAAGTATTTTTGTAAGAAGTAGGAATCATTACTTACAGTTTTATATACTTTTAGATCATGGGCAAATAATGAGACCTTAGAGTATTTGATGTGATCAGCTACATCATTTGCGAAGATAAGGAAAAGAAGTGGCCCCACATGCGATCCCTGGGGATCCACCTGATTTTGTGAAATAGGTATTCGAAGTGAAGCCGATTGCGGTCTCTGTTTTAAATGTGATTCAAACGATTTTAGAACTGTGCCACCTATTCCAAACGAAAGTTTTTTAAGTATTGAATGGTTAACTCTATCAAAAGCACTACTCAGATCAGTATAGATCGCATCTACCTGCATCCTTTTGTCGACTTCATTTGAAATATCACACACAAAAGGAACTAGATTAGTAAGTGTTGAACGACCATGTCTAAAACTATTCATTCACTTGTAAATAATAATGTAATGGACTCTCATCCATTATATTATTATTTACAAGTCTTGAAATTACAGGATATAGGATAGATTCAAACATTTTTGCGAAGCATTACATAATAGATATAGGATGATAATTGCGGGTATCAGAATGGTCTCCTTTTTTGAATACTGGCACAATGCGTGCTTTTTTCCATTCCTCGGGAAATGTACTTTCGCTTATTGACTGGTTAAATATTATTAACTTTAAAAAAATATAGGTGAAATGTCATCGGGCCCAGTACCTGTTGTTGGATAGATTTTCTTAATTACTTTGTTAATTTCAGATTCTTTTTTTCTTTTAGAAAAAAACGTTGCCCCACATTATGATTTCTCCTGTGTTGCAGATCATACAAATATTTGTTCCGTTTGGGAATCGAAGCCACGACCCCGAGCGCAGCAGCCGACTGTATCAGCCACTGCACCAACTTCAATTATAAGGGAGCACAATATTTGCTGTGTATGCACGTTAGGCTGGAGCGTCTGCTCAAAATCACGTAGTGCGGATGGCGTTGTATCTGGTAGATAGATAGACCGGGTCGTGGGTTCGATTCCCGCACGGAACAAATATTTGTACGATCTGCAGGTAGTTGTTCCGGGTCTGGGTGTATTGTGTGTGGAATTTGTGTTTGTAAACGCACCCACGATACAGGAGAAATCCTAGTGTGGGGCAACGTTTTTAAAAAAAAAAAAAAAAAAAAAAAAAAGAAGCAAATTGTTCTGCAAATAAATATACTATTTCAGTGCCTGACTTTGCAACCTGTATTAGATTCTATTTTGATTTTGTATTCAAAGAGGCAAGTATTATACAGTGCATCACATCTAGTACGCAGCAAGTGGTATTCTATTTCGTCTCTAGGGTTATTGATTTTTTTATCTTATTTTAACATAGTCATTTATATATAGTCTTCATCAACATCATCTTTATCATTTCAGCTGAAAAACGTCCACTGCTGGACAGAAGCTTCCCGCAAAGAATGCCACAACGAGCAGTATGGATTTTTGTTGTGTGCTCATTGGGGGGATTTTCCATAATCGCCACGCTTGGCAGACGGGTTGACGATCGCAGTTGTGTTATAATTGTACTCGAAGGACGCTGCTGCCCATCATCATATCATCATAGCAGCCACAGGACGTCCACTGCTGAATAAAGTCCTTCCCCTTAGATTTCCACAACGAGCGGTTACATGCCGCTCTCATCCAACGACTCCCAGCGACCTTCACCAGGTCGTCTGTCCACCTCGTTGGAGGTCATCCCACGCTGCGTTTTCCGGTGCGCGGTCTCCATTCGAGAACCTTTGTGCCCCAACGCCCGTCAGTTCTACGAGCAAAAACAAAATGGTTTTCCATATTACCTTCCATTCCTCTACTTTATTTATTATGATAGGTAATGAATGATCAAATGATAATACAGAAGTAGTTAATATCCACGTGTTATGTATTTATGACTAATGTAGTTAGTCATCCTATAAGAATATGTACTTTATAAGTTTATTATTATGTATTTATATTTGACGACTACGAGTATATGCCGTGTGATGCCGGCTAAGAATACCACCACCCCATCTCATCCCGTGGGTGTCGTAAAAGGCGACTATGGGATTAGCCGAAGGATGGGCAGCAGCGTCCTTCGAGTACAATAACAACTCAACTGCGATCGCCAACCCGTTTGTTAAGCGTGGCCATTATGGCAAAACTCCCCAATGAGCCCACAACACACCCATATCGGTCGTTGTGGTGATCTTTGGGGGAGGCCTGTGTCCAACAGTGGTCTTCATTCAGCCGAAATGATGATTATAAGTCCTAAAGTGTTTGTGTTGTACTCATACCTATGTGAAATACCATTTGTGTCTCAGTGATTACAAGTTTGACAAGTAGACTGTATTGTGTTTCTTGCACGATACAAGAATAAGGACCAGGGAATACTCAGTTTAGGTTGCCTTTATCTTGACACTGGCGAAATTGTGGAATATACTCTATAGAAGCCATAAGCTCTTTCGAAGTATCTTGACATGCGCATCCCTGTAGACGCGATCTACACAGACTTCAGCAAGGCGTTCTATAAGGCGGATCACTACCTTCTCATCAATAAACTGAGTCTATTGGGTGTAGATGGAACCTTACTTAACCTGTTTAAATCTTATTTGGAACATAGATCTTCGAAAGTGGTCATTAACGGCCATTTTTCGGAACACTATATAGCTACCTCCGGAATACCACAAGGATCACACCTGGGTCCAATACTCTTTAATGTATTCATCAATGACGTTAGACACTGTTTTAAACACTCATATTTCTATCTGTTTGCTGATGATCTCAAAGTTATAAAGGCTATTCATAGCAACGCGGACGCTCAGTTGTTACAGGATGACATTAATAGATTAACATACTGGTGTAAAGAAAATAAGATGTCGTTGAACATAAGTTAATGCCATTATATACAAT
Organism: Diloba caeruleocephala; assembly: GCA_947459985.1. Taxonomy (NCBI): domain Eukaryota; kingdom Metazoa; phylum Arthropoda; class Insecta; order Lepidoptera; family Noctuidae; genus Diloba; species Diloba caeruleocephala. The sequence continues at coordinate 1,191,454 of OX381627.1, read as the reverse complement.
ACACACGAAATAAATGCCCACCAATAAATAGATACTACATAGAAGGAATTGAATTTAATAAACTTTTTGTGGTTCGTGATCTGATTTAAATATATATTATAGATATAAAATTAGATTATTTAACACCCTTGTTCGCCCAATTTTGGAGTACGGCTTACAGAGCCGGATATGGAATCCCCATTATGAAATATACTCAAAACGTTTGGAAAGCGTTCAAAGACGATTCCTCTACCACCTATGCTATGGTGATTCTGATCTCCTGACAAAGCAATTCACAAGCTACAACGACAGATTAAATCATTATAATATCAAAACACTTAGTAGTCGTAGAGAGATGCTAGATTTAGTTTGCATACATAAACTAACTAACGGTGCTATAGACAGCAGCGAACTCTTGAGCACCATTAATATAAAAATTCCAACTCACATTCCTAGGAAAAACATTATTTCATGTTGCAGTTTCAAAAACGAACCTCGGTCACTACGCTGCTGTGCCTAGACTCTGTAGGCAATACAATACCTTGAAAGCCCACGATATTGACATCTGTGAATCTCTGTCGAAATATAAAAAGATTTTAAAACGGCTCTTTTAAAAGAACTTTTCGTTTTTATTTGAACTTATACATGTACAAGGAGTTCTTACAATATTTTTATCTTAATGTATTTATTTTTAATTTAACTTAAGTTAGTCGTGCTTAAGCTTAGACGAAATTTTTTGGATGCTGTGGCCTCCTATATCTGAAGGAGTACACCGTTAGAGGACCCATTTTAATTTGTATTTCTTTATGATGTTATGTGTATGTCCTTTGTTGGAAGCCCTTAATAAATAAATAAATAATCTAAGAGAAGAAGAAGAAGAAGTAGTCTTAGGCAACGTTGTACGATATCCAGATTTAATCAATCTTTACATATTTATAAAATATTTCTCAAAAATGAAAAAAAAAACTATAAAAATATGTCGGCAACGTCGTACGGTTCAATTGTGTGTTATTTTCGTAAAAAATCGACTAATCTTTATAATAGGTCTACCTATGAAATTGCCATTCTGCAGTACTGGCCATTTCAAATAAAAATATTTTTGTTTGGCTATGAATTCTAATTTCAATGTAGTTTCACCTCGTTACGATTTTATTATATGTAAGTATATAATCCGTATGGTGGCCGGATTAAGAATTAGCACCACTCCATCTGCTCCCGTAGATGTAAAGGTCAACTAAGGGTCTCTAAACCAGAGTGATGGGCAGCAGCTTCTCTTCTATGGCACAGTAGCCATACTGCGCTTACCAACCCGCTTTCCAAGTGTGGTGAGTACTGGCAAATTCGTCCCAAAATTAGGACACATTTAAGGTAGGCCTTTGTTGAGCAGTGGACGTCCTTTGGCTGGTATAGATTTATTTATTTAAGGGAAAATTAAACAAACATCTGAACAAATTTTTTCTATATTTTTTTTTATAAAAACAACGTTTCAACATAAACAATGCACATATCCGTTCTCTGAGCATATACACTTATATCACGACTACTGCAATACTCAGCTATCAGGGGATATATCGCGGATAACTACGTGCATCCATTTTTATACTATCACTTAAGTGCTTACAACCGTCACAACTTTACACGCAATCTGGTATTGGTCGGATCCAACCTTCCGATGTTATGGAGTCGTTCATCCAATAATATGTACAGATAAGTTTCACACGGATCCAACCAGGTTGGGTGGAAAATTCAAATGTTGCAAGCGTATTTAGAATTTTTACTCAGAAGTTATAAAGTTGCAAGCTCAACCATATTTTGAACACCAAGAGTAGGATTTTACATAGCATACTTATGGCAATGATTTAGGAATGATTACTAAAGTAAAAATGCCCGTGGCCTCAGCCATATTGGCCTTGCAAATAATACCGAGCGGATAAATCTAGCGAACTTTTTTTAAGCTGGCAATTAAAATTAAGAAAGTGTTATAGACTTGACCTAATACTTGACAACATAGCCTAATGCCTATGTGCATCTGGGATATATAATATAAAGGCTCCAAGAAATTTCAGAATTTTTCAGAAGTGTCCATGTTTTCTTGTAGATATTAACCATCTTACACTCAATGTTATTATTTAATTACATTTTCTACAACTTAGAATGAAGAAAAGAGAAAGAAATACAATTTATGGTCACACAACGCGTATGACATGACTTTCATTGGGTTTTATTGAAGTGCCGTGTTTATTTTTTTCATGTACAATTGTATTTCATTTATCTTATCTTATCTTATTAACTAATGCAATATGCACAGTTTTAGAATTTACACAATCCCTCAGTTTTTGCTTTGAATAATTAGGGTGTATGTTTCTGAAGATGGTTAAATATATTATCTTTATTAATGAACTACTTACTTTTGGTCAAGGTATTTTAGTAACTTATTATTAGAAAGAACTTGACAATATTGACGCAAATAGGGAAGAATGGCGTTATAAGGCGGAATCTTATGCAGTTGGTTGGCAAGCTAGGCAAGCTACCCACGAATGAAGCGAATGGTTAGTTTAATAGTAAAAATTCTGACGGTTCGGATTCATGGTTGAAATAATATCTGATTATAACGAGAAATTATTTAAACTTACAGCTTTACAACTTCAAACCCTAATTCAAATGTTGTTTATTAATTACAAAAATACTGTTGGACATTAAGTAGGAATAACCTACATCGATTTTACCCGCAAAAATGGTTACATAATTAAAATGTAATAAACTCCAATTAATCATTACAATTATTATAATATAAATTATTTAAAAACACCTATCACATTCTTAATAATTTAAGTCTCAACATCGATCGAATATTTATTAATTTTTCTTAACAAATTCATATTAAATACTATTTTACGTTATTACATTCAAAATAAAATAAGAAGGATTTACAACATTTTTTTATAAGTTTAAAATAGTGTGAAAGTCGCACAAGGTGAAAACGTTTGAATGCCAGTCAGTTACGTGTTTATCACAATAGATTTAAGCGACGAATTTAATACGACGGAGTCTTGTTTAATACGACAAGTGGTTTAATAACTACGACAAAAATATACTGTGTTGTTGTTTATGTACTTATATAAATAATGAATAAATAAATTCGAATGCAAATTGAATGAGGCATAGTAGCCGGCATTGATCTTAAGAGCTGACTTCCCCGAAGTATTTTTGGTCTATGTGGCGGTATTTTACCGCGCAAACTGATCCTGTGTCTTTCACTCTAGATCTGTGCCGAGTACTGCTGTGTTCAAGAAATAACTAAGTAACCCACTGGCAATTCAAATAATTTGCTTCTATCATTTGTAGTACAATACTATGCATTATGTTATGATAATGGAACCAGGATGATTCGGTTCTAGTAATGTTCGGTAGATGTAACTGTTTAATATGTACTGTAATAATATTTTTTGGTAGTAGTCGTTTATTGGCGTTTACTTCTTAAGAATCAATTTATATATAAGGCCCCCGGTATTATTTATGGGGAGTGAAATTTTGTCGAGTGTTAACTAAAATACGTTACGTTTTTTTCTGCGCACCTACCTTGCGCACCTTCTGCGTTAAGTCATGTATGTGTCAAATGTCGTTTGATGCCAAAGTTTTATATTATTTCATTTAATATATATCATTATTATTAATACGCAGTGGAGTTATTAATTAAATAAATAAAAAAATATAGAAAAGCTAGTTTAAGTGACGGTGGAAGAAAATCTGACGAACACGTGGATGCAGTTGCTAGGTAGGTTATGATTCATTTTTACATATAATATATCGTACATATAAACATCCGTACTTTTTATTTTTTAACCCTCACTGCCTATTTATTACTGAGACAATTGTACTTACGGAGTAAACTCCAGTTGTGCGTCGAAGCTGACACACTCGCTTTTTTTTTATTATTCAATGTATAGATATGTGTGCTGGAGGATATGTAGCAATGACATATCAACCTATCGCTGGTAACATTTACGTATTTATATTTATATAAAATGTATGTAGGCAATACAGTTATTAAAATTAAAATAACAGACGGAGGCGTGTTTGCTGTGGAGTTTGTTGCGCCGATTCTGCTCACCAGCTTTAAACTAAACGATGAGAGGTGGGCATTTTTGGGAGCTTTTTCATGTTTACGTCAAATTAATATAATATTTTTAGTCTATTTCGAATAAACATAATTTAATTTCATGCTATTTTGCGAGCTACTTACCCACCAGTGTAAGCATTTACGATAGTTCACAACGATGTTATTGTACTACAAATGAAGTGACCCCTCAAGACCATAATAATATAAGGAAAGAGATCAAGACATTGTGCCCAAATTATACAGATACATAGATGTTAGACTAAGTGACTAGATTTTACGACTAGAATAGTCAAAACTAAATAATATCTCATTTAGACAGTTAAGTGCCTAAGAATATTTTTAAAGCTACTTCTCTGACATTGAAAGCGACATAGAAATATATAGATAGACAAAAGTTGATACATTATACACTAAAATAAGTTATCGTCTCCTTATAGTAATCATAAGAAAATTTTCAGGGATATTAACTATCCCTATTTTAAGTTTATGAATAATTTTGAACAATTTCTAAAAACATAGGTGGTATAATAAAATAGACTACCCAGACACCCCGTTAAATTAAGGACGTAAACGCAGTGTCGTATTGTACAATCATTGGTTGTATGTACTTATTATGGGAGTATATTACGTTAAATAATTAATGAACCAAAATAGAGGCGCGTAGGAAAATTATTTTATATTAAAACTGTAACTTTCTATATGATAACATTATTTTTTGTTCAAAATTATTCAAGAACTATGATCATAATACATTTTATTAAAATAATACAGTAATGTTCTAACACACCAACGCGCAACGGTCGTAAAATTTTATTGTTTTAATTTATCTAGTTAGCAATGTATTTAGGCTTACACAATATAAATATTGTGTTTATAACTGCTGCTGCAGTTATGCACCATTTATAATCTAATGACGAATTTTAGATGCCTATAAAACCATGTTTCATTTATGTAAAATCAGGAGAACGACTCGTACAATACCATCGTGCACAAGACCAAACTTGATATTTAACCACTCTTACATGGACCGCGACACCTACGCAAGCCTACACTTTTAAGCATGTTTGAATCAATATTCATTATTTTTCTTATGAAAATCCCAGTTGCTGTGAACGGGACAGAAAAATATGCTAAATATGTCAATATTCCCAAACCGTATCGATGGGTCATCTGAAGTTGGTTATCGTGACGTGACCATTAGAGAGATTAAGTAGGTACCGTAATCTGGGGATTATTGTATAGTTAAAATATTATTTGTAAAAAGATAAAACGTTTTACATTAACCTATTTTAGTAAAAATATGTTTTGTCCTCAACTTTAATTACGAAGTTTAGTTATAAGATAAGGACAAAACATATTTTAACTTTAACCTTTAACGACTGGCTGAGAATTGTCATAATCACACTGGTTGTAAATATACCTATCAGAAATCTATCTAATGCCTATCAGAAACCCAATACCTATAAAAAAAAGCGATGAATGGCATTCATTGGTCTAGCCGCCATAATATTAACGGTCACATGAGGTAGTACAATTGGGGACCGGGGTGTAAATATTTCTGATTTAAAACATGGTTTTATAGCCATTTATTTGGATATCTTTAAGACAATTTCATTTTATAATTCTTCTTTTATTTATAATATACATAATTATGAGAACGTATAGACACAAATGAAAATTATTTATAGCAATTATTTAGACACAAACACGCGTTCTAGTTCTGAACTTCACAAACGATCATGGAAGTCAATATTTGGCATTTTATTAAATTATCGAATCTTGCCAAATCACATAATTTTAATGTATTTTTTAAATTTTAATATCTGTAACAGAACGGATAATGCCTCGATAAGAAAATCTTTATGTAGGCGCCATCTGTTATCCAATAGTGAAAGTATTTAAAGTATCTTATTTATCACAAATTGTGTTATCAAGAACTTGCATTTTTACATTGATTGAACTCGTCAGAAGTTAAATCAAACTAAAATTAGAATATCTTGGTTTATATATTTAGTTGACCATAGACCATAGAAGTATAGAGATTATAAAAAAAGTGGAAATTTTGAGTATGATGATAGCACTTCAGCGCCATCTATTGCCATACATTTCAATACTGCATCGATCATATTTTTTGAACTCTGTTAGAGTATTGGGTATGGCCGATAAATAAGTACTAAAATCCGTGACCCCACCAGGCTTTTGAGTAGGTACATATCTAAGGCGATAAATGAATTGAACGATCTAGTCGAACAAGTTACCTAGCTTGAAATTTCTGGTACATCACGGAAACATGTCTACGAACACTTGCGACACAAAAACATATTTTTTAAATGAATTATTACAAGCAATTTGGTTTGCACTTTATGCAAGTATTCCGATTAAGTCTTGCACTAAGCTAGATATGCTTGGTTAGGAGTAGGTTAACGTCATTATTGTAACAGATGGGGTCCGACCTCACGACCAGCTACAACATATTAAGGCAGAAGACAAAAACAATTGGTCTTCTTTGCAATATAGGATTTTAATTCGTTTTTATCGTATCTAATACCTCCAACCATCATGCAGACAAAACATAATCGCCTAATTACTTCAAATTCTTTCGTCAGTTCTAATTCTTCGATCTGACAACCATTTTCATTTGATACCATCCTAAGGGGAGGCGTCGCCTTGCCCCTCTACGTGTGACTAGTCTCTAAAGGGGAACAGTCCCCCTACACCACCGGTGTCCCAATCTGCTACCTCGACTGGCCCGAAGCATTCATCGAAGAACTGCTCCATCGTTTTGTGGAGGTGGATCGTGGAGCGTTCGAAGCTGTGACCTTCGTCGGGGTATACCTGACAAGATAATATGAGTTATTAAATGAACTTCCGACACATCATCATCAGCCTATCGCAGTCCACTGCTGGACATAGGCCTCTTCAAGTGCATGCCACTGATCGCGATCCTCGGATACTCTCATCCAGCTACTGCCAGCCACCTTGCGCAGGTCATCACTCCACCGAGCTTGGGGGCGTCCTACCCTACGTTTACCAAGACGCGGTCTCCACTCAAGAACACGTTTTCCCCAACGGTTGTCGGTTCTACGACTAATATGGCCAGCCCACTGCCACTTCAGCTTACTAATCCTATGAGCTATGTCGATAACTTTGGGTCTCTGTCGGATCACTTCATTTCTGATTTTATCCTTCAGAGAGACTCCGAGCATAGCCCTCTCCATTGCTCGCTGAGCGACTTTAAACTTGTGGACCAGCCCTACCGTGAGTGTCCACGTCTCGGCACCGTATGTTATGACGGGTAGAACGCACTGATTGAAGACTTTAGTCTTTAAGCTCTGTGGAATAGATGACGAGAATACTCGACGTAATTTCCCAAATGCCGCCCAGCCCAGCTGTATTCTTCTATTGGCCTCCCTCTCGAAGCTGTTTCTACCCAACTGCAGGGTTTGCCCGAGGTAAACATATTCCTGAACAACTTCGAGAGTGTTGTCGTGTACCGCAATCGGCTCCGGAACCACATGTTGGTTAAACATGACCTTGGTTTTATCCAAGTTCATCCGGAGACCGATGCGTTGAGAAGAATCAGCTAGACTGTTTAGCATCTGGTTTAGATCCTGCAACGATTCGGCCATTATGACGATATCGTCTGCAAATCTAAAGTGTGAGATGTACTCGCCGTTTATGTTTATGCCACGTCCTTTCCAGTCCAGCGTCTTAAACATATCCTCCAATGCATTTGAGAACAATTTGGGGGAAATAACGTCCCCTTGTCTCACACCTCGATGCAGGGGGATATGCTCAGACAGCTGGTTCTGTACTTGGACGGCCATAGTGGCGGTATCGTACAGACATCTCAACACTTGGATATATCGCCAATCGACTTGGCATCGTTGCAGGGATTCCAGAACGGACCAGGTTTCGATAGAGTCAAAGGCCTTCTCATAGTCCACAAACGCTAAGCACAGAGGCTGATTATACTCTTCAGACTTCTGTATAATCTGCCGCACTGTGTGAATGTGGTCTATGGTGCCATACCCTCCTCGAAACCCGGCCTGTTCCGGCGGTTGAAATTCGTCGAGTCGTCGCGCAAGACGATTTGTGATGACTCTTGAAAACAGCTTGTAGACATGGCTTAGGAGCGAAATAGGTCGATAGTTCTTCAAAAGGGTCTTGTCACCCTTTTTGAAGAACAAAACGACGACGCTTTTACTCCACGCCTCTGGAGTTCTCCCATTAAAGAGAACAGAGTTGAAAATTTTCTGGAGCTCCTTTAGTACAGGTTTACCACCTGCTTTTAGGAGCTCCGTTGTAACTCCATCCTCCCCAGGGGCTTTTCCATTTTTAAGCTGTTTAAGAGCCAGCACAATTTCATCTAGGCTGATCTCTGGCAGGTCCTTAGTGTAGTGGCGGATCAATGTGGCCCTGGAATCGTCATTGTCGGGGTCAGGTTGAGAAGCATGCGAAGCGTATAGCTGGCTGTAGAAGTCTACAACTTCCGAAAGGACCTCCGGCCTTGAAACAACGACGTCCCCTCCTGTTGTAGTCAACTTCGTCAGGTGGCTTCTCCCAAGACTCTGGACGAACACTTTCGACCCCCGGTTCTGCTCAATCGCCCTTTCTATAGAAAGGGTGTTGGAGCGCCTGAGGTCACGTCGTACCAGTTTATTAATTTTTCTATTGAGTGCCCGGTATTCTGACGAAGTGACTGGTGGGTTTTCACGTCGTTCCTTCATAAGCTTTATAGTCTCCTCCAAAAGTTTCGACTTCTTGCCTTTACGCTGCATTCTGCAAAACCTCGTACCTTCCTCCCTGAGGATTCCTACCACATTCTCGAGGGTCTGGTCAACGTCTTCTGTGGTTTCCACGGCAGCGAATCGGTCTTCCAGTTTTGACTGGAATGTTTCAGTTCACATATGTAAGCTGTAATATATGAGCAGTTTTCTAAGAAGAAGCACACTCAGTGCCTTTTTTTGGCATCATCATCTTATCGGCCATACAACGTCCACTACTGAACAAAGGCCTCCCCCATATATTTTCACAATTGTGTCAACATATGAGGAGGAATTTTCCAGTACTCACCACGTCTGGCAGACAGGTTGGTGAGCGCAGAATGGCTACTGTTGCACAGAAGGGACGTTGCTGCCCATCCCTCTAGTTTATTGAACAAATATTTGTATGTACCCACGATACAGGAGCAATCATAGATGGGCAATTTTTTTTTATCTTTAACTGTACTCGCTTACCCGATGCGTATATTTGGTAGTGCAGTTCTGCGAGCATTCAGGTGGTCAACTGCTCTGTCCAACTCCCCTTCAGAGACCCTCAACTACTCGACCTAGACTGAGGTGACACACAACGTGAGGTGGGGAGGGATCGGGACGGTCCCGGACCGCTAGAAAGAGCGTAGAAACTAGTGATCTGTCTAGTAAATTCGGGGTCATAGTTTCGGTCAGCGGGGAAGCCATGGGCGCAACTTGCCCACTACAGTACGGTTTCCATCAAGTCCATCCAGGAGTTCATTGCGAGACCGAGCCTTCGCCACGCGGAAGGCGCGTTGCAGCGATGTCGAGGTTGTACCCTCACCTGATGCGTGTACAGCGCAGTGTTCCTGATGAGCGCCCGGGCCAGTGCCAGCGCGTGGTGCGGCAGCGCCAGCAGCAGGCGGCGCGGGGCAGGTTGTACCCTCACCTGATGCGTGTACAGCGCAGTGTTCCTGATGAGCACCCGGGCCAGCGCCAGCGCGTGGTGCGGCGGCGCCAGCAGCAGGCGGCGCGGGGCAGGTTGTACCCTCACCTGATGCGTGTACAGCGCAGTGTTCCTGATGAGCGCCCGGGCCAGCGCCAGCGCGTGGTGCGGCGGCGCCAGCAGCAGGCGGCGCGGGGCAGGTTGTACCCTCACCTGATGCGTGTACAGCGCAGTGTTCCTGATGAGCGCCCGGGCCAGCGCCAGCGCGTGGTGCGGCGGCGCCAGCAGCAGGCGGCGCGGGGCAGGTTGTACCCTCACCTGATGCGTGTACAGCGCAGTGTTCCTGATGAGCGCCCGGGCCAGCGCCAGCGCGTGGTGCGGCGGCGCCAGCAGCAGGCGGCGCGGGGCAGGTTGTACCCTCACCTGATGCGTGTACAGCGCAGTGTTCCTGATGAGCGCCCGGGCCAGCGCCAGCGCGTGGTGCGGCGGCGCCAGCAGCAGGCGGCGCGGGGCAGGTTGTACCCTCACCTGATGCGTGTACAGCGCAGTGTTCCTGATGAGCGCCCGGGCCAGCGCCAGCGCGTGGTGCGGCGGCGCCAGCAGCAGGCGGCGCGGGGCAGGTTGTACCCTCACCTGATGCGTGTACAGCGCAGTGTTCCTGATGAGCGCCCGGGCCAGCGCCAGCGCGTGGTGCGGCGGCGCCAGCAGCAGGCGGCGCGGGGCAGGTTGTACCCTCACCTGATGCGTGTACAGCGCAGTGTTCCTGATGAGCGCCCGGGCCAGCGCCAGCGCGTGGTGCGGCGGCGCCAGCAGCAGGCGGCGCGGGGCAGGTTGTACCCTCACCTGATGCGTGTACAGCGCAGTGTTCCTGATGAGCGCCCGGGCCAGCGCCAGCGCGTGGTGCGGCGGCGCCAGCAGCAGGCGGCGCGGGGCAGGTTGTACCCTCACCTGATGCGTGTACAGCGCAGTGTTCCTGATGAGCGCCCGGGCCAGCGCCAGCGCGTGGTGCGGCGGCGCCAGCAGCAGGCGGCGCGGGGCAGGTTGTACCCTCACCTGATGCGTGTACAGCGCAGTGTTCCTGATGAGCGCCCGGGCCAGCGCCAGCGCGTGGTGCGGCAGCGCCAGCAGCAGGCAGCGCGGGGCAGGTTGTACCCTCACCTGATGCGTGTACAGCGCAGTGTTCCTGATGAGCGCCCGGGCCAGCGCCAGCGCGTGGTGCGGCGGCGCCAGCAGCAGGCGGCGCGGGGCAGGTTGTACCCTCACCTGATGCGTGTACAGCGCAGTGTTCCTGATGAGCGCCCGGGCCAGCGCCAGCGCGTGGTGCGGCGGCGCCAGCAGCAGGCGGCGCGGGGCAGGTTGTACCCTCACCTGATGCGTGTACAGCGCAGTGTTCCTGATGAGCGCCCGGGCCAGCGCCAGCGCGTGGTGCGGCGGCGCCAGCAGCAGGCGGCGCGGGGCAGGTTGTACCCTCACCTGATGCGTGTACAGCGCAGTGTTCCTGATGAGCGCCCGGGCCAGCGCCAGCGCGTGGTGCGGCGGCGCCAGCAGCAGGCGGCGCGGGGCAGGTTGTACCCTCACCTGATGCGTGTACAGCGCAGTGTTCCTGATGAGCGCCCGGGCCAGCGCCAGCGCGTGGTGCGGCGGCGCCAGCAGCAGGCGGCGCGGGGCAGGTTGTACCCTCACCTGATGCGTGTACAGCGCAGTGTTCCTGATGAGCGCCCGGGCCAGCGCCAGCGCGTGGTGCGGCGGCGCCAGCAGCAGGCGGCGCGGGGCAGGTTGTACCCTCACCTGATGCGTGTACAGCGCAGTGTTCCTGATGAGCGCCCGGGCCAGCGCCAGCGCGTGGTGCGGCGGCGCCAGCAGCAGGCGGCGCGGGGCAGGTTGTACCCTTACCTGATGCGTGTACAGCGCAGTGTTCCTGATGAGCGCCCGGGCCAGCGCCAGCGCGTGGTGCGGCGGCGCCGTGAGGTCGGCGGCGGCGTGCGCCAGCAGCAGGCGGCGCGGCGGCAGGTTGCCGGCCTTGCGCCACACGGCGCTCGCACCCAGAGCACCCGCCCGTGCCGAGCCGGAGCCGCTGTACCGCTCCGTCCAGTACGAATCTAGCAACAAAACAACCAGTTTAATGATACGAGCCGGACGTTCGGAAATAATTAAAATTTACCCGAAAAACCACTTTCATTATCATCATCATATCAGCCGAAGAATGTCCACGGCTGAACAAAGCCTCCTCCATCAAACTCTGAAATCACGAATTGCTCAGTTAATCGCGCGTAACTTATTCTTGCTGTTGCTCCTCAAAAATATATTGAATTTGCCAGTTATAAGTTAGTGAAGCTGTTGAAGCTGTTACTGTGGGGCTTAGTGTGTGACTGTGCATTGCATGTATGCATGCTCAGAAAGCTACAAAAAATTTGTGGGTGCTTTGCTGGGGCCCATGGGTTAAGGTACAATGCTAAGAAAGGCGAGCTGGCAGTTGTCAAGGCACAAAATAAAACCTACGAAATTGTGTTGTTGGTCTCGCTAGGTAGTACAACTCCCCATTCGCTTCGTGGGTAGGGACGGTAGCGTAAAGCGGAGGGAGATTACGTGCGGGGTTCCGCAGGGGTCAGTTCTCGGCCCCCTTTTATGACACCTTGCCTACGACGCGGTCCTGCGTGTCGTTCTCCCTGCTGGCGTCAGCTTAGTTTGTTACGCTGACGACACTCTGGTGTTGGCCAGCAGGGAGTCCTTCGAGGGAACCATCCGGCTTGCAGAGCAAGCGGTGGCAATTGTCGTGGCCAAAATCCACGCCCTGGTTCTGCGGATAGCGCCTCAAAAAACCGAGGCGCTATGGTTCCACAAACTGCCAAGAAGCAGAGAACCACCCAGTTCGTGGATACGCGTTGGTGACGCGTGAATTGGGGTGGGCCGGTACATGAAATACCTGGCGCTCACCCTGGACTGTTGGGGCTTCGAAGAGCACTTTCAGCGCCTCGTTCCCCGAGTCGAGAGGGTAGTGGGTGCACTACACCGGCTGCTGCCCAATCTCGGGGGACCATGTGAGGAAGTTCGCCGTCTCTACGGTGGGGTTGTGCGGTCCGTGGCCCTCTACGGGGCGCCTGTATGGTCAGCTCGACTGTCAGGTGCCCAGCGCTGCAGAACCAAAATTCACGGTCTGCAGCGCAGAGTGGCTATCCGGATCGCACGAGGATACCGAACGGTGTCCTATGCGGCGGCAACTCTCCTGGCGCGTTTTCCGCCTTTCGACATCCTGGCGGAGATGGATGGATGGGTCTACGATCAGACATGCTCCCTTCGCCAGAGCGGCGAAAACGCGCCTCCAGGAGCGTTGGACAGGCTGCGGCAGCTGGCTCGCCGACGCGCGCTTGTAAAGTGGCGTCACCGCCTTCGAATGCAGTTTGCGACCAAGCGCGTCGTCGAGGCCGTCCTGCCGCTCTTTGGAGCCTGGCTCAGAAGGAGCGAGCGCGTCACCTACCGCCTGACGCAGGTGCTCACCGGGCACGGTTGTTTCGGTGCGTACCTGCACAGGATAGGACGCGAGGCCATGGCACAATGCCACCATTGTGATAGCGACCAGGACACCGCACAGCACACGCTCGAGGCGTGCCCTGCGTGGGCCGAGAGAGCGTCATGCTCCAGAAGGAGACCGCAGAGCGGGATCGGGAGAGGGCCGATCCCACTCGAAGAAGGAGGAGACGGCGCCGGGGTAATAACCGCCCTGGCGCCTAATTCCCATACGCCTGAAACCCCCTGCCGTAGCTACAAGGCGGGGGACCTCTGGGTTCGCGGGTGCGTAGATTGGGGAATCTGCGTGCTCACATCAAGCGACCCAAGAGAAGACGGTAGCACGCATGTGGTCACGCGCTGCAGTGGGATGCCTTGGGGGATCCTTTACAATCCCCCTGGGGGGGTGTCACCCTCTCCGAGATGTGCCAATAGGCGTGGCACCAGTGGGCGGCTCTAGTGTGATCATACGAGGACCTGGTGCCTCGCTTACGTGCCGAAGATGACCGCTCCAGTGGTTTTAGCCGGTAGGAGTCCGGCATACCCCTTCGCCCTTCCCCGGGGCGAAGGAAGTTCATGAAGAATTTCCACTGGGCACCAATAAAAATAAAAAAAAAGGTAGTACAACTCCCAGGCGCCCAGCGCTGCAGAAACAAAATTCACGGTCTGCAGCGCAGAGTGGCTATCCGGATCGCACGAGGATACCGAACAGTTACCTACGAGGCGGCAACTCTCCTGGCGCGTTTTCACCTTTCACATCACATTAACAACCGGCCCTGGCGCCTAATTCCCATACGCCTAAAACCCCCTGCCGTTGCTATAAGGCGGGGGACCTCTGGGTTCGCGGGTGCGTAGATTGGGGAATCTGCGAGCCTACACCGAGTGACCCAAGAGAAGAGTAGCACGCATGTGGTCACGTGCTGCCGTGATACGCTTTTGGGGATCCTTTACAATCCCCCCGAGGGGTGACCGCTTTACAGTCACCCTCTCAGGGATGCGCCTAAGGCGTGGCACCAGTGGGCGGCTCTAGTGTGATCATACGAGGACCTGGAGCCTCCCTTCGGTGCCGAAGATGACCGCTCCAGTGGTTTTAGCCGGTAGGATTCCAGCATACCCCTTCGCCCTTCCCCGGGGCGAAGGAAGTTCATGAAGAATTTCCACTGACACCAATAAAAAAAAAAGGTTCTTCCGAGGTAGATCAACAAAACACTAACCTAGTCATATCTATAAAATTCATTTGCAGTTAAGCAATTTATTATGTTTATGGACAAACAAGTCAAGTGGGTGCTGTGTACACTGATATTAGAAAGGCGTTTGAAAGAGTAGATCACAAATTGTTGGCTACGAGGCATGCTGATTGTGGTATCTATAATTCACTTTTATAATGGTTTGAGTATTACCTTAACGACCAAAGGTATTTTGTGATTGTGAATGGTGCAAGATCGGCAGAATTTAATGTGACATCTGGGGTACCACAAGGGTTTTATTTAGGACCATTATTATGCCGAAGCTATTTTATTTGCTGATGAATTGAAGTTAATGAAGTTTGCCTTCTAAATTACGACACATGGCATATGACCGGTCGTTTATGGGGGAGCCTTTGTTCAACACTGGACGTCTTTTGGCAGATACGATAATGACCTACGAGGATCTATGATCTACGACGTTCTCGCTCGTAGCTCTTCTTCATAGCATCAAACGAACTACTTCAACTGTGCAACCATTAAAATTCTGATTATTCGTAAGTGCCTGCAAATGGTTAACACGAATAAAAATCTTTGACTTTGACTTTAAGGAATGGAAAACAAACTCACTATGATGCCTCAGGTCCGTTAAAGGAGCGATAGCGGCAAGGCATCGAGTGACATTTCTCGCATCATCAGCAGCGAGGGCAGCGGCTGCACCACCTCCATACCCTCGTCCCCAGACGCCTACGCGGCTTCCATCCACCATCTTTAAGTTGTCTCGGAGATACCTGTGAAAAAGATATGGGTTATACTCGTATAATACAATGTAAGACTTGAAAGTATAGGTTCCAGAGTGGGTTCGTGGGATCCTATATAATACCCCCCGAGATGTGCCTGGAGGGGGAGTATCCTATTTGAAGTCTCCCCTCGGCTAGATGGCGTGACCGCTTTACAGTTATCCCATCCGAGATTTGCCTTAAGGCGTGACACCAATGGACTGCTCCAATGCGTTTATTCTCGACAACCTGGTCTTTGGTGCCGAAGATGACCATGCAGGTGATTTTCGCCAATAAGAGTCCGCCATACGACTCCGTTTTTCCCCAGGGTGGAGCAAATCTATAATGGATATCCAGCACGGTGAGAAAAAGGTTTCAAAGTGGTTATTACTTTATTAACTTAGAAAATTGAGATAGAAAGTAACTTAGTAACTTCATTTTTCAACAGATAACACAGCTAGATTTATGTCTGTAAACTGTATACGAATACAGTAGAAAACCTAGAGTATCCTAGAACAATCTTAGGGTATCGTTTAAAAAATAACCTATTTGTTAGGTTCATCAGTAATACAACAATCTGAAATAACAATATCCATACAGACTTTAACATTTCCGATATTATAGTCTTTATCTCACTGAACAAGTATCATCAACAACAAAGGATAACTCGTTTACTTATATTAAAAAGGTTAAATAACTAATGTACACTTACGACAGAACAGCTATCTGATCCTCTACATCCACAGACAAAAGCTTGTGGTAGATTTCCGTTCTGAGTTCCTCGCCCTAGAAAATATACCAAATCATACAACCACACATTTAAAGACCATTCTAATTATTATAAGTTTAAGACTAATTTTATTTTCTTAATTTTATTTCCACATGGATTCTTGTAGACAGCTCATAACCGGTAGCTGCTGAACCCGACTAATATGGCCAAGACTAATTTGGAAAAACTGAACATCTAGGACTCGAATGTCGTCTTAGTGCGTTGCTTTGCGGGGACAGCTAGGGAGCTGGATCAGGAATGTTCATGCATGGGCATATTTAAAAAGCTACTGGCACGGGTCAGCTCGAGCAAGGTCGGGGAGGGCATGGAATGGGTGGTCGAGACGGGCCTCGTTAGCGAAGACATCGGTTAGGGTTTATGATTGAGTCTCTTTTTGTAAGCTTCCAGAATTGTAATTTCGCTGTATGAGAAAGACGCGCCTTGGATTACGACGATAATTGAGAGGAAGAGGACCTCGGATGACGAAGATCGTTGATGCGACAGTAAAAATGAATCAAGCCGATTTCGCCTTTTTATTTGGCACTTTACATAAAGAGGAGAAAATATTGCTGCGCGAACATAAACCTTATTCATATGTCTTAGAAAGAAAATATCAAAATGATGAAACTACCTGTCCACCGGAACCTCTCGCGTCAATCTCCGCGACGATGAAGTTCCTCGCAGCCGCTAGATACCAACCCCAGCTTGGCTTCCACCGCTCTGTCACCAGCTGACCACCGGGCTGTGCTGAACTAAATGCAAACAAAAAAATAAGCGCGTGAGACTCTGTACACGTGAGAGAAGTGAAACTTGCCTGCGCATGCGCCCACACAACGTAACACATCAAACGTTTCACTGTTTTGAGTTTTACTCCGAACACTAAATACTATTTTTTTACTGATACTCCTTCGATTTCATAGCTTCAGTTTCTTCGTCGGATGTAAGAGGCACAGTGGAAATATGTATTTCAGTGATTCGACTAAAGACTAAGGATCGTACGGTCGGGCGCGGAGTGGGATGCGCTGCAGCCACTTACCGAACGACCATAGCGCAATCCGGTAATAGTATCATATAGTAGTAATTAGAGTATGGCTCTCATGTTTCGTTCAATAATCGTAATATCACGTGAGACATTAAAAATGGTTTTTACCTCCCGATGATTTCATTAGTCATTGCAAAAAATTAGAAGATAATTTAAAACAACATTTTAGTTCTTGCACTGGAGATAAAATGAGACGACTTGACACAAAACAAAAGAGTGCAGAATCTTGTGATTGTTTGCTTCCTGAGTTTTTGCTTAAATTAATAATAACAATTTAAGTTCATAAAATTATTATTACTAAATTTAGTAATAGGAAGCTTAAATCTAGTAAATCAAAAAGTATTTGTCAGTTTGCAGTTATCGTTCTCTTATTTCGTTTCTCATATCTCATCATCTATCAGTTTTAATTTAATTTGCAATATAGCAAAAATTCTAAAATAACATCGTATATCGTATATATTAAAATAAAAAAAACTCGAGAAATCCTGGTCGAGAATTCTCGTGCCTCGAGAAATAAAAAAAGGTCGAGGAACCAGACACCCTAGTAGCAACCCTCCATTCCACGTTCCATTCCAACGTTGTCGACGTTTCGCCCAACATCAAAGGAATCACTGTTATATCTATAACCACTTATAATAAAAACACTAAGCATTGAAACGTTTAACAGTGTTTTATTAGTAATGTCTTAAGGTTTTCGCGATTATAACACATTATAATAACCCTGCGACCATGAACCCTGCAAAGTGTTCGAAACGTTAGGAAAAACAAAAATCTATCATACAAAATGTTTTTTATTTTTTTATTGATGTCCAGTGGAAATTCTACATGGAACTTCCTTCACCCCGGGGAAGGGCGAAGGGGCATGCCGAACTCCTACCAGCTAAAACCACTGGAGCGGTCATCTTCGGCACCGAAGGGGGGCTCCGGGTCCTCGTAAGATCACACTAGAGCCGCCCATTGGTGCCACGACTTTAGGCACATCTCGGAAGGGATGACTGTAAAGCGGTCACGCCCTCTAGCGGAGAGAAGGCGACTGTAAAAAGGTCGCCCCCCCAGGCACTTCTCGGGAGGATTGTAAAGGATCCCCCCAAGCCTCGCTTTGCGCTGTGCTGCGCACACGGCGGCACGTGACCACGTGCGTGCCACCGTCCTCCCGGGGGTCGCTCGGTGTGAGTCTGGAGGCTCAAAAATTGAAGCATCAATCTTTCATAGTAACTAGTAAGATGGTATAATTATATAGTAGTAGTATATACTTGTCTATTACGAGGTTAACGCTCTGTCGCGGAGTAACCCCAATCTCGCAAATTCTTGGATACACCCTCTGTCTAATTCTATCGAGTAACAGGCATAAAACGCTCCCCAATAAAAAAAAAGAATCGGAATCGGGTTATTTTTTTAATAAGAAAGATAAAGAAAAAGAATATTTTTATAAGTACGTTGGCTAGTAAGTATATTGTGGTATCTACTTACACATGTAATACAAGTGGTAGTGGTAGGTCGTCTGTTTCTCTAAATCCTGGTGGCAGGAGTAAACGCACTCGGGCTGCTCTGTAGGCTTGCACCTGAAATTAACATTCAATAAACTAAATAAAAAATAACTGCAAGTCAGTTTTTTGGTGGATTTGTGTTTTAATATTCAAAAGAAAAGACTACCTACCTCTCTTCACCATGGGTGTCGTAGAAGGCGACTAAGGATTTATATCAGCAATGTGTAGAGGTATCAAGGTACGGTAGATTTTCAAAAATAATATACAGGTCCAAGTATCGTCAGAATAATTGTGGTGTTTCCCCAAGGAAGTATTGTGGGACTGCTTTTATTTTTGTTAAATATCAATGATTTACCGAATATAACTTCGCACAAATGCATATTATATGCTGACGACACCACGGTTTGTATTGAAAATTCATATAATAGTATAATTGACTACAAGAAGGAAGTTAATGAAACTCTAAATAATATCATAAAATGGTTAAAAGCAAATAATCTACACATTAACCTAAGCAAAACTAAAATGTTACAATTTCAAACATTTAAGTATTTTTAACTGTGGACGATTTCCACAGTTAAAGATACAATATGAAAACAATACTATTGGGGAGGTTGCCACGGTTGGAAAGCGGGTTGGCGATCGCAGTAGACTTGTTAATGTACTCGTAGGACGCTGCTGCCCATCCTCCGGTTAATCCCATAGAGGTTTTATATGACACCCACGGGATGAGATGCGTTGGTGCTATTCGTAGCCGGTACCACACGGTAAAATTTTATAATTGGTAGTTACTGTTAGAAAAGCCGTGTGGTGCCGGCTCAGAATACCACCACCCCATCTCCTCCCGTGGGTGTCGTAAAAGTTGACTAAGGGATTATCCGGAGGATGGGCAGCAGCGTCTTTCGAGTACATTAACAATTAAACTGCGATCGCCAACCCGTCTGCCAAGCGTGGCCATTATGGCCTTCTGAGCACACAACACACCCATATCGGTCGTTATGGTGATCTTTGGGGGAGTCCTGTGTACTTCATACGGCCATTATTCCAGCAGAGGACTTCATACGGCCGAAATGAAAACAAAAAAGAATTATGATTAGAAAAGCAGCGGCTCACCTCGACCCTGAAGTCCTTGACCTGCGGCTGCGCCAGCGCGCCGAAGTGCGCGCGCAGGGGCCGGCCGTCCCACAGCACGGCGCGCCGCGCACCGCCCGGCGCCGCCACGAACGTGGCCGGCGGGCCCGGGCCCAGGCACTCCTGCGGGCACAAGCGCTGCGATGCCCAGGCACGTCGGCGTACGGCCACGTAGGCCACATTGGCAACATATCATACCGGCCATTTATACGTCCACTGCTGAACAAAGGCCTCCCCCATAGGTTTTCACAACTGTGTCATCATTCTGAGCGGTATTTGCCAATACTCACCACGCTTAGCAGGCGGGTTGGTGAGCGCAGTATGGCTACCGTTACACAGAAGGGACGCTGCTGCCCATCCCTCTGGTTTAGATTCCCTTAGTCGCCTTTTACGACATCCACGGGAGGAGATGGAGTGGTGCTATATTCTTAATCCGGACACCACACGGAACGGCCGTTCGGCTGACTACAACTCAGGAGCAGACATTAATTAAATCATGAATTAAACGTTATACCTGGCCCCGCCCGACTTCATAAAATATTTTTTCCTTTTCAGTGGTTTCAATATTTTTATATCGTGTAAAGAAAGAAAGAAAGAAAGAAATTATTTTATTCTAATCGCACACAACAAGAAAATAATTATAAACAACAACACATAATATTGCAAAATATCATATTAAAATAAAAAAACATGCAAACAGATCCTTGTGTGAGACATCAGAATAGGCTCCTATCTCAGCATTGCGCTGGTCTTCCGATAGGACCTTAGATACAAGAAGTCATATCACGCACAGTTACCAATATATTGTTTAAATTAGTAATGTATTTATACAGCATAATATTATATTTAAAGTAATTATATAGAAATCAAAGTTACAATTATACAAACGTAACGGAAGAAGGAATATCAAATTTGATTACATACGAGGGCGGCACTGAAAATTTCGGGAATCAAGGAAGTGACACAACATTACTATTTAAAAATGTATTTATTCCTTTTGAAGTATTCTCCGCGAAATTTGACACATTTTTCCATACGATGGAACCAATCATTGAAGCAACCATTCCATTCGGAAGTTGGGGTCTCCAAAATGGCCGTATTGTAGGCGTCCACAGCTTCTTTAGGTGATGAAAATCTCTGTCCACGCAATTTATTCTTTATTTTAGGGAAAGTGTAGAAATCATTAGGGCTTAGGTCGGGGCTGTACGGCGGATGGTCTAATAATTCTATGTTTTCTTGCTCTAAAAACTCTTTTGTTCTGTGCGCGGTGTGAGAACTCGCATTGTCGTGATGGAGGTTGATGCGGCGGTTGCAGTTCTCTCTACGGAGTTCAGAAACGACCTGTGGCAAACAAATGCTATCATACCATTCTGCATTAACCGTTCTTTGTCCCTCAAGAGGAATAGTCGTAACAACGTTTTTTTGCAACACTCTGTGAACGAACAATTTTTGTTGGCTTTAACTCATTTTCGAACACCCAAACTCGTGACTGGTTTTTTGTTTCGGGTTCGTACGCATATATCCAGGATTCGTCACCTGATACGATGTTGTATATAGCATTTGAGGATCCTGCGTGGAATCTTTCGAGAGTTCTGACGCACTAAGTAACGCGAGCCGCTTTTTGCTCTTCACATAGCAAATGCGGTATCCATCGGGAAAACAACTTTTTTACACCTAATTGTTCATGCAAGATTATTTGTATTTGACTCATTCCAATGTCTAAAGTTGCCTGAATTTCGCGGTATGTCACATGTCGATCTTCCTCAATCAGCTTACGCACAGCATCAACGTTTTCTTGGGTGACTGCAGTTTTTGGACGACCTTGACGAGGATCATCACTGAGCTTGACACGTCCACGTTGAAATTCAGCAAACAAGTGATAAATTGTGGTTTTGGATGGGGCTTCATCACCAAATGCAGAAATCATCCGGTCAACACACTGTTTTTGTGTTAAACCACTTCGAAAGTCATAATAAATCATCGCTCTTGAATTTTCTCGAGTCAATTCCATTTTCTCTTCTTCTTCTTCTCTTAGATTATGGCTTCTGTAGAATATCTTCCACAATTTCGCCAATGTCAAGTATAAGGCAACGTCGTACGGTATTTAGATTGATAAATATTTACATAATCATAAAATATTTTTCAAAAATGAAAAATTCTAAAACATATGTCGGCAACGTCGTACGGTTCCTTCCATTTTCTCAACGACTAAACAAGTTTGACAAAACCTTGTGACAAGACCGTGAATCTTTTTTTAAATAAATAAATGGTATTCGATTTGTAAAACCAAGGAGTTTTCAATTAAAAAGATTTTATTATGACAGGAACAGTGGAAATATTCCATTCCCGATACTTTTAGTGCAGCCTATGTATAAAATTATCAATGTAATTGACTACCAATCGATTACCTTATCGATTTAGTACTTCACTAGATAGTCTATGTAGGGTTTTTGAAGACGGTATTTTTTTTGTTAAAAAGTTTTATGTTATTTTGACATACTAGCGTGTTGCAGGTTGGGTGTTTGCGACGTCCCTTCTTCCTCTCTTAAACTATAGGTCTGTCTTTAAGTCGACGTACAAAAAGAGCTATTTTGAATCAACAATATTTCATTTCATTTTACAGCGTTTCCCGCTCGTTAAAGAAAAGAAAGAAAGAAATACATTTATTAAACAACACAAAAACCAGCACACTGTAGGTACACATAAATATAATATAGCTAGGCTGGTGTGGAGGCGTGCGTTTAAAAGGCCACAGCTCAGCATATGCTACAGTTAACTGTAGCGCTGATTTTCAGCTGAAGCCTCAGGGCACAGGTGGCAAACTGTCGTATATAATTATTAAGAACACCGTTGTGCTTAGACGCAAAATGAATAGGAATTATATATTTAAGACCAACTTAGATGCCCTTTCGGCGATTATTGTCACTCGAAAATCTAATTCCATTTTATGGTTTTAAGATTGAAAATAAGACTTGTGTGATTTACAATGATATAAATTTTTAGTTATCGTACAAATTATAAGGGTAACTAAGTACCTGACTTATGAGAGGAATGTGAATGTGGACAATCGAGTAGTAACCAGTTAGATGAGACATTATAAAAATGCCAGAAATATGTAATAAAATTATGGAATATGGATTTATGGTCGTTGTCACTTTCTCACCTGTACATAATATGAGAAGTTCTTGCTGAACATGATCCGGTTGTAGAGGCACTCGGTGGGCAGCGTGTCGTTCTCATCCGAGACGTGCGGTAGTACCGTCGATGTTGGCCATGCTGGTAAAGATGAGGTGGAGTTCTCGTACTCCTGGAATCAACGAAGGCACGGTTCAGTTGGGGTAGAAAATATACAGCTATATTTTATCTTAAATTTCTATACGTTCTGGTGACAAAACGAGCATATTATCCGCGATAGTAAGCGTTGCGCATGCCCACATCATTTCGGCCGAATGAAGTCCACTGCTGGACACAGGCCTCCCTCAAAGATCACCACAATGACCGATATGGGTGTGTTGTGGGCTCATTGGGGGGTTTTGCCATAGTCGCTACGCTTGGCAGACGGGTTGGCGGTCGCAGTTGAGTAGTTAATGTACTCGAAGGACGCTGCTGCCCATCCTCCGGCTAATCCCTTAGTCGACTTTTACGACACCCACGGGAGGAGATGGGGTAGTGGTATTCTGAGCCGGCACCACACAGCCAACGGCCACGGCATGCCCACATCAATTGCAATATCACTCAAGGCACAGATATTATAATACACTAGTATCCAAGGTTAGTCCTGCGCAGGGCCACACTGCACTCGTCACCTCGAGTCATTAGTTACTTAGTTCCCCTGTGTCGTGGGTGCGTTTACAAACACAAATTCCACACACAATTCACCCAGACCCGGAACAACTACCTGCGGATCGTACAAATATTTGTTTCGTGCGGAAATCGAACCCGCGACCTGGAGTGCAGCAGCTGACTGTATGAGCTACTGCACCAACCGTGCCGTTAGTTAATTGGGTTCTTATGCCCAGTAATTTTACTAGCTACAGAGATGTTTAAAGGTAAACACTACTGCTTATGCGTGTGGTGTCCGGATTAAAAATATGACAGCATTCCATCTCCTTCCATGGAAGTCGTAAAAGGCGATATTCTGTCGAACAGTAGCCATACTGTGTTGAGCAACCTGCTTGTCATGGGTGGCGAGTAAGCAAATACCTTTCGAAATGCCGACACACATATGGAATTTTATGGGGGAGGCATTTGGCCATCAGTGGATATCCTCTGGCTGGCTGGCATATTTGGAAGTCCATGTTTGGTATTGAACCTTTACGGGCTCATGTACTCTCGGATGCAAGTTATCGGCTAAGAATACCACCACCCCATATTATCCCGTGGGTGTCGTTGAAGGCGACTATGGGATAGCTGGAAGATGAGCAGCAGCGTCCTTCGAGTATGATTACTCACATAACTCAACTGCGATCGCCAACCCGTCTTCCAAGCGTGGCGATTACGACAAACCCCCTGAGCACACAACATAAAACCATACCGGTCGTTATGAACACAGAAGGGTTCTGTCCAGCAGTGGACGTTTTTCGGCTGAAACGATGACAATGATGATACTCTTGGAGCTTCATCGTGTATAAGTTAATCTTTCAACTGAAAATCGTCCACTGCTGGACAGAGGCCTCCTCAAAGCAAACCCCCTGAGCACACAACATAAAACCATACCGGTCGTTATGAACACAGAAGGGTTCTGTCCAGCACTGGACGTTTTTCGGCTGAAACGATGACAATGATGATACTCTTCGAGCTTCATCGTGTATAAGTTAATCTTTCAACTGAAAATCGTCCACTGCTGGACAGAGGCCTCCCCGAAGATTACCACAACGACCGCTATGGGTCTGTGTTGTGTGTTCATTGGGGGGTTTTGCCATAATCGACACGCTTGGCAGACGGGTTGGCGATCGCAGTTAAGTTATAAATATACTTAAAGGACGCAGCTGCCCATCCCTCTGGTTTAGATTCCTTTAGTCGCCTTTTACGACACCCACAGGATGAGTTAGCCGGCACCACACGGCCGTAGTATCGGGGGCTCACCGGGTCGTCGGGCGGCTCGGCGGAGGGCGGCAGGCCGCACGTGAGGCAGGCGGGCGGCGCGGGCCAGGCGGCCGCGTCGGCCGGCACGCGCACGCGGTACAGGTGGCGCGAGCCCGCGCTCTCCGCCGTCGTGCCCATCACGTACCTACAGCGCAATGCTATTGGAATTTCACGCGTTTAAGGGGAAGACGATTGGAGGAGAATTAGAGGAGAAGAAGACATTAAATGAGATGAGGTTTCTATTAAAATAATGAGAGCAGCAGTGGTCTGGTAGAGTACAGGTATTTCCCAATTAGGTATTGACCCAAGCTCTCACCCCCTGCCGTATGTCGTGCTATTTACTGGACACCCTGTATATACCTACCCTGACAGACAACCAACCATGAATCAACCATCGTATAGCTCAACTCTATTTAAGGGAGCTCTTCGACCCGTCGTCCAGCAATCAGCATATCATACCATCAGCATTTGTGTAGGCCACAAGAATACTGAAAACTACTAGTCAGATATTAAGTCAAAGGGTGAGATTCAGAAACGAGTCTAACCATGAACTTCCATCTGTCAAAATGCACTACTTACGCCCCTAATTTTGACAGATGGAAGCGTAAATTCACGCTTAGACTCGTTTCTGAATCTCACCCTAAGTGTTCGTACCTAGCCTACATAGTACTCGCATTCACAATGATTCTAAGATCACGGAAATCAGTTCCATCGATCGTCCAGCTGACCGTCGACTTTCTATAAATTTTTACCCTGCTCAAAACGGGCTTTTATCTATTTGGAAAATTAAGTGATAGGACGCCTCCTGCCTACCTGCAAAACCTCCTGCGACAGCCATAACTTTCCATAATATCAGCAATCATAAATAAAAGATCCGGCTAAATGCTTACCACACGACTACAGAGGATTATCATGAAATGCTATTTAAGTAATGTGCAGTTTTTCTTTTCCTTAATAAAACGGCGCCATTGACGTAAAAAAGAGCAGGAAACTTCATTAGCCTTAAAAATCTAACAGTAATAGTTTATCTTATGTTCCCTGTTCCATAAACCAAATTGGACGAACAATCTTCTAAAGACAGACTCTGATGAAAACGACATATACTCACAAAAACCTCCTTCGTTCATCCCAACCCATCAGCTGCGTGATCTCATAGCTGCCCAGCGTCAATGTCGTCCTAGAGTCCTGCGTCAGTTTCACAGCGTGTCTCCACCAGCCGCCTGCTCCGCCGGGTGGCTGGTCGGCTACGGGCATGGTGGTGAAGATGGTGGACTTAGAGCCCACCAGAGCCATGCTCCCGCACCATCCGCAGTCATCTTCCACGGGTTCCGAGCCGAGTCCTGACCAGCGGGAGCCATCGGATTCGTCACGATATATCTAAAAAATGTTAGTATATTCTGTGACAGTGTGTGCAATGTTGTTCCAGAGCTTTAGGCGTCAGTATGATGGTCGTGAAGTAGTGAGTTTTAATCCAACCTGATCCACTATTAAGGTGGAACTTTACTTTTAGAATAAGCATGAATAGCTTAGCAGAAGGGTTTACAGTGATTCATTTCGGCCGAATGAAATCCACTGCTGGACACAGGCCTCCCCCAAATATCACCACAACGACCGATATGGTGTGTTGTGTGCTCATTGGGGGGTCTTGCCATAACCGCCACGCTTGGCAGATGGGTTGGCGATCGCAGTTGAGTTGTTAACGTACTCGAAGGACGCTGCTGCCCATCCTCCGGCTAATCCCTTAGTCGACTTTTACGACACCCACGGGAGGAGATGGGGTGGTGGCATTCTGAGCCGGCACCACACGGCAACAGTACAGTGATACTAGTAATTAATATGAAAATCATACTACCAGAAACTTAAAAATACCAACTATAGAAATCTGGGATTTCTGAGCGATCTAACGTTGAAAGCAAGATTATTTTTTTTTGTCCGTGAAGCAAACAGTTTTACAATCTTGACATTTTAACTTTATCAATATAAATTATACTTACATCCTGACAGTTATAATGCACGGCACTGCAGACACTGATAAGGGAGACGTTCTGCGGCCTGTTGAGGAGCAGCACCGCCACCTGCTTCTCGGACGTCCAGCCTGTCCATCTCACGTACCAGCCTGGATAAAAATATCATATACATAGCATTTCGGTACTCGCAAAGTCAAGGCAAGCTGTCATCCCGTAGGCGTCTTACAAGGTGACTTAAAGATGTCATAGGCAGCAGTATCCTCATCATAATCATATCAGCCAAAACACGTCCACTGCTGAACAAACGCCCTATAAACGACCAATACATGCGGTGTGTCGTCATTTTAGGGGGAATGCCACTACTCACGACGCTTGGTTTGTAAGCGCAGTATGGCTGCTTTACAGAAAAGACGGTGCTGCCCCTCCCTCTGGTTTAGAGTCCCTTAATCGCCGTGTACGACATCCACGGAAGGAGATGGGGGACACCACACGGATCAGCAGTATTCCACTGCTTGTTAATGCCGTGATAACCAATCAAAACCTTCTTCTTCTCTTAGATTATGGCTTCTGTAGAATATCTTCCACAATTTCGCCAATGTCAAGTATAAGGCAACGTCGTACGCTATTTCGATTAATAAATCTTTACATATTCATAAAATATTTCTCAAAAATGAAAAAATTCTAAAAAATATGTCGGCAACGTCGTACGGTTCAATTGTTTTTCCCCAATCAAAACCAATCGCGGAGGTACCAGGTCTATCCAAAGGTTTGCTGTGCGTCAGGACCATAGACTATACACTTAACACTGACAGTCAGGACGTCAAAATATTTTTGGGAGAGGTTTGTATCAAGATAATATGAAGGTTGATGATTGGCGTTTATTCTCTTTGAATTGGCGATTGGCGCTTGTTCTAGATGTATTGGCGAATGAAAAAGTTTCCTAGTATCTGTGAATCAATCCGTTATCGTGTGGTGTTCGGATTAAGAATATAGCACCACTCCATCTCCTCCCGTGGATGTCATAAAAGGTGGCTAAAGGATTCTAACTAGAGGGATGGGTAGCAGGGTGGTCTTCTGTGGAACAAAGGCCGTACTGCGTTCACCAAACCACCTGCCACGCATGGTGAGTCAGTACTCACAATTTTGGAATTCTATGGGGAGGCCTTTGTTCAGCAGTGGACGTCCTTTGGCTGATAAATCAATTCAAGGAATCAATTGTCAATCCTGGAGTCATAGCTATTTGGGATTTGTTTGGGCTTTAGAAGGTCTTCTTGTCTACAGCAGGTCTACTTTGTCCTGACAGCAAAAGGTAGATTAACAAAAACATACGTACTGTCGTCAACTTGTGAGTTGAACTGTATCGCGTGTGAGAACAGGTACTTCGGTGTCTTGACACTGACCACGTTCACTGTTACCACCGGATTATTGGTGTTCACCTGAAAAACCAAAAGAATATGTTTACAGTTTACTCAGGATACACAAAATGGCTTAAAAGAAGAAGACTACGAGTAAAATATTGTTATGTCAGATCCTACTCATGAATATTTCATCCTGTCTTTTCGCTTTTGCCAGAGGATAGATACCAAGTTCGTGTGGTGTCCGGATTAATAATGTAGCACCACTCCATCTCCTCTCGTGGATATCGTAAGGGACTTTATACCTGAGAGATGGGCAGCAGCGTCCCTTTTTGTGGAACAATCGAAATACTGCGGTCACCAACTCGCCTGCCAAGCGTTGTGTGTACTGGCAATTTTCCCCCAAAATGATGGAACAATTGTGAAAATCTATAGGGGAGGCCTTTGTTCAGCAGTGGACCTCCTTCAGTTGATATCATATCTTCAGATACCAAGTTAATGGATGAAGAGCATAGTATTATGTATCTTTCTTCCTTTCGTATAGTTAGTGGCCAACCTTATAGTGGGTAACCAAAGACTTCCTTCTTGGCTTAGCGACTTTCTTTTCGTATGGGTAGTGCCAACCTTGTGCCAGATTTGTACACGCTGCCTGAAGGCCTTCGACCTAGCTTAACGACTGCTGTCTCATGAAAACTTGGAACGACGATTTCACATGCCCGCCGCATGCGAGACGCTCAGCTCAATTACCATAATGCGGTCACCTATCCATAGACTGATCGCGCGAAGCGTTGCTTAATCTCATCGATCGTTTACCGATAAATGAGTGCAAGTGGTTTTGAGCGTTTTTACTACTGCTGGTACTACTACTGCGTGTGGTGCCGGCTCAGAATACCACCACTCCATCTCTTCCCGTGGGTGTCGTCTAAAGGATTAGCCGGAGGATGGGCAGCAGCGTCCTTCGAGTACATTAACAACTGCGATCGCCAACCCGTCTGCCGAGCATGGCGATTATGGCAATACCCCCCAATGAGCCCATAACACGCCCATATCAGTCATTATGGTGATCTTTGCGGGAGGCCTGTGTCCAGCAGTGAACTTCATTCAGCCGAAATGATGATTACTGCTATCTACTGACAAAAATCGGGAGCGATGGTTTTACGATTATGCATTTAAATTATTGATACTGCATGAACCTGGTGCTACAAGACTGATAGTTACAAAGGTGAGCTAGAGGCGTTTATAGAACTTAACAAGCAATTTCATCACTCACCTTAGGGTACCTCAAGGCGCGTATCGTTGGATACGCTGGCGGTTCCTGCAGGTCCAGCCCGTACCAGGGATACTTATGTTGCTGGACCAGCGTGTCGTTGTATGTCACGTACATGAGGGTCTGGCCATCTGGACTGAACCACAACGCTTTATCGAGTCGCAAAACTTCAGTCTCGTAGAGAAAGTCCGGCACGCCGTTGAAGACCACGCCTGGTATTCCTGGAATTAAGAAAGCATGATTTCAATATATATTTTTTTTTTATTATGGCAGTACCGATATAACCGTTTTGTTTGATCATCATAATCAGCCCCTGACTATCCCACTATATATCTATACTACACAACACACCCAGACCAGTCATCGTGGCTATCTTTGGGGGAGGCTTGTGTCCAGTAGTGGACTTAATTTGGCTGAAACCAAACCCAACAAACCACATGGTCAAATCTAAAGGTTTACTAAATTTGAGTACCACGACATCATCATCATCATATCAGCCACAGGACGTCCACCTCCGAAAGGCCTCCCCCTTAGATTTCCATAACGAGCGGTTACATGCCGCTCTCATCCAACGACTCCCAGCGACCTTCACCAAGTCTGCCCACCTCGTTGGAGGTCGTCCCACGCTGCGTTTTCCGGTGCGCGGTCTCCATTCGAGAACCTTTGTACCCCAACGGCCATCAGTTCTACGAGCAATGTGCCCTGCCCATTGCCACTTCAGTTTACTGACCCTTTCAGCTATGTCGACAACTTTAGTTCTTTTGCGGATCTCCTCATTTCTAATTCGATCTCGAAGAGAAATACCAAGCATAGCTCTCTCCATAGCTCGCTGAGTGGCATTGAACTTTCTTATGCGGCCCATTGTGGCACTGTGAGTGACCACGTTTCTGTTCCATATGTCATCACTGGTAAGACACACTTGTTAAAGTCTTTCGTCTTGAGGCACAGCAGTCTTTCCTTAATTCTACTTGAATTAATGGTAAGGACCAAAATTAAATTACTTAAAAGGTCATATTACATAATATTAATAAAACTTTTTAACAAAAAAAATACTACTTCAAAAAAAAAGATAACTTTATTTATGAAGTCGGGCGGGGCCCACAAATATATCTAGTTGGTCTGCATGAACCATGGTTGGGGCATACCTGGCCCCGCCCGACTTCCTACATAAAGTTATCTTTTTCTTTTTAGTGAGTTTAATATCGTATTATATTTTTTTTGTTAAAATGTTTCTTTTGTTTTGTTTTTTTTATTTGTTTCTTTTTAGTTTAAATAAATGTAAGATCTTTCCCAATTTGGTATCCGTATCTAACACTAAAAATTATTCTAAGAATCGAAACTATTAAGACATCATCTAGGTAAGCGAAACCAAATTAGACCTGTTTATTGAAGCTGGTTAAAAAACTACTCAATCAAATGTAATGAAATTTATATAGGACCAATTCGAAAGCATTCTGCACTTATTAAAGAAAGAATCGCTCAAATCGGTTTACAGATCTCGGATTAATCGGTGTACATACATAAAAAAAAAATACGCATCGAATTGAGAACATCCTCCTTTTTGAAGTCGGTAAAAACAAGATACCACAAGCTTACCATTATTAGTAATCCTGCAGACTAGAGTCTTGAACACTTTGGGCTTGTAGTAGATGTCATTGTCATGCACGAACACCAGGGTCGAGCCGACCGGAGACCACTCCGCGTACTGTATCAGTGGTGCTGAGCGGTCGTCCTCAATTGGGGATACGGAGATCTTGTTTCTGGGGATAAAAGGGAGATTCGTTAGGCCGCTTACTACCATGGAATTACCTGATAGCAAGCAATGTTACTGACCTATTGATGACGTCATACACGTGGTACCGAGCGAGGCGCGCGTGACGCCAACCAGGTCTGACGTCAGAGATGAGTAACACAAACTTCAAGTCTGCTGACACTTTGAAGTCTACTGCGTTTAGTTCTCTCTGCGGACAATAGAATAAAAATAATTAAAATTATTATATCGTTATCTTTTTTTTTTTTTGTAATGTTACACACTGTGTCTACATTTCCAATTGCCCTCTCCTGTCGCAGGTCTGCTGGCAGAAATTTCTTTAGAAATAAGCAGTACCTTTGTACTTAAGTGACCTATATACCCTATTTTTTTCTACTGTTGTGTGTACATAAATAATAAATAAAATAAATAAATAAATAAACGTTAACGTGGGGATAACAGTGTAGTCTTTGGAGCGAGAAACCGCCACCTCTGCTCCCTGTGGGTATTGTTATAATTACAAGCAGAAGAAAAACTGTACAGATTAAATCAGGTAGTTGTACAGCATTATTAACCGGTGATGATCCCAAGCGGTGAGTATTTTTGAGAGGGCTTCTGCTGTTATAAGGTCGATAACCTGAAACGTTAACTACGATGATGGGAGAAAAATTGTACAGAGAAAATTGCAAAAATCCTATTCCTTAAGAGTTGCCTGAGGTAGTCTGCTCTCAGGCAACGGAAGTCATAAATACTGAATGTTTTCCACATTCAGTATGTTTTGTTGGTTTCCGTTAAACTTATTCATATACGACTGGTTTTAAAGATGAAGAAACGTCACATTTGAATTGAAAGAATTAAAGATTTTTTTATTTATTTCTATTTCTCACCACAATAACGAAAATGTTACAGTATTACAGAAATTTACGGTGGGAGACTGGCCTAAACTAGGTTGGAGCCTGTATTTCAATTCACCAGGCCTTCCACCCCAGAAGTCCAATTTCATAGTCCTTTCATAAAATGTGCCAAGTGAAAATTTTCCATTTTCTTGTTTTTCGTGTATCTGATTCTATCAAGATGTTTTCTCTTTTTAGGGTTCTCTTGATGAATACTCTTCAATACGTTGCTGTAACTTTATCAGAATTAGTCCCTACCAGCGCGATACTGAGCAGTTGGTTGTGGAAACGGAAAAAAGTGGCCTTAGCCTAACTGCTGAGGCTTGGTCTGTCCATCAAGAGGTCGTGAATTTGAATCCCATACGCTCTATTGATTTAAGCTTCCTCGCAGAAGCAGTATTGCTAACTTCCATTGATTCCTACCTGTCCAGTTTTAACGATCAAACGTCATATTTTGAATTAAGATATTAGTAGTCGCTTCGTGTGCGTGCTGTACAATAAAAGGAAGATAAATAAATAAAAAATAAAAGCAAGTTACACCACAACCATATACAGAATGTAAACTACTATTTATACCTATAACACAAACAGTAAAGCCATCTCGGAAATGATAGGTTACAGTTTTTGTATTTCTTGAGCGTGCTATGTATCGTAAACAACGCGATCAAAACGCTACATGATTATTGTACTATGATATGATATTATTATGGGACTGTGAGCGAAGACCTCGTCCGTGAACTGTATCGAAACAATAGCCGTTTAGTTTTTATTTACATTGCAGTTTTCTGTTTAAATAAAGTTTATTGTGTTTTATGCAAAATAGCGTTTGATAGAAGGAAACAATTATACTTAAATCAATTAAATAAACTAGAAAAGAAATGACAGACGCAAAATTCTAACGCTGAGAGATCCATGATCATGTACTGAATCCATGGTATTAGTTTTCCTCACGAAGTCACCCACACCCGTTATACAGGTTGTCCAGTAAATAGCACGATATACTGCAGGGGGTGAGAGCTTGGGTCAATATCTACCAAAAAAACACATTATATGTTCAGCAAAATCTTACGGATACGTTAAGCGATAAGAAAATTTGTACTGTGAAAATAAAAATATGCTGCAGTATGTCGTGCTATTTACTGGACAACCTGTATAGTATTGTAAGCGTATAAAGGAATTTACTCTCTCCACCGCTTAAAACTTGTATAAAATAAATGAATACGGACCGGCAACTCACAAACGATTAAACTCCACATTGTTTTACGCGTACAAATTAATGGCCGCTTTTGTGAAGAGTTGCCTTTTTGACACCTGCGTAGTACACTGAATGTGGAGCGAATGATTTATGTTGTTGAAAATGTTTGCTTGTTAAGCTTCGAGTGCATGAATGGAGTTCCTTTGGTTTATTCATTTGAAAGCCTTTATAGGGTTTTCCTTCCAAAAAGTAAATGTGTTGCGAGTCATTTTGGAGCCTCTTTGTTCTTATAATAAACGCAAAACCGTACATCTTAGAGAGTGAGATAATTCAAATATCTATATCAATATAATAAAAGTTAAGTACCTGTCTGTGATTTCAAAATAAATGCTAAAATTCACTCTCTATGGGCCTCAGAAGAAAGCTCAAGGTCACTCGACGAGCTTTGGAAAAAGCTATGCTTGGTATTTCTCAAAATATATCCAATATTCTAAAAATGAGGAAATCCGTAGAAGAACTAAAGTTGTCGACATAGCTGAAAGGATTAGTAAACTGAAGTGGCAATGGGCAGGGCTCATTGCTCGTAGAACTGATGGCCGTTGGGGCACAAAGGTTCTCGAGTGGAGACCGTGCACCGGTAATACAGCGTGGGACAACTTCCAACGAGGTGGACAGACGACCTGGTGAAGGTTACTGGGAGTCGTTGGATGAATGCGGCATGTGACCACTCATTGTGGAAATCTATGGGGGAGGCCATTGTTCAGCAGTGGGCGTCCTTTGGTTGATATGATGCTTTAAGTGATAACTGCTATTTATACGAAGCCTCATCATAAATGACCGTTTTTAGAACATGTCTGTCTAAAAATTTGTCTTGAATAGCTCCGAAACCTCCTCAACGAAATGTACATAGCTTTGGTGCAGTCTGTATTAGTGTACTGTATCCCTATTTGGGGGCTGCAGCTAACACTAAGTTTATAGACCTAGAGAGAGGCCAACGTGCTCTAATAAAGCTAATGTATTGTAAGACCAACAGGTATTCAACACAAAGTCTTTTGCAAATTAGCGGCTTACTCTCTGTCTGAAAGTTATATATCATAAAAGCTATACCAAAAGAAAGACAAGAGCCTATCCTATGTCCTTAGCCTAACCTAAAAAAGAAGAAAACACATAATAGCGGAAGTTCCCCGAACTAAAACCAAGGTCGCCAGCATTCAATATAAAAAACGTTTAGCACTGCTATACAACAGGTTAAACAGAGAGACTTACGTATATAATAAGAAACAACAAGACTGGAAAAAAATGTAACTAAATGGATAAAACCACTTGCCTACGAGGATACGGAGGCGCTGCTGAATTAAGATGTAAGCAAAGTAAGCAGACACCATTCTCAATCTCACGCACTCTCTCTCTCCCTCTGACACAAGCACCCCATACACACACATTCAATCACAAACACACGCACTTAATCCTTTACATTCATTTACACACACTTGCACACACCCAAAATACCCTTGCTTCTTTATTGTACATTTTTATTTCTATATTTTTGTTTTTTATTATTTTCTGTAACAACTTAATAATATTTGTCTGAAAAACAATGTTTAAACAAGTTATTCACAGTTTATAAGATATGGAAGAGCGGCGTCCCCTAATACAGGCTTTATTTGCTTAAATGGAGGCTCCTATCACTAGTTTGTAAGTAAACGACGACGATGGCACGGTTGGTGCAGTGGCAGATACCGTCGGCTGCTGCACTCCGGGTCGTGGGTTCGATTCCCACACGGAACAAATATTTGTATGATCTGCAGGTAGTTGTTCCGGGTCTGGGTGTATTGTATGAGGAATTCATGTCTGTAAACGCACCCACGGCACAGGAGAAATCCTAGTGTGGGACAATGATTTAAATAAAAAACAAATAAATGTTAAACTATAAAATATGTTGAATTTTAATTTCATTTTTGCCACAGCACATGCTGCTCTCCAGAAATTCATGTAGATAACCGACTACGAAAATCTCGAATACGCACATCGCAATGCGTGTTCATGCTTGTGCACCATTATTATACTATACAAGCTTATAAACTTCCTTTCTTATACATTAGCCTCCCCATTACCAGTACAATGATCGGAGATAAGGTGATTTCCATAATCACCACGCTTAGCAGAGATTAGTGATAGCATTGAGTTGCACAAATTTAAGCTTAGATAATCCCATTATCGAGCATAGCTCACTGAGTGACCTTGAGCTTTCTTATGAGGCCCATTGTGAGTGACCACGTCTCTGTCCCATATGTCATCACTGGTAACACACACTGGTTAAAGACTTGCGTCTTGAGGCATTGCGGTATTGGTGACGATAGTATGCTTGGTATTTCTCTACGAGATCGAATCAGAAATGAGGAGATCCGTAGAAGAACTAAAGTTGTCGACATAGCTGAAAGGATTAGTAAACTGAAGTGGCAATGGGCAGGGCACATTGCTCGTAGAACTGATGGCCGCTGGGGCACAAAGGTTCTAGAATGGAGACCGTGCACCGGAAAACGCAGCGTGGGACGACCTCCAACGAGGTGGACAGATGACCTAGTGAAGGTCGCTGGGAGTCGTTGGATGAGGGCGGCATGTAACCGCTCGTTGTGGAACTCTAAGGGGGAGGCCTTTGTTCAGCAGTGAACGTCTTGTGGCTGATATGATGAATCCCATTATCAAAGAGATCTACGCGATACGGAATCTTTATTCTCTTTGACTGCATAATAACATTGTAGAGGAAAGTTCTGGAAGTAACGAATTCCTGTACATATTCCGTATTTAAATTTCAATAAAACACGGCCACTGCAGTTTCGGCAACAGATTTATTCAAGCGAGTCCACACAACCGTAAAGCCGATTTTATTAAAATGCTCTGTGTTTTAAAATGTCCCCTATTTTTATGCGAATGACACTTTAGTTTCAATAGTTTTTTTTATTTTAATTACTTTCATGGTTTTACCCAGCAGCGTGTAATTAATTGGTACAATATTAATTTGTGCTGCTGATTTTTGTATTGCAGCTACTTAGGATAAACATTTTTTCATCATTTCGGCCGAATGAAGTCCTCTGCTGGACACCGGCCTCCCCCAAAGATCACCACAACGACCAATATGGGTGTGTAGTGGGCTCATTGGGGGGATTTGCCATAATCGCCATGCTTGGCCAATTGGCCATTATAGCCAATATATAGAATGGACCAACATCCACCCAAACGTGACCGTAATAGCTTAGCAGAACCTGTTTTGAGTACCAAAATAGACCACAAACCGCTATATTGGTACTATTAAAATGAGTATGCAAAACCAACAATATTTTACCGGCCATACAACGTCCACTACTGAACAAAGGCCTCCCCCATAGATTTCCACAACTGTGTCATCATATTGGGGGGAATTTGCCAGTACTCACCACGCTTGACAGGCAGATTGGTGAGCGCAGAATGGCTACAGTTCCACAGAAAGGACGCTGCTGCCCATCCCTCTCGTTTAGCGTCCCTTAGTCGCCTTTTACGACATCCACGGGAGGAAATAGAGTGGTGCTATATTCTTAATCCGGACACCACACAGATTATTATTCTATTTACTTTTGTGCAAAAAGCGAGATAATTTGAGTATTAGTAGATATTTCTAGGAGTTTCCTAGCTATGCGTATTGAATTAGTATTGAATTTAAAAAGCATATGTATGTGGAATTTGTCTGTAAACGCACCCACGACACAGGAGAAATCCTAGTGTGGGGCAACGTTTTTTTTCTCAAAAAAAAAGAAAGACTAAAAAAAGGTAACAAAGATTATCTCAATTCCCACATGAATTTTTAAAGCCGCCATCTTTAATATTTGGCGCCAAATTTCGGAAAGATGCAAGCTGGCACCAAGCACGTGTTGTAGTCCGCGCACTGAATACGTAATATAATAAACGGATATTAAAACGGAACGTTAAAACAGGGGAATGACGTAATTCAAGGATTTACACTTAAAATGTTCTCGAAATGAAGATTTAAAACCTTGCTGCGAAGATTACCTCCCGTGTTTATCGGAAGAGACATTCTTTAGAAGTGAAACTGCTTTTGGGACGGTGGGAATTGGATATTATGAAACGAAAATGTGTAATGAAAGAGAGACAACTATAAATGTATTCATAGAGTTTAGGCTGTGAGAAAATGAGATAAAACACGTTTATGTATAGTTTCCTCATTTCCTATTGTCGATTTCTCTCTCTTTCTCTCTCTCTCTCTCTCTGTTTACCACC
This sequence comes from Diloba caeruleocephala, assembly GCA_947459985.1. NCBI lineage: Eukaryota > Metazoa > Arthropoda > Insecta > Lepidoptera > Noctuidae > Diloba > Diloba caeruleocephala. The sequence goes on along the minus strand of OX381627.1, from coordinate 1,153,993 downwards.
TCCATAGTGTATTCGTGAGTTCAAAACCACACATTGCACCATTTCTGCTTTTTTTTAAACGAAGTTCCTCAGCAATATTTCTCCTGTATTGTGGGTACCGTTTACAGACATAAATCTCATATGCACCAACAACCAGACACAAAACACACCACAAAACATCTATCGGTAGATCATACAAATATTTCGAGATCGAACCCACGACACATAGCCTAAGAAGTCAATCGTTTAGCCATTCCCATCCGAGCCGATATATTTATCATCAAATAAGTCAAAGTACGTCCACTGCAGAGATGTGGTCACTCACAATGGGTCTCATAAGAAAGCTCAAGGTCACTCAGCGAGCTATGGAGAGAGCTATGCTTGGTATTTCTCTACGAGATCGAATCAGAAATGATGAGATCCGTAGAAGAACTAAAGTTGTCGACATAGCTGACAGGATTAGTAAACTGAAGTGGCAATGCGCGGGGCACTTAGCTCGTAGAAATTGCTTGTTTCGGGTCTCGGTATTTCTGAATGTGAGTTTTATGAAATTAAAAATACTGTTTTGAGGCATACATTCCAACTGCAAATGTAAGTTTATACGCACAATATTGATAGATTTCCCATGTTATTTTAAGACCGTACACTTCTTGTAGGTTTTCCTGTAATCTTTAAGTGAAGACCTATGTATACTGTATTTTTGTCAACATTTTTGGGATCGTTAGTTTCCGAGATAAATTGAATTTTCATCTATTTCATTAAATATATTGAAAGTTATTTATTTTAAAATAATAAAATAAATATATTTGAGACTATCACAACAATCCGTTCCATTTCATATGTTACACGGTGTAGTTTGCAAAACTTAATTCCTAAAATCTCAAATTTGACCCCCAAAAGTGACCCCCATATTAAAAAAAATTGATATTTACGTTACACGCTCGTATTTGGGTTGCAAAAGCTTCTATGTGTACCTTAATTTCAACTTAATCGGTCCAGTAGATTCGGACACAATTGGCTGTGACAGACGGACAGACAGACAGACACACGAGTGATCCTATAAGGGTTCCGCCGTTTTTTCAATCGGACGTTCGGAACCCTACAAAAAGAGTGAGGCCTCTTGCCTACTTTGTTTTTTTTGTCGTAGTGAAATCCTCATGCCATTTCCTACGGCGGAGGGGGATGCCGGATTTTTAGCGGCTAAAGCCCTAAGGTGTGCCTTCTACTTATCCGTGGCTGGGTGTGTGAGGTATTGGGTCGTGGCTCTAGTGTGATCATACGAGGACCTGGAGCTTCCCTTAGGTGCCGAAGATGACCGCTCCAGTGGTTTTAGCCGGTAGGAGTCCGGCATATCCCTTCGCCCTTCCCCGGGGTGAAGGAAGTTCATGAAGAATTTCCACTGGGCACCAATAAAAAAACAAAAAGGTATTGGGTCGAGTTAGGTCTTGGTCTGCGATGGAACAATTACAGGCAGCTATTATTCTTATTATATTCCAATCTATACAAATAAATAAAATTTAAGTGTCTGTTTGTAATGACAAAATAAAAGCTTTTTACTAAATGCATATGAAAGTGTATACGGTACCTACAACTACGGTTTTTTGTCTGTCGGTCTGTTCTGTTCTGTCTGTCTGTTTGTTCCTACTAATCTCCGAAACGGCTGGACCGATTTCTACGGGATTTTCACTGGCAGATAGCTGATATTATAAGGAATAACTTAGGCTACTTTAATTACTCTTATTTTGGAAAAATATATAGGGTTCCGCGCAAAAAAATTTAAACCCGTAAATTTCAATATATACACATACTCTACGCCAAGTGTCTATGCCGAAGTACTCTAAATTATAAAAAAAACCAATTTCTTTTAAATTAAACGGCGGATGAAACCGCGACTCCCAGCTAGTCCTACATAAAAAGAAAAATCAGGTTCAATATATATGCATATAACACTAACAGATTTAGTGAAATATTTTCATGCGGGCGCTGGATTCCAATTTACCAATAGAAAAGCTCGTAAAGCCTGTGATATATTATATTACTGGATTATTTGTACATGAATCTAGTCTAGACATATCAAATTAAAATACCTGACAATGTAATTTGAAAACGTCTTACTTTTATGGCGTTCTGTTTCATTTTAACTGAAAAACGCAATCAGAAAGGTGAGCCCTAAGCTCCTGAGCGCGACCCCCGCAGCTAAAATGCATTCTGTCTGAAGAAGCTATTTATTTTTTGTGCAATGTCAACACGCCGAGCGACGAAAACGAGGCATCAAATACATAAAATAAAAACATGTCGCATACGATAATAGATTATAAGATACATCAAGGGGTCTAGTACGAGTTTCTTTTTACAATCGAAACGTAATAGTAAACTACAAGTTTACCGCGTTCGGCGCTGCGATTGGTTGACGAGTTTAGAGCGGGCCATTTGCAGCACCGAACGCAATAAACGCATAGTTTACTATTACGTTAAGATTGCAAAAAGAAACTCGTACTAGGGCTACAGGGCAGTATGTGTACATAAATGTTATAGAATTGTAGAAAACATTAGCTAGGTACATTTAGATAATAGATTATAATGTTATATTGTGTTAATTCTAATTCATCATTGATTATAATTTAATTTAATATTTTGATCTATCATAAAATTGTAATCCATCCGTCTATATTGGAATGCTTGAAAAAGGTACTAAGTCTTGACTACCATTAATAACATAATATGTAAAACCAGTAATTATGTACACTTAGTTACCAATAAACATTTTGAGTTTGGTATATATTGTTGATTAAAAGCATACATCGACTACCAAGAATAAATAGCTATAGCCTGTTAAATATCCCGCGATCCAGAACAAACCTTGGGCATTTTGCCGCACTGCCAAGACTTTGCAGGCAATTCAATGATTTATCTAAGCGTTGTAATTTGGATATAGCCCTCCCATTTTCAAAGTACAAGAGGGAGTTAAACATCATACTTTCCAGTGACATTTAGATGTGTCTTCAACGTCTTCGTCAACGCTTCTAATATTATTTGACTGTATTAATTATTTTGGTATTGTTAATCTTTTTTCTGTTAATTTATTATATTCTAGTTTTGTTTTCTTTGGAAGTGTTTTGAAAATGTTCCTAATCAAATTATTGCATGTTTATTTAGTTTTGTTTAAATATTAAGTATTTATGTTTTAATGTAAACATTCTACTATATCAATTTATTTTAAATTTTGTTAATTTTTCTATGTTGGTTCACCTAGATATACAAGAGCACGCTGTGGCTTCCTATAATTGGAGGTGCACACCAAACACAAACTTATATACCAATTTGTAATAGCCCATGTATGTGTGTATCCTCTGTCTAAATAACCCCTCTGGGCAGTCGTTATCTCACCATGGGATAAGGTAATCCTGGAGGGCAAATTAAAGTAGCTGCTTTGTTTCTTCCTAACTTCTGATATAAAAAAAAAAAATGGCATAAGTAAAAAAAAAGTATATTAAGTAGCTTACAGAACGCAGGGCAGTTTGTGGCGAGCTGAATGTGAGTGGCGACACTGCGTACCTGAATGCTCCAGAGAGTCGGTCAGGGCCTCGTCTCCGGCTTGCCTTTATTGGTTGGTTGGAGTGGTACCCCATGAGTGCCCGTAGGATTTTCAACTCTGGCTTGCCTTAGTTGGCCGATCAGAGGGGGGCCGCCAGAGCTATATGCTCGGGGGTGGAAGTGTCTAATGGCGTAATAACTCTCTACACCCCTAGCCGCTCACACCGGTGTTGCTCTTTGTCGCCTGTAGTGGTGGCCATTTAGGGGGCCCATCTTGTGAGTGGCGAGTCACCGTCTGCCACAGAATTTCACTTTAAAGGTTGAAAGGCAGACGCCGTTCTTTCCGTTTTTTCTTAGTATTCAATCCATTTAGCACCCATTGCAATAGAGCTTATACTTGTAGTTTCCATTTCATACAATAGTTTTATACCTCCGGGGACAATCCGAGACTGCATTTTATAGTGCAGCCATGGAGAGTCCCCGGTTAGTGTCCCATTACATTTTAGATTAAAATTCTCTAAAGGGCCTCTGCGTGTTGGACCCATGTCCCCGCGTAAGCCTATCAAAAGACCGGGTTCCCCCATACAGGGGATATAAACCCGTGTAAAAGAGATACATGTAGATAATAAATAAATAAAGTGATAACCTACTGGTTCATATTCATATTCATTTATTTGCAAATGTAGGTGTTTAAGATGAAAACAAAATTTATATAGGAATCCTTGTACATTTTACCATTTTGGAATTTGGAAAAATACCAGTATGCAAACATTAAGGGGTAAATAACAATTGCACTTATACTAATTAAATATAAATAATATATACTGAAACAATTAAAATGTTATATACATTCAAGACTCCTACCAAAATTAACACACATGAAATTATGGACAGTGTAAATAAACAAATCTAGAAAAAGCTAAAGCTGTTTATCAAACAGGAAGAAACAGAGTAATAACATCTCTCTATTAAAAGTAAAATAAGTTTCTTTTTAAGGATTTTCTAAGGTTGCTTGCTCTTTGATGAAATTTGGGATTTTGTTTTAAACTACAGGTGCCATGATCATGACACTTTTTTTTCAATAATGCTGTTTTAAATCCGCCTGTGTATAATAAGTTTTGATACTGAGATCTCATAGATACATGAAAGTGGCGAAGACAATACAAATACTAATATCAATAACTGATTTAACTCTTTTTTATTACTGTAACAGTAATTTAAGTATAAGGTGTCTTTGTATATTATAATAATTTATGTATGTATTTGTATCTGTTTGGCATCCGTGCTTCATTGTATATCGGTCCAGCTGAAAACCAGCGTCGGGCATTATTCGTCCGCTGCTGAGCTGGTTACCCTTTTGGCGCAAACTCGAGACACGATGTGTAGCTCTGTGTATACCTATGTTTAAATTTTATTTGTTTTACACTTTATTTAATTTAAAGTTTTAAGTATTATTGTATGTGTCTCTGTTTGTGGCAAATAAATATATTTCTTTCTTTCTTTTCTTTCTATATCGAGTTTCAGTCAATGTGGTAAAAAGTTGTAATTTTATTTTGACAAATATAGCAAATATAAAGGCACAGAAAGGTTAATAATCGATGAGCTTTAAAAATAGGTACACAGCTGTCTGTGACTTTTAAATTGAAAATTGCTCTTATGCGGTTGCTAACGGTTGAACGCTTGCCTTCCATACAGGAAGGTCTGATGAAGGCCTGCAACTCAGATTTTTCGGATTCATGTACGGATCAGAATTTGATTATTACTTGCATCAACGATCAAGGAAAACATCGTGACACCTGAGAGGTCTGCAACATGTTCTAAATGGTGTGTGTGGTCTGCCAACCCGCACTAGGCCAGCGTGGTGGACTAAGGCCTAACCTCTCTCATCGTGAGAAAAGGCCCGTGCCCAGCAATGGGACAGTGATGGGATTATGAAGCCGATATGACGTATAGGAATGAATTGCGCATTCTTACCGGCCGCACGGTTGGTGCAGTGGCTGATACAGTGGGCTGCTGCGCTCCGGGTCGTGGGTTCGATTCCCGCACGGTAAGGTGCCTTGCCTCATCTACCTATTTACTTTGCCCTTTTACGAGAGTGAATTTCTACCCACACTAAGATTACTCCTGTGTCGTGGGTGCGTTTACAGACATGAATTCCACATACAATACACCCAGATCCGGAACAACTACCTGCAGATCATAAAAATATTTGTTCCGTGCGGGAATCGAAGCTACGACCCGAGCGCTGCAACCGACTGTATCAGCCACTGCACCAACCGTGCCGACAACATTGGACCCGGTAGGTGACGCTGCACCAGCGCTGCAGAACCAAAATTCACGGCGCATAGTGGCTAGCCGGATCGCACGAGGATACCGAACAGTGTCCTACGAGGCGGCAACTCTCCTGGCACGTTTTTCGCCTTTCGACATCCTGGCGGAGACGAATGCGTGGGTCTACGATCAGACACGCTCCCTCCACCAGAGCGGCGAAGGCCGAGCGTTGGACAGGCTGAGGCGGCTAGCTCGGCGTCGCGCACTTGGCAAGTCCTCTAATATATTTTAAATAACACCGATCCAGCTAGCCCCAAAACAATAGCATAGAGAGCGAAAGCGATTTGAAAAAAATTAAATGTGCAGCGACTTATGTTGCTTACCGTACATGAAAATTGGCTTGCCTATAATTTTTACGACTTTATACTGCGATCTGCGAAACTTAGTTGTATAAAACCTAGACCTACGCTTACCACTTCGATGGATATAGGCGTGATTTTTATATTTCTGACGTGTATTTCAGAACAAAGGTTTATATTGTTGGCATACGACTCAACAAATCCGATCAATAAATCACCATAAAAGGATTTTCAGCTCCCAACAGAAAGTACTTAAGCCGATCGGAACATGTATAGATCCAATATAAGGCAAGGCTACAATACAACACAAAAGCTTTCCTACATTTCTTATCCTATCGCGGAGAATACTGATAAATCTCGATAAAGTGTTTTATGCGAGTGCGTGTGTTTCTTTTGCTTTCAATTGGATGTCTGTTACACCGCACAGTGCTTCGAAAATGGAGTTTCATACTATTAGGAATTTTGGAAAATCAAGTTCATTTATCTATCGATTTATATATTTTGTATTATTAAGGGATGTAAATCATTGGAAAATGAATACGAATCGTTTATTTAGCATTAAGAACCACAAATAAAAATACTTTTAATTTTTTTGTATGAAAGCAAATGCTTTAGGTGCCATATTTCGGAACTGTGTGGAACTGTGATTGATATAGTCATCATCATCATCATCATTTCGGCCAAATGAAGTCCACTGCTGGACACAGGCCTCCCCCAAAGATCACCACAACCACCGATATGGGTGTGTTGTGAACACATTGGGGGGTTTTGCCATAATCGCCACGCTTGGCAGGCGGGTGGGCGATCGCAGTTGAGTTGTTAATGTACTCGAAGGACGCTGCTGCCCATCCTCCAGCTAATCCCTTAGTCGACTTTATTGAAATTGGACATTGGAAACAAGGACTGTCAACGATATTCTATTGAGCATAGATAACAATGAAAACCAACAACCTATATATTATTTCGTTTTATGCTTTAATTCGCTTCGGTGTAACAGCCGTCCGTGGTGACTTGTTAAAAGTAAACGTTCCAATAGATGAACACATATATAAAATTTATCGCATTCGTAAGAACGTATCTGTTATCGCACGTAGATTACTTTCCGTCTCAAAGACAGTTTGCAAATAATGTAATAAACGGGGGAAAGGTATTACGTTCATAACCAAAACCTCTCCAACTTCTCAGAAGTAAAAGAAGTCGAATAAAACAGGTTACATATCCCAGGTTAGTTGTAAAATAAGATTGATAGGTGTTTTTGGAATTAGCATTGGAGGAAATAAAATGGGACATAACTGGTATTAGTGAAGTGAGAAGATTTGTATAAAAAGAAGGGATAGAGTAAAATTACAAGAAATCAAAAAGAAAACAAAATTTGAAAATGCACACACAGCCTACAGACTACTTAAATGGCGTTGGACGGGACATATGTTACGAGACTGTAAAGAGAAATGGACTAAATTAGTAACAGAATGGTACCCAAGAGATAGCAAAAGAAATAGAGGCAGACAAATCAAAAGATGGGAAGATGACTTAAAGAAAATAGCTGGCCCGGTATGGACCCGTTTAGCAAGAGACAGAAATATGTGGAAATCTTTAGAGGAGGCCTTTGTCGACAGCTGTTCCACACAAATATCCAGTTGCCGATCATTCAAATGCATTAAAACTGATTAAATTAAATTAGTTCTTAATAAGTAAGCATTTGTTAATTTTAAGGAAGGAACCAGGTATAAAGGCTATTTTATTTTATTTTATTTTATAGGTGTTTTAGGAATTAAGCAAACGGAATTGGTGGACCACTTTTATGTAATGTTTTAGTAAACAGAGTGTAAAAACTTAAATACGTATAGAATACCATCACAGTTCTGACAAATAATTATCAACATCAATTAGTTACTATTAGGGATTAGGTGAACATCATCAGGCTCTTCCAACTTGCCATGTCAGTTACTTTCATAACTCTCACGACAAACGTCAAACATTTTTTATTTAAATTATGTGACTAAAATATATTAGGTGGCATCAAAGTCAAAGATTTTTATTTCAAGTAAACCAAATATTGGCACTTATGAAACGTCAGAATCTAAGTTGCACGGTTCCAAATAGTTGATCTCGTGGAGAAGAGCCGGCAAGAAACTCCATGGATACTGTTTTAAAATAATTGAGGTTACAATGTTGATTGATACAAACTATTGTAAAACTTATAACGAGAAAAATAAAAATAAAGACGAAACATACTACAATAACATAATAATAAGAATTTAATTGCATTCGCAGTTAACGGCTGACCAGTCCCAATAGACAGCACCCATTCACGAGCATGACGCATGCATCGCTTAGATCAACCGTATTGTAGGGAATCGAACAACCCGATACACAACGCCACCGCTTGCAAGAGATTTTAGTGAGCATGACAGACCAATACTACCAGGCAAAAGACAATGAATATTAGTACTAAAAATAACATTAATGGCTACATGATGCTCACATATTTACAGTTTAGTATGAATATTATAATTTAATGTTACAAGAATATTATTAACAATAACTAATAGTCCATCAATGTCTTCATATTAAATAAAAAATTGTGAAATTTTATATGAATTCTTCATTCTTCAAATGTGAACTTATTAAATATAAGTAAATAACATGTGCCGGCTCAGAATACCACCAACCTCTCCTCCCGTGGGTGTCGTAAAAGTCGACTAAGGGATTAGCCGGAGCATGGGCAGCAGCGTCCTTCGAGTACATTAACAACTCATTTCAACTGAGTCAAGTTAAATATCAATTTATTAAATATTTAAGTAAATACCACGCGGAGTCAGTATTATACTCTATAGTTTGAAGAAATCTTCCAAAAGCTCAAACAAGAGCCAATGCTTATCAAATGTTAACTCTAACATAAACAGGTGCTTATTGAAGAACGTAACCCGTCTCGAGTCAGACTCATTTCCTTCGACTGTGAGCCGAGTGTAATCTTTGACAAGATCGTACGCATTCCTACTTTACTTATCTACTCGTTACCGAGGCAGGCCGAATCCAAACGGTAACGATCAAATCAACGCAAAATACGTGGCTTCAGTTTTGGGCGATAAGTTTAGATATTTACCTTACCTACTGAGTAAAACTGATACATGAAATTTGAAAAAGCCGCTGCAGACTGCTTCTGATAATGATTCAGTTGCCGATAACCACAGCTAAAAGTAGCATGTACAATCTGTACGTGGCAAAACATCTCTAATAGTGAAAGAAGCTTCTCGTTTTAGATTATCGACCGATCGTATTTACATATTACGAGGTGAATCTTTCTGCGTAACACGCTTAAGGAAATGAGAGCGGAGCGAGCTGAAGGCCAATTCTCGTAATTTATAAATGTTCAAAATATAGTTTCGATCTAGTATCAGTGTCATAAATGTGACAAATGGTATTCTCCTAAACTCCTCACCGACGTCGCGGAGGCCTATCGCCGCGTCACCTTCCCGTTCAAGTTAGCACTTCTCCCTCCCGTCTCTTGCTCGCGCCGGCCTGTGCCTAGCCTGTAGCTTTAAATGTCTCTTAATACATTTTAAATAATACCGATCCAGCAGTCCCCAAAACAATAGCTGGTTATCCCCAGCAACGCTCTAAGCTGAGGTCCGTGTCCCGCAGGGGGCGCCCTTAGCGAAAGTTGCTTAGTTTTTAATATTAAATTTAAGCCTGGCTGTAGGGCCCCTTTTGGCTTCGCTAGAAATGACCGGTCAAGCAACTACATTTCCCAGAAATGCATGCGAAAAGCCCAAAAAAAAGAACTCCTAAACTAACAAACAACGTCAAACGTGAACTTAAATTGTGATGAGATCGAAAATAGATCGAAAGTTGATCGAAAGTAAAACGGTATTCTACTAACATTTCGAACTGCCACATGTACTAAATTTTCATTAAATAAACGTCAAAATAGAGATCGAAATGAGACTACATCGAGATTATGCTGAAATCTGACTGAACTTTAAGAGTAGCAGAATACAATTTTTTCGGTCAATTCATAATTTAATCTCAGATCGGTCATGTTTCAGTCACAGTGTAAATTAATTACGAGAATTGGCCCTCAGGTCTTCAGGTCGTCAGGCCCTTTAGCATGTACGTCTCTTAGAAGTGGTTCCAAGTTACTAGCCGTTGAATTACTTTGGAGTATGTATCGATGTAAATGCAGACGGCAACACGTTAAGCTTTTTTCGAACTATCAGATCGGCTTCGTGTCTTACGGCCAAAATTTATAATCAATCGAATCCAAAAGTATTGATTTAAGATTTTGAACTTCATCCGTTTTTGTGTAACGATCACATATAACACAAAAAACCGGACAAGTGCGAGTTGAACTCGCGTGGAGAGGGTTCCGAAATTGCTGATAATTTATTCTAAGAACAAACTTAACATTGTAGTTGAAAAACATGTGTTACCATACATTCCATCTGCAAATGTAAGTTTGTACGGTATTGAAAGATTTCCCGTGTTATTTTAAGACCATAGACTTCTTATATCTTTTCCTGTAATCTTGAAGTGAAGAACTGTAATCGTATCTTTTACAAATTTTAGGCACAGTAGCTTCGGAGGTAAGGTCGAGGAAATGGTCAATTTTCGTATAATTTCTTAAATAACTTTAACACCATTTATTTTAAAATTATAAAATAAACATATTTGAGACCCTCACAGCAAGCCGGTAGGCAATTTCATATGTTACACGGTACAGTTTGCAAAACTTTACTCTTTAATTTTCTATATCGCCCCAAAAGTGACCCCTACATTCAAAGTTAATTTATTTACGTTACACTTCCGTGTTTGGGTTGCAGAAATCCATATGTATACCATATTTCAACTTAATCGGTTCAGTAGATTCTGAGCAAATTGGCTGTGACAGACAGACAGACACACGAGTTCCGCCGATTTTTCATTCGGACGTTCGGAACCCTAAAAACAGACAAATCCCAAATCCAATGACTTTGGATTGGATAGATTATTAATTTCGACCGTAAGCAGATACGGTTTAGCATTTTAATCCGCAACTCAATTAGAGGGTTGTACGGATATCCTCAGGTTACATTAGTTGTCAGGTTTTTAACTGCCGTAACGACTGACTTTACTATTTATTTGACAATCGGAAGGGATAGCATATGGTGCTCTCCGAAGTACGGAGGGGTCTTAATGTAGAGTCTATACAAACACCAAATGTATCCGTGGCAAGCAGACATTACCCTCGCATATTGTTCTCCGTGGTAGCCATTTAACAATCTTAGCTAAGTCAAGAGTGGCTTACATATTTATAATTTTGCATGGGATAAGAATCCCACCATCTCATCCCGTGGGTGTCGTAAAAGGCAATTATGGGACTAGCCGGAGGATGGGCAGCAGCGTCCTTTGAGTACATTTATAACTCCACTGCGATCGCCAACCCGTCTTTGGCAGACCGTGGCAATGCCCCCAATGAGCAAACAACTTAAACCCATACCGGTTGTTGTGGTAATCTTTGGGGGAGGCTTCTGTCCAGCAGTGGACGTTTTTCGGCTGAAATGATGAATATGATGGGGTTCGATTCATCGGGCAGAACTCCCTATGTCGCTGTGACACACACAAGTTATAGGCCTTACTTGTCGTAAAAGGAGTCACCTTTTACGACAGGTACCGAAGGCCTATTCCCAAGAGCATAGGCATGAACGATCTCCTGTGTGCTTATAAAAAAATATAGTGATCAGCAATCCAACTGCCAAGCGTGGTGATTACATAAACCCCTCCTTATACACGTTGATTCATCATTATCATCATCATATTAGCTAAAAGCGTCCACTGCTGACCCAAGGTCTCCCCCATAGATTTCCACAACGGCAGGTTACTTGCCGCCCGCATCCAATGACTCCCAGCGACCTTCACCAGGTCGTCTGTCCACCTAGTTGGAGGTAGTCCCACAGGGCATTTTCCGGTACGCCGTCTCCATTAGAGAACCTTTTATACGTTGATTAGGCACATATTTGGCTGTGCAAGTTTAGAGGCTAATATGTGTGTTTCACTCACGAATGTGGAGTTGTTCATGAGAAGCCTGGTGGTGAAGTTCTTCACGTTAAATAGCGTGAGGCCGCCCCACCGGTCTCTGAACACCAGCTCCTCATCTGCAACAATAGATACACTCGTTAAATCAAACAATATTCAAGGTACAATTTTGTAAACATGGTGTAAGTGTGATCATCAAAGACGTGGGCCGCGATCCGCAGACCGCAAGCTTTTGATCTTAAAGTAAATATAAGGTCTTACATGAAATTTTGTATGGCGCCTTACAGTCGAAATTAATAATCAATCTAAACCAATAAATAGATTTAAATTTTTGAATTACATCCGTTTTTGTGATAGGATCATATTTAACACAAAAAAATACAAATCCTCAATCCAAGGATTAAATTGATTATTAATTTCGGCACTTTGAAGGAAGATAAGAATAGGTATCATCATCATCATCATCATATCAGTCAAAGGACGTCCACTGCTGAACAAAGGCCACCCTCATAGATTTCCACAACGAGTGGTTATATGCCGCCCACATCCAACGACTCCCACCTAGTAGCAGAGCAGCCAGCAGTCCACCCCGTTGGAGGTCATTCCACGCTGCGTTTTCCGGTACGTGGTCTCCACTCGAGAACCTTTTTGCTCCAACGGCCATCAGTTCTACGAGCAATATATGCCCATTGCCACTTCAGTTTACTAATCCGTTCAGCTATGTGGGCAGCTTTAGTTCTCCTACGGATTCGATCTCGCAGAGAAATACCAAGCATAGCTCTCATAGCTCGCCGCCGCTCCATAGCTCCTTGAGGTTTCTTATGATAATTTCTCTGTTCCATATGTCATCACTGGTACCACACACTGGTTAAAGACTTTCGTCTTGAGGCATTGCGATATTGTTGACGAAAAGACGTTGCGAAGTTTCCTGAACGCTGCCCAGCCGAGTTGGATTCGACAATAGCTATTACAAAAGAGGCTGCAGCGGCGGCGTCGTCGTTCAAAACAAAGAAACAGATTTATATAATCAGTTTTTTTTGTGGCAGGCATTATCTTTAGCATTTACTAAGACGTCACACAAAATATCGTGGAGTATTTTTTATTAAAATAAGACCTTATATATTGCATTCATGGCTACAGTAACTACAAAAACATCTTGTTGATGAAAGTAAGTGCGTGATCACCACACGCATAGGGCACCATAATTAATTCTGTGTCTATCAGACTATCTGATGCTCATCTCTAGCTGTCACTTAAAATGATAACTTAATTTTTCTTGTCCGTGTCCGTCCTTAAATCCGTGAAAATGTATTATAGTGGTTAAATTAAAAAATCTAAGTCTTCAAAATCACAGTTATCAGTTGAATTCAGGCTGTATATAAGATCGGATCGTGTGTAGTCGCTTTTATATTCGACCAAAATTCACAACCAAGCATAAAGCGATTTGCACAGCGGCGTGGAAACAAAGAGGGTTTTTATTACCACGTATATACGAGAAGGGTTTCTTACACCAAGGAACTCTACGCTTGAATATCTACGGCTCAACTCACATTGGTATTTGAACCATTCTTTATTGTATCCAGTATAACTTTAACCGCCAAAATAGCGATCAAGATAGGCTGGTTATCCGAATAAATTGTAAGATTAAATTGTTTTTTTAAAGAATAATATGCTTGATTGCACATTTGACTAACGTGTTGTTTTCCTTAAGTTTTTCTATGTGAATGACTCAGCAAGAGCGGGGCTAAAGTTCTACCTATTTCACTCGCCATAACATCATGTGTAAGAGTTTTTTCCGGGTGAAGGATAGAAATAACCAGTGAAGTAACTGGCATTCCATTTTAATCCTTAGGTTGGCAATACAATAATCACTACACTAGATTCCTGTGTCCATGGGTAGATATGGCCTTTCTATAATAACGCTGTTAACCACCGATGTCAGTATACGAATTCAATACGAACATTTCCGAATAATGCCGACTATCACCGACACCGACCGATCGGCTGGACAGCGAGGGGCGACAATACAACATGGCGGTCGAAATGACCAACGGGCAACGACAACGTTGAAATGATTCTATCTCAAGAAGTGCGAACTTCGTCCACTTCAACGAAATAACGTTTATGAAAACGGCTACGATAACCACTTATCATAATTATCACATCTCTACGCTCCTCTATTCCTCCGCACGGGGCAGGCCAGACTAATACCGGCTAAAATCACTGGAGCGGTCACCTTAGGCACCGAAGAGGGGCTCCAGGTCCTCATTAAATCACACTAGAGCCACCCATTGGTGCACGCCTTTAAGCATCTAGGAGGGGATGACTGTAAAGTGGTCAGCCCCTCTAGCGGCGGGAAGACAGAAAAATGGCCGCCCCCCAGGCACTTCTCGGGGAGGATTGTAAAGGATCTCCCGAAGCCTTTGTCGTGCCTATCATTGACTGCGTTAGATACAAGCCGGTCAAGAAAAAACGTTGTGTGTATATACGCGTTATAAGCTAGACTTCATTGGGGTACCTAAAAAATCATGTGCCAATAATGTACTTACGTAGAAAAAACGTTAAAATGGTCGAAGAAATACAATATTAAATGCAATTAATAAATATTTGAATAAAGAACATAATTAAATTAAAATTATAATTTTTCAGATAAAAATACATTTCAGTATTTATGGTAATATAAACGAGTCCAATATACGAGTATTTAACATCAATTAACATTTGTCAGTCTGTGAAATAAAATAATATGCACTTTTACCTGTGATGGTCAACTTCATACTGTCGATATTTTGCGCGCCACTATCATTTTAGAACACTCTTACTGTGACTAATATAATAAGACCTTTTTTCCGATTCAGTTGTTTTAATAGTTTTATATCGTGTAGGGGTTTTGAAGTCGGTATTTTTTTTGTTAAAACGTTTTATTTATTTCTTTTTAGTGTAAATATATGTAAGAACTTTTTCCAATTTGGTATCAGTATTTAACACTAATAAAACTAAGAATTACTCACATCGGTTCTCTGATATGAGAGGAATCGAAACTATTAAGACATCATCTAGATAAGCGCACTCAAATTAACCTGTTTATTGAAGCTGATTAAAAAACTACTTAATCAAATGTAATGAAATCCATATGGAACCAACTCAAAAGCATTCTGCACCAGTTAAAAAAAGAATTGCTCAAATCGGTCTATCAATCTCGGAGTAATCGGTGTACATACATAAAAAATACGCGTCGAATTGAGAACCTCCCCTTTTTGAAGTCGGTAAAATATGGTCTTCAATTTCTTAAAATATTTGTTTCTTAGCAAAGCCATGGTGGGTCACTAGGAACTTTTATTAGAAGGGCTGGAATTGGCGGCTAAGACCCTAAACAACCTGCCTATAAAGTAGATTGCTATGTACTAGCCACCCGTAACCTCAATCAATCACCAGGCAAGGGTAGGTACACAAGTCGGCTCTTACCGAGGTATGGACACACGGGGGTTACGGACGGAGGATGACAAGCCTAGAAATCAAAAAGTACAAAAATTATAGTACATGTGCATATCCGCTCGAAGGACCAAAAATGTAGTGGTGATCTATACTTATATGATGCAGATTGCTAC
The DNA here is from genome assembly GCA_947459985.1 of Diloba caeruleocephala. Lineage (NCBI taxonomy): Eukaryota > Metazoa > Arthropoda > Insecta > Lepidoptera > Noctuidae > Diloba > Diloba caeruleocephala. Next base: position 1,138,227 of record OX381627.1, on the reverse strand, counting down.
AGATATGTTGTAGATTGCTACAGATATGTTGCAGATTGCTACAGATATGTTGCAGATTGCTACAGATATGTTGCAGATTGCTGCAGATATGTTGCAGATATGCCGCAGATATGTTGCAGATATGCCGCAGATATGCCGCAGATATGCCGCAGATATGCCGCAGATATGCCGCAGATATGCCGCAGATATGCCGCAGATATGCCGCAGATATGCCGCAGATATGCCGCAGATATACCGCAGATATGCTTATTTTGATGCTCGTGACAATACTATGAGATAATGCTGCTGCAAAAGGGTGGATGCTATATACGAGTTATACGAGTGACATTGATCTAGGGTATCCAGTACACGATTCTCATTCCAAATATTTATAAAAAACAATATGAACTTCACTGGTGACTTTTCTTAAGAGCTTAATAGGACCTAGGTATATGAAATAAAACCTTTTGAATTTTGAAATGGATACCTTTTTTTTTTTTTATTTTTTTTTTTTTATTGATGCCCAGTGGAAATTCATCATGAACTTCCTTCGCCCCGGGGAAGGACGAAGGGGTATGCCGGACTCCTACCGGCTAAAACCACTGGAGCGGTCATCTTCGGCACCTAAGTGAAATGGATACCTATTTGTAAAAATAGTTACACAAGTTTTTTGACAGGACATGCTTTACATGAAGGGAAAGTCGACTTACACTGTTTCACTAACTTTTATTACATTAGGCAATTATATTTATCGCCAAGGTTGTCAGTGCCGTGTGGTGCCGGCTCAGAATACCACCACCCCATCTCTATCCGTGGGTGTCGTAAAAGTCGACTAAGGGATTAGCCGGAGGATGGGCAGCAGCGTCCTTCGAGTACATTAACAACTTAACTGCGATCGCCAACCCGCCTGCCAAGCGTGGCGATTATGGCAAAACCCCCCAATGAGCCCACAACACATCCATATCGGTGGTTGTGGTGATCTTTGGGGGAGGCCTGTGTCCAGCAGTGGACTTGATTTGGCCGAAATGATGATGTCAGTCGGCTCCCACAACCATGTTTTGCAAGTGTATTTCCTACATTTTCATAAACTTCATGAATTATCAATGTTCAGCATACATATAGTTTACGAGACTGAAGATCAGCAGATATCCTTTTAACTAGCGTTACCAGTGCGGGTGAATTGTTTATAGCGGCAACAACTTGTATTCATAGACAAACATCGAGCAGATTAGGTACTGCAATAGGCCATGGAGTTAGACAAGTAAAAAGATGAGGTAACCTATATTACAAGATTGATTTTTACAGGTTTTCGGTTGGTGCAGTGGCTGATACAGTTAGCTGCTGCGCACCGGGTCGTGGGTTCGATTCCCGCACGGTACAAATATTTGTACGATCTGCAGGTAGTTGTTCCGGGTCTGGATGTATTATGTGCGGAATTTGTGTTTGTAAACGCGCCCGCGGTACAGGAGAGATCCTTGAGTGGGGCAACGTTTTAAAAAAAAAAAACAAAAAAAGAAAGTCAAATTGTATTATCTATACTATACTATAAAATAGTAGAGAGACAAAAACTGAATTATCAGTGCGTTGAAAAAAAAAAACTCTGTAGTATAGTTATTTAATATCAAGAATTATCACGTGCTCGAATATGTCACTCGGTTAACCAGTTCTTTCATATAAAACCGCTCACGTTGGATGCTATTAACGCACTAAATTTATTTGCACAAGCATTATAAGTGAGTGATTGCTCACGCTACATTGGGCCGTGTAAGGCTTATTACAAATTAAATAGGTAGTATGAGCATGGTCCCGTACAACAGGTATGTGTGTGTACATACCAAGGCTTCATATTAAGCTATACTTATCCAGTTTTCGCTGATCTCCAATAGTACGGAATGCCTTTATAATGCGAGATCTGCTTATACTAGATAAGTCTTCTTTTTTTTTTATTGCCCCACACTAGGCTAGGATTTCTCCTGTGTCGTGGGTGCGTTTTACAGACATGGATTCCACATACAAAACACCCAGACCCGGAACAATTTGTTCCGTGTGGGAATCGAACCCACGACCCGGAGCGCAGCAGCCAACTGTATCAGCCACTGCACCAACCGTGCCGTCGTATAGCTTGACATATAACCACAGGTATGGGTTTGTGTTGTGTGCTCTTCGGGGGGATTTTGCCATAATCGCCAAGCTTGGTTGAGTTCTATATGTATTCGAAGGAAGCTGCTGCCCTCCTCCGGCTAATCCCATAGTCGTCTATGTCGTAAAAGGCGACTAAGTGTATCTTAAACAGACGGATGGGCAGCAGCGTGACCAAAAATGACTACATTCTCCATGGGGGAGGCCTTTGTTCAGCAGTGGACATCTTATGGCCGATATGACATGACATGTATTTGGACGATGGTATGTAACCATAAATCCATTTGTTTTAAACTGTGAACATTACACAGAAAACTATATAAAATCATGTATATTGTACAAATGCGATATAGATTGCAGTGATGTTATGAGACGGCCATCTGTCATCGGTCCCCGTCGTACCAGGGTTGTCAAACAGATAAATATATTAGAACTTTTTCTTTTCCCCGCAGAAGTGAATTTTGTCAAATCACAGGCCTTTTAATAAATACCTGTTTTCTTTTTTTTTTAGAACATAGAACATAGAACATTTATTTGCTAGAAACATGGTTTCAGAGATGTTACATCAATTGGTATAGTGCAGCACGTCTCACCGTATAAGCGGCATGCAAAAATCAAGTGTTATTATTTCTGTACCTAGTAATGAATTTAAACATATGCAACAAAATATAAATTGAATTTGAAGACACCATAGTCAGTAATATTATTTATAAAATTATATTGAATTAGTGCAGTATGAATATATATATGTAAGCGTGTAGACAACATTTACCACGAAACGTGCCTATGTCAAATAAAATTATAATATTGCTAAGAGTTAAGTTAGAATGTCATTTCACAAATATAACTGAAAATTACAATATAAAAAATGTCAAATTAAGATTATTATATCTTATTCCAGAATTTCGCAAAAGAGAACATCATTATCATTCGCTTTACAAATCCTTACATGTCACAAACTCAGTAATAGTGTAAAAACATTTATCTACAAGCCATTTCTTAAGCGCAGGTTTGAAGCGATTAAGTGGTGGTTTCCGCTTTAAGTAATTATTTCTAATGAAATGTCCCCTTAAATGGAACAAATAAATGATCATTAATTTGAATTACGCATCGGACGTGACGACAGCGGGTGGAGTTCTAACAAAATAGTTGCAGAGAGACGGCGGATTTATTTTTATTTTTGATTCGATGCGGTACCGATATTGACAAGCCATTGGCCTGGCGGTAAGTGTAACGCTTGCTTATAACAATTTTAACGCTTCCCAGGACACTAGCTCTACCCTACAGGGACTACCCTGTCCCCCAGCACTGCACCGTGCTCACTGCACTACCCGGCAACGGCCATCAGTTCTACGAGCAATCCGCCCCACCTTTTTTTTTGTTGCGCTTCTCGCTTACACTTCTGGGAAGTGTGGTTGCTTAACCGGTCGTTTCTGGCGAAGCCAAAAGAGGCCTCTAGCTAGGCTTAAAATGATTATTAAAAACTAAGCAACTTGCGCTAAGGGCGCCCTTTGCGGAACACGGACCTCGGCTTAGAGCGTACTGGGGATAACAAGCTATTGTTTTGGGGACAGCTGGATCGGTATTATTTAAAATATATTCAGGGACATTTCAAACTACAGGCTCGACACGGGCCGCCGGCGCGAGCATGGGGTACTAATTTGAACGGGAAGGTGACGCGGTGACAGGCCTCCACGACGTCAGTGAGCCCACCCATTGCCACTTCAGTTAACTAGTCCTTTCAGCTACGTCGGCAACTTTTAGTTTTTTTGCGGCTCTCCTCATTTCTGATTCGATCTCGTAGAGAAATACCAAGCATTATTCTCTCCATAGCTCGCTGAGTGATCTTGAGTTTTCTTGTGAGACCAATAGTGAGTGAACACATTTCTATGCAATATTTCACCACTGGTAACACACACTAGTTAAAGACTTTTGTCTTGCAGCACTGCACTGTGTTGTGGACCAAAAGACGTTGCAAAGTTTTCCGAACGTTCCCCAGCCGAGTCGAATTCGATGACTCGTCTCTTTTTCGAAGTTTTTGGTCAGCAATGGACGTCCTTTGGCTGATATGATGAGATAAAGCTAACTACAATTTATTTGACTGGGAAATTTACCCTGGCTGCGACTGGGACTTACTAAACGGAATTATACGAGATTGGGCAGACATCAGTTCAGTAGACCCCTGGGAAGCACTATAATATCACGCACGTTTTATCCAAAAGAGATAGTCAGAGGAGTACTTGTTCTACATCCAAGCCGAAGATGACGTTAAGATGTGTAACTGAGGCTGATTCAAACTCCGGGCCGCTACTGAGAACTTTCTAGCAGAAATACTCGATAACACCTCTGATTGACCTTGGAATCGAAGGTAGGGCCACGCCCAGCGTTCTGAGGAGGCCTAGCGTATAAAAAAATACATGTTAAGTATGTTGTAAATGAGTGGGCTGGCTGGAATGTTTCTGGGAGGTAACTTGCCATAATTTATCGGTCGTCGCAAGGATGATGTCATGTAACATGATTGATAGACAGATGAAAGGAAGGGCGAGAGTTTTTATTTGGATAAGCTAACTTCCTTTATTCTCAGTTTGGTAGGGAAGTAACTTTGTAAGATGAATGAACACATTTCAACTTTGCCATGACATCTCTGAGCTAATTCGTGTGTGTTAATTTTTATCAATGCATTTAACTTCGCGAAATATCGACTTCGACACATAGGACTACGTATTATTGATCATACAGCAGCATAATCACCAGGCTTAGTAGACGGTTGGTGTAGCGTATGCTGGTTTTCAAAATCTGTAAAACTAGGTGTTGCTGTATCTTTAAACGAACCCCCAAGATGTGCGTGGGAGCCGGTATCTATACAGTCGTTTCCCCTCCGCTAGCGGGGGGTGACCTGTCAATAGTCACCCCTACGGGATGTGCCTGTAGGCGTGGCATCTATAGGCAGTATCGGAGCGTTCGTTTTCGTGATCCCCGAAAGCTCCTTCGATGAACGCCCAGGTGGTTTTAGCCTGTAAGGGACTACTCGTACCCTGCGCCTCCCTCCCTATGGACGTTGGACGATGCAAGAGGATCTCCACCACGGTAAAAAAAGTTGTGGCAGTATCTTCCGACTTGGACAGCGGTTTCGTCAGCGTTCATCAGTACCTCCCGCAGTCAGAGGACTAGAATCAAGCTAGATCAATGACCTGATGTACGTGATTGCGTGTGTGGCTAAGAATCACCACCACCCTATCTCATCCCATGGGTGTCGTAAAAGGCGACTATGGGATTAGCCGGAGGGCGAGCGGTAGCGTCCTTCGAGTACATTTGTAACACAACTGACAATAATCACTCTGTAAAGTGTGGCGATTATGGCAAAACCTCACAATTAGCACACAACACAAACCCATACTGGTCGTTGTGGCAATATTTGGGGAGGCTTCTGTCCAGCAGTAGACGTTTTTCGGCTGATCTGATGATGATGATGACTGACTTGACGAGTACATTGATGATTTAAAACGCCGAGGACCCAATATTATTTGTTGCTTTCGATATGTATCTATACACACATAACATATGTTCAATTGCGAAGATAAGGCTGATAAGTTAATAAATTAAGAATAAATAATGGAGAGTCGTGTGGCGTTCGATTAAGAATATAGCACCACTTCATCTCCTTCCTTCTGTAGAACAGTAGGTATACTGCGCTTACCAACGCACCAGCCAAGCGCGATGAGTACTGACAGGTTCCTCTCAAAATGACGACATAGGGCGTATAACCGGTTGTCCAAGGGGGAAGCATTTGATTATTTAGTATAGTGTTAATTCATAGCATGCTACATAAAGTAAAGTATAATAAAAAAGCTTAATTCGAATACTTAAAACAAAATACCATTGAAAAAATTATATTATACACAGTTAACAATTCATTAATGGACTAGTAATTTTCTTTCAGTCGGTCTGTTCACTGTACACTCCAACCGGCGGCGCTAGCGTCGCTTCCTTCATGGCATAGACAAAATGACAAATAGAGCGGATGGAAGTACACAATCGGAAAGGTGCACAGAGTTAATCTTTGATATCTTTGATTTGATACACTAATCTTACAAAATTTGTAATTCTCCAATATTCTATATGCTTTTTTCTCAATGACTATGACAAGTATAAACATGTTAATATTGTGTCGTGACTGCCCGTGGCATCAACATATAGGCCCTGTCAGAAAATCAGCGCTACAGCAGAAACGATTGCAGCATACTATGCTGAGATAGGGACCTTTTTTGGCCTCACACAACTGTAGTCATATACATTTTATTTTGTTAATAATAAGTTTTCATTATCATTTTGTATGAGTCCAAAATAAAACATTTTCTTTCTTTCCTTAATTTTTATTTATAAGAGATATTGTGGTTTGGTCGTCAATATGTATATAGCAATATACATATTTTATTTTTCTCATGAAGGTACGTTATATTATTAGTTTACAAATAAGAAGTCGCATTTTATTTAAAACCTTTGTGAGAGCTGGAGTCTGTGCTAGGTTCAAGACCTGTATGACAGATCACCAGGCGCTCAACCTTTCTCATTACCAAAGTCAAAGCGGCTACAAGTACTATTTAGTAAACATAACAATATGTAACAGAATTTCAAGTGAGAGATAAAGTGCATTATGTGTGTAAGATAGTGTGCGTGAGTGAGTGTGTGTGTACGCGAGTATGTGTGGTTGTGTAACTGAATGTGTTCGCCACTTCTAAATTTCATTTCATGGTTTGTATGATACTTCCGGTCCCTTCATAATTTAAATCAAGAAGCCCGTACGTGACAGTTTTTTTACATTCAGATTGGCACATAGAATATATTTTTAGGATTTTGTTAGCCTTATTATAAACAAAACTGCTAGAAAGTAAAAGAATCTTTGAGCTAAACTTAAATTAACTGGAACCGGAGGAAAGACAGCAAGGGTACGTCGTAGGGAATTAAACTTTGTAGGATTGTAGGGGTTTGAGAGTGAGTTAGGATTAAGTTTAAAATAAAAAGTTTACGAAGTGATAGAACTTTACAGGTATTATATAGGCTGGTGGTGGGATATTGATAAGGTAGCTGCCAACGAACTTTCAGGAGTGATATAGCCCATAAGCGGTGATCAAGTACCACTTGTGTTTAATATTAAAACTAAAATGTTATTTATGTGACAGCCCTGCGCTGTAGTCACGTAATACAGTTCGAAACACTTGTGACGTTTAGCATGGCGAATCGCTTTAAAAGCTTTCCGGGCTTTTGTGGTTGGCCACTAAACACATAAAAAGAAATAATACTAAATCAGCTTGTTTGAACACGATTGCACAAGCGCGGTGCATGCCGCGCCGGTCCTTTGGTGCGATTGGTGTGGCCGTGGTATAGCCTGTTTTTTAGAATTTCCATCGTTTGATGTGTGTCTATGTAGTCATAGTCATAATAGTCTAAATTATACATCATGGGGCCTAAAAAGGCCGCTTTAGGTGAATCATAATATAAATTACATTAGAAATCACAAAATGGTCAAGATAATAGTCAGTTATGATTAAGTGACCATTTTGTGATTTCTAATGTGAATCGTATTGAGATCATTATTATGCCTTATAAATAAAACCTAATACGGTCTTTTTAGGCCTTCTGGACCATTTGGTGATATTTAATGTGAATCATAATATGAATTACATTAGAAATCACAAAATGGTCACGTTAATAGTCAGTTATGATTAAGTGACCATTTTGTGATTTTCTAATGTGAATCGTATTGAGATCATTATTATGCCTTATAAATAAAACCTAATACGGTCTTTTTAGGCCTTCTGGACCATTTGGTGATATTTAATGTGATTCATATTATGATTCTGCTAAAGCGGCCTTTTTAGGCCCCATGTCATTGAATTATAAGCACCATTTTAATTCATCATTTTGCCACTCCACATCACTCCGCCAAAGGTCAACACAACGACCGATATGGGAGTTGTGTGCTCATTGGGGGTTTTGCGATAATAACTACACTTGGCAGGCGGGTTGGCGATCACAGTTGAGTTGTTAATGTACTCGAAGGACGCTGCTGCACATCCTCCGGTTAATCCCATTGTCGACTTTTACGACACCCACGGGAGGAGATGGGGTGGTGGTATTCATAGCCGGCACAACACGGCACCATTTTAATTAGTAACATTACAATTATTTATTAAATTAATAATCATTTCTAAATGATATGTTACTGGAGCTACTCATCATTTCGGCCGAATGAAATCCACTGCTGGACACAGGCCTCCCCCAAACCCTCCACCACAATGACCGATATGGGTGTGTTGTAGGGCTCATTGGGGGGTTTTGCCATAATCGCCACGCTTGGCAGGCGGGTTGGCGATCGCAGTTGCGTTGTTAATGTACTCGAAGGGCGCTGCTGCCCATCCTCCGGCTAATCCCTTAGTCGACTTTTGCGACACCCACGGGAGGAGATGGGGTGGTGGTATTCTGAGCCGGCACCACACTGGAGCTACTCATTTGAAGAGTATACCATTTTCTCCAACAACGCACATTTTCTTACCTACATGATTTATTGATTACATAGATGTCAACTCTGAATCTAGCCTTCACGCATCTAACAGAGGTTTAAAAACATATATATACCTTTGCGATCTAGAAATAACCAATCGTCAACTTAATGATACAACAATCAATAACACTTACTTCCCTCCAAATTAACCGTCATTTTTCAGCCAACCCAGCCTACCCTTCGAAACGTGAGTTCCCTACCAAACCGATACCTTATCCCACTGAAGAAATCCCTAGATTTCGAGTAAAACATTCCCTTTTTCGTGATAAAAAGGTTTTCTTTAAGTGCTTTCGTAATTCGACGTTATTTTGTATCGTTAAGGGTTGTAGAATACTTGTATATACAACAAGGAAATGTATGTTGTGGTTGTCTGTGTAGTTCCAATAAGGAATAGGTAGGTCTATCATTGCTGTCCCCCGACTCGAGAGGGTAGTGGGTGCATTATACCGGGTGCTGCCCAATCTCGGGGGACCGAGTGAGGAAGTCCGCCGTCTCTACGGGGGCGTCGTGCGGTCCGTGGCTCTCTACGGGGCGCCTGTATGGTCATCCCGGCTGTCAGGCGTCCAGCGCTGCAGAAACAAACTTCACAGTCTGCAGCGCAGAGTGGCCATACGGATCGCACGGGGATACAGGACAGTGTCCTACGAGGCGGCAACTCTCCTGGCACGCTTTCCGCCTTTCGATATCCAGGCGGAGACGGATGCGTGGGTCTACGACCAGACACGCTCCCTCCGCCAAAGTGGGGAAGGCGTGCCTTCAGGGGCGTTCGATAGACTCAGGCGGCTGGCTCGACGGCGCGCACTCGAGATGTGGCGACATCGCCTACGGTCGCAGTTCGTGACCAAGCGCGTCGTCGAGGCCATCCTGCCGCTCTTCGGAGCCTGGCTCAGAAGGAGCGAGCGCGTCACCTACCGTCTGACGCAGGTATTCACCGGTCACGGTTGTTTCGGTGCATACCTGCACAGAATAGGACGCGAGGTTACGGCACAGTGCCACCATTGTGATAGCGACCAGGACACCGCACAGCACACGCTCGAGGCGTGCCCTGCGTGGGCCGCCGAGCGGCGGATCCTGGTCGATCGGATCGGGCAAGATCTCTCTCTGCCAGCAGTAGTGTCGGCTATGTTGGCAGAGCACGAAAATTGGAGTGCAGTGGTCTCCTTCTGCGAGAGCGTCATGCTGCAGAAGGAGACTGCAGAGCGGGATGGGGAGAGGGCCGATCCCGCACGGAGAAGGACGAGACGGCGCCGGGGCAACAACCGTCCCGGCTCCCAAGTCCAACACGCTTGAGCCCCCTGCCGTCAATTCATGGTGGGGGGCCTCAGGGGTCACGGGTGCGCAGATTGGGGAGTCTGCGTGCTCACACCGAGCGACCCCCGGGAAGACGGTGGCGCGCACGTGGTCACGTGCCGCCGTGTGCGCAGCACAGCGCAAAGCGAGGCTTGGGGGGATCCTTTACAATCCTCCCCGAGAGGTGCCTGGGGGGCGACCTTTTTACAGTCGCCTTCCCTCCGCTAGAGGGGGTGACCGCTTTACATTCACCCCTTCCAAGATGTGCCTAAAGGCGTGGCACCAATGGGCGGCTCTAGTGTGATCTTACGAGGACCTGGAGCCCCCCTTCGGTGCCGAAGATGACCGCTCCAGTGGTTTCACACCCCTTCGCCCTTCCCCGGGGTGAAGGAAGTTCCATGTAGAATTTCCACTGGACATCAATAAAAAAAAAAAAAAAGGTCTATCATTGCGGTTAAAAATAGCACCAACCCATCTTATCCCGTGGGTATCGTAGACGGCGACTATAGATTAGCCGAATGGCAGCAGCAGTGTCCTTAGAGTACATTCACAACTTAACTGCGATCGCCAACCCGTCTGCCAAGCTTGGTGATTAGAGCAAATCCCCAAAGACACACACACACACACACACAATATACCCGATGGGTCGTTGTGATCTTTGGGGGAGGCATGTGTCCAGCAGTGGACATTATTCGGCCGAAATAATGATAGGTAGGGCCATCTGTGGGTGTTTTACGAGGCGAATACAGGTCTATCCAGAGTAAATGCAGCAGTTTCCTCCCGTGTGCTAAAAATGACATACTGCAGTCACCAAATCTGTTTGCCAAGTGTGGTGATTATGGTAATATGATTAATGATTGCGGTGGTCATTGTGGTGGGTTCAGCTGTGAATGTTTGCGGGCTGATATGCCTATTTTTATGTAGGTACTGCTTATTCGGCTTGAAGGACCACGAAGTACACCTCAAAGGACCAGGGTTGGACCAACAATACATCATATTTTGAAATTTAGAACACTAGATATCGTCATCTAGGCTCTCGTTGAAAACCAGCGCTGCAGCGATTTATGCGCTGCTGCAATAATGCAGCTGAGCGAGGGACCTTATGTGCACAACGGCGATGTACACTATAATCTATTTACAAGTTAATGCCCACTATAACTGTATATATAAACTAACTAACTAAAACTGTAGTAGGTAATTGTTTTACTTCCTAATTTCTTATTTTCCGTTAGACACCTAATTGCATTTATTTTTGTTTATTATATTTCCTGTGTCTATGTGTACGCTGCTGTAAGTCAATAAAATATTTTTCTTTCTTTCATATCGGAAACCTGCATGTTTCAAATTAGCCGCATACAATCAAACAAACGAACAAAGTTAAAACCCATTTCGGCAGGCACTGTGTCGCCGCTCTTTCTATCATGCTGAATATCTATACAAATAAATAAAATTGAAGTGTCTGTTCTTCATGTCAAAATAACAGCTTTTTACTAAAAATGCATATGAAAGTATATACGGTACCTACAACAAAAAGCTATTTGTATTTTTTTGTCTGTCTGTCTGTCTGTTTGTTCCCGCTAATCTCCGAAACGGCTGGACCGATTTCTACGGGACTTTCACCGGAAGATAGCTGATGTTATGAGGAATAATTAAGGCTACTTTTATTTTAGACAATATATATATATATATATACATACTCCATATCAAGTGTCAAAGTACTCTGAATTATTATTATATCTAAATAATCCACTTTCTTTTAAATTAAACGGTGGGTGAAACCGCGGATCCTAGCTAGTAGATAATATTTACCATAACGAAAACCTTGAATAAGTTTAGTAGATGTATTGACATATTTTTTCTCCATAAAATATACTTATAGAACATCAAAAGAGAATGGGTTATGAAGGCGAGCTATGAAATACAACGGCTGTGAACTCCCACGCATTCGTAAGTGTCACCATCGGAGGAATGGCGCCATGTTGAATTATTATGTGGATATCGACCCGCCATAGGAGTTAGGTAAATGGTTACTGTACATAATTGATTTAGGGGCGCCAGTTGGACTCAATGACCGGCAAACGATCGAGGTTAAGCAACGCTGGCCGAGTGGTGCCTGCTCAGAATACCACCACCCCATTTCCTTCCGTGGGTATCGTAAAAGTCGACTAAGGGATTAGCCGGAGGATGGGCAGACGCGTCCTTCGAGTACATTAACAACTCAACTGCGATCGCCAACCCATCTGCCAAGCGTGGCGATTATTGCAAAACCCCCCAATGAGCCCACAACACACCCATATTGATCGCTGTGGTGATCTTTGGGGGAGGCCTGTGTCCAGCAGTGGACTTCATTCGGCCGAAATGAGAAGCAACGCTTGGCGCGGTCAGTCTATAGATGGGTGATCGCATGTGGTATTTCAACTGAGCATCCCCTGTGTTTCAGAGGACACGTAAAATTGTAGGTCCCGGGTTTTGTCATTAGAGGGCAGTCTAAGCCAAGTCAGAGGTGACTTGAAAAACTGTGACAAGAGGTTGGCCACCAACCACATGAAAGAAGAAGAACGAGTGATTATTTATTGTTATTTATTTTCTCGTCTGAATTCTTAATTTCATATACATCATGAATTATTATGAGTCTGAATATGTACTTGTGTTACAAACAACGTCTTTTCGTCAACAATACCGCAATGCCTCAAGGCGAAAGTTTTTAACCAGTGTGTGTTACCAGTGATGACATATGGGACAGAGACGTGGTCACTCACAATGGGCCTCATAAGAAAGCTCAAGGTCACTCAGCGAGCTATGGAGAGAGCTATGCTTGGCATTTCTCTACGAGATCGAATCAGAAATGAGGAGATCCGTAGAAGAACTAAAGTTGTCGACATAGCTGAAAGGATTAGAAAACTGAAGTGGCAATGGGCAGGGCACATTGCTCGTAGAATTGATGGCCTTTGGGGTAAAAAGGTTCTTGAGTAGAGACCGTGCACCGGAAAACGCAGCGTGGGACGACCTCCAACGAGGTGGACAGACGACCTGGTGAAGGCCGCTGGGAGTCGTTGGATGAGAGCGGCATGTGACCGCTCGTTGTGGAAATCTAAGGGGGAGGCCTTTGTTCAGCAGTGGACGTCTTGTGGCTGATATGATGTTACCAAACATTCTGTATAGGATTATACAATGGGATGTCCTTTTGCTTAACCGCACAAGAAGACAAAGAATGATTCATCATCATCATCATCATTTCGGCCGAATGAAGACCACTGCTGGACACCCCGTAGATCACCACAACGACCGATATGAGTGTGTTGTGGGCTCATTGGGGGGTTATGCCATAATCGCCACGCTTGGCAGACGGGTTGGCGGTCGCAGTTGAGCTGTTAATGTACTCGAAGGACGCTGCTGCCCATCCTCAGGCTAATCCCTTAGTCGACTTTTACGACACCCACGGGAGGAGATGGGGTGGTGGTATTCTGAGCCGGCACCACACGGCTGAGCCAATGATTGATAAGAAGATTTAACACAAAAACTCACTCTTAAGAGAAATCATCATCATCATCCTCATCATACCAGCCAAAGGATCCCCCATAGATTTCCACAAAGTCCGGTCACATGCCACACGGATCCAACGGCTCCCAGCGACCTTCACCAGGTCGTTCAATCTCAATATATAGCTACAGTGCGTAGCTATAGATTGAAATTACTGGGCATATATACCTATATAGTCTCTATATAAATTTATGTGTCGAGCTGACGAGCGCAGTGTGGTGCCACGCAGGAGCCCTGATTAGCATTACTTGCTCGGCTCGTCACCAGGTAGTATAAAATAAAGTAAGAAACCGTCAGCAAAAATAACCGTATTAAATAAAAAACTTTAAAAAACAAGCTTTTGTTCATTATTTGCGTATATTTATATTCTTCTCAGCAAACCTTTTCATTTGATACTCATATCACTGGGGTGCATAAAAATAACTGGTCCGCCATCCTTGGAAGTCCGCCATATTGATTTAGACTTTAGAGTGACGTTAATTGACGTCACTCTAAAGTCTAAATCAAATTCTCAACCAAACTAAATTTCTACTCAATCGGTTGGAGATACCTGTTTTAAAATTCAGTTGCCAGATTTGACCCATACTTTACAAGGCAAGTTAAATAAAAAAAAATCGAACTTGTAAAAACGGCTGCGATTTCTAAAGCGGCTAACTGTTTTGTAATGCGATTAATTCAAATTCATCCCGACAGGAACGTGTCGTGTTTATATCAGAAAACATCATGCTTACTTAACAGCGTAATATCAAACTATTATTAGAACCCAAATTTCCGAAACCAAAACAATTCGACACGTTCTAATATTATTGCGCTACAAACTAGCAACAAATTACTGAACCAGGCCTTCCGAAACAGAATATTTAATACCTCTATTACATGGTTAAATAGCGGGATATGGTAACCGGACGGTTCGGTTCATCCGATCAACTGTAATAACTTATTCAGATCACGTATGGCATAGTAGCTAATCGTTAAGTCTTTCTGCGCTGCATGTCGTAGATTCAATCCCCGCATGCGAATATTGATCTGGGTATTTGTGCATGTGAGGTTTGTTTTTAAACTGTACCCACGACACAGGAGAAACACGTGTGACACGGTGCCTGGATGAATTATGTACCACCACTCTATGTCCTCCCGTGGGTATCGTAAAAGGCTACTAAGGGACTAAACCTGACAGATAGGCAGCAGCGTCCCTTCTGTGAAACAGCAGCCATTTTGTGCTCACCAACACGCCTGACAAGCGTGGTGAGCACTGGCGAAGTCCCCCCAAAATGATGACACACGACATGTGGTCGGTTCTCCATTTGGGAGGCCTTTGTTCAGCAATGGATGTCCTTTGGCTGAAATGATAATTAGAAAGTAGGTTTGAAAAACACTTTCAGTAGTCAATGAATCTAAACGAAGCCTGCAGTTTCTGCTGACTGCATCTGAGAAGGAATGCCGAAACATAGGTTTCTGTTTGAAACTCCAGACATACATATGGTACAATACTTCCTTTTGAAGAAAGATCCTCAGCCGCGTCAAGTAAACCCGTCCCGACAGCCGGCAATTGGGAACATTGTCGGAAGGTGTGACGTTTGGACGGTCGAGAGCTGGCGGTTAAGCAAATTCAGGGAGCCCTTCTGAGTTTGATGAATTGTTAATGTTGAGCTGGTTATTTGGAGGAAATATTTAATTGGGACATGAGTCGACTTTAGTTATACAATATCACCGACCAATGACGTAATCATTGGAAAGCACATATTGAACACCGGATGTTATAGGATGTTGTGACAAAATATCGCTTCATCATTTCGGCCGAATGAAGTCCACTGCTGGACACAGGCCTCTCCCAAAGATCACCACAACGACCGATATGGGTGTGTTGTGGGCTCAGTGGGGGTCTTGCCATAATCACCACGCTTGGCAGACGGGTTGGCGATCGCAGTTGAGTTGTTAATGTACTAGAAATACGCAGCGGCCCATCCTCCGGCTAATCCCTGAGTCGACTTTTACGACACCCACGGGAGGAGATGGGGTGGTGGTATTCTGAGCCGGCACCACACGCTATCGCTTATATTTACATAAATCAGCTTTAACACCTTTTTATCCGCCACATAATTTACCGGGTGGGTGTGTCACGGCCGGGGTAAATTCCGGTTAAGGATACTCTAGTCAACGAACGGGGAATTTATAATTTTTTAACCGGATGTGTACGGTTGTATTTATTGTGTTTTATAAACTGAGGCGAGTTTATGAGTGGATTAAATGGCTTAGCTATATGGAGGGCTTGGATTTAAACACAAGCGTGCTAAAGGCGGTAGTTTTATTAGACGGCATGGTTGGTGCAGTGTCTGATACAGTCGGCTGTTGCGCTCCGGGTCGTGGGTTCGACAGGTTAAAATCCTAGTGCGGGGTAACGATAAAAAAAGGAAAAAAACAAACACCGCTGTGCCAGATATTCTGCTGTGTCAAGCAGTATATTTTTGTTTTGTTTGTTCCACAAACAGACAGACAAAAAAATAAAAAAATGTTGTACCGTACATCATATGCATTTAGTAAAAAGCTGTTATTTTGACATTGCGAATAGACACGTCAATTTTATTTATTGTATAGATTATTTATATTATACTACAGTTTATAGGAAGTTGCAATGTTCTGGAAACTTCTGGGTAATACGACATGCAGTAAGCTAGTTAAATATTCAGTTCAGTTTCACGGAATCTACACATTTAATAAGGATGTAAGTTTCGCGTGTCTGTACAGTGTTTAACTCATTGCGTGTCGTAAAAGAAAGAAAGAAAGATATTTATTTTGGACTAGAACAACACTTTTCTGTAAGTGTAGAATAAAAGATAAACAGTTATTTTTACGAACAAAAGAATGCTGTACGAGGTCAAAAATGGTCTCTATCTCAGCATATGCTGCAACCGTGAACGTTACAGCGCTGGTTTTCAGATAGGACCGTGTAGTGAGGTCACAGTCGGTCACTGCATATACATTTCATCATTTCGGCCGAATGAAGTCCACTGCTGGACACAGGCCTCCCCCAAAGATCACCACAACCATCGATATGGATGTGTTGTGGGCTCATTGGGGGGTTTTGCCATAATCGCCACGCTTGGCGGGCGGGTTGGCGATCGCAGTTGAGTTGTTAATGTACTCGAAGGACGCTGCTGCCCATCCTCCGGCTAATCCCTTAGTCGACTTTTACGACACCCATGGGAGGAGATGGGGTGGTGGCATTCTGAGCCGGCACCACACGGCATATACATTTAAACAAACTAAATAAATGATGCAGATACTGTGATTAAATGAACAATAGAATTAAATAATTAAATCAAATAGTATTTAGTGTGTAAACTTGATTGTTTTCTTATAGGTCATTATCCGAGACATTAAAACGAGACACAATTAAAAATCTATTGTGTCTACACGGCTGCCGGCAATTAACACGCGAGAGGATAAGTGACATCGTAAGGAAAACTGGTACCATGGATTCAGTACATGTTTCTAGAACTGCCTGTATAAGTCCCAATCCCCTCCTTTTACGTAAAGGTACGTATACGATAATATCGCTGCTGCATACTAAAGTGGGGCGAAAAGAGCGAGACAAATTAAATCTACGACCGCTTGAGGGACAGAAATCACAGGAGTAAAAGTTGGTTAACTTCTTAAAAGTTCCAACGGCTGTTGTTAATGAACTCCTAACTTCCAAGAAATATCAAAGGGGAACAAATTTCAAGGCAAACTCACTGAGTGCCTAAAGTACTGAAATGTCTACTCACGGTACTGATGAAAGTGGTGTTAACGGGAATTTTAATTCTCCACATAGCACAGGCAATACAACCTTCTCCTTCGGTGAGAGCGTCATGCTCCAGAAGGAGACTGCAGAGCGGGATCGGGAGAGGGCCGATCCCGCTCGAAGAAGAAGGAGACGGCGCCGGGGTAACAACCACCCTGGCGCCTAATTCCGATACGCCTGAAAACCCCTGCCGTTGCTATAAGGTGGGGGACCTCTGGGTTCGCGGGTGCGTAGATTGGGGAATCTGCGTGCCCACACCAAGCGACCCAAGAGAAGACGGTAGCACGCATGTGGTCACGCGCTGCCGTGGGACGCTTTGGGGGATCTTTTACAATCTCCCCGGGGGGGGGGGGGTTACCGCTTTACAGTCACCCTCTCCGAGATGTGCCAATAGGCGTGGCACCAGTGGGTGGCTCTAGTGTGATCATACGAGGACCTGGAGCCTCCCTTACGTGCCGAAGATGACCGCTGCAGTGGTTTTAGCCGGTAGGAGTCCGGCATACTCCTTCGTCCTTCCCCGGGGCGAAGGAAGTTCATGAAGAATTTCCACTGGGCACCAATAAAAAAATAAAATAAAAAAAAGGCAATACAACCTACAAGTATGATGTTGCTTACGATCCCCACACAAAGAGAGCGGGTGGTGTATGCTAGGAACAACGAGGCTTGATAAACATAACTTCATCATCATCATCACCAACAACATCAACAAAGGTACTAACATTACGCTACAACTAGCCTTAACTGAACATCCTCGATTAATCCACACCTCCATTTGCTAACGACTCCGCCATTTTGTTTGGAGCACAGTATGGCGGTGTATCCGGTCGCGTCGGAAGTGGCGCGCTCACACCGGATGTTAATTTGTCTGATGCATCACGAACGAAATGTTTTATGAGACTACAAATGGAGATTGATATTTTGCGCAGCTAAGTAATATTACAATCTAGTAATGGAAAGTGTCGAAAGCAATAAAAAAGTCATTATCACCATATCAGCCAACTAACGTCCACTACTGGACAAAGCCCTCCTCCATAGATTTTTACAGTTGTTTCGTCATATTGAGGTTTTTTTTTAAACTGCCCCATACTAGGATTTCTCCTGTGTGGTGGGTGCGTTTACAGACATGAATTCCACATACAATACACCCAGACCCGGAACAACTACCTGCAGATCATACAAATATTTGTTCCGTGCGGGAATTGAACCCACGACCCGGAGCGCAGCAGCCGACTGTATCAGCCACTGCACCAACCGTGCCGTCAACCAAATTTGCCAGTAATCACCACGCTTGGCAGGCGGGTCGTTGAGCACAATACGACTATTGTTTCACAGAAGTGAAGCTGCTAGCCATCCCTCTGGTGTTTAATAGCTTTTACCTATATGTTATAGGAAAACCGATAAGAAATCTATGGTCTTAAAATAACATGTCAATCTTTCAAAATTGTGCGTACAAACTTACGTTTGCGGTTGGAATGTATAGGAAAACATGTTTTTCAACTACGATGTCAAGTTTTTTCTTGGGATAAGTTATACAAGACCGAATTCAATATATCCAGCAATTTCGGTACCCTCGAAAGGTCAAATCGGACTAGTCCGGTTTTTGAATTTAAATAAATTGAACAGGCTTGCGTTTGGCCATTATCTTAGCTGATGTTAGGCAACGATGCGGTGGACGATGGTGCACGCTTGCCTAGAAGAATATTTTATTTATTTATTTATAGTTTGAACACCCCAAGTGTTTGCCATAATCGCTACGCTTGGGAGACGGGTTGGCGATCGCAGTTGTGTTATGAATGTACTCGAAGGACACTGCAGCCCATCCTCCAGCTAATCCCAAAGTCGCCCTTTCGACCCCAAGAACTCTAATCGATGGGCTGACACGGCGCCACCGACAAAAAAGTATGTTTATTATTATCGCGAAAAAAAGGACATAACTATGAGTAAACGAATCTATTCTATTCTAATCTATCTCTGTCTATCTCTGTTTACCACTACACACACTATACACTAACATGACATGCATGTTCAGATTAAGAATATCGCCGAAACTACTGATCCTAAAATTCGGAACAAAATATGGGTAATATCCGCTCTTTACCTATAGATTACAGGAAAACATATTTAGTAATTACGGAACCCTCTCCACGCAAGTTCAACTCGCACTTCACCGGTTTTTTTGTTTTAAACGTGATCATTAGATAAAAACGTGTCGTGTGGTGCCGGCTTAGAATACCACAACCCCATCTCCTCCCGTGGGTGTCGTAAAAGGAGACTAAGGGATTAGCCGGAGGATGGGCAGCAGCGTCCTTCGAGTACATTAACAACTCAACTGCGGTCGCCAACCCGTCTGCCAAGCGTGGCGATTATGGCAAAACCCCCCAATGAACCCACAACACATCCATATCGGTCGTTGTTGTGATCTTTGGGGGAGGCTTGTGTCCAGCAGTGGAATTCATTCGGCCGGAATGATGATTAGACAAAAACTGATAAAATTCGAAATCTTAAATCTGAAGATTTTTGATTAGATTGATTCTTAATTTCGTCCCTTAAACGCCACCTACGAGTGAAAACGGGTTAACCAACATTTTGACGGCAACAAAACGGTAATGATTTACTCCAGACAAAGACACCCCTTTTGTTTATCCAGAAAAAGGCCGACTAATTCCTGTAATCTTACCGTCAAAAGACTTTAAAACAAGACTCGAAGCTATTTGCCGCCGGTAAACACTCTTCACGTGCAAGCAGCTAATTATGTACCTTTGTGAACACAAAGAACTTATCTTTTATCCGTCCTGAGATTGTTCTTTTAGCTTTGTAGAATAAAGTTTTTGTTTAAAAGATACTGTAGTTCTGGCTAGCCTAACCCTAGCGGTAACAACCTACAAGAGATCTTAGAATAAAATATGTTATTATTATCTACATGTTTCCCTATTCACGGGCTTATATACCCTGTACGAGGGAACCCGCGGGCTGATTACCTAAGTCGCAGACGCTTTGCAACAGGCGTAAATTGCTCCAACGCCGCTGTCAAACGTCAATTTGGTATTACCTATTTGCCGATAGGGACTAGACAGGCATCAATTAGTTAAAAAAAAAAAATGATTACTACACACGTTCTTCCATGACACTACCGACATTGGCAGAATTGTCGACACCGGCACTGTTGCCATATTGAAAAATTGAATTGAATTGACTAAACAGGCGAAGATCTCTGACGCGCCTCTGTCGGACAATCAATAAATTAAAAACGTTCATTATTTTTAGTTTCACTGGCGGCTACTGGCGCTAGTAACTATGCATCTTCCACAATAGCGACAGGCGGGCGCTGCCTTACGTTATACCAATTTTTTTGTCGCTTCGCCACCGGTGGATCCTTGGCTGCGCGATAGCTGCGATTGCGTCTGCTGTTGCTGTTTTTAGCTAATCAGCCCGCCGGTCTTTTGTTACGCGGGGACATGGGTGCAACACGCAGAGGCCCTTTAGAGAATTTTAATCTATAATGTAATGGGACACTAACCGGGGACTCTCCGTGGATACACTATAAAATTCAGTCTCGGATTGTCCCCCGAGGTGTAAAACTATTGTATAAGGGGGAAACTACAATTATAAGGTCTATTGTAATGGGTGCTAAATGGATTATATACTTCTAAAAATGGAAAAACGGCATCTGCTTTTCAATCTTTAAAGTGAAATTATGTGACAGACGGTGACTTGCCAATCACAAAATGGGCCCCCTAAATAGCCACCACTACAGGCGACAAGGAGTAACACTTTATTATTTTTATTATTATCTACATGTCTCTATCTATCGTCACGGGTTAATAGCCTCTGCAAAGAGGAACCCGGTTTTTTGATAGGCTTACGCGGGGACATGGGTCCAGACGCAGAGCCTCTTTAGAGAATTTTAACCTAAAATGTAATGGGACACTAACCGGGGAGTGTACTGTAAGGATACTGATAAGTAAGGCGATTCTCTACCCGACTCAACAAAAAAATAGTAGGTACATCATTATCATCATTTATACGTCCACTGCTGAACACTGCCTCCAGATTTCTACATTCTATCGTCATTTTGGGGGGTATTTGTCAATACTCGCCACGCTTGGCAAGCGAGTTGGTGAGTACAGGTATGGCTACTGTTCCACATAGGGACGCTGCTGCCCATCCCTTTGGCTTAAATCCCTTAGGCAACGAAGAGTATTCATCAAGAGAACTTTAACAAGAGGAAACAACTTGATAGAATCAGATACACGTAGAAGAAGAAAATGGAAAAAATAGCTTGGCACAGTTTATGAAAGAGCAAAACTCGACTTCTGGCTTGGTGACCTGAAATACAGGCTTCAGTCTAGCTCAGGCAACAGTCTCCCACAATAAATTTGAATAGTATTATAACCAGGCAAAATTGTAATCTTGTTGCAACTTTTTCATTATTGTGGTAAAAAATAAATAAGAAGTATTTATATATTTAATGTCAGGCCAGCTTTACTAGAAATTAAAAGCTTGATATATAGCCGTGTGTGCCTTAATTGTTTACCTAAATATCTATTTATTGTTTAAAATAATCAATCTTACGAGACGCTTGAAGTGAAAACTTCTTTTAGCGCGGTACGCATATTTTTAGATGATATAAAATCTCTGCACTCGCGACACTGTTACGAGACGCTTGAAGTGAAAACTTCTTTTAGCGCGGTACGCATATTTTTATACAGACAAATGATAAGTTTTCACTTCTGTCGGCACTCCCGGAGTGCAAACCGTATTTATTTTTTATTGGTCACCCAGCCTTAATTTAGTATCATGGTCATCTTCCTTGCGACGGGGCATGCCAGCTGCATACCGTCTTAAACCACTGGAGCGGTCATCTTCAGCAGTGAGGGGGGCTTCAGGTCCTCGTAAGTTCACACTAGAGTGGCCTCATACCATACCATTCGGTCGGATCGGGCGATCGGTACCAAAGGTAACAGAGGGGCGCGCGTCGCGCTCGGTCATTGTAATAACGGTTGCGTATGAAAGCTACAAGTGTTTTGGATAGATAGTAATCATCATATCAGCCACAGGACGTCCACTGCTGAACAAAGGCCTCCCCCTTAGATTTCCACAACGAGCGGTCACATGCCGCTCTCATCCAACGACTCCCAGCGACCTTCACCAGGTCGTCTGTCCACCTCGTTGGAGGTCGTCCCACGCTGCGTTTTCCGGTGCGCGGTCTCCATTCGAGAAACTTTGTGCCGATAGTAATCACATTATTGCATTATTTTTATTGATAAGAGATACATTTTTATTTTATTTATTTATTATAGGGTTTAGTAGGTACATTACCTGGGAAGTTCATGAAGAATGTACACTGAGCACAAAAAACAAAATTACACTACCTTACTGAAATTATGCTACTTCTGGTTCCTCTCTATATCGGTAGAAGAGCTTGCTTTTTCACTGTATAATATTGGTTTCGTCCGTGTGGTGTCCGGATTAAGAATATAGTACCACTCCATCTCCGCCCGTGGATGTCGTAAAGGGTGAATAAGGAAATCTAAACCAGAGGGATGGGCAGCAGCGTCCTTTCTGTGAAGCGGTAGCCATACTGCGCTCACCAACCCGCCGGCCATGCGTGGTGAGTATTGGCAAATACCCCCCAAAATGATGGACGCAGTTGTGAAATCTAAGGGGGAGGCCTTTATTCAGCAGTGAACGTATAAATGGTCCATATGATGATGATGAATATTGGTTTTAAATTAGTCTTGTAGGGACTACATATATGTCCTAAGGAACCCTATTATTATAACTGCAACATTGTACATTTGTATCCCCCATCGCCTCACCAGTCACGGTGTTGGCGGGATGTAAGAGAGTCGCGTGTATCTATATGTAAATGTGTAATTGATAATTCATTATATAAATAGTTAACGAGAGTGAATTTTATTTGAGGAGTCAACCCCAACACCGTGCCTCAACAGTCTTAAATGAACTGTCACTGATTATAATCACAACTTTTTTTTAATTAACCTTAAAATACATCGTTTACATCCTTCGCTTCGAGCAAGGGTGGAGTGTCAGTTCTACATGGAGTGTCAGTTCTACATACAGGCTATAACCGACGAATCGATTTTGAAGCAATTCAAGTTATATAATGAACAGTATCACCGCGGGCGCCTTATCTTCGTGCAAACATGGGTGTCTATGTAATGTAAATGCCTTCAATTACTCGTGTATGGTTCCCCGATGCAAATACTAGTTTGGTAAGTCAATTCTACTGGGGGAAACATACAGGTGCGCGGTTTGTACGGACACGTTTAAACAAGATTCTTCTCCCGCTAGTGATTGAAGTTGAATATGATGTGGCATATTATAATCCAGCGTTGCCAGAAGGGTACGAATAGTACGAATTGTGTACTATTTCAATCATATGTGTACTTACGTACTCTGGGCGTTGCTTGTGTACACAGAGTTTTTTTTTTAAAGATTTCACTTTTTTATTGCTTATTTCAAACGTAGCCAACGTAGACTGTATTCAACAGTGTAACATGGTTGGTGCAGTGGCTGATACAGTCGGCTGCTGCGCTCCGGGTCGTGGGTTCGATTCCCGCACGGAACAAATATTTGTATGTTCTGCAGGTAGTTGTTCCAGGTCTGGGTGTATTGTGTGTGAAATTTGTGTCTGTAAACGCACCCACGACACAGGAGAAATCCTAGTGTGGGGCAACGTTTTATAAAAAAAAAAAGTAAAAAAAAAAAAAAAAAACATATACATACAGGTACACTACTAATACTAATCGAAATCCATACACTTGGGTAAAATTACTTTCGTTATTGACGTTTGTCGCGGTTTTCTCGGATTTCTGAAAATCACTTTTCTGCAGACCTATTTACGTATCTAAGTAGTCTTTGTTATGTACCTTCTATACTAAATTAGGAAGATAAATACTTTTGTGTACCCTGCTATGGTCTTGTGTACTATTTCGGAGACTTGTTCGTACCATAGACATAGTACCAACTGGCGACGCTGTTATAATCTGGTGTAATTGTTTTCTTATCTATAATAGACATCTATACAAAATAAACTGGAAAGGTTTCTTTTTTTATGAAATAAATTTTACTACCAACCTTTATGAGCGGTGATGATGATGATGATGTGTGATGCGAGGCAAATTCAAACCGTCCAGGTATATCGCAGCCTACGAGAACATAAGCTTTGGTAAACACAACATCTAATAAAGAAAAGTACTTTATATCATATAATTTTATATCATATAACTGAAGTAATACGGCATTATTCAATCTTTAAAAGAGTATATTTATTATACTAAATAAAATTCAAGTAACCCACAAAATACAGATACAGATTTCAGGTATTATCTGGACTCTACGTTAAACCGATGCTCTCATGATAACTAACGAATTTTACATTATAATAAAACACTTTTAAACGGATTCTATCGCGTATATTTTGATTTTTGATTTTCCTGACGTTTCGAATACTTTGCAGCATTCGTGGTCGCAGGATGACTAAGGTGACAGGCGTCGTTACAGATTTTAAAAAGTTATTTTATTTTATCTACCGTACAATTTTAATCAAAAAATTAGTTTCGATGCACGCAGTAATCACTCACAGTGTCTTGATGTTTCTTAGTGCGGTATCTTGTTTGGGACTTTATTATTTTAATGACTGGATTCCAAACAGGTGGTACCTGCCAACCATCTTCTCTATTAAAATTAGGATGTTTTTTAATTTCAATAGCCTCACGAAACATTCTAGGTACATATCGGTTCTCTTTCGCGAGTACTTGAGGTTGATCAAAACGAAGATAATGGTTTGGTTTGCCTAAGGCATGTTCACACACTGCAGACTTTGTGGAGCGTCTATGCTTGACGTCAGCTATATGTTCTTTTATTCGGGTGGCTATGCTACGCTTTGTTTGCCCTATGTATGATAAACCACAATCACAGTCAATCTTGTAGACCCCTGCATCTTGTAAGGGTATGTGACATTTCACTGGTTTGAGAAGTTGGCTGATCTTCTTGTGCGGCTTGAAATAGGTTTTTATAGAAGCACGCTTTAAGATATGACCAATTCTGTCCGTGACTCCCTTAATAAATGGTAAAACAGCGGGCCGTCGATCAACCGTGGTGGGTTTCGGGCGGCTTCTGCGACGGGGATGTGGAGCTTTCAAATTGTTATTTTGAAGAACTTGCTTCACATGGTTAAGCTCCCCTGCCAGGTGGTCGGCGTCGCAGATGCCGTGTGCTCTCTGTAACAAAGATTTGGCCACAGTAGCTAACTGACAAGGATGGTGGTGAGATTCACCGTTAAGGTACCTGTTTGTATGGGTAGGCTTTCTATACACAGTGTGGCTAACAGAATGATCTGGATTATGGATGAGAAGTATGTCAAGAAACGCTAAGCAATTGTTATCCTCCAATTCCATAGTAAATTGAATTTTACTGTGTATTGAATTTAGGTGTTTTAGGAATGCAGAGACCCTATTGTGAGGCAAGATGGTAAATGTGTCATCTACGTACCGTTTGAACATATTTGGTTTAGCCGGGGCTGTCATCAGTGCTCTCTCCTCAAAATCCTCCATGAAAATATCGGCGACTACAGGAGAGACCGGTGAACCCATACATGCTGCAAAGTATTCGAAACGTCAGGAAAATCAAAAATCAAAATATACGCGATAGAATCCGTTTAAAAGTGTTTTATTATAATGTGTAATAATCGCGAAAATCTAAGACATTACTATAACGAATTTTAGTAAAACTAATTACACTTCCGCATAGATAAAAAGTAACAGTGATAGCGCAGTGGTTGAACGCTTGCTTTCTGTACAGAAGGGTCTGAGTTCAATCCCAACCGATCAGAATTTGATTATGACTTATGTTAACGGTGAAGGAAAACATTGTAAGAAAACCTGCACACCTGAGGCCTCCCCCATAGATTTCCACAACTATATCATCATATTGGGGGGAATTTGCCAGTATTCACCACGCTTGGCAGGCGGGTTGGTGACCGCAGGACGGCCACTGTTTCAACAGATAGGACGCTGCTGCCCATCCCTCTGGTTTAGAGTCCCTTAGTCGCCTTTTACGACCTCCACAGGAGTAGATGGAGTGGTGCTATGTTCTTAATCCGGACACCACATGGATGGTATGACATCATCATTTCGGCCGAATGAAGTCCACTGCTGAACACAGGCCTCCCGCAAAGATAACCACAACGACCGATATGGGTGTGGTGTGGGCTTATTGGGGGGTTTTGCCATAATTGCTTGGCAGGCGGGTTGGCGATCGCAGTTGAGTTGTTAATGTACTCAAAGGACGCTGCTGCCCATCCTCCTGCTAATCCGTTAGTCGACTTTTACGACACCCACGGGAGGAGATGGGGTGGTGGTATTCGGAGCCGGCACCACAATGATATGTTTCATAATAAATATTTAAAATCTCGACTACATTTTTAGATCTCCATTCATATTTAAGCGGGCCCGCTCCCCGTTCCGTAGATCCAGTCATATTCGCAAAAGTCATTAAAATGATTGCGTCGGCTGGCTACAGTTCCGACCTATTGAATTGATTCAATTACTGAACACCGAGTTAGAGGATGAATCTGCCAGTTATACAGAAAATATTAACACTTTGTAGCTGGAATTTCTTGGCGAGAACAAAGTGGACGGATAGACAGACGGGCATATAATAATGAGAAAATAAAGGGTTCTGGTTTTGATATTCAGTAAATAAAACCTAGTATCAAGTTACCAACGAGAGCCACATCGTGCCATGTCGTGCCGGTTAAGAATACCACCTCCCCATTTCATGGCGCGGGTATCTTAAAGGCGACTTTGGCATTATCTGGAAGATGGGAAGCAGCATTCTTCGAGTACTACATTTATAACTCAACTGCGATCGCCAACTCGTCCGCCAAGCGTTGCGTTCATGGCAAAACCCCCCAATTAGCACACAACACAAACCCATACCGGTCGTTGTGGCAATCTTTGGGGAGGCTTCTGTCCGGTTGTGGACGTTTTTCGGCTGAAATAATACGTAAATACTTCGGTCCCGGTTGTTGTCATGACTGCAGTCATTCAGCTTTTAAGGGGTTTAATTTAAGGGGGCCTCTGGGTGGCTTGAACAACTCTGATATAAAGTTGACCAATAACCATACAAAGAAGAATTGGTAAAAGTATAACAGTTTGTTTTGATTCGAATTTCTCGGAACATAAGACACGCCTTAGGTGCCAATGGATAAGTAACCAGTTCACTAGAGTGTTGATGTCCATGTCTAGGTATGGTTATTATTTATCTTTGGGCAGGCCGTGCTTGTTTTCCGTGCCTATAAATAAAACAAATAAAAAACAAAACTTGTGTTTGGTAAGGAAAAAATTACTCGCCACTTTTCATGAGCATAAACGAATAAAGAACAGAGTTAGTATTTTTCTTTCTTTCTTTCTTTCTTTCTAGTTAATACAAAAAATCCCATTTTAATAACATCCCGATTAACCGTGCAAAGTAATCCCATTACTGGGGTCGGTATTAACGCGGTTTTTATGGTAATAGCTCCATGGCCACATTGCAAGGATATTGCTACCGCCCGGATTAAGCGATATTGTTCCTTGTAATTGCAGAGCGCTGTGTTTTATAGAATAGCGCCATCTAGGAGCACGTGGCGGAACTACTAAGTGCTTGTAATAGTATCTGGTGGGTTATACATACGGGTGCGTCCACACATGTGCATCGAGCGATGAAATCCGAGGTAAGTATTATCATATTTTATTACGATGTAGAAGAAAAGAGTCTAAACTTCGTAAAAGTCAACACGAGTCAAGATTTTTGAGTAAACTGTCATGATAGCATTAAGCTGACCAATCCTAACAGACGGCACCCATTTACGATATGGTAACAGATGTGGTTAATCTGCGCCTGCTGATGGTACTTCAATAATGTGTTTTAGAAGGAGTTTAGTGTAATAGGGTACTCAAAGTGTAGGTAATGGTTAAATGTTTATTCATGAGCTGAGATACATTATACGATTCTGACTTAACTACTTATCGTAAAGCTTAAATTTTGAAGATGTTGTGACTTAACCCATGTCAAATACATACTTAGTCGAGGCGATCATAGCCAGCTGTACTGACTGCTGGGTTAACGTTCGGTGAGGTTAAGTAAGGCTTGACGTCAGTCCGTGGATGGGTAGCCGCATAGTGGCGTTTGAACTGAACGTCTTCATGCATCGAACGGCACATGAAATCGTCGGTTTGTTGTTAACAACTCTGACCCAAACCAAAGGAAAGAGAGAGCGGGAGTTCGTAGAGTGGTTGCTTACACGATTTAAGTAAATATAAATGGTGAATATTTCACGTATAGATGACACATGAAGCAGTTTGCTAACATATTATTTACCGCTAAGGAGTGGAACTCCTTCATCATCATTTCGGCCGAATGAAGTCCACTGCTGGAGACAGGCCTCCCGCAAAGATCACCACAATGACCGATATGGGTGTGTTGTGGGCTCATTGGGGGGTTTTCCCATAATCGCCACGCTTGGCAGACGGGTTGGCGACCGCAGTTGAGTTGTTAATGTACTCGAAGGACGCTGCTGCCCATCCTCCGGCTAATCCCTTAGTCGACTTTTACGACACCCACGGGAGGAGATGGGGTGGTGGTATTCTGAGCCGGCACCACACGGTGAATGTTCAATTAAAGATAGTTAAAAAGCCGTCATATCGTGTCGTCAGTCAGGACGCTTGCTTACTATATGATTTGAATTAATCGCACAAAAAAAAAAACAAGTATCACGTTACATGCGTGAAAATATTTCACAAACGAGGAAGAGCCCAGAATTGACGTATCAGTTGGAATTCTATGCTCTATGCTATGCTGTTCTATGCGTCATGTCATCATGTGTAACGTTTGGTTGACAAGGGTAGTTACCATTGATATGTTGTAGGTACTGATTGATCGATATCTCCTGTCTACTGTAAGTAATGCGATGTATGTGTGTGTTTAATCAATCAAGTTTGGAACTAGGGGAAGTTAGATATTGCAATCTACAGTAAATATAATTTAATTTATAGCCATTGACATGTTGATTCTTTACAGCCAAATGACGTCCACTGCTGAACAAAAGCCTCCCCCATAGATTTCCACAATTGTTTCGTTATTTTGGGGGAAAATTGGCAGTACTCACCACTTGGCGGGTGGGTTGGTGAGCGCAGTACGAGTACAATCACCACAGAAGGGACACTGCTGCCCATCCCTATAGTATAGTCTCTTAGTATTAGTTACGAAATCCACGGGAGGAGACCGAGTGGTTCTATATTTTTAATCCTGACCTCACACGGAATCTGTCATTTAATCAAAAGTAAATGATGCTGCAGGTCATGCATTTAGGAGTGACTCGGGAGTCGGCTGGAAACTCGACTTATTGTCTGTTATAAGCCTTCGAGCGGAAATTGGATAAAACTAAATAGTATGAGTGAGTAAATATGACTTCAAGTTATTTACTAACCAACTTAACAGATCCACAATCCAACCACCACTTTCCTATAATTCAACATCACAAAAATATTGTTTACCCACAAGTCAACTGCAGTATCGGTGGAACGCTGGATCCACACATCCAGCAATTTACGGCACGGTTGGTGCAGTGGCTGAAAAAAAGTGAAAACTTATTTTGGCGCGTTAGGAGATTTTATCTCATCTAAAAATATGCGTAACGTGATAAAAGAAGTTTTCACTTCAAGCGTCTCGTAACGGTGTCGCGAGTCCAGAGATTTTACCTCATCTAAAAATATGCGTACCGCGCTAAAAGAAGTTTTCACTTCAATAATATATCAAACTGTCCCAGTAATCCCAGCAATGTATAACAAAATATGCGAAGTTCACACGCGACTGACAGTCTGACCTAATTGCTCAGTGGACAGTCTTTCGTCCTATTTTATTCTGTATAACATGCGTTACTTCAAAGCTGAGCTAGTCTTTTTATACCTCGACGTGGTTTTAAGATTAGAAACGGAATTTTAAATTCGATGTGATTTTATGGTCCTTTGAGGCGCATATTCCGTGTGGTGCCGGCTCAGAATGCCACCACCCCATCTCTTCCCATGGGTGTCGTAAAAGTCGACTAAGGGATTAGCCGGAGGATGGGCAGCAGCGTCCTTCGAGTACATTAACAACTCAACTGCGATCGCCAACCCGCCTGCCAAGCGTGGCGATTATGGCAAAACCCCCCAATGAGCCCACAACACATCCATATCGGTGGTTGTGGTGATCTTTGGGGGAGGCCTGTGTCCAGCAGTGGACTTCATTCGGCCGAAATGATGAGGTGCATATCCAACTTCCACCAAAATATTTGTTACAAAGTTGCCTTTAACTGATATACTGCACAGTAAGTTTCAGTTACGAATGTCCTTTGGCTGAAATTATGACGATGATGATGAAGCTACAGTTACGATTTGATTGATTTTAGGGTTCCGCACGTCCGAAGGAAAAAATGGTGGAACCCATAAAGGATTACTCGTGTCTGTCTGTCTGTCCGTCTGTCACAGCTAATTTGCTCTGAATCTACAGGACCGATTAAGTTGAAATTTATTGTTTGAAAGTACACATATGGATTTCTGTGTGCAACGTAAATAAACGAATTTTGAATATGGGATCCAT
This sequence comes from Diloba caeruleocephala, assembly GCA_947459985.1. Taxonomy (NCBI): domain Eukaryota; kingdom Metazoa; phylum Arthropoda; class Insecta; order Lepidoptera; family Noctuidae; genus Diloba; species Diloba caeruleocephala. The sequence goes on along the minus strand of OX381627.1, from coordinate 1,107,286 downwards.
TTTGGGAGGCAATATAGATAATGTAAGAATAAAGTTTTGTAAACTGTACCGTGACATATGAAATGGAAGCACTTGTTACGAGGGTATCAAATGTATTTATTTTATTAAAAAAAAAAAACTGTTTTAAGGTTATTTAAGAAAATACACGAAAATCGACCATTCCACTCTTATCTCCGAAACTAATAATCTAAAATTCTGAAAAAAATATAGTTAATAGCTTTTCACCTCACGATTACTATAAGAAGTCTATGGTATTAAAATGTCATGGTAAATTTTTCAATATTGTGCGTAAAAACTTACTTTTGCGGTTGGAATGTATGGGAAAACATGTTTTTCAACTACGACGTTAAGTTTGTTCTTAGGAAGTTATTGGTACATACAAGATCGAATCCAAAATAGACAATATATTCAGCAATTACGGAACCCTCTCCACGCGAGTTCAACTCGCACTTGACCGGCTTTTTTATTACGTTTCTACGTTTATCCTATTAAAACCCACTATAGAATTAAAAACTGTAAGGTAAATATTTTTTCATAACAATTGGTCGGATGGCAAGATGTTTAGATTTCTAAGATTCATTCTATGATAGCGAAGCATAGGTCTTAAAATAAATGCAAGCCGATGCGGGCTAAAAGCATTATCTTAAACGGATTGAAGGCTGCACGCTCTTATACGAGTAGCTATACAGACAAGCGGCCAAAACGCTGCGGTTGTAATACATATGTCGCTTTACATATACAATACTACAGTTAGGCGATACGTAGATATTACAAATCTGCAAAATGCAAGTTGTACTAAAAGATAGATAATTATTAACGGTAAGGGTTGATTTATAACCATTCATTTCAAGAATTATAAATTACCTATATTATAATTTAAACGAATCGAAATAAAAAATATAAATTCAATATCTTTTACTTTACGTAAAATATATTGAATCAATCATATTGTTTTATTTCGTTCGTTATCTGTTTAGTCTTATTTGAATAAATCCATTTAAACCATTTTCGATAAAGTATCGTTCTGTCTCATAAGGATGTAGTACCGCATGTACTAAATCGTTATGAGGATAAAAAATAATTCGGTCCGTCCGGAGTTTTCGGACATGTTCAGAAAATGGCCATTCTAAGGTGACTGGAGTTTTAGAAATGAAGTGAAAGAAGTTAAATGAAATGTCAAACATCAACACATTTATAGTACTTATACTAATGTATTATATACTGTATTCAATGTACGTATTTTATGAAAATGCGAATCGAATGTACCCCAGATTTCCTATTTTTCATCAGGTTGCCATATACCTTGGCTATCCAGCTAAGCTCAGTTTGGCCTTTTTTTACTTTGCTCCTCTCTAGTAATTCCCCTGTACCCTGGGTACAGTTTAAATACATCTCACATGCACATACACCCAGACCCGAAACAACTATCTGCAGATCATGAAAATATTTGCTCCGTGCGGGAATCGAATCCGTGACACGTAACGCAGAAAGTTAATCGCTTAGCTACTGCACCGTCGTCGTCAAAGTCAAGTTTGCCGTGGTAATGTGATAACTTCCCGCGGGAAAAGTTGCTAAATTCATTATTATTATTTCTGTCAAAATGAATCTTTTATCCATTTTCTTAGTTTTGAACAATCTCAAGTCCTCGCGAAAGAAAAGCGATAAGTACCTAGAATGTTTCGTGAGGCTATTGAAATAAAATAAAAACACCCTAATTTTGAAGATGATGATGAGAAGAAGATGGTTGGCAGGTACCGCCAGTTTGCTCTAGTGTGATCTTACGAGGACCTGGAGCCCCCCTTCGGTGCCGAAGATGACCGCTCCAGTGGTTTTAGCCGGTAGGAGTCCGGCATACCCCTTCACCCTTCCCCGGGGTGAAGGAAATTCCATGTAGAATTTCCACTGGACATCAATAAAAAAAAAAAAAAAAGGTACCGCCAGTTTGGAATCCAGTTATTAAAATAATAAGTCCCAAACAACATACAGCACTAAAAAACATCAAGACACTGTGAGTGATTACTGCGTGCATCGAAACTAATTTTTTGATTAAAATTGTACGGTAGATAAAATAAAATAACTTTTTAAAATCTGTAACGACGCCTGTCACCTTAGTCATCCGGCGACCACGAATGCTGCAAAGTATTCGAAACGTCAGGAAAAACAAAATCTATAATATACGCGATCTAATCCGTTTAAAAATTGTTTTATTATAATGTGTAATAATCGCGAAAACCTAAGACATTACTACATTACTATAAGACATTTTTTCGACAAAACAGTCGTCGGTCTGTGTATCTTTCATCGCATTAACACTAACTAGATTGCTCCGTGCCGTGTGAGCCGTGATATTCTGCGGGGTGAGTCCTTGTGTTCTAAATTACCTATACAATGTATTATCTTCGAAGTATAATAATAATTCCTATCATCTCCTAGGATCTAGGTATAGTTCTATAGTTCTCGGAAAGAATAGTTCTCTTCTGAGGATGTCGTAAAAGGTTAAGGGGTTATCTGACCTTTTTTTTCTACATGAACTTCCTTCGCCCAGAAGAAAGGCGAAAGGGTACGCCGGACTCCTACCGGCTAAAACCATTAGGGCATCTTCGGCACCGAAGGTTCCAGGTCCTCGTAAGATCACACTAGAGCCACCCATTGGTGCCACGCCTTTAGGTACATCACGGAGGGGATGACTGTAAAGCGGTCACCTCCTCTAGCGGAGGGAAGGCGACTGTAAAAAGGTCACTGCCCCAGGCACTTCTCGGGGAGGACCTTTGGGCGACTTGAACAACTCTGACTCAAGGTTGGCCACTAACCACATGATAGAAGAAGACCACGAATCCAGTGCACGCTAGCAAAGTCCTCTATGGCCCACAACTGTAGCGGTGATTTGGAAGCTTATCCATACTGTATATACTATCTTCATATAATAGAGCTAAAGAGTTTGGTTGTTTTTGACACGCTTTTATTAGCTTGGTATGCATCTCTGTAACGGAATTTTTGAACTCAATTTTCATCCCCTTTTTGGCCACCGTAGCTAACTGGCAAGGATGGTGGTGAGATGCACCGTTAAAATCTGTAACGACGCCTATCACCTTAGTCATCCTGCGACCACGAACCCTGCAAAGTGTTCGAAACGTCAGGAAAAACAAAAATCTATAATATACGCGATATAATCCGTTTAAAAGTCTTTTATTATGAGTAATAATCGCGAAAGCCTAAGACATAACTATACAATAATTTGATATACGTGTAATTGATGCATGAACTAAACGTCCACTAGATACTGCAGATGTACTTGCGTTCGGATATCTTCGTGTACGCTCGTAAACCTTCGGTTACTGCAACCACGGTGTCAGCAGAGCATACGCATTCCTAGTACTTCTCATAATATAAATTTATTTTATCGTTTTGCTTTAACCAAGGTGAAACAGTGTTCTATTATTGTGCTTAGTGTTTGTAATTCCACGTATTTAGGGTTTATGTTCCGGGCTTAGCGTGACTATTCTGGCTACCACCACCACAGCTGGATTTACCCTCCGCGCTGCCAGAGTCTACCCTCCGCGCTGTCAGAGACCAACCTCCGCGCTGCCAGTCTACCTTTCGCTGCAGGAACTACAGCCAGATCTGCCCTTCGCATCTACTGCCGCAGCTGGTTCTATCCACCGCTGCCCGATCTAACCGCTGCTGCCAATATTACCCCTAGTAAAAGGACAGTATCGCGTAATTTTGTGTGTAATCAGAGGTGACTTACCTACTAAAGAACCGTACGCCCTGAGGTTAAATTAATAAACATTAGAGTATCTTTTTTTTACAAAGTTAAATATAAGTTTAATGTTTTGTAGTTTAGATTTATTTATTAATTAAAAATAGTAACAATGTATTTCATGACATTGGACATGGACATTCAGTCAAGCGCAAAACAAAAAAAAAATGTGTTATTGTAGTTAGCCACACTAAAAAATAGAAAATAAATAATAGCTTGAAAAAATAAAAAGAAAAACACGCTTTTGTAGATAACCGAACTAAAAAGTAGAAAAAAAAATCAAGAAGTTTAAAATAAAAATAGAGTGATAAAAAAATAAAACATTGTAAAAAAGCGGATTTGTCCGGATTAAGAATATCCATCCATCTCCTCCCCTGGATATGGTAACTAGAGGGAGGGCAGCAGCGTCCGTTCTGTGGTGCAGTAGCTGTGCTGCGCTCACCAACCCGCCTGCCAAGCGTGGTGAGTACCCCCAAGATGATGCCACAGTTGTGGAATCTATGGGGGAGGCCTTTGTTCAGCAGTAGACGTATGAATGCCGATATGATGATCTACAAAAGCTTGCGGGCGTGGTTGAATAGGTACTTTTAAAGACAAATTTATACTATTCCATCAATAACTGAATTACGTATCTTGTTTTAAAATGAAACACACGCTATAAACGTTATATTCAATTAATTTACCGTTAAAACTGATGGAAAATCTAAAACAACATGGCAAGGTAGGAATCTAATTTAAGGGAACAAGCGACCGCATTTCTTCTATTTCGGATAATCTTTGCATTCCTAAGTTAAATCCTGATTAAAATTACAGAAGCAAAAGGATAACTTAAAGGTTTTTGTAACATTTCAAAGCAGCGCACTTGTTTGTGCTGGAATTTCCACTTTGGTGAATGAAATACCAACGTCTGTGCTTCCTTAATCGTCACTAACTCTCTCTCTCTCTTTTTTGGAGACGTTTCAATTAATCTAAAGTTCATCATCATCATATCAGCCAAAGGACGTCAACCGCTGCCACAATATTGTGTCGTCATATTGGAAGTGAATTTGCCTCACCACGCTTGGGTTGGTGCGGGCAGAATGGCTGTTGTTCTATAAAGGGGATACTGGTGCCCAACCAGTGCTTTAGAATCTCTTAACTCAGTTTCTACGACATCAACCGAAGGAGATGAGGTGGTGCTATATTCTTAATACAGAAACCACACGCAGTCTTAATCAAGTTTTTTTTTTAAGCGTTGCCCCACACTTGGATTTCTCCTGTGTCGTGGGTGCGTTTACAAACACAAATTCCACACAAAATACACACCCAGACCCGGAACAACTACCTGCAGATCGTACAAATATTTGTTCCGTGTGGGAATCGAACCCACGACCCGGTGTGCAGCAGTCGACTGTATCTGCCACTGCACCAACCGTGCCGTCGTTTAATTTAGGTACCTATTTATTATAGTTTCTTCTTATTAAAATGCAACACCAATTTTTATTATTGATTTTTGGAGGATGTATGTGGGTATCTTCTGTAATCGCATTAATGTTTTACAGTCATAGCCACTGGTAAGTATCACTAATTATAATAATTTTATAAAAACTATTTGTTGGAATTTTCTTATAGCGGTGGATAGGTACTTTAACTTTAAGTGGATTAGTAGATAGTTTTTTTGAACTACCAAATGAAACGTTTTGTTTTTTCTTTTTATTACTCATATACGCACTTCAATAATACGCAAATTGTGTGTAAACATTACAGAACAAAAACAAATTATGTGCATTTATATTAATTTATTTCGTTTCGAGCGTATGACACAATTGGGTTACAGCTGAAAATCAGCGTTAGGTGGTCAGTTTACTGCCGCCTAACATTATCACCATCATTTCGGCCGAATGAAGTCCACTGCTGGACACAGGCCTCCCCCAAAGATCACCACAACGACCGATATGGGTGTGTTGTGTGCTCATTGGGGGGTTTTGCCATAATCGCCACGCTTGGCAGGCGGGTTGGCGATCGCAGTTGAGTTGTTAATGTACTCGAAGGACGCTGCTGCCCAGCCTCCGGCTAATCCCTTAGTCGACTTTTACGACCCCCATAGGATGAGATGGGGTGGTGGTATTCTGAGTCGGGCTGTAAGCCCCTTGGCACTATAATTTTACTACTGCACGATTTGTACATAGCTGATGTATTTAGTTTATAGTTGTTATGTTTAGTAGTTGTAAGTTTTTTATTGTGTGTACTGTTTGTGCCAATAAAAACATTTTTCTTTCTTTCTTTCTACTTAATACTTCATCTAGTTGTAGGTAAATGATTGTCAAACTAACGGTTAATGTACTTTTACTTGCTTTTCGAATATATCACAACTTCGCTCCTCGATGCGGCAAGCTATCCCACCATTTAAAGATAAAATTCACTTGAAGTGCTCAAACTATAGGAGAATTGTACCGGGTTATTGCGACATTTTGGATGGGTGCCAGGTAAACAGCTGATGAGCCAAAACTGGTTCAGACTATAGACCAACTTGGACCATAAATTGTGCAATGCCGCTCGAATGTTTCTGTTTATTTGAGAATTTACGGTTTGGCCATTTTTGTGAAGTGAGTTTTGGGATTGTTGGCTTTCTTTGCATGTTGTGGTAAAATTAATTGGTTTGGTTTCGTAATAAAAATAAAAATAATTTCTGTGATCACCAGAGACGGACGCGGAACATCGCATGGTTAGCGAAATGCTTGCTTATGTGATTGGCTTACTTACTACTACTTCCTTCGACTGTTATTTTTGTGGCTTCCCTGGAACCTTATTGATGAAATATGGATTTGTCTAATAACAAATTGGACCACACGGTTGGTGCAGTGGCTGATACAGTCGGCTGCTGCGCACCGGGTCGTGGGTTCGATTCCCGCACGGAACAAATATTTGTACGATCTGCAGGTAGTTGTTCCGGGTCTGGGTGTATTGTGTGTGGAATTTGTGTCTGTAAACGCACCCACGACATAGAAGAAAGCCAATGTTTTAAAAAACATAAACAAAACATTAACATTAAATCAAAATTTGATACTGATAATAATTCTTTTTAGAATATATTAGCTTTTGATATATATTGTCTTTATAATGTATACTTTTGACATATTAATTTTATTCACATATTCAATGTGACATTTAAAGCTCTGGCGTTTAAAATTCCTTTTATTTTACATAATTTAGTTTCTTCTACATTTTGTAAATGTGTGAACTTCGTCGACTTTATTAGTGCTATACATTAATTGTTATCAGTTTCCTATTGTATATAGTGTATGTTAGAGGCAATTGTCTGTTTTGTTATTGTGTGTATTTTACATTTAATTAGTCTACTTTGTTTACACATACCTAGCTTATTACCATGTAATAAAAAATTGTAATATATTTTTTTTTTTAAAAGAGTATATCCATGGAGTTTTGTGCAGGCTCTTCTCCAAAGGACCGATTTTTCCGAACCGTGCACTTAACTTGACTTTTCGTAAGAGCCTATTTGAAATAAAAAAAATGTGGTTGAGTTTGTGATAAATGCTTTCACATTTTAGTACATACGTTTAACTTGCTTGATTCTCATCCTTGATTATAATCCTCTCACACTTAACGAACAAGTGCGTTTGGTTCCTCACAAACATCTCTATCATATCCATAGATACCATATTCCTGAAAAGAGGTCTATTTGTTTCCCTAAGTACTTACCTTGCAATACTAGACTCAAAGAGTCTTTAAAACCTTCAGTCCCAACGCGATGGGCGTTCGAAAACTTATCGAATGGCGTCATCAATACAAAGTTTCTGAATCCAATTACGAAGTTAGAGGCGAGACGGCCTGACCAGCGTTATTGGAACCTTGAAATGGCTTCGATTAGGGTTGTTAACCATCAGGTTTTGGCTGGTCATTGTTGAGATTTTTTAATCATTATTACGATCATTAAGGACTTTCTACTTTTGAGTAGCGTTCTTATTCAAACCAAGCCAGAAGGTTGCCAATGCCACCAGTGTTCTGATTCAGTGGTTAGGTAAGATGGAATGAGAACTCGTTGCAAAATCAGTCTAAATCTAAGTCAGTTTCCGTTTGGTTCCCGGCAAAGCATAGATCACCCATGGATGTCGTAAAAGGCGACTAAGGGATGATATCAAGAGGATGTGCAGCAGCATCCTCCCGGCAGCAATCCAGGCGGATGATTATGGGAATGACCGGCACTTTAAAGAAAGAAAAACAGGAATAATTTATTTTGCCCTCGCATTATGTACCACTTGTACATAAATTAATAACTAAAAGTTTAATATATCGCAAAAAATAAACCAATCATGAAAAAAAAAAAATCACCAGTGTGGTGGAACAATGGTAAGGTTACACCGGAACAGCGGGGTATTGTGACGAAGTCATTCTTCAATCAACCTCTTTCATGACTTTATACCTTTTATCTCCATCACTCTCCACCTCATAATTCATTCTTTATTCAAATCAACATTCGAATTTAGTATGCGTTGTCGAATCGTTCTTCATATTTTGATCATCACATTCCATTCGAAACGCTTAACGCTAGTGGTTCGACACACAGCTGTCGCTCAGACAATTAGCCTGCAATATTACAAATACTTATTTTTAACCAGCTTAAATAATTGTTAGTAAGCTGTATTTCAGCATAAAGTGATAAAAGAACTTGTGTATAACAATATACTTGCAATATAACAATATGATACGTTTCATTCAATCTCATTAACAGAATACGTTACTTGCTGCCGTGGAGGGAGCCTCAAAGTTGAGCTAACCGGGGAGGAAACACGGAGGGAGGCACTCTGCGATAAGGTGAACATCTGTTGAAAAGGGAGGACCCTCCAACCAGGCTGGTGGCATGCCTGCCGAAGTCAACGATTAACGTTAGGCGTCTCATTGTTGGGAACATTTTACTTTCGCAATTCAGGTTTCTTGACATCACTGGTGAGTTGTAACTAAAAGCTCTATATATGTCATTAAGTATTTTATTCTATGTATACTGTATGTCACTGTACGTCACTGTGTGTCTCTGTATGTCACTGTATGTCACTATATATCGTTTTATGTTACTGTACTGAAGCACTTATATCACTCACTGATCGGTATTGTTAAGTAAATTTCAGTGCGGTCAATCTATGGATGGGTGACCATTTAATGGTATTTGAACTGAGCGTCTCCGTGCTTCGGAGGGCACGAAAATCGTCGGCCCCGGTTGTTGTCATTAGACGGTAGTCTTTAAGCCCTAAGGTGTTAGTGTAGCTTGCACAACTCTGAACCAAGGTTGACCAATAACCATACGAAAAGAAGACTGTATGTTTCTGTTATAACTTATAAGATAACTGGTAAAACTCATCATTGTATCTATTTTATTATAAAAAAATGTATTCGGTTCTCTAAGAAAGCGAATAAATTAAAAAAATTGCACTCCGGGAGTGCCGACAGAAGTGAAAACTTATTTTGTCGCGTTAGGAGATTTTATCTCATCTAAAAATATGCGTACCTCGCTAAAAGAAGTTTTTACTTCAAGCGTCTCGTAACGATGTCGCGAGTCCAGAGATTTTACCTCATCTAAAAATATGCGTACCGCTCTAAAAGAAGTTTTCACTTCAAAAATATGCAAAATAATGACAACACTGCGACACATCTGTGTTTCTGCCTAATCTTTAGATTCATTTGTTGCGGTACGGTCATTTATCGGTAGTTGGCGGTAAAGTGACAAATACTTGTTTAGATACCAAATCATCAAGGTCATTGGGCAATGTAATACCCTTAATATGTGGTTCGACAGCCCTACTTTTATTGGAAAATTTTCAGTGAAAAGTGTAACTTGGGAGGCCAGCGTAAGTTGGCGCCGAGTAAGGCGTTTTTGGTCGCATTCTGTACAGTCATTAGACTATTGTCTCGCTTACACCATGACACAGTATTTTGTGAGAAGAAAGGGGAGAGAGGTGAAGGGGGAGGTTTTAATTAAAAAGATTGCCAGTCATACATGTTGCGTGTCGTTCGTGACAAGAAGACAGAATAGTTACACCCGTATTCACGATCATTACTTCCCTAAGTATAGGAGCAACGCTATACTAAGTAAGATGATTTTCAGTGCGTTGGATATGGCAAGCCAATCTTTTTTTTTGTTGGGCTTCTCGACTACATTTCATGGAAATGTGGTTGTTTAACCGGTCATTTCTGGCGAAGCCGAAAGAGGCCTCCGGCCAGGCTTAAAATTAATATTAAAAACTAAGCAACTTTCGCTAAGGGCGCCCCCTGCGGGACGCGGACCTCGGCTTAGGGCGTTGCTGGGGATAACAAGCTTTTGTTTTGGGGACAGCTGGATCGGTATTAAGGCAAGAATGGCTTGGCCTTTCTTAAATAGTACTTATAGGGCTTTTTGTTGTGCGGATGCATAACATTGAATGAGGCGCTGCGATTGGCGAACGTTGTTTATTTATTTATTTATTTATTTTTAAATAAAACGTTGCCCCACACTAGGATTTCTCCTGTGTCGTGGGTGCGTTTACAGACACAAATCCCACACACACACATGTGATGCGGTCGTCAGACAGTGAATAATTAAACAAACGTCAACTTATTTAAATTTTCAATGAATAGAACAATTGAAGACCGTCCGACGTTGCCGACAATCTTTGTAGAGTTTTTATGAATACTAGTTACTTGTCTATATTGAGTGCGAAGTCGCCCAAAATCTGGTAAATTTAAAATTGTATGGTTTTGTTTGTTTCGTGGTTAGTTGTGAAAATAATAACAAGAGGAGTTTTTTTTCAGTTTAAAGAAATCACTACTTAATTCTTCGGAAAGATAATTAATTGTAGCTCGTACTTTGTAGGATTTTTTCATGAATATAACTATCAAATTCTTCTGCACTATTGTAATCCATTGCAATTGAAAAGAAATGATCGGAAAATATCAAAAAACAATCTATACCCGCACTAGTTTAACGTTTTGTGTTGATTTGGCGTAGGGTAAAGTAGCTATCGAGCTACTCAAACTCAATTTTTTTATTTCATATATGATATATGGATATAAAAGTTTCATCGATTTCTGAACTATAAAGATGCCGCGTATTTGTCTATCAGTTTACTCCCAAGAAAATGTTTCCAGAAAACTGCACACATAATTTGTTAGTGTGTATATAGTGTATTTTGTGCACGGTTGGTGCAGTGGCTGATACAGTCAGCTGCTGCGCTTCGGGTCGTGGGTTCGATTCCCACACGGAAAAAATATTTGTAAGACCTGCAGGTAGTTGTTCCGGGTCTGGGTGTATTGTATGTGGAATTCATGTCTGTAAACGCACCCACGACACAGGAGAAATCCTAGCGTGGGGCAACGTTTAAAAAAAAAAAAAAACTTGAATTGTAAAAGAGAACTTTCTGAAGGTATCGCTATTCTGTAGACTCTTTAAGGCTTCTGGCTTCTCCTTTGCAAATAAAACATTCTAGTTTAATTCGCTTTTAATGCATTTACAATACTAACGCGCATTTAAGGCATTGACTCGACTTAACTACCATTTATATGAGCCGTAGCGAGCCCAACGACATTGAGCAAGCCACTGCGTCTAAAGGTGTAGATATCGTCGTATAGATACTGTAGCAGTGCAGTCCAATGTCGGCTCGGCTGAAAATCAGCGCCCAGCGACACAGCCCAGTATTATGCCGAGTTAAATACCAATTTGACGCGGACATGGACGACACAGTGATAGCACGTAGTTTTAAGATATACATGTAATTAAACTATAAGGTTAGTCACATTTTGATTTAGATATATTTTAATGTTAAAAACATTCTTGTTATGTCTCATGTACCGTTTTTTATTGGTCGCCCAGTGGAAATTCTCCATGAACTTCCTCCATCCCGGGGAAGGACGAAGGGGCATGCCGGACTACTACCGGCTAAAACCACTGGAGTGGTTATCTTCGGCACCTAAGGGGGGCTCCAGATCCTCGTAGGATCATACTATAGCCGCCTACATGTGCCACGCCTATCGCACATCTTGGAGGGGATGACTGTAAAGTGGTCACCTCCTTTACTGACTGTAAAAGCGCTGCCCCCCAGTTATTTATTTCTTTAAGTGTCTGCAACATCTGGATGTCGTAAACGAAGACTAAGAGACTGTAAACCAGAGGGCTGGGCAGCAGCGTCCCTTCTGTGAAACGGTAGCCATACTGCGCTTACCAATCCGCCTGCCAAGCGTGGTGGGTTCTGCAAAATTCTCCCCAAAATAACGACAAAATTGTGGAAATCTCTGGCAGATGCTTTTGTGCGGTGCAGCGGTGGACGTCCTTTGGCTGATAATTGATGTATGATGAATGTTGTATATTGAAGAAAAAAGAAATAAAGGAAAATAGCTTCTGAGTTGTCACTATGTCCCTTATAGTACGACTGGTATATTAATTTCGCGCTCATATTTCGTGGAACCTGTCGCTAACACTTGCCACGCATTGGAACGTTATGAACAACGGAGTTTGTGAAATGAATTGTATTTTCAAGCCGTATCTTTAAGTTATTGAAAGTTAAAAGCTATGCTCATAAATGTTCTCTCATACATTCCAACTGCAAACGTAAGTTTGTACGTTCAATATTGAAAGATTTACCGTGTACTAAAACCACTGGGGTGGTTCTTATAGGTATTTTTGTAATCTATAGGTATAGAGCTATGCTGTTTCGAAATTTTAGGCTAAGTAGTGTCGGAGGTGAGAGGCAATTATCAATTTTCGGCAATTTTCTTTAATAACTTTAAACTTAAAATTTTATAATGATCAATAAAATAAATATATTTGAAACTCTCACAACAAGTCCATTCATTTTATATGTTACAGTACATAATACGGTACAGTTTGCAGAATTTAATTTTTTTATTTACTAGATTACCCCCTTAAGTGACCCCCATATTCAAAATTTATTTATTTACGTTACACGTCAGTGTCCGGACGCAGAAATCCATATGTGTACCAAATTTCAATTTAATCGGTCTAGTAGATTCGGGGCAAATTCGCTTTGATAGACGGATAGACAGACACATGAGTGATCCTATAAGTGTTCCGCCATTTTTTCCTTTGGACCTTCCGAACCGTAAAACCCTTTAACACATCCGTATGGTGCCTGGATAAAAAATATAGTACCAGGGGTGCAATTCCTTAATCTCAAACATCCATACATCCTTGAATACAGAATTGAAATAACGGTGATAAGCCAATTTGGTATTTCCTAAGACTCGGCCCCATGGCTCTCTGTCTGCAACGTGTCCTTGAATACCTTCAATCATGTCTAAACGTATACCAAATTGATTTTTCACCATCATTTTAATTCTGTATTGAAGGATGTATGGATGTTTCACCTTAAGGAATTGCACCCCAGTAGTGCAATTCTCTAAGCTCAAACATCCATACATCCTTCAATACAGAATTGAAATAACGGTGAAAAACCAATTTGGTATTCGCTAAGACTCGTCTCCATGGCTCACCGTCTGCAACGTGTCCTTGAATAGCTTCAATCATGTCTCAGCGAATACCAAATTGGTTTACCACCGTTATTTAGATTCTGTTTTCAAGGATGCATGGATGTATGAGCTTAGAGCATTGCACCCCAGAATTGAAATAACCGTGATAACCCAATTTGGTATTCGCTAAGACTCGTCCCCATGGCTCACCGTCTGCAATGTGTCCTTGAATAGCTTCAATCATGTCTTAGCGAATACAAAATTGGTTTTTCACCGTTATTTTAATTTTGTATTGAATGATGTATGGATGTTTGAAATTGCAAAGGAATTGCACCCCAGTCCATCTCCTTCCGTAAATGTCGTTAACGGACTAAGCGAATCTAAACCAGCAGGACTGGCAGTAGCGTTTCTATGCAACAGCAGTCATTCTTCGTTCACCATCCCACCTGCAAAGCGTGGTGAGAGGGCCAATTCCAAAAATGTCGATACAGTTGTGGAAATCTATGGGGAAGCCTTCGTTCAGCAGTGGATGTCTTTTGATGATGAATAAACTTTTCCCAAAAAGGCAAAAAAGTTCTTAAGTGGAGATCGCGCACCGGAAAACGCAGCGTGGGACAACCTTCAATGAGGTGGACAGACGTCTTGGTGAGGTTCGCTGGGAGTCGTTGGATGAGAGCGGCATGTAACCACCCCATCTGGAAATCTAAGAGGGAGGCCTTTGTTCAGCAGTTGACATCCTTTGGCTGATATGATGAAACCTTTCCCGACCATGCAAATCAAATTCTGTGCTACACGCTCAACAGCTGTACTTAATACGATTAGCTTCAGAAGATCGTTACAATTATATTCCAGTTCATATTCATTTTAGCTACAAAGATCCAAATTATTCTTATTCTAGTAAAAATCCTTTCCTTGTCCTTTGAGACAATCGAGCGGTGAATTTATAACGGATCTTCAATTTGATAGGCTGAATTGAAATTTTGGACTTAATTGCTTTTAGCTGAAGTATTGTTTATATAAGGTGTGAGGTTTTCGTTTAAAATGAATACCATTGACGTTTTCGAGTGTCTGTTGTCTAGAATCACAGCATAATTAAGAGCTCTTACGGATGAGTAGCATCCATCAGCGCACTGACTGCAAAATGCTTCCTGACCTTTGTTGTAACATGCTTTCCAACACCAGAGGACTCGTAGATGTGTTGCCGACCTTTAGGGTAGATATAAGAAAGAAGAAGAAGAAATAAGAAAGAATAAAGAATAAAGAAGAAATAATAAAGAAGAAAGAAGAAACAAGAAAGGAGAAGGAAGAAAGAAGAAAGGAGAAAGTTCTACTATCACTCCAGCAAGATGCACATAACAAGAATTAAATAGGTACCTATGTATATAAAACGAAAAAAGCCAACACCAACCTTAGCAAGACACTAACATATTATACACTTTTTCCTCGGTGGTACAAGTCATGCCTGCCATATTCTGGCGGTTGTGCTCGCAATATTCGAAACTCTCCGAATAAAACTGGGCAACACTGGTGTTAACAACAATGTTGCTACTTCATGCCGGTATTCTGTGACGGCGTGGTAGCACCCCGGTCGAGCCAGCCCAGCCCACAAGCTTTAGTCAACTAATGACTACAGCTAGGTTCTGGCACGCAATAAAATGCTGTTGAAGAACGCTTAGTGCTCTCACGGATAGACTTTGCCTTTAGTACGTACAGATATTAAAGACTTGAATAGCTGCCCAAATTGTGGGCTTTATTGAAAAACCTGCCAGCTCGCCGCGCCGGTGACTCGGAAAATTAGAAAATACGACATGAGTACACGCTACGACACACATGCAGGTCGATACACACGGACATGGAGGTCGCTCATGCAATAATTTGTAGAATTTGGTAGGTATTGTGTGTGGCGACACTACCGCACTGGAGAAAGATGGTGCGACCCGGTATGCGCCCGCCACCATGTGGTCTTAGTTGATCAGCATTCGACACAACCCTACGTCACTCATTGCTTTCTAGGCGGAGCGGTATCCATGAAGAGTTTCCTCAAGAAGCCGCTTTCCGCTAAAAAGGTATGCAGTCTATGTTTTGGAGTTTTGCTATAACTGCTGTAATAGACCGTGGTATAATAATTAATATTAATCGGTCACGCTGACAATAGATCTAAATTTTTGCTGCTAATACAAAGTTTTACTTTAATATTCCAAGATATTTCGCATGGTGCGTTAAAAGGTACATCATCTTTAGCATTCACTAAGGCGCCACGCAAATATCGTGGATGAAAGAATGACCTTACTAAACAAAATTTAGGCGGATCGCTTTATTTTTCAGGCTACTAACACAAGCTCGGTGAGCTGCAAGTAGAGTATCGTGGGTATAGACCGAAGGTAAACGAGCGGAGAAACTAGACTACGTTTTCAAACAACGGTACAAAACCGGGCGGCGTAAATAGGTATAGCGGGAGTTAATATTAACTGGCGGTTCAGTATTCTGCCGATAGGCAATCAAGTCCTCTCAAATCAAATGTATAATAATGACGAACTAGTGGTCCGGAGGTCGAAACTCGACCGTGATTCATAATTTTTTTTAATTGTGTTTGTTGTATTTGTAACACATATCATATACTAGCTGGGACCCGCGGTTTCACCCGCGTTTAATTTAAAAGAAATTTAGAGTAGGTACTTCGACATAGACACTTGACATAGAATATATATATATTGGATTTCAAGGGTTTTATTGCGCAGAACCCTAATTGTCTTTCTAAAATAAAAGTTATAGCCTAAGTTATTCCTTATAACATCAGCTATCTGTCAGTGAAAGTCCCGTCAAAATCGGTCCAGCCGTTGCGGAGATTAACCGGAACAAACAGACAGACAAAAAATTAAAAAATAGTATTTTTGTTACATATATGTACTTTCATATGCATTTATAAAAAAGCTGTTATTTTGACATTACATACAGACACTTCAATTTTATTTATTTGTATAGATTAGTTTCAAGTTTCTGCACTCCTCCTTAAGAACTTTAACTATGCCAAATCTCATACTTTACACTTCTCTGTGCGCGCAATTATGCTTATAAGTGGTACAATTTTTTTCTTCGCGTATTTTATATGATTGACTGAACACACTTTACCTTAGAAGTACAAGACTACTTTTTCAGAAACAATAAGTTGTCCTTCTTTATGAATAACGACTTTTGCGTTCATTGCACTACTGCTTTGATTGTTCGCTAAAATATTTACAAAGAAAAATTGTGTTGGCCATTTATAATTTTCTGTACTTTTTTAATAGTAAAGAGGGCAATGATCGTGCTTTTTACCAGATGGTAAATAATCTCCGTCGGTCAGGATTTTTTTATTAATGTCCAGTGGAAAGTGTGTTACACGAACTTTCTTCGCATCGGGGAAGGGCGAAGGGGTATCCTACCACCTAAAACCACTGGAGCGGTCATCTTCGGCATCGAAGAGGGGCTCCATATCCTCATAAGGTCAGGACGCTGGAGCAACCCCTGATGTCACGCGTTTCTACATTTCAGCCGAAAAACGTCCACTGCTGGACAGAAGCCCCCCCAAAGATTGCCACAACGACCAATATGGGTATGGGTTGTGTGCTCATTGGGGGGTATTGTTGTTGTTATTGGTTGTGTTATAATTGTACTCGAAGGACGCTGCTGCCCATCCTTCGGCTAATCCCAGAGGCGCCTTTTACGACACCCACGGGATGTGATGGGGTGGTGGTATTCTTAGCCGGCACCACACGGCACGCGTTTAGGCACATCTCATTATGTGGTTCTAGTAAAGAGTATATAAATATAAATGAATTAACAAAGTCACTGATAGTTTGGCGACCGTTTGGGGAGACATACACTTTTTTCAATTTGGAACAAATATTTGTATGACCTACATGTAGTTGTGTCGGGTCTGTGTGTTTGTGCATGTGAGATTTATGTCTGTAAACTGTACCCGTGGGTAATCATAGTGCGGGGCATCGTTGAAAAAAAGACAGGGCGTCGTCGCAAACGGCTGTGATGTACTCTAACCAGAAAATATATATCATCATCATCATCATTTCAGTCGAAAAACGTCCACTGCTGGACAGAAGCCTCCCCCAAAGATTGCCACAACGACCGGTATGGTTTTGTGCCGTGAGCCCATCGCGGGGTTTTGACATAGAACCGCGCTTGGCAGACGGGTTGGCGATCGCAGTTAAGCTAAAAATGTTCTCGAAGGACGCTGCTGCCCATCCTCCGGCTATTCCCATATTCGCCTTTTACGACACCCACGGGATGAGTTGGGGTGGTGGTATTTTTAGCCGGCACCACACGGCGGAAAATATATATAACCAGATAATACCATTTAGAACTAAAAAAATAATAACTAAATTTGCAAGTTAACAAGCCCTCAACGTCATTACATACACGCCTGTAAACGTCCACTGCTGGAAATGGGCCTCCCAGGGAGCGGGCATAGAGGATATTGCCATAATCACCACGCTTGGCAGGTGGATTGGTGACCGCAATATGGTGTTATTAGACACAGTAAGTTGCTGCCCATTCTCTTGAGACCATATGGTGCCGGCAACGAATAAAACCAACCTATCTCATCCCGTGAGTATTGCAAAAGGTGACTATGGGATGAGCCACAGGATGGGCAGCAGCATCCTTCGAGTACATTGGCAACTCAACTGCTATCGCCAATCTGCCTGCCAAGCGTAGCGATTACGGAAAAACCCCCCTATGAGTACACAACACACCCATATCGGTTGTTGTGGTGATCTCTGGAGGAGGCCTATCCAGCAGTGGACTTTATTCGGCCGAAATGATGATTACAACAGTGAGTTTATCTGCAAGATTTTGTCTGCAGTGAGAGGGCCTGATAAAGTTATATCAACATATTGGAGAGTATTCATCAAGAGAATTTTAACAAGAGGAAACAATTTGATACTGTCAGATACCTACTCTTTGGGGTGGCCTGTGTCCAGCAGTTGACTTTATTCAGCTGAAATGTTGATGATGATGATAATCATGCTCGTGAACGGGTGCCGTCTGTTGGGACTGGTCAGCCGTTAACTGCTACGGCTAACGAATTATTTTATGGTAGTATTTTCCATCTCTGTACATTAACCTACGTTATTGTCGTTAAATGTTTTACCATCATTTGTATAAATCAACATTGTAATCCCAATTACTTTTAAAAGAGTATCTATGTAGTTCCTTGCCGGCTCTTCTCCATAGGACCAACGAATTGGAACCGTTCAACTTAAATTCGTTTCGTAAGTGCCAGTAATTGATTTATTTGAAACACATTTTTTTTTTACTTTGCCACCCATTGTTATCGAATGTGCCTTTTTTGGCACCCATTGGTGGACCGCAGTCGTCTTTTCTTTGCCAAGAACCACACGTAATGGCGGCCATAAAAGTTTTCAAATTACCATGAAAAATTAATAATATTTGTAAACACGGCTATAAAATACTATTGTATCTTGTTACCGAGTACTACAATCCACAAATGTAGTACATAACAAACATAAATGTCTAGTGCACAGATAAAATATGTTGCAGACTACGTACGGCGAGTCTGAATAAGTTATTTGTCTGTGTAACTCGAATAGACGACTTTTATTTGTTTATGTGACTTTATGTAACTTTTGTGTTGTTTGCAGGGATGTGACCACGTCTCATCCCGGCTCTGAATAATATAGCAGTATTTTATAACATTTCGCGTGTGTTCTAGAAAAGTAGGTAGCGTCCTTTAAAATAGAGAACTTGAACCATAGTAATAGCAGTGATATAGAAGACTGACAGATAGAGAGACACACTGACTGACCTTGGTTACACAAATACTATGTAAATATTTAATTTTCTTTTTATTATTAAACTGTGGTACCACGTCACTACGTCACGAAGGTTGTCTGTGAAAACCAGCGCTGTTGTCGATGGATTTATTCAACGTCACAGCATTATGCTGAGTGACAACCTTTTTTTGCACGGATAAACAAAACATGTAATGGTACGGCACCCTCTCTAGACGTGAGTTCTACTTACAGCTGACCGTCTTTCGGCTGAATACTGAAACGCCACTCAATATTTAAGACCCGCTAAACTATTACTGCTAACATTTCAGTGTGGTGTCCGGATTAAGAGTGATAGCATCACTTCATCTACTCCCGTGGGTGTCGTAAAACGCGTCTAAGGAACTGTAAGCTAGAGGGACGGGCAGCATCGTCCCTTCTGTGGAGTAGAAGCCATTCTGCGCTCACCAACTCGCCTGCCAAACGTGGTGAGTACTGGAAATATCCCCCCAAAACCACGACACACAGCATGTAATTGGTAGTTGTGGAAATCTATGTAGCAGGCCTTGGCTCAGCAGTGGACGTCCTTTGGCTGGCATGATGAAAACATGTGAGTCGCCCGTTTTCGGTCGGAGAGCGACCGTCTCAAATATTCGGCCCAGTATATGTTATCCTTCCACCAGATTGATCACGCCTTTTTAATCCCAGACCAACATTGCCATATACCACTGGTTATTACAATCCTATATTTTCATAAAAAGGTAAAATGAAGGGTTCCCTGAGGGTTGAAACGCGTTATTATTAAAGTCTATTTCGATCCCGCTGAATCCGCATAAGTTATCAACAACTGGTGATTTGTTTACTTCATCATATCAGCCACAGGACGTCCACTGCTGAACAAAGGCCTCCCCCTTAGATTTCCACAACGAGCGGTCACATGCCGCTCTCATCCATTTGTTTACTTACCGATATTTTATTTGATTTGCCGTGTTGTGTATCATTGTTTACGTTAACAACAGAAAGATGACAATGGTGTTTGATGTATACCTTTTTAGACTTCCGAACGTCCGAAGGAAAAAACGGCGGAACCCTTATAGGATCACTCGTGTGTGTGTCTGTGCGTCTGTCACAACCAATTTGTTCCGAATCTACTGGGCCGATTAAGGTAAAATTTGGTACACATACTATATGTATTTTTGCGACCCATACACGTACGTGTAAGTAAACAAATGAATTTTGAATATAGAGGTCCTTTTTGGGGGCAATATAGAAAATTTAAGAATAAAGTTTTGCGAACTGTAACAGATGAAATGGAAGGGCTTGTTGGAGGATGTCAAATGTATTTATTTTATAATTTTAAAATGTAAAGTTTTAAAGTTGTTTAAGAAAATAGAAGAAAATTGACCATTCCCCCTCCCCTTATCTCCGAAACTACTGAGCCTAAAATTGTGATAAATATATAGGTAATAGCTCTTTACCTATAGATTTCAGGAAACCTATAAAAAGTCTATTATTAAAATGACATGGTAAATCTTTCAATATTGTGCGTACAACTTAGGTTTGCGGTTGGAATGTATGGGAAAACATGTTTTTCAACTATGATGTTAAGTTTGTACTTGGGAAGTTATAATATATATATATATATATATATGTTTATAAGACCAAATCAGCAATTTCGGAACCCTCTCCATGCGAGTTCAACTCGCATATCCAGTAGTAATTCTATATGAACTTCCTTCGTCCCGGGGAAGGGCGAAAGGGTATGCCGACTCATATATACCTGTGGTGCCCGGCATAAGAATGTAACACCACTCCGGTGGATGTAGAAAAAGGCGACTAAAAGACTTTAAACCAGATGCATGGGCCGTAGCGTCTCTTCTGTGTAACGGCAGCCATTCTGCGCTCACCGACCCCCCTGCCAAGTGTGGTGAGAACTGGCAAATTCCCTCCAAAATGACGACACAGTTGCGGAAGTCCATGAGGGAGGTCTTTGTTCAGCAGTGCCCATCTTTTGGCTGATCTGATGAAATGGCAGATTTTATCTCTTTTGACTTTTTTTTTAGATAGATATTTATTTCTCACCACAATAACGAAAACGTTACAGTATTATACAAATTCGAAACGAATAACATAAAAAAGAATAATAACGAAAATACGAAAGTCTTTAACCAGTGTGTTACCAGTGATGACATATGGAACAGAGACGTGGTCACTCACAATGGGCCTCATAAGAAAGCTCAAGGTCACTCAGCGAGCTATGGAGAGAGCTATGCTTGGTATTTCTCTACGAGATCGAATCAGAAATGAGGAGATCCGTAGAAGAACTAAAGTTATCTCATAGCTGCAAGGATTAGTAAACTGAAGTGGCAATGGGCAGGGCACATTGCTCGTAGAACTGATGGCCGTTGGGCACAAAGGTTCTCGAATGGAGACCGCGCACCGGAAAGCGCAGCGTGGGACGACCTCCAACGAGGTGGACAGACGACCTGGTGAAGGTCGCTGGGAGTCGTTGGATGAGAGCGGCATGTGACCGCTCATTGTGGAGATCTAAGGGGATGCCTTTGTTCAGCAGTGGACGACCTGTGGCTGATATGATGATGATGATTATACAAATTTACTGTGGGACACTGGTGCCTAAACTAGGTTGAAGCCTGTATTTCAGGTCACCAGGCCTTCCACCCCAGACGTCCAATTTCATAGTCCTTTCATAAACCATGCCAAGTGAAAATATTCCATTTTCTTGTTCTTCGTGTATCTGATTCTATCAAGTTGTTTTCTCATGTTAGGGTTCTCTTGATGAATACTCTCCAATACGTTGCTATAACTTTATCAGGTCCCGATACTGGTTGATTTTGTCCTTTATACCCAGTTATCATCTTGCACCCCATGAATGCGCACTTTCACTGCAGACAACGTCTTGCTATGACAATAAACTCGCTGTTTTAATAAAATGTAAATTATGGCTTTGATACACACATTAATTTTTCATATATTTGTTGTACATTGAGACTTGACGTTGACATCTGAAACGTCGCTTGTCATCTTAGTCATCCTGACCACGAATCCTGCATAGTGTTCGAAACATAAAAGGTACTCTGTGTTCGAAACGTCGAGATATACAAAAATCTATAATATACGCGATGTAATCCGTTTAAATTTGTTTTATTATAATGATATGATGAAGTTTGTTAATACCTCATCAACAGCCCATAGCAGTCCATTGCTGGACATGGACCTCTCCAAAGTCACGCTATTGAGCACGATCCTCGGCTTGTCTCATCCAGTTCATGCCAGCCACCTTGCGAAGATCGTCACTCCACGTAAATAAATACCTCCACATAATGTAAATACCTACGTCGTGTGTTTATAGCATTTTTTTAAATGAAAATATCATTTTGCTCTACAGGATTTTTCCTTTCATCGCAGCGCGGGAAGCCAAGCGAATAGCCACTACTATATTTTTTTGACTATGTTTGTGCTGTCTCTGTGTTTAATACATTTCTTTCTTTGCTTTAAACGTGGCGTCAAATACATGTATTTTACATTACACAGTCTCCTTTTCGGATGGATACATCATTAAATACACGCCAAACTTATAAATGTTATATGATTAAGCAAATACACCATAATCTACACAAATGTTTTTTAAAGTGATAAACGGTTTTTAAGGATCCCTTGTTCTTTATTTATTTTTGTTTGATAGTTTGTGCATTTTCTATACACACGACGGCATTGTTGTTACTTAGTTAATAAAACAATACAGATTGTGACAGTGTGTGCTCGTTGTCCTGTCTTGGGCGAACTGATTGCGAGGTGCTACAGTTGGGGGAGTTTTGGTTCTTACTTTTGGCGTGCATGTAACATACCTGCTTCTTTTAATATATAATATCATTGTATCCGGGTGAATCGGCTATGTTATAAGTATTTTATAAATCGATAGTCGTAAAATGCTGGCAACTGTACAAGACAATGCCAAAAGTAGATTAAATGCACACGCTCGAGGAGTGCCCTGCGTGGGCGGCCGAGCGGCGGGTCCTGGTCGATCGGATCGGACAAGATCTCTCTCTGCCGGCAGTAGTGTCGGCTATGTTGGCAGAGCATGAAAATTGGAGTGCAGTGGTCTCCTTCTGTGAGAGCGTCATGCTCCAGAAGGAGACTGCAGAACGGGATCGGGAGAGGGCTGATCCCGCACGGAGAAGGACGAGACGGCGCCGGGGCAACAACCGTCCCGGCTCCCAAGTCCAACATGCCTGAGCCCCCTGCCGTCACTTCATGGTGGGGGGCCTTGGGGGTCGCGGGCGCGCAGATTGGGGAATCTGCGTGCTCACACCGAGCGACCCCCGGGAAGACGGTGGCGCGCACGTGGTCACGTGCCACCGTGTGCGCAGCACAGCGCAATGCGAGGCTTGGGGGGATCCTTTACAATCCTCCCCGAGAAGTGCCTGGGGGGGCGACCTTTTTACAGTCGCCTTCCCTCCGCTAGAGGGGGTGACCGCTTTACAGTCATCCCATCCCTTCCGAGATGTGCCTAAAGGCGTGGCACCAATGGGCGGATTTAGTGTGATCTTACGAGGACCGGGACCCCCCCCGTCGGTGCCGAAGATGACCGCTCCAGTGGTTTTAGCCGGTAGGAGTCCGGCATACCCCTTCGCCCTTCCCCGGGGTGAAGGAAGTTCCATGTAGAATTTCCACTGGACATCAATAAAATGGCTTAGAATGCCACCACCCCATTACATCCCGTGGGTGTCGTAAAAGTCGACTAAGGGATTTAACCGGAGGATGGGCAGCAGCATCCTTCGAGTACATTAACAACTCAACTGCGATTGCCAACCCGTGTGCCAAGCGTGGCGATTATGGCAAGACCCCCCAATGAGCACACAACACACCCATATCGGTCGTTGTGGTGATCTTTGAGGGAGGCCTATGTCCAGCAGTGGACTTCATTCGGCCGAAATGAATGAATGAATGAATCAATAAAAAAAAAATAAAAAAAATAAAGGTACCTCAAAGGAAGTAATTACATTAGTTATTTCCTTAGCAGATTTTTATCCGGCGAAGTTATGACTTGGCATTTTAGAAGGTATAGTAAATAATAAAATCTTAATTTTTTATATAAATTTGATTAGCAATGTCTTAGGTTTTCGCGATTATTACACATTATAATAAAACAATTTTAAACGGATTAGATCGCGTATATTATAGATTTTTACTAACTACCTTAGTCATCCTGCGACCACGAATGCTGCAAAGTATTTGAAACGTCAGGAAAAACAAAAATCTATTTATCATAATAAATTTGATTCTGATACAAAACGTAACCAATGAATAGGAATTCTCCTTTCTTCCGTCATCTCACACAACTTCGAATCCCTTTACTACACCAGTAAAATGCATAAAGAAAAATAACACAAAAGAGAAAAACCTCATTATCTTTCTTATCAAATAGTGCTCTACATTCGAACACAAAAGACAAAGTGAGGCGCACTGGGGCCTATTTCGGGCCCTCCATTCGAGCCGCCGCTTCTTTGTCTCAGAAATTGCGCCGAAAAGCGTCACCTGTCTGCTGAATGTCCAATTAAAAATCTAACACTTCCGAGTGCGAGTGTTAAGTTCTTGGAGGGTAATGAAATGGGGTTCGTTTTGTAGTTAGGTGGGATGTTCTGTTGGGGACTTGTGTGTTATATGTTGTTTTTGGTATCAGCTATTCATTTAGCAAATATATATACACATCGTATATTGTCAGCGTAGGTGGAGAACTAAATAACTGACAAATACAGTAATATATCGCGTTTTACTGTTTTTATTTTACATTCATTTATATAACTTTACTTGAAATAACAATTTTACAGGCAATGTTTTTATATGTTGTATATCTTTATCATTTTCATCTTTTGGGATAATTTTTTAAAGGCTATCTGTTACCTTCTCTAAGATTACTTTTAAAAACAAGTTATTGAATTTTCCCTATACGAGTACCGTTTAACTTTCGGAATATAAATATCCATTGTTCAACATGGGTCTCCCAATGTGATCATACAATTATAGGGGATATTGCCATAATCACCACGCTTGGCAAACGGATTGGTGATCGTAGTATGCCGCTATTAGCATATGTTAGGATGTTGCTGCCCATTCTCTAGGTATCAAACCTAAATCACTTTATACGACACACATTTACTGGTGGTAGTTATCTTATTGCTCGGCTGTAGTGTGATCATACGAGGACCTGGAGCTCCCTTAGGTGCCGAAGATGACCGCCCCAGTGGTTTTAGCTGGTAGGAGTCATACCTCGGCTCTAGTGTGATCTTACGAGGATCTGGAGCCCCCCTTCGGTGCCGAAGATGAGCGCTCCAGTGGCCGGTTTAGCCGGTATGAGTCCGGCATACCCCTTCGCCCTTCACCGGGGCGAAGGAAGTTCCATGTAGAATTTCCACAGGACACCAATAAAAAAAAAAAAACTAAAAGTTATCCTATTGAAAGAGGCCGACCAGGTAGATATCATCGCACTGCCAAATAGTCGTCGCTAAGCAGAAGTGTTTCTTTAGACATCACTGTGCTCCAGTTAGAAGGGCACTGTAGCTAGTGACATTACCGGGCGTAAGAGACTAAACAACTAATGAAACAAAGTGGGCAGCTCAGTGTGGTGTCGCGCAGGACTAGTCTTGGGTAGCATTCTAATTGTTATGGGCAGGTATGACACTTACCACCACGCGAAAGACTTGTTTTTACAATTGACTGTCCTGACCTATTAGAAAAAGTCAAATTTAATGTACCATCTAAATCAATCAGATTTAATGCGCCGCGGTCCAAATGTTTCAACAAATTACGGACAAAATAGTTGCTTGGTGCATGCTAGCAGAACTTTTAATAATCTATATAATCTATGGTGCAGTGGCTGATACAGTCGGCTGCTGCGCTCCGGGTCGTGGGTTCGATTCCCACACGGAACAAATATTTGTATGACCTGCAGGTAGTTGTTCCGGGTCTGGGTGTATTGTATGTGGAATTCATGTTTGTAAAACGCACCCACGACACAGGAGAAATACTAGTGTGAGGCAACGTTAAAAAAAAAAAAGACAGCATGATATCGATCCCTTTATAACTGGTGTTTCTTCAGCAAGAAGGTGCCTAAGCTTCGAGATTTTTAGTTAAGCATAAGGTAGAAGTATACTGCGATCTTTAGTAAATATTTGTCGTGTGTAATGTAAATGTTTTATAGTGCTGTTATTCTGCTTGCTCATATTTTATTTCTTAGTCAATATGTATAAGCGAAGACTTGTAATTGGCTTTCAAATAACTAAACTGTTATACTTAAGGTTCTCTAGCTGTAAGTCTTCCATGCAATAATAAAATAAAATAAATAAAGCTGTATAAAAAATGGTTGGACAGCTTTGATCTGTCCTTTGCCGGGAATCACAGAGAACCATTAGATGATCCGATACATTCCTATTTATGATGCTTACAACATAAATGAAAACATAAAAGGAATGCCCAAAACCGCAAACCAGCAATGTAATATAACAGTGGCATTGCGCAAAAATACATTAAATTGCTCATTTCTGGATCAGTGTGGTATTTTATTATTAATGCTGTTCAAACATTGTTGTGTGCTCAGTGTGTTTACCTGCCTACCCTCCGAGTGACGCCAGCACTCTGTGTTGGCTCAAGGAAGCCGAGTGTTATTATAAATAGCACGGATATTTTCGACAAAACACAGGGCGGTAAGAGGAATAACGTTAATAATTCTATATATTATGACTGTTTGAAACGTATTTGAGTGTTATTCGTTTTGTTGGCTGTGAGGTATGCGCTTTCTGTACTGGGTTTTGTTGCTTTGTTTTCGTAGCCCTTTTTTATTTTGATTCATCATCATCATTTCGGCCGAATGAAGTCCACCTGAGACCTGTGTCCAGCAGACACAGGTCTCTCCCAAAGATCACCACAATGACCGATATCGATGTGTTGTGGGCTCATTGGGGGGTTTTGCCATAATCGCCACGCTTGGCAGACGGGTTGGCGATCGCAGTTGAGTTGTTAATGTACTCGAAGGACGCTGCTGCTCATCCTCCCGCTAATCCCTTAGTCGACTTTTACGACACCCATGGGAGAAGATGGGGTGGTGGCATTCTGAGCCAGCACCACACGGCAAATGTATGTATTATGACTGTTTGAAACGTATTTGAGTGTTATTCGTATCGTTCGCTGTGAGGTATGCGCTTTCTTTACTGGGTTTTGTAGCTTTGTTTTTGTAGCCCCTTTTTATTTTGATTGATCCAGTGGAAATACTTTATGTGAAGACGACATGTAGTATTATTATTATTTATTTATTTATTTAAATTAATTAATACGGCTACACCAATTACATTTCCGAAGGAAGTTGTTTGGTACATAAAATCGACACAACCCATCACTAAGCCCTGAAGCATCTATTTTCCCGCGAATAATTTTACATGCCATCGTGATTTGGTCATAGGCTCGCCGAGCTTCTAATGAGTTGTATCCCAAAGAACCGAGAAGAAACCTGGTAGGGTATAAGAATGGATAATATCCATAAAGGCGCTTGTAGAGAAATCTCAAAAAGGCTTTTTGCATGTATGTATGTATGTTTATGTATGCAAGTAGCCTTATGTTTATCTAGGGTCTTACGTTATCAATGGAAAATATTTTAGGAGGTAAATCTATAGCTTGCAATGATGCGATGTAACAAAAAAAAAAAGAACGTAACATCAACTTTTATTTTATAAAATAGTATGTTTTTATTATTTTATTATTTCGGCCGAATTAAGTCCGCTGCTGGACACAGGCCTCTCGCAAAGATCACCACAATGACCGATATGGGTGTGTTGTGGGCTCAATGGGGGGTATTGCCATAATCGCCACGCTTGGCAGACGGGTTGGCGATCGCAGTTGAGTTGTTAATGTACTCGAAGGACGCTGCTGCCCATCCTCCGGCTAATCCTTTAGTGTCCTTTTACGACACATAAAATAGTATAAAATAGTATATAGTAGTGCCGTGTGGTGCCGGCTCAGAATGCCACCACCCCATCTCCTCCCATGGGTGTCGTAAAAGTCGACTATGGGATTAGCTGGAGGATGGGCAGCAGCGTCCTTCGATTACATTAACAAATCAACTGCGATCGCCAACCCGTCTGCCAAGCGTGGTGATTATGGCAAAACCCTCCAATGAGCCCACAACACATCCATATCGGTCGTTGTGGTGATCTTTGGGGGAGGCCTGTGTCCAGCAGTGGACTTCATTCGGCCGAAATGATGAAAAGCGACATTTGATATTTGAAAGGAATTCCATACCATTCATAAACTCAAACTCAAATTTTTTATTTCATATAGGCCCTAATAGGGTCTTACGAAAAGTCAAGCTAAGTGCACGTCTAGAGTCTAGCCTTAAAATATTTTCCATTATTAAAGTAAGACCCTATACATTTGATTGACTATTAATAAAGAGTCAGTATACACAGGTTTTCGGTTGTTTCCTTTTGCACGTCCTTATAACTTCATGTACTTCCTCTGCCCCGGGGAAAGGCGGAGGAGTATGACTCCTACCGGCTAAATTCACCGGAGTCATCTTCGTCACCGAAGGAAGCTCAAGGAACTCGAATAATTTCCATCTAGAGACACCCATTGGTGCCACGCCTTTAGGCACATCTCGCAGGGATGACTGTAAAGCAGCCATCCCCTCTAACGGAGGGGAGATGACTGTAAAGGGGCCACTCTCCAGGCACATTTCGGGGGGAT
This sequence comes from Diloba caeruleocephala, assembly GCA_947459985.1. Classification (NCBI taxonomy): domain Eukaryota; kingdom Metazoa; phylum Arthropoda; class Insecta; order Lepidoptera; family Noctuidae; genus Diloba; species Diloba caeruleocephala. The sequence continues at coordinate 1,078,537 of OX381627.1, read as the reverse complement.
TGTAAAGGAATCCCCCCGAAGCCTCGCTATGCGCTGTGCTGCGCACACGGCGCACGTTAGCACATGAACACCGTCATCTTCCCGGCCATGTCTTCTTAGCCCAAAAATAGACAAATGATACTACTACCGACTACTGAATAACGTCGGTGAAGCGCGGAATCCAACTCAACAATGGCAAACTTTTTGTTTAATTTAATTTGATTCGTCTATTATTTGTAACAGGCAATGACTTGACCTCCGATTGCTGAATCGGGGGTCCGTTAGCACCTGCGTTCGGTGGCAGGGGGAGTCGGTCGTGGACCTGACATGGGCGGCTCCTTCTGTGGCCCGCATGGTGTCGGGTTGGCGAGTAGCGGAGGAGGTGGTAACACTTTCGGACCCCCGCCACATTATGTTCAACAATGCCCTCCGCCCGCCTTGCCCAAGCCGTTCTAGTACCGGCCCACGATCGCGGCGTTAGGTCCTCACACGGCTGGATCGTGAGTTGGTCGTCGCAGCTGCCAACGTCGCGGCCTGGCCAGAGGTCGGTCGAGGGATCTTGCCCGATCCGGAGGAGGAAGCGTCCTGGTTCCGGGAGACGATGACGTCAATATGCGACGCATCCATGCCCAGGGCCAGGCGCGTGTATTGTGTAGTATACAGACGCACATACAAGTAAACAACAAAATATGGAAAGTACCAGAAAATATTTCGTTCCATTTTTAAATCAACCAGTCTCCAACCTTTTTATTTATAAACAAAAAGCAATTGACAAAAATAAATCTATTTCCACAAAACGTTCTAGAGATCGTTCTCGTATTGTTCCAAGAACATTCGATTCTGACTCAATTGGCCGTATGGATTTCCTTTCAGAAATATGTGCGAGGGCGAAAAACTATCGGTCCCAGTGCTTACATTGTTCAAACATCGTTGTTTGTAAGATAGAGGGAAAATTCAGGGATGTTACGTTCCAGAACTTCCAGACGATATTTCTTGACGATGAAAATGGGTGAGCATTTCTGTAAAAGATGCCAGGTTTGTTTTTGTAGAAATTGGTGGGTGCGTATTTTTTATTTTTTTATTTTTTTTATTTGTCATTAAAGTTACAGTCATGTATATACATTACAAATTCACAGGTCTTATAGTAAAATTATATTAAGTAGGCGAGTAAGTACATGTACATGTGCAACTGGGTGCGAGCATTTTACCCGTGTCATTTTACAGTATTAAATTTTTATTATAATATATATATATGTTGTAGTCAGTACACAAAAATAGACAGAATATATTACTTCAGGTATTAAACTGATCGTCATTTTACACAGTATTTTATTAATATAATTAGACGTCATACGAGTACATATTTATTTACAGTTCTTGTTGTGTCAAATGATAATTGTTTAACTTATCATAATAAATTATAAGTGGTATGTTAGTCTATGATGTTGTGATTGTCATTTTTAAATTCTTCTACTGAATAATAACATTTTCTAATAAGATTTCTATTATAGTTGCTTGTCTCTTTAGTATGGTTGGTGGCCAACCTTGTGTCACAGTTGTTCAAGCTGCCCAAAGGCCTCCACCTTAGCTTAACGACTGCCGTCTGATGACAACTGGGACCGACTATTGTACATGCCTTCCGAAGCATGGAGACGCGCATTTCAAATACCACTATGCAGTCACCCATGCACAGACTGACCGCACCGAGCATTGCTTAACCTAACCGATCTTTTACCGATCAGTATGTGTCTTTAAGTAGCTCAGTAGCCTATTTTAGACTTTTGAAATCTTACCGTAACCTGCTGACCATTTTAATAGCGGTTGGTCTTTTATTTTATTGGCAGATACCATCGCAGTACTCTAGTGTGATCTTGCGAGGAGCTGGAGCCCCGTTTTGGTGCCAAAGATTACCGTTTCAGCGGTTTTAGCCGCTAGGAGGCCTGCCTACCCCTTCGCCCTTCCCCGGGGCGAAGAAAGTTCATGTAGACAGTAGTATATACACAAATAAGGCATAGAATCCTGTAGATTGAATTTAGTTCTATCAGTTCAGTATATTGTGTTTATTTTTGTTTAGACATTTTTGCCACTTCAGTTTGCTAATTGTTTCAACTATGTCGGCAATTTGTTCTTCTACGGATCTCGATTTATTTCGATTTCATTCGATCTCGTAAAGAGATACCAAGCTTAGCTCACTCCATAGCTTGCTGGGTGACCTTGAGCTTTCTTATGAGGCCCATTGTGATTGTTGTTTTTATAACTGTAATATATACACAATATGTCTTCCCACTAGGGATTGTAAATATACACATTGCATACATTTTATAATGCTTGTACGCTACCAAGATATTTGACGATAAATAAAAACCTTTCTCAGCACATGTCTCAGGAATATGTGTGTTGTTTCCACGTACAATCCCAGAGGTGCCCTATACCTCCGGCTTGGGTAAATACAATTTTTATATGAATGGGGTGTGTCAGGTGAGACCTAGAACACGTGGCGCTGTGTGGACAGCCCGTGGAACTATGAATTGATTATGCACCTGCACATTTTCACAGTTATTATTTTTCAGACGTGAAAACAACACTGCGTGTATTATTATATGATTTTACAGTGCGTTCATGGTCGCTCAGCGAGCAATGGAGAGGGCTATGCTCGGAGTCTCTCTGAAGGATAAAATCAGAAATGAAGTGATCCGACAGAGAACCAAAGTTATCGACATAGCTCATAGGATTAGTAAGCTGAAGTGGCAGTGGGCTGGCCATATTAGTCGTAGAACCGACAACCGTTGGGGAAAACGTGTTCTTGAGTGGAGACCGCGTCTTGGTAAACGTAGGGTGGGACGCCCCCCAAGCTCGGTGGAGTGATGACCTGCGCAAGGTGGCTGGCAGTAGCTGGATGAGAGTAGCCGAGGATCGCGATCAGTGGCATGCACTTGAAGAGGCCTATGTCCAGCATTGGACTGCCATAGGCTGATGATGATGATAATGACAGTGCATTTATGAGGCCTCATCATCAGCCAAACGAGTACCATCTCCCCCGTTTTCCACAATTGTGTCGACATTTTGGAGGGAATTTGCCAGTACTCACCACCCTTTGCAGAGGGGTTGGTGGGCGCACTATGGCCCGTCCCTGTAGTTTAGAGTCCCTTAGTCGCCTTATCTGATATCCACTGGAGGAATGGAGTGGTGGTAAAAAGATCAATAATTGAAAATTATAGTTACACAGAATTATGATTTCTAAGTCTTTTTAAAAAACACGAAGAAATCTGACTGTGGCAGACACGTTCGTAACGGCCTTCTGCTAAGTAGTACTACAACCTCAATCTAATCGGTCCTACCTTCTTCAGGTCTATGGTCGATCTGGCTGGCATTTGCGGTCACTACTAAAAGGACTTAAAGGTTTCGTTTGCTCAGACAGCACTTCGTGGTCAGCCAGACATGCAATGGTTTCTAGAGGGGGTGACCACTTTACAGTCATCGCCTCCGTGGTGTGCTTAGGCGTGGCACCAATGGGCGGCTCTAGTGTGATCTTACGAGGACCTGGAGCCTCCTTTCGGTGCCGAAGATGACCACTCCAGTGGTTTTACCCGGTAGGATTGTACGTAGAATTCCCCTTCGCCCTTTCTTGGGGCGAAGGAACTTCATGTAGACGTTCCCCGGACACCAATAAAAATATAAAAGATATACAAAACATTCAACGGTTGAATGATTCGGCGGAATGTTCAGATTTAGACTCAGCTTTAGTTGGGATATTAAGCGATTCAGTTTATTATGAAACTACAACAGGTCTAAGCTCTGAAGGACACAGACTGCAGACCGTCCATCTTGACTTTGCGTTCGTTGACCCCTCGCCATTTTGATAACACTGTGGATTAATGTTAGCTAATGGACGACTTGTCAAGTGCACTATATGCTATTTATTAATGAATCTAGAATGAATGGACGCTTCTAGAAATGCTGCTGTGGGTATGAAAAATGTACATGAATCAATTTCTCTCCGTAAATATTATTTCATTTCGTTTTTTAATAATAAAATCTGTGTGGTTTCCGGCCGAAAATAGACCACGCATCTCGACCCATAGGTGTTGTAAAAGGCAACTAAGGGTTGATATCAAGAGGATGGGCAGCAGCACCTTCCCGTATGCTAATAACAACATAATGCAATCACCAATCCACCTGACAAGTGTGGTGATTACCAATATCCCTCTATGGCCGCTCATTGCTGTTATCATTGGGAGGCTCATATCCAGCTGTCGATGCTTACGGGCTGATGTATGTAGTAATAATGCCTGTTCGGCAACGAATTTAAACAGAATCAGTATATATATATACGGCTTGTCCAGTAAATAGCACGATATACTGCAGGGGGTGAGAGCTTGGGTCAATATACCAAAAAACACAATAAATGTTCAGCAAAATCTTACGGATTTAAAGTAGTACAAAATTTTCCGAAATATCGAAAAATCTCTGCCTTGACACAGATTTTTAAGCATCTCGTAATGAAAAATTCCTTTTCTAGTTTTTTTTTTAGTTCAAATTATTTGTGAATAGTTACTTTACTCATTGATAAGTCTTTATTCTATTAAAAACTAAAATGTTTTCAAGAAATACAATTTTTATTTAAATTTTCACAGTACAATTTTCTTATCGAAAATTTTGTACTACTGTAAATCCGTAAGATTTTGCTGAACATATATTGTGTTTTTTTAGTAGGTATTGACCCAAGCTCTCACCCCCTGCAGTATGTCGTGCTATTTACTGGACAGCCTGTATATACAATATTAAGATGTACGTGCCATTTAGAGGAGATCCGTAGAAGAACTAAAGTTGTCGACATAGCTGAAAGGATTAGTAAACTGAAGTGGCAATGGGCAGGGCACATTGCTCGTAGAACTGATGGCCGCTGGGGCACAAAGGTTCTAGAATGGAGACCGCACACCGTAAAATGCAGCGTGGGACGATCTCCAACGAGGTGGACAGACGACCTGGTGAAGGTCGCTGGGAGTCGTTGGATGAGGGCGGCAGGTAACCGCTCGTTGTGGAAATCTAAGGGGGAGGCCTTTGTTCAGCAGTGGACGTATTGCGGCTGATATGATGATGATGACGTGTGTGACCCTTTAATTTTAATTTTATATAAATTTGCCGTGTGGTGCTGGCTACTAATACTACGAATGGCGGGTTGGCGATCGCAGTTGAGTTGTTAATGTACTCGAAGGACGCTGCTACCCATCCTCCGGCTAATCCCTTAGTCGCCTTTTACTACGCCCAAGGAATGAGATAGGTAAGTGCTATTCGAAGCCGGCACCACACAGGTTACGAAAAAGCTGATGAAAACTAAAAAATAATAAACAACGGAAATATGTAAGTCTACAGGAGCGCTGTCTACGAGGCTGGACCCTCCCTATTTCAGCATAAACTGCAACGATTTATGCTGCTCCGCTGGTTTTCTGTTAGCGCCCAAAATGTTGATTGATTGGTTGATTGAGGGCCGTCATGACACGATTGCAATTGGCTTTCTTCGCTACATGTCACGGGTTCGATTCCCGTACTGAACAAACATTTGTATTTATTTAAACTTTATGCAGTAATAGTATATAGGCGAACTTAATGCCTAACGCAATTTTTACCAGTCAACCATAGGGTGATAAAGAGATAACATGGCATGCATTTAAGACAACTATACAATTTTATAATTCTTACAATATATTTAAATATTCATAAACATACATATATACCTAATCATCCTTTCGGCCGAATGAAGTCCACTGCTGGACACAGGCCTCCTCCAAAGTCACCACAATTACCGATATGGTTGTGTTGTGGGCTCATTGGGGAGTTTTGCCATAACCGCCGCGCTTGGCAAACGGGTTGGCGATCACAGTTGAGTTGTTAATGTACTCGAAGGACGCTGCTGCCCATCCTCCGGCTAATCCCTTAGTCGACTCTTACGACACCCACGGGAGGAAATAGGATGGTGGTATTCTGAACCGGCACCACACGGTATACATATATATACCTAATAGCAATAAATAAATACACGCATAATTATTATATAAGTCATAGAAAAGATTTTATTATGATTCTGCTAAGGTATTGTTGAGCAAGTAATTCCGAACTTTCCGCTTAAATTCATACCTAGTCAGGGCCATCATGATTTCCTGAGGAAGTACATTCCAGAGAAGAATCGATTGAATATAAAACGAAGAATGAATAAAATCAGAACTAGAAGAAGGACAGTGTAGGAGAAGATTGTTTGAAGAACGTAGATTCCTAGCATATGTAGGAGAACGATATTGAAAGTGTGGCATAAGATAGATAATAAGGATTTGTATGATCTACAGATAGTTGTTTCAGGTCTGGCTGTTTGTATGTGTGAGATTTTATACCTGTGAACTGTACCCACAGCACAATTTATCATGAAAATCAGCAGAAAATAAATTTTGATAAATTGACAATATTGGGTGTATCAAAGCCATAATATACACATTTTATTAGGACAGCGAGTTTATTGTTATATCAAGATGTTGTCTGCAGTGAAAGGGCCTGATAAAGTTATATCAACGTATTGCAGAGTATTCATCAAGAAAACTTTAACAAGAGGAAACAACTCGATAGAATCAGATACACGAAGAACAAGAAGATAGAAAACTTTCTCTTGGCACAGTTTATGAAAGAGCAAAATTAGACTTCTGGGATGGAAGGCTTGCTGACCTAAGATACAGACTTAAGCCTAGTTTAGGCACCAGTCTCCCACAGTAAATTTGTATTTGTAATTATCAATTACAAACTGTGATCAAAAATAAATGTGATAAATAAATAAAAAAGAGAAGGTGTGGGACATGGTTTGTTTAAAAATAAAACTATGAACGACACCTATCCAGGCCCCTATCAGAAGTAAATAATATGATCTACCATAGGATTATACTGTGCGCGTAACAAAGTTTGTAGCTTAGAGATCCAAGTTGTTGGCGGCACGGTTGGTGCAGTGGCTGATACAGTCGGCTGCTGCGCACCGGGTCGTGGGTTCGATTCCCGCACGGAACAAATATTTGTACGATCTGCAGGTAGTTGTTCCGGGTCTGGGTGTATTGTGTGTGGAATTTGTGTCTGTAAACGCACCCACGACACAGGAGAGATCCTATTGTGGGCAACGTTTAAAAAAAAAAAAAAAGTACTCAGTCACTGCACCAAAGACAGCCTGTTATGAATCTGACAATATTGGTCTGCCACCTTCTTAAGGTAATATAACTTCACATTGCAATAAAAATCTATTTTAACAAAAAACAAATACCGACTTCAGAAACCTTACACGATGTAAACATTAAAACCACTAAAAAGAAAAAAGAAACTTATTTATGAATTCGGGCGGGACCAGGTATATAATATAACTTCTCGTTGGTCTGTATGAACTATGGTTGGGGTATAACTGGCCCCGACCGACTTCATAAATAAAGTTTATTTTTCTTTTTAGTGGTTTTAATATTTTCATATCGTGTAGAGTTTTTGAAGTCGGTAATATATATGTGAGTTTTCCAAATTGGTATCAGTATTTAACACTGAAATAAGAATGTCTCAAATCAGTTCTCTAATCTCGGAGGAATCGAAACTATTAAGACATCATAATAACATACCACACGCTTACAAAGAATTAAATTTAATTTCGTTTAAAAAAAAGGTGCGTAGTATATTAACAGACAAGTGCTATTATCACATAAATGACTTTTTAACTGATACTTTATGACATGTAACTGTATTTTTTTTTATGATTTACTGTCTATGTGTACTGACTGCCACTATTTGACATGTATTGCTAATTTGTAGTTTTTAAATTAATTATATCATCTAAATAAGCGCAGTAAAGTTAAACCTGTTTATTGAAGCTGGTTAAAAAACCACTCAATTAAATGTAACGAAATTGATATGGGGACTAATTCGAAAGTATTCTGCACTTATTGAAAAGATAATTTCTCTAATTGATCTACAAATCTCGGAGTAATCGGTGTACATACATTAAAAAAAAACGTGTTGAATTGAGAACCTCCTCCTTTTTGAAGTCGGTTAATAAACTTATAAAATGGATTATATTAATTCATATAATGACATTTCATTATTCTATATGACATTATGATATTTATTTTTAATGTTATTTTTGTTCATGTTATGCATTTAGATTTGATACTGTAATAGTGCGAGTACCATGTGGGCTATTCAATTATTTTGTTTTATTGACGTGATATTTGTCTGGCAGTTTAGGTATGTCATGCTCACTCAAGTGTCCTGCTTATGGTGGCGTTGTGTGTCGGGTCGCTAAGTTTCCCTACAATATGGTTGAGCTGAGCGACGCTGATGCATGCGTCATGCTCGTGAACGAGTGCCGTCTGTTGGGATTGGTCATCTTAATGCTGTCATGACAATTGAATCAAAAATTCTGGTGAATATTAAAATCAAGCTTGTTTAGTGTAGACTTTTTAAGATGTTTAGACTCTTTCTTCCTGCATTGTCCTCACATTACCATAATTTCGAGAACATTGTACCAATATGACTTAAAAAGAGTAACCATGGAGTTTCTTACCCGTTCTTCTCCATGAGAAATCTACACCTTGGAACGAGGCAACTAAATTCTTGACTGTTCATAAGTGCCTATAAATGGTTTTGCAAGAAAAAATATATTTTTATCTTTATCTTTATCTTTCCTCAATTTTCGCAAAAACACGGTAAAATGCTACAAATAGCCTTAAACAAAAAGTTGTTACAATATATTACTCTAAATATGTCTGTTAACATCGTATTTCATAACAAATGACGCCATAAAATCATGAGATACCGCCATTTTTACGACTACCCGCATAAATTATGTTTTAAGTTTGCAATTTAAAGCGTTTAATTATACCCAGATCAAAATTTAGACTGATATATGTTTTTTTTTTTTTTTTTTTTTTTTTTTTTTTTTTAAAAACGTGGCCCCACACTAGGATTTCTCCTGTGTCGTGGGTGCGTTTACAGACATAAACTCCACATACAATACACCCAGACCCGGAACAACTACCTGCAGGCCATACAAATATTTGTTCCGTGTGGGAATCGAACCCACGACCCGGTGCGCAGCAGCCGACTGTATCGGCCACTGCACCAACCGTGCCGTCATTATATGTATGTAATATATTCGCCGTGTTTATATATTTTGTAAACGAAAGTATATAGTGTAAATTAATTGTAACACGTAGGTGTTAGTTTCAATGCTCGGTGTAATTAGTTCTCGAGAAAAACACTAGGAGAGCTAATTTATTTGATATTTCAAATGAATAGTTCATATTTCACTCACGGAATTCAGATCTCCTGCTTTCTGAAATTCATCATTTCGGCCGAATGAATTCCACTACTGGACACAGGCCTCCCCCAAAAATCACCACAACGACCGATATGGGTGTGTTGTGGGCTCATTGGGGGGTTTTGTCATAATCGCCACGCTTGGCAGACGGGTTGGCGATCGCAGTTGAGTTGTTAATGTACTCGAAGGACGCTGCTGCCCATCCTCCGGCTAATCCCTTAGTCGACTTTTACGACACCCACGGGAGGAGATGGGGTGGTGGTATTCTGAGCCGGCACCACACGGCAATTTCTCAATCGGTATAATATATATTTTATGTACGGGCATAAGTCCGTTATACCTGCACCGATTTGGATGATTGTTTTTCGTTTAAAAGAAGTTTTACCCGAGATAGTCTCTTTTAATTTTGGGGAAGATCTGATGAAGATCTTCAGAGATGAAAAGGGAACTCTTCAATGGATGACAGCAAATCACCCGCGATTGCAGCAATCGCTTGTCTATGTATTGTTTACGCTACTCAAAATAGAAAAATGTTATAAACTATAAAAAACTAAGACCGCCTTCAAAAAGTAAAATATAACTTGTACGAAACAGCTTCGGAAGTCGGTGCCAATTTTTTAAGTGAAGCCAAATCAAAGGTACCTTCCTACTTCCATATCTGATTCAAACATGTATTTTTTTGGGCATCTCACAGACTTTTCCGGGAAATGTAGCTGCTCAACCGGACATTTCTGGCGAAGCTAAATGAGGCCTCCAGCCAGGCTTAAAATTGATATTATAATCGAAGCAACTTGCGCTTAGGGCGCCCCCTGCGGGACACAAAACTCGGCTTAGGGTGTTGCTAACAAGCTATTGGTTTTAGAGAAGTATATCCTACTTGAACGGGGTGGTGTTGTCACGGCGATGTGTCTCCGCGACGTCGGTGAAGATCAATCAGATTGTTTTACTACTTTTTTCACCAACCCAAGTCATCCCGTAGGTGTTGAAGAAGCGGGATCGGGAGAGGGTGCCTAATTCCGATACGAGGGGTTTTCACCTGCCGTTGCTATAAGGTGGGGGACCTCTGGGTTCGCGAGTGCGTAGATTGGGGAATCTGCGTGCCCACACCAAGCGACCCAAGAGAAGACGGTAGCACGCATGTGGTCACGCGCTGCCGTGGGACGCTTTGGGGGATCCTTTACAATCCCCCTGGGGGGTGACCGCTTTACAGTCACCCTCTCCGAGATGTGCCAATAGGCGTGGCACCAGTGGGCGGCTCTAGTGTGATCATACGAGGACCTGCAGCCTCCCTTAGGTGCCGAAGATGACCGCTCCAGTGGTTTTAGCCGGTAGGAGTCCGGCCCCGGGGCGAAGGAAGTTCATGAAGAATTTCCACTGGGCACCAATAAATAAAAGAAAAAAAAAAGGTGTCGAAGAAGGCGACTATAGGATAAGCCGAAGGACGCGGGAAGCAGCGTCCTTCGAGTACATTAACAGCTCAACTGCGATCGCCAACCCGTCTGCCAAGCGTGGCGATTATGGCAAAACCTCCCCAATGAGCACATAACGCACCCAGACTGATCGTTGTGGCGGTTTTTGGCCGAGGCCTGTGTCGAGCAGTGGACTTCGGCCGAAATGGTGAATGTCAATAGAAGATGAAAATCTGTTCAGAAGAGAAAATAATTTAAATCCCGTTACTAGGTCAGTGGTCATTAGATGGATACTCTTTTAAAATAATTGAGATTACAATGTTGATGATACCATTTGTAATGAAAAAACCGGGCAAGAGCGAGATGACCTCGCGTGGAGAGGGTTCCGAAATTGCTGAATATATTGTCTATTGTTGGATTTGGTCTTGTACCAATAACTTATCCCAAGAACAAACTTAACATCGTAGTTGAAAAACATGTTTTCCCATACATTCCAACCGCAAACGTAAGTTTGTACGCACAATATTGAAATATTAACCATGTTATTTAAGAACCATAGACTTCTTATAGGTTTTCCTGTCATCTATAGGTAAAGAGCTATTATGTGTGGTTTTTTCAATATTTTAGGGTCAGTAGTTTCGGACACAAGCGGTCAATTTTAGTCTACTTTCTGAAATAACTTTAAAACTATACATTTTAAAATGATAAAATAAAATAATTTGAGACTTTCGCAACAAGTCCTTCCATCTCATATGTTACACGGTACAGTTCGCAAAACTTTATTCCTCAGTTTTCTATATTTCCCCCCAAAACTGACCCCCATATTCAAAATTCAGTTATTTACGTTACACGTATGTGTTTGGGCCGCAGAAATCCTTATGTGTACCAAATTTTAAGTTAATCGGCCCAGTAGATTCGGCGCAAATTAGTTGTGAGAGACGGACAGACAAACAGACTCACGAGTGATCCTATAAGGGATCCGCCGTTTTTTCCTTCGGACGTTAGGAACCCTAAAAATCGTAACAAAGCAGCGTATCTACGACGCGCATAATTGAGTGCCTGGCAGCACATTACTCAGCCACTTTGGGAAACACGACTAGCTATTCCAATGACATGCTATTAAAATGTAGCATCCTTTTTTCACACGATTTGCAATCCGTCTGGTCGCGAAGTAGCCGTATTATAAAACCGCGCTGTTTTGCATACTGACTAGCCGTTGTGGTAAATGGCGGATTATATAATATGGCTACGACAAAATTACATAAAAAATGTTCGATTATCGACAGGTGCGATCGTCAAAGGTAGCGTAAATGTACAGAAACACACAATTGTCAAAATCGATTTTGACATCTGAATCTGACATTAAAATAGATTAGATTCGTATATTTCTCCGTTCATCGGCGAAACGGTTCGGTAAAATGGACAGCTAAAATCGAATCGAATCTATCCTTCAATAACTATAGTAGGAATAGTAATAAATTGTTATCATATCCACTTCTTCTCTTAGATTATGGCTTCTTCTTCTTCTTATTATCTTCCACAATTTTGCCAATGTCAAGTATAAGGCAACGTCGTACGGTGTTTAGTACAGTCGATCTTTGCATATTCATAAAATATGCCCAAAAAATCCATAAAATATGTCGGCAACGTCGTACGGTTTTGAATTCTATCATATCAAAAAGTAGGTCCACTGCTGAACAAAGGCCTCCCCCATAAATTTCCACTACAACCGGTTACATGCCATGTATTGTCATGTTTTAAGAATTTGCCAGTACTAACCACGCTTGGCAGGCGCAAAATGGCTGCTGGTCCACAGAAGGGACGCTGCAGTCGATACCTCTAGTGTAGAGTCACTTAGTCGTCTTTTACGACCTCCACGGGAGGAGATGGAATGGTGATATATTATTAATCCGAACACCGCACGGAAAACTGTAACTATCACAAAATATATATGTATGCGTTTCACTACAAGGTTCGTGTTTTTTTAATACTAAGTAGCGAATAATAATAAGAATTTATTTGTAACCCATAAAACAGCATTTCGTACAAGGTATTAATAATTATAGTTTCAACATTGGGTAAGGGATACATTCTAGAAGGTAAGAATGTTAATACATAAACTAGGCCGCAGTCTGTACTATAGGCATCAGTGTTCACCCCTTTACAATAAGGTGTGAAAAAGTGAAACGGTTTAATATATAACATTAATTAATATTAACATTAACATAATATTGACCGATGCTGTGAATGCTTGGAAGATGACTTGCCCGAATACGGTTTTGCCCGGCAATCCTTCTTCCCAAAGACAATTGGACGAGCCGCTCTGCAGTTTGGTACGGAATCAATTAATCAATACGTCCTCTAATGCTGTAGAGCATGCTCGTCTACTTGCCGTGGGTGAATGGGAGTCGGGGCTTTGGCTTCAGGCACTATGTTGGACGACCACACTTTTCGGCTCGCTGCATGCCTACGTTTAGGTGCTCCTTGTGTTGCTCCTCATCGGTGTCACTACGGTGAAGCTGTCGACCGCCTCGGACACCATGGCTTGTCTAGCATTAAATATATAACAGTAAAAAAATATGTATAGTATGGCAACAAATAGTTATCACGGTAAATAGCTGCGACGTTTATGTTCCTTTTTTTCCAAAATGTGATGCGTATCAGTAGTGTGGGTTGTGTGTCGGGTGTGTAGTGTGTGTTGTGTGTCGGGAGGGACATGACTGACCATAATAGTTACCCAGGACTAGCTCTGAGTCCGGCAGTAGTGTCGGCTATGCTGACAGAGCACGGAAACTGGAATGCAGTGGCTTACTTCTGTGAGCGTCATGTTCTAGGAGACCGCAGAGAAGGATCGGGAGAGGGCCGATCCTGCTCAAAGAAGGAGGAGACAGTGCCAGGGTGGTTGTTTATGGGGTAACATCCGCTCTGGCACCTAATTCCTATACGCCTGAAACCCCCTGCCGTCGCTATAAGACGGGGGGTCTCTAGGTTCGCGGGTGCGTAGATTGGTGAATTTGCGTGCCCACACCGAGCCACCCACGAGAAGACTGTGGCACGCATGTGGTCACGACCGCCATATACGTACGCTTCGGGGTATCCTTTACAATTCCCCCGGGGGATGTGACCACTTTACCTTTCTTAGGTGCCGTAGATGCTCTAGTGTGATCTTACGAGGACCTGGAGCTTTTTCATATTAATATGCTAATGTATTTTCGTGTTGCATGATAATATGTAAATATGAAAAAGGATAAAGGCAAAAGTACCTGTGAATAGCTTGGCGTTTAGACCGAGTTTTAAAAATAATACTAGAGTGAAAATGAGCATACGAGTTGCCTGAGCCGCCCATAGACTGCGGATGTTGCACCACAGGAGTTGCTGGTGAGTTATCGACCTTTTTTTATTAGTGTCCAGTGTCCAGTGGAAATTCTACATGGAATTTCAGGGGTACGCCAGACTCCTACCGGCTCAAACCACTGGAGTGGTCATCTTCGGCACTGAAGGGGGCCTCCAGGTCCTCGTAAGATCACACTAGAGCTACCCGTTAGTGCCATGCCTTCAGGCACATCTCGGAGGGTATGACTGTAAAGCGGTCACCCCCTATAGCGGCAGGCAGCAGTAAAAAGGCCACCCCCCAGGCACTTCTCGGGGAGGATTGTAAAGGATCCCCCCAAGCCTCGCTGTGCGCTGTGCTGCGCACACGGCGGCACGTGACCACGTGCGCGCCACCGTCTTCCCGGGGGTCACTCGGTATGAGATCGCAGACTCCACAATCTGCGCGCCCGTGACCCCCGAGGAGTTGCCGACCTGTATGGGAGACACACACTTTTTCCTTGAAAGCATCCGTGTCGTCTGAGATATTTTTGATGGGCTTTCGGTATTCGTCATTCACCGTGCAAAACGCAGCAATGTTGCTACTTCACGCAGGTATTCTTTGACGGCATGGTAATTCCCCGGTCGAGCCAGCCCACTTACAAGCACTAGTCAATCTATAACTAAAACTAAGCTCTCCCACGCAAAAGTTGCACTTATCGTGGTCATAAGCAGATTGATGCAGCAATATCACTCCGTGTTTGGAGTATATTTCTCTTCATACCTCCCCGTTTTTTGTTTTTCTTAATTTACTATTTTAGTACCATCACACACTACACTCAATAAAATTGATTATATTAATTCGACATTACTATAATTTGATGTAATATGGGACTTTATTATAGATTTATACAAATTTTCCATTTTTTTGGAGTAATATGGTAATTTGGTAGATAAGTATCATTCAATACATATAGGTAATCAAATATAATCATGTGCTTAATAATAATTGATGGTATTTCGCTTGTTATCTATACAAATAAATAACATTGAACTGTTTATAATGTCATAATAGCTAATACAAACAGCTAAACAGCTTTTTACTAAATACATATGAAAGGATATTATGCTGCAACTATGACAAAAAAAATGTCATAGTTGGAGTATAATAAACTTTTCATTCTGTTTGTTCCAGCTAATCTCCGAAACGGCTAGACCGATTTGACGGGACTTTCACTGGCAGATAGCTGATGTTATAAACTACAACTTACACTATTTTAATTTCAGGAAAAGAAAGAGTTAGGGTTTCGCGCAAAAAAAACCATGAAATCTAATATATGTATATACTATATAGTATCTCAACTGTCTATGCCAAAGTAATCTAAATTATTTATAAATAATCCGATTTCTTTTAAATTAAAAGGTTGATGAAACCGTGGGGCACAGCTAGTACGTAACGTAAAAGCACTCAATTGATAACTAAAATTGTAAAATTGTGACGTAACTACCCAGCAGGTGTCAGTTCTAAAAACCATCCTATATTGTTTACATTACGGCATAAATCCGTCCAATTATGTGATTGCATAAATTAGATCAAGCATGCCGCTTGACAAGCAAAACATTGTGTACTAATGATTATACTTACTGTAAAAATCTGTATTTCTAGCAAGTTTATATTTCTTTATCTATATATCATATCGGCCATTTATACGTCCACTACTGAACAAAGGCCTCCCCCATAGTTTTCATCTCATCATATGTTTCATCATTCTGGGGGGTATTTGCCAATACTCACCACGCTTGGCAGGCGGGTTGGTGAGCGCAGTATGGCTACCGTTTCACAGAAGGGACGCTGCTGCCCATCCCTCTGATTTAGATTCCCTTAGTCGCCTTTTACGACATCCACGGGAGGAGATCTATCTATACTTATATATAAAACCTAAAGAGTTTGTTTAAACGCGCTAATTTCTGGAATTACCTGTCGGATTTGAAAAAGTCTTTTTTAATTTGATAGCCCAATTCTCGAAGAAGGTTATTGGCTATTTCACATCACGCTACGGCCCTAAGGAGCCGAGATAAAAAGAAAAAAGTCAGAAAGAACCTTAAGTGAAAACGAAGCCATAGCGCGGCGGGCGATGCCACACGGTGGGTTTAGATGAAAATATGACATAAATATGTCTATGCTAAGGTACTCTAAATTATTAATAAATAATCCAATTTCGGGTGAAATCGCGGGGCACAGCTAGTAATAATTTAAAAGCTAAGCTTACCTGTAAGCCAAGTCCCGTTGAAAGGCTTATAATGTTCTCCGAGCACATCGTGTAACGTAGGCCTTCTGCCATGCACCCTACCGCCATCACCAGCTGGGGTGAGGAGTGCGATGCTAAACACGATCAGGCCTAGCACCGCCGCTATCACCAGGAGGGCTATAAGGATCCCTCGCCAGTTGCGCTGGGTCGGAGTGGATGCTGCTAGTTCCTGGAAAGAAAGAAAAACATTAGACTGACAAAGAAAAAAAATACGGGTTGCACTCCGGGAGTGCCGACAGAAGTGAAAACTTATTGTGGCACGTTAGACATTTTTTAGATGGGTACTAGGGTTAATCCGATCCCGACGGTGAAAAGCTAAACTAAACGTCTAGCGTCTCGTAACGGTAACGGTGTCGCGAGTCGAGAGATTTTATCTCATCTAAAAATTTGCGTACCGCGCTAAAAGAATTGGAAAAGGTAAAAGGTTAAAGGTAAATAATTATTATATTCATAATAAAACACTTTTAAACGGATTATATCGCGTATATTATAGATTATTGTTTTTTCTGACGTTTCGAACACCTTGCAGGGTTCGTGGTCGCAGGATGACTAAGGTGACAAGCGTCGTTACAGATTTAAAAAAGTTATTTCATCTTTATCTACCGTACAATTATAATCAAAAATTATTTCGATGCACGCAGTAATCACTCACAGTGTCTTGATATTTTTAGTGTGGTATTTGGTTTGGGACTTTATTATTTTAATAACCGAATTCCAAACTGGTCCAACCATCTTCTCTATTCAAATTATAATGTTTTTTAATTTCAATAGCCTCACAAAACATTCTAGGTATATATTTATCTATAACATATCGGTTCTCTTTCGCGAGGACTTGAGGTTGATCAAAACGAAGATAATGGTTGGGTTTTCGCGATATAATCCGTTTAAAAGTGTTTTATTATGAGTAACAATTGCGAAAACCTAAGATTGTTTGTTCCTGATACCAGATTTTTCCAAACTGCTATTTTTTTTATGTCTACAGCATTACTTTGATCTATCAAATGCTCGGAAGACCAGATTATTGATTGCAAAGAACCTTTATGATGATATGATTGATGTTATTAGTTATTGTAATAGCTGACTTGTTATAAGCAGGATTCACATCTTCATCAGTCATGATACATTCCGTGTTGTGTCTGGATTATAAATATAGCACCACTCCATCTCCTTCCATGGATGTCGTAAAAGATGACCAAGGGACTCTTTAAACCAAAGGGATGGGCAGCAACGTCCCTTCTGTGGTAGAGCATCATTTTGCGCTCACCAACCCGCCTGCCAAGCGTGGTGAGTATTGGCAAATCCCCCCCAAAATTATGATTCAATTTTGTTTTTCTATGGGGGAGGCCTTTATTCAGCAGTGAACATAATTTGGCTGATATAATGATGTTGATGAAGAAACAGGAAAGGATAATCTAGTACCATAAATTCAAATTTAAAGGTCTTATTTCATATACTTTGTCCCTAATAAGGTCTTAAGAATAGTTAAGGTGCACAGTTCGATAAAGTCGGTCCTATGGAGAAGATCCGGCAAGAAACTCTATTGATATACTCTCATTCAAAGAAAGATATAGTTATTTTTAACTTTACAATTATGATTATTACATTTTCACAACTTAGGTAAAACTTAGGAAAAAAAGTAGGCTGTATATAAAATAAAACTTCAAACAAAAAAATACCGACTTCAAAATTCTATACTATATAAGACCTCTTAAAAGAAAATAATAACTTTATTTATGAAGTCGGGCGGGGCTCATAAATATTCGTTGGTCTGCATGAACCAGGGTTGGGCATACCTGGCTCGTATAGAATTTTGAAGTCGAATTAGTCGAATTGAGAACCTCCTCCTTTTTGAAGTCGGTAATAAATACATACAATAATATAACAGACGATTGCTTCTATAATTCTCAGTAGGAAATTGATAATTATTAATGCATAGCACAAATCTAGTCGGCAAACTTCACACATTTATTAAATGTCGGAAATATTAAATTATATAAAATAAAGGTCATTTTTAGTATTTTTATTTGTTGTTTCATAAAGCACATACTGTTATTATTCTTAATCCCAACAAGGTAATCTAAGGGTCCAATATCATGGCACGGTTGTTGACAGCAATAACATGTTGGTTTTAAGGGTGGCCTTATTACCATTAGATACAGCACTTTATTACCTGGTCAGAGGTTGTGAGACCGATATTTACCACTTCACTTGCTTATTACAATTTGCTCAGTTTTAGTTAAGTTATTACAGTAGTAGATATTTTTTTGACATGGCGTCGCAGATGTACAATATGAATTTAAAAAGAAATATTTAGTAGAAAGACTCCAGGAAAAGTCAAAGTGAAGCTAAGTAAAGAAAACAAACATACAGTTTTACTATTCTATTCTTATAAAAATAATGTTAAAAAGAAACAGAATATATATCATTGTTCAGGTTGATTCTGAATTTCGATGATTAAATTTTACGAACGACATTATCGCGCACGCTCGCATGGCAAAATCGCATGACACTAGCTTACGGATCCGTGTGTTTGACATGACCGCCAAATGCCCCGCCTCCCTGGCACCTTACGCTTGACCTGAGCGGGCATTGTGGCTCTAGTCTTAGCTCGTCTAGTTAAAAGTAGTCAAAACACACAAGATACATATAGCATGAGCGTCTAGTGATTTTGCGACTTCATCGATGCTGTATATGTTTTGTCGACTTGCTGCGTTTAAGCGTAGTGTGAAAATAGCGCGTTTAAGTGACTTTATCGATGCTGCATTGGCTGGCAGAGAGCTGAGGGAGAGCGGATGAGATGGTAGAGTAGTAGATCGATATTTATGACGCTTGAGTTATGCATGTATACAGTTACTGCACCCAGATTTCAAAACAATCGATCAAAAACGAGGTTTAGAGTCCAATTGCAGCATCAAGCTTTCGCAAAATTACCAAGTATAATACCGATGCTAAAAGTATCGTGCGTCCCAAGATTAAAATATTTGGAAAATCTTTTTTTTCTTTATTTATTGACGGATGTTGTTATTAGTGCTTTCATTTTATACCTATTATTGTACCCGTAATTGGCATTGGAGTAGACATATCCTTGAGTGGAGACTGACAAAAGGATGGATAAGACGACCTGGTGAAGTTAAAGTGGAAGGCATTGGATGTGAGTGGCATTAACAGATCGTTTTGGAAATCTGTTTGTTGAACCTATTTATTTCGCACTAGGTAATGCAACAATTACGTGTTATGTTTTTTAAACGATGCCCCCACAAGGATTTCTCATTCGTGAGTACAGCTTACAGATATAAATCTCACACGCACAAACACAGCAAACCCCGAAACAACTATCTGCAGATCATACAAATATTTGTTCCGTACGGGATCGAAACCGTGACAGTTAACCGCTGAGCCACTGCACAAGCAGTGCCGTCGTATTGACCAAGCGAGATTGCTTTTTGAATACAGTACAGGCCAACCCCTTGTTTACTGGGGCGCGTGAAATGGGTATGGATTAGGAGCGGAAGTTCAGTTGTGCATGAATTGTTTACATAGTTTAACACGTGCTTTCTTTCTTTCTGCTACTTACCCTAGCTTCCATCTGTTCCTGGGATCCTGAACCAGTCCGTAATAAATTAGCTGCGTTATGAAAATTTTATTCTCAGACGAGTTAGTACACTGCTACGAGCGGCTTATGGATTAATAATTATTATACTATTGTAAACAGTAAGCAATTGTTTAGGGGCCGTGCTTAGACACAGGTCGTCGAGTTCAATTCACAACGTTTAACGTAAATGAACTAATAACTAACACACGACATCCCCTCTCCAGCAGAGGGTCTCACAAAGGCGTCAAAGCGTTTGTTCAGATGATGTAGCGTTCTTCTTTGTGCAAAATACAGCAAGTATGGACTAGGGCAGTGTTCCTTCTCTGTGAGAGATCATAACGGTCATTAGGACGACCATATTCAGCAGTGGATGTCTATAGATGTACTCTGATAATTATTATAAGAGAAAGAAATAAACAAGCACAAGTTAAATTAATAAGACGTGTAGCAGATTCCCTTTTTATCAATGACATTACAAATCAGATTCAAAACTGTAAATATTTAATGTTTGCTGATGATCTCAAAATTTACAAAACTATCACCTCAGATAATGATACCACCCTGATCCAACAAGATCTAGATAGGATTGAGCGCTGGTGCACACAAAACCGTATGAAACTAAACGTGCAAAAATGTTGTCAAATACGATTTACAAGAAAAAAGCAAACTCACGTGTGTTCATATAACATCAATGGCACCCTACTAAATAAAGTTAATGAGGTGCGAGATCTTGGTGTTATCATAGATAGTAAAGTTAACTTCAATAGTCATATTGACAATATTATCAAAAAATCTGCACAAATGCTAGGCTTTCTTAAAAGAAGCACAAAAGAATTCAAGTTGGCGCGGACTAAAATTATATTATATAACACACTGGTTCGTAGTAACTTAGAATTTGCCAGCATAGTGTGGAGTCCACATTATGCGGCTCACTCGCAAAGGGTTGAAAGTATACAGAGAGCTTTCACTAAACACTTCGCGTATAGTACAAATAAAATATCTCCCAGAAGTCCATATAACCAACGTATTGATTGCTTCAACATGATCTCTCTACGAGAACGTCGGCGATTACAAGACCTAATGTTCCTTTACAAATTAATCAACAATAGATTTGACAGTGATGAACTCGTTACACGTATTCTATTATATGTACCTTTTAAATTACCCAGATATCCTATAACCAAACCATACCATGTTCAGTCTTGTAAAACTAATATAGGACTAAATTCACCGCTTAACATAATGTGTAGAGAATTGAATTCATTCGTGAAGTCAGTACCAGATGCCGACATACACCACGATTCGATAAATTCATTTAGATCCAAAATCCTGAATTCCATGAAAATACTATAGAAAACTAACTTGATTTTATACTTTCTTGAGCCTCTCCTCTTCTTGGTTATCCCGGTATTGGCTAGTGTGTAGGCCTGTTACCATATATATATTAATTAAATATTATATTGTATACACGAGCTGTGGGAAGACCTGAATAAATAAATAAATAAATAGCAGATCGGCTACACGCTACGCTGACGTAGCTGGCGTAGCGTCTACATCACGTGCTCTACGTCGTAGCACACATAAGTTATTTTTCTTTTCGAATATTATGTATTTTGCCTGTGTCGTAGGTATAATTAATGGTCATAAATCTGTCATGCACAAAGACCCGGGACAACTATCTGGAGGACATAAAAATATTTAGTCCGTGCGGGGATCAAACCCGTGTAACGTAGCGCAGGAATCTAAGTGACTAACCTGAACGTTCTATTATTGTATTTTGAACAGTATTAAAAATTCTGAAGTTGCAATACAAATATATTGAAAAAGAACTAGATGAATGTGACTCATCATCATCATCATTTCAGAATCCGAAGATCGCCACAACGACTAGTCTGGGGTTGCTCTGTCCTCATTCCGGTTGGCAGGTTAATATTATCGAAGGATGCTGCTGATCATCCTCGAGCAAATCCCATAGTCACTTTTTATGACACCCAAAGGAGATGAGATGAACTATTCGTAATCGGCACCACACGGATTCCGCGACCAAAATTCATAGCGTACAACTTTTCCTATGGGAACTACGAAAGTATTTTGCATCGTAGGAGAAGCACGCTACGCTTAAATCTTTTTTCCTAGTTGTCATTCCACTCAAATCAAGCTCCAAAAGTCCAGGTAGTCCAGAAACCGTTTTGGAGGCTCCCGCACTTCACTCTGCACCGAAGGACTCACCAACTAATTCCGAGTACATCAAACTTAATGTCAAGCTAGGATATTGATATTACTGCACATTTCACAAAAAAGTGACTCGATATCAGTCTATTAAGTGTGAACTTATAGCTTGTCAATCTTTGATTGGATAAATTCGTATCTGAGAACGATCTACTCTATTTCAAGTTTTTTTACCGGGATTTTAACACATTTCTATTTTGCTTTAAGTTTGGTGGTAAGCGTCATGTATTAATTCTCTTATGCCCAGTAATTTCACCAGCTACAGTAACTTTCTAAGTGGAACACAACAATGACTAAAGTTTAAACACTTAGCGGCGAATATCTGGTACCTTTTTTTTATTGATCCGGTGGAAATACCTCATGTACTTCCTTCGCCCCGGGAAAGGGCGAAGGGGCATGTCGGACTCCTATCGGCTAAAACCACCGGAGTGATCATCTTCGGCACCGAAGGGAGGCTCCAGGAACTCGAGAGATCTCCATCTACCACCGATTGGTGCCACGCCTTTTGGCACATCTCGGAGGGGATGACTGTAAGGCGGTCATCCCCTCTAGCGGAGGGAAGGTGGCTGTAAAGAGGCCGCCCTCCAGGTATCTCTCGAGGGGATTGTAAAGGATTCCTCCGAAGCCTCAACTGCAGTGGTACCTACCCGGACTCTTGTAACAACAGACCTACCACCAGCAAAAACTTTCGCCAGCCAAAACAAAAAATAAACGATATCTTGCAGGGTGTTAAGCATATAGCACCACTCCATCTCTTCCCGTGGATGTCGTAAAAGGCGACTAAGGGAATCTAAACCAGAGGGAGGGGAGCAGCGTCCCTTCTGTGAGACGGTAGGCGTACTGCGCTTCATAACCCGCCTGCCAACCGTGGCGAGTATTGGCAAATACCCCGTAAAATTATGATACAGTTGTGTGAATCTATGGGGGAAGTCTTTGTTCAGCAGTGGACGTATAAATGGCCGATATGATGATGCAAGGTTAAGAAAATATATATAGATATATTTATATATATACTTTACGCCTAGTAAAGCGGCCGTGTAACGGTTAGTTTAGAATATTTAAAATATTTCCCAACAAATAAATATTATAGACCTGCCGTCAAACCGAGCGATGGCGAATGTGTGCCACTACCCATTTGGTTGACTAAAAACCAATATTTTTAACTTTCTAAATATTCTGTTTACTTTTAAGCTATTCATTTCATGTTCTTGTATTGTATTTATTCATTTTAATATAAGTTTCCTTAGTCCGTTTGTTACTGCAAGGGTGCGAACAAAAAACCCACGCTGGGTACCTTTTTTATCACCCGATGGAAATACTTCGTGGACTTCCTCCGCCCGAGATAGGACAGACGGGCAACCTATCTGCCAGCTAAAACCACTGGAGAGAATATCGGCTCGCAAATAATCACACTGGAGCCGTCAATTGGTAGTGACCATTAGGCAACTATCAAGAGACCGCGCCCAGGCACCTCTCCGGGGGATTTTAAAGGATGTCCTCGATGGCTCGCTGTGTGCTGTGCTGCACACACGGTGGCATGTGTCCACATGTGAGCTACCATCTTTCCGAGCGCTGGGTACCTTTTTTTTATTGGTGCCCAGTGGAAATTCTACATGAACTTCCTTCGCCCCGGGGAAGGGCGAAGGGGTATGCCGGACTCCTACCGGCTAAAACCACTGGAGCGGTCATCTTCGGCACCGAAGGGAGGCTCCAGGTCCTCGTAAGATCACACTAGAGACGCCACATACTACTTCAATAAAGAATAATGGTCATTGTAGTAAATGGGTCCACTGGTGCCACGCGTATAGGCACATCTTGGAGAGGGTGGCTGTAAAGCGGTCACCCCCCTCCCGGGGATGGGGGGGGGTGGTCGCTGGGTACCTAAAGCCCAGCAAATACTGAGTAGGTGACCCTTTCAGCAAGAACAGGCTGTTTGTCCGTTGTCAACTTATTTATCTAAAAAGATAAATTATCTTATACTGTTGTACTATCAGTTTTCCTTTGCGCTGAAAAAAATGTTATTGCTTTCATTCTTTCAATCGCCTTCATTATTTTTTATTGAAGTAGTATTTGTTTAAATCCCAAGGGAACATGGTGGCACTTAGCTAAGACTCTCACCATGTCACGTCTCTAGGGGATAAGCCAATTAGCCAACTCTACCAGATTTATAAACATCCGGTGAAATACTCTGGACGTCCATCAATTTCAGTAAAGTTCATTGAGCAGGCTAAAATAGCCCGCCATATAACCCCATCCATTTCCATTTGCCATTACACTTTCGATCCTATGTGATAGCTATTTCCGGGAGGAGTTTCTAATCCCAGGCACAACGTTTTTACGTAGCTAGCAAGTTTACTACATTGTAGTAAAACACTTTAAAACGGATTACATCGCGTATCTTATAGAATTTTGTTTTGCCTGACGTTTCGAACGCTGCAGCATTCGTGGTCGCAGGATGACGTAATCCTGCAACCATTATCTTATAGGATAGTGTTCTAATTTAGTTTTTTTGGTTATCTAAAGATAACCGAACTAAAAAGTAGAAAATTATTTTCAACAAGTTAAAAATAACAATAAGGTGATCAATAAAATCACTAATCCTGACGATCCTGGCAAGGATAATGAGACAAACTGTTTCAATTATTGCATTGTCATCGGTCCTCGATAAGTGTGCGAAGTTTCAAATCAATCCGGCGTTTTAAATGGGATGAAAATCGAGTTGAAATATTCTGTTACATAGATACATACCAAGCTAATAAAAACGTGTTAATAATAAAGAAGATTCATTACAAACCGCATTCCGCATTTCGATTGCGAGCGATTTGCAGTCCGTCTAAAATCAGCACTAATTGCTTCAAGTGTCGTTAACAGATAATTGCGTCGTTGGAGAGTCTCGGCCGAACCGCACCGCAGCGTGGTTGGCATTCGGCTCGCACGTCATGCGTCGTTTCGGACTAGCCAATTAGCTCCGTGTTCCGGATAACAGCTGTCAACTGCGCTACGCTCATTTGGGATTTAGTAAAACTTGGTCTATACTGCTCTGTGTGGTTTTCGGAAGCAAAAAATACCACCTATTTTTTATTTTTTAAAACGTTGCTCCTTTGGTCTGTACTGCTCTGTGTGGCTTTCGGAAGACAAAATACCATCTTAGTTTTTTTTACTTTTCCCTACACTCGGATTTCTCCTGTGTCGTGGGTGCGTTTACAGACATGAATTTCACACACAATACACCCAGACCCAGAACAACTACCTGCAGATCATACAAATATTTGTTCCGTGCGGGAATCGAACCCACGACCCGGAGCGCAGCAGCTGACTATATCAGCCACTGCACCAACCGGGTCTCAACAATCTTTATCGACATATGGGTGTCGTCAAAAGTGTAATAAATACCGGTTTTGGTGGAAAGGGTGTCTCCAATTGTTAACCATAATTTCAATATTAAATGGCATTTCAGTATGCGATCGTTAGTATTGATATCAAGAGGATGGGCAGCGGCAACTTCTAATGTGTTAATAACAGCGTACTGTAATCACAAATCCGCACCCTGATTAGCTTAAATCAGTGACAGTAGAAGCGACAGCAGCTATCGTGCAGCCAAGGATCCACCGGTGGCAAATCTCCTGAAATGTAAAGGCGAGGATGCTGTTTTTAGTTCTTTGATCGTTCGACAGATTTTGCGTCAGAGATCTTCGGTTGTTTAATAACTATCGGCATATACGTAACACCAAAATGACGTTTGACAATGGCGTCTGCACGGTTTACGCCTGTCGTAAGCCGTCTGCAACGGATATACGTACAGGTCTAAATAAAATGCCACGGATTTTGTTCTTATACATCCGATTACGAACCCTCCCGTATCAGTAGGGTACCCCACCTAACGCACGCTTTGGTCGATCCAGACAATAAAATCACGTTAGATCACATAAAGAGACTCGCGTTGTCTCATTCACTTAACACCCGACCGTTTTGTCGCCCTCGCCGCCGAGGATGCCCGCCTCACACCGACGTCGCGGAGGCCTATCGCCGCGTCACCTTCCCGTTCAAGTTAGCACTTCTCCCTCCCGTCTCTTGCTCGTGCCGGCCCGTGCCGAGCCTGTAGTTTTAAATGTCCCCTAATACATTTTAAATAATACCGATCCAGCTTTTGAGGATGGGCCGCCTTCGAGTACATAAACAACGATCACCAACCCGCCTGAAGAGGCCTGTGTCCAGCAGTGGACTTTTATTGGTTAAAATGATGATGATGATAACCAACATCATGTAATTATATACACATATAAATAAAAACATTTTAAGTAATTATAAATACGGAAAATGTGTACGGTAAATTAAATGCATAAATATAAATCATCACAATTTAGCTTAAGTCCAATTATTTGTAATAAAGTGAGAGCAGACAAATTTAGGTGTTAATGACAAATATTTTAATAGCAAATTAGTCATAATTTCAACTGAGACGCTTAATTATATATACACCATTATTCTTAGCTTATATGAAAAGCTAGACAAAAACAAAAAAAAAACTTTGCAGAACAACACGCTTTAACAGTCAATTAGGTAATTTTTCGATAAGGTCCGTTCCAGAAATCCGCAGATTATGACGGACTGTTAACGGGCGGGTAATTTTGACAGCTTGTTTGCTAATTCGGCATTTGACACGCCTGTCAGAAACCGGCTGTTAGCGCAGTAAGCCCTGCACTAAACGTGGCCTCAACATTTTCAATTACATAACTACCCGACAGTTTTGACGGCACGGTTGGTGTAGTGGCTGTTACAGTCGACTGCTGCGCTCCGAGTCGTGGGTTCGATTCCCGCACGGAACAAATATTTGTATGATCTGCAGGTAGTTGTTCCGGGTCTGGGTGCATTGTATGTGGAATTCATGTCTGTAAACGCACCCACGACACAGGAGAAATCCTTGTGTAGGGCAACGTTTTATTAAAATAAAGAGAAATAAAGAGTAAATAGGCAGCCTACCGATCTAGCTGTCCCCAAAACAAAAGCTTGTTATCCCCAGCAACGCCTTAAGCTGAGGTGTCCCGCAGGGGGCACCCTTAGCGCAAGTTGCTTAGTATGTAATAATATTAATTGTAAGCCTGGCTGGAGGCCTCTTTTTGCTTCGCCAGAAACGACCGGTTAAGCAACCATATTTCTATAAAATGCCTGGGAGAACCCAAAAATAATAACGCGGGCCTACAATATTGCAAAAACTAAATCTACGTTAAGTATATTTGTTACATACATGTCCATTCATTTTCTCGCTATGAATTTTCTAAGGGTTTTTCTTCAGATATACATTCAAAGGCCACGAATTTGAAATGAGGTTTTCGCATGAATCATCTTTCTATCAATGGACTTCTATTTAGAGGTATGTTAAAGGATTTTATTTTTAAACTAGAGGGTAGGGGATATTATAGAGGGTACCCTCGCTTCAGTCACGTTATAAAAATAGTATATGTCAATGTGGGATAGTACAGCTTCATAACAGTAATAGCATTTAGAAAAATGTTTAAAAAGACTAAACCTATATTTCTTTCATGCCGAATGGTGCCGGCAAAAAATACCACCACCCCATTTCATACCGTGGGTATTGTAAAACTCGACTATGGGATCAGCCGGAAGATGGGCAGCAGTGTCCTTCTAGCAGTGTTTTTTTGATACGATTTTATCAGCTTCATTTGTTAACTAACTTAGTAAACAAAGCTCGGAAGTCAATTTTAACCTACTTTTAATTGCTATATCGATTTGAACCTTTGCAAGTATATATAATCCGGATGATAATAAAATATTCTGGTACCAACAAACTGATCTGATGATGACGTCAGACGCAGTTGAGTTATAAATGTACTCGAAGGATGGACCGGCGGTATTGGAAGGCTAATCCCATATTCGCCTTTTAGGACGCCCACGGGGTGAGATTTGGTGGTGGTATTCTTAGCCGACAGCACACAGCTATCACGGATATATGTCAATGTTGAATAAACTGTATTTCATTTATTCAACATTTTAGTGACTTTATGTTGCAGTGTTCTCTATTTTTGGTACATAGGTAAATCACTGGACTCTTATCGGTTAAAACACCCACGATTTTCTTCACTATTTCATCCTATCAGCCGAAGGACGTCCACTGCTGAACAATGGCCTCCCCTATAGATTTCCATAATTGTATCGTAATTTAATTTTTTATTTCTTCGCCCCTAATAGGCAGATGATCGCCTACTATTAGTTGACCCACTTGCAAGCATGCCCACCGCCAATAGTATGTATACACAAGAAAGAATATATGGTACTAGTTACCTATTGTGTAAGATCTTTACTCTCTTTCTCGTCTCTAGTCTTTTTCTTGAGAAGTGGCCAACCTTGTATCAGAGATATTCGCCCACAAGCCTCTGACTTGGCTTAACGATTGCCATCTAATGGTAACAACCGGGTCGGACAACTTTACACGCTCTCCGAAACATGGAAACGGTCAGTACAAATACCACGATGCGGTCACCCATCCATAGACTGACCGCGCCAAGTGTTGCTTAACCTCACTGATCGGTACCGATCAGTGTGTGCAACTGGCTATGACTTAGATATTTACTGACTTTAAAATATGAAAATGCAATACGTTCTCAAATAACTGAAAACAAACGGAACCGGTTTCAATTGAGTAATCCAGGACCGGGTCGACTGTACCCTGCATGTCATGCAGGACAATCATCCGAAACACCACTTAAAATTGTATGCTAAATTAATTACTCATTCACCGCCGCCGGCCATTACCAATCAACCTACCGAGCTGAACGATCAAAAAATCAATCAGACTCAATCAATCATTTATTTAACGCGGTAATAAAGCCGCTCAATTACCTTCATTGTCAATTTATCAATCGTTATCAATTCATCAATCAAATTGTGTCATTTCAGATTATGGAGAGTTATTAGCAATGATAATGATATGACAAATTGATACTCAATGACTTCTTCTTCCTGCTCTAGTCACAAGTGGTCGGCGTAATATGTTTCATATTGCAAATGTTTTGGCAAAAGCGTTTTACAGTCATTCGCCTGCCTGACACCAACACTCTCGGTATGCTAGTGTTGGTGGTTTACCCGTCACCTGCGGACAACCTGAAGTGCTTAAAGTTACGCACGGAGTTATAGATACAAAAGAACAAGGATCACATACGAGAAAATATACAGCTTAATCCATACTATGTCGCCCAGGGATCGCCCAAGGGTCGAAATTGCATCGTGACTCATTAAATTTTAAATTTGATTTAATGTATTTGTAACACATATTGTACACACCTTTTAACATTCTGCACTCCTCCGCCATATGAACTTTAACTATGCCAAATCTCACACACCTCCGTTGCGCAATGTGCTTAAAAGGGGTACAAAGTTTTTCTTCACGTATTAACATATAGATTATTATAATAAAGCTGAAGAGTTTGTTTTCTGTTTATGCGCGCTAATCTCTGGAACTACTGGTCGGATTCAAAAATCTTTTTGAACTTAATAGCTTAGTTCATGAGGAAATCAGCAATAGCTACATGTCCGCTGCACACACCATTTCGCAAAATAACTAAAATATTGAACTATACTTAACAAACATATAAAATCTGTATTAATTTAATAAAGCTGAAGATTTCTTTGTTTGAACGCACTAATCTCTGGAACTAAGAAACGGATTCAAAAAAGTATTTTTGAATTGGGTAGCCAAATTCTCGAGAAAGGTTGTAGGCTATTTAACATCACGCTGGTATAGGTAGGTAGGCTAGGTATAGACCTAGGTATAGAATAGGATTCATTAAAAGTAAAAAAGACTGAAAGAACACGAAGTGAAAACGAAGTAACAACGCGGGCGGGCGATGCGACGCGGTAGGTCGGGCGCCGAGGGCGGCCACCCGACTAGAACCGAGCATTGCCGACAAGAACCGAACAGTTTATGCCTATGTCAACGGCTGCTGCGCTCCGGGTCGTGGGTTAGTTTCCATGGGTTATGATCTGCAGGTTGTTGTTCGGGGTCTGGGTGTTATTGTATGTGGAATTCATGTCCTTAAACGCACCCACAACACAGGAGAAATCCTAGTGTAGGGCAACCTTTTTATATAAAAAAAGAAACAATGTAATGTCTATTTCAGTAGTTACTTAGAAAATGCGGCAAAGGTCTCAACACAAAGAATACTATGGATATTTATCCTCCGTGCCTTTTCCAAGGGTTGGCTTCTAGTTTAACCAGAGGCGGCTTAATCTTGATGTTTTATTCCATATAAAATATCAATATTAACTGCCGACTGCCGACTGTCTTCAGACCTGCAGAACCTTTTTTTAATGATCCGGTGGAAATACATCATGTATTTCCTCTACCCCGAGAAAGGGCGGAGGGGTATGCCCGGACTCTTACCGGCTAAAACCACCACAGTAGTCATCTTCGGCACCGAAAGAAGGCTCCAGGGACCCATATAATCTCCATCTAGAACCACCCATTGGTGCCACACCTTAAGGCACATTTCGGAGGGAATGACTGTAAAGCGGTAACCCCTGCACTACCTACATCCTCAGAAATATATAAATTCTTAGTTTAGACCAGTTTTTGACAGACTACTGGGTTACTGGCTAGTAACGACTGTCATAGATGTTTGAATAACAACCGGCTTAACATGATTTACGAGGCACGAATGGGTCTCTGTGTATTAGGAACGGTCATCCATCTAAGGACTGACCACGGAAAGCGTTGTTTAAGCTCACAAATCTTTCAATCCGCTCAGTTCTAACTTATCTACGAGCCCCTCGAAAACAATGTCCGTATGAATTGAGACACCACTCGAGATTTTAAAAGGAAGTTCTCACCCTTATTAGGTAGCAAAGCAGCTCATTTTGTAGGAGTAATTCTGGAATTTGTAGTAAAAGATATCATAAGTAGCCGTGTGGTACCGGCTACGAACAACACCAACCCATCTCATATTGTGGGTGTCGTAAAAGGCGACTATGGGATTAGCCGGAGGATGAGCAGCAGCGTCCTTCGAGTACATTAAGAACTCAACTGCGATCGCCAACCCATCTGCCAAGCGTGGCAATAAACACACAATATGGCATGGCGGCACGGTTGGTGCAGTGGCTGATACAGTCGGCTGCTGCGCACCGGGCCGTGGGTTCGATTCCCGCACGGAACAAATATTTGTACGATCTGCAGGTAGTTGTTCCGGGTCCGGGTGTATTGTATGTGGAATTCATGTCTGTAAACGCACCCACGACACAGGAGAAATCCTAGTGTGGGGCAACGTTTTTTTAAAGAAAAAAATAAAATGCAATAATATCGGTCGTTGTGGTGATCTTTGGGGAAGGCCTGTGTCCAGCAGTGAACATTATTCAGCCGAAATAATGTTATCAACAGTTATATCAATGTAGATGTGGCTCCTCAATCTAAACATCTGAACTGAGGAGCCACCTCGAACTCGGAAACTCACCGTTGACGACTACCATGGGTGGAGAGATATTATATATATGCCGAGAACCAACCGGGTGGAGTCTAAAAGGCTCCTAAATATCAATGAAGTTGATACACCACACAAAGGTACAGATAATCTATGAGCCCAAAATTACTACAAATCCCTTCATTACTAAATCTATGTAAAGCTGCTACAAATCCTGATAGCATATAATCGCTAGAGAACTTGCGACTAATCGCACGTCTAATCGCCAAGTATGCAGCCGCGACAAATTGGCGTCGTTTATATCCGTCAGGTACAGATGGTAACAGCGGTGTCTGGCAGTGAAAAACCCTATTATGCTGTAGAAAGTTATAGGTTTCTGTGGTATCTGTACGACAGGCAAGTTATGTGGGAGCATTACCAAGTTTTGCGAAGTAAGTCTAGTACGTATAGTATGGTCTAGGTTTAGGAATAGAGCAGATCATTATTTTCATACAAGTGACTTACAGCATTTAAAGTCGCTCAGCGAGCAATGGAGAGGGCTATGCTCGGAGTCTCTCTGAAGGATAAAATCAGAAATGAAGTGATCCGACAGAGAACCAATGTTATCGACATAGCTCATAGGATTAGTAAGCTGAAGTGGCAGTGGGCTGGCCATATTAGTCGTAGAACCGACAACCGTTGGGGAAAACGTGTTCTTGAGTGGAGACCGCGTCTTGGTAAACGTAGGGTGGGACGCCCCCAAGCTCGGTGGAGTGATGACCTGCGCAAGGTGGCTGGCAGTAGCTGGATGAGAGTAGCCGAGGATCGCGATCAGTGGCATGCACTTGAAGAGGCCTATGTCCAGCAGTGGACTGCGATAGGCTGATGATGATGATGATGATGACTTACAGCAGGAGAATATTTAGTAAGTCCCGCGCAAAATTCGCTGTAGTTTAACTAATCTTAAATCACTTTGGTAGACTTAGGATGGTTCAAACTGACACGAATTTGGCAAAGTACACCTGTACTTAGCTGCGCGTTAGATCCCTGCACGGTACAAAATTTCCGTTTGATCTACAGGTCATTAGAAAGATCAGCGCCTCAAAAGAAAGCTTAAGTGTAGTGCAGAAATGTTATCGAGTCTCTACTCAAGACTTCGCCCTGAGTGCAGAAATGTTATCGAGTCTCCACTCAAAAGACAGAAAAAGCAGCGTGGGACGGTCTCCAACAAGATGGATAGACGATATGGTGAAGGTAACTGGGAGTCGTTGCTTGCAGGCGGTATTATAACCGGTCGTTGTAGAAAACTATGGGCAACGCTTTTGTTTAGCAGTGGACGTCCTTCAGCTGATCTGATGATGATGACAGATTTTTACTCCGAGTAATTTATACGTGCCATATGATAATCTACACGATACGGGAACCGTGTGGTGCCAGCTACGAATAGCACCAACCCATCTCATCCTGTGGGTGTCGTAAAAGGCGACTAAGGGATTAGCCGAAAGATGGGCAGTAGCGTCCTTCGAATACATCAACAACTAAACTGCGATCGCCAACCCGCTTGCCAAGTGTGGTGATTATGGCAAAACACCCCAATGAGCACACAACATACCGATGTCGGTCGTTATGGTGATCTTTGAGGGAGGCTTGTGACCAGCAGTGGACTTTATTCGGCCAAAATGATGACCGGAACAATAAATTTTACAATCTGTATGAAACCTTAGTTTAACTATTCTATTCTGGTATAAAGACGGAGAAAATATATTTCAGGTTTATTCAGAACTTCTGTGATCATATCTCCGAACAACATTACCGCACACGCCCTTGTCACCGCTGTATAACAAACTGGTTGGAGCTTACACGCGACGCGCCACTCAGGTGACGGTTTGATGCAAACGCCACACGCCCGGCACCACAGAAAGTTTGACTTGAGTGTGCACTCAGGACGTAAGCTAAAGAAAAACGTTAAGACTGTTGTGCTCGAAATGAGGGAACATGTGGTTGCTAGCAAGGTCACTCGCTCTTGTGCGCAGCATAGCGCACAACGAGGCTTCGGCGGATACTTTAAAATTCACTCTGATATGGGTTTGGGGGCAGCCTCTTCAAAGTTGCCTACCCTTTGATAGAGTAGGTTACCTCTTTACGGCTCTAGTGTGATCTTACGAGGACCTGGAGCCTCCTTCGGTGCCGAAAATGACCGCTCCAGTGGTTTTAGCCGGTAGGAGCCACTTCGCCACACGAGATACACTTCGCCCTACCCCAGGGTGAAGGAAGTTCCATGAACAATTTCCACTGGACACCAATAAAAAAAAGGTTACCTCTTTACAGTCATACCTCCGAGATGTGCATATAGGATCACGCCTTTATAATCACCGATGGGTACGGCTCCGGAGTATTCGTTCTCGAGATCTCGGAGCTGCTCTAGAGTGCCGAAAATAACAGCCTAGGTGGATTTAGCTCCGTGTTAGGCCGTTGCGGGAGCCCTGGGGAGGTTTTTCCTGACCTTTCGAACACTATGCAGCATTCGTGGTCGCAGGAAACGAAAATCTGTAATATACGCGATGCAATCCGTTTCAAAGTGTTTTATTATAATATTGTCTATTTTTTTATTCTGTCTTGTAACAATCATTTAATTTATCACAAGAAAAGCTTAACACACTACTACCAGTTGAAAGACATGTTCTCCCAGACATTCCAACTACAATTGTAAGTTTGTAGACACAATACTGAAAGATTTACCATATTTTTTTACGACCCAAAGACATTAGTAAAAAACTAATTTATGTATATTTTCAAAATTTTGGCTTGGTTGTTTCGAAATAAAAGGAGGTAAGAATGGTCAATTTTCATCTATTGTTTAATAAATTTCTTTTAACTTTCTTTAATTTACTATTTACTTAAAAATTATTAAAAAATGAGACTCACTTAAGCTCTTCCATTTGATATGAGACACGGTCCAGTGCGCAAATCTCATTTTTAAATTTAATATTTTCCCATAGTCACCCCCATATTAAAAATTCATTTATTAACGTTACATTAAATTTCAACTTAATCGGCCCAGTAGATTCGGAGCAAATTGGCTGTGACAGACGAACAGACAGACCAGACTCACGAGTGATCCTATAATGGTTCCACCGATTTTCCAATCGGACGTTCGGAACATTGAAACTATTTTTTTTTCTGTTTTTTTGGAAGCTACAACTTCTTTTTTTATTCATCATCATTATCGTTTCAGCCGAGAATAGTCCATTGCTGGACAGAGTCGCCTTTTACGGGGCCCACGGGATGAGATGGGTTGGTGCTATTCTTAACCGACACCACATGGTAATATTTTTAATTAACGGATGGAATATTCCCCTTAAATTAATTCAAATTTTTTGTCAGTACCTGTATATACGCCATTGAAGAAAAATACGAACACAGTTTTATTTTTAAACTTCAGACTATTATTCGAACAGTAATTAGTTCAGTGTTTATAATCATTTCTATGTTCTAATGTATTATCATATCGATTAGATGACAAAAACAAGGCTATAGTGAATGAAATTGACGGCACGGTTGGTGCAGTGGCTGATACAGTCGGCTGCTGCGCTCCGGGTCGTGGATTCGATTCCCGCACGGAACAAATATTTGTATGATCTGCAGGTAGTTGTTCCGGGTCTGGGTGTATTGTGTGAGGAATTCATGTCTGTAAACGCACCCACGACACAGGATAAATCCTAGTGTGGGGCAACGTTTTTTAAAAACTAAACTAACTAACTAACTAAACTAAAATGATCAGTTTATAGGTAGGATCGTTATGTGAATTCGACGTCGACAATATGGAATTGAGGAAAATAAAATTTTGTTATTCAGTTATTCAGCTCAGTACAAATGTGACCATATTCTTATTAGGACACAACTGATATTTGTAATGTTTGGTTGAGTTTAATTTATTACAGCTTTCTGTACGATTTCTGGTAATTCCCTCCCTCATTGATTTCCACAATAATTGTGTCGACATTTAGGGAAGAATATGCCAGTACTCACCACGCTTGGCAGGCGGGTTGGTGAGCGCAGTATGGTTGCTGTACCACAGAAGGGTCGCTGCTGCCCATCTCTCTGATTTAAAGGCCCTTAGTCGCCTTTTACGATACCCACGGGAGGAGATGGAGTAACGGATTAACGGATTATAACGCGTGTATTACAGATTTTTATATTCATTTTTTTATTAATGGAATGCCTTATTCTAGTAAGTACATCATATTAAGTAAGTACCTACTTGTTACTTTTTTTATATTCTTTATTAAGGCCACCGTAACTAATCGCAATACCCCCTGTACTAGTTTATACTGTATTGCTATATTCTTAATCTGGACACTACACGGAAATTCACGGTGTTGTCGTCTATATAAACTCAAATGTAAGTCTTTTACTGGGTTGCGAAGCTTGTAACATCACATCATATTAAAATAAACATCTAAACTCAACTTAAGCTTACAATGAAAATCGCTTCACAACTATGTGACGTAAAAACCAGCAGTTTCAACAAAGGCAAACATGTCCAAACTTTGGCAATATATTCGCAAGCGTAACTGCGACATGCTGTCATGGCCTGATTGGCAACAGAGCATTCTATATTGGGATCACGACGTGATCAATAAGTAAAATGTTTATTTATAGCTTACTTTCAGCCTATGTGTGAAAATATTTTACTAGAAAGAAAAGAAAGAAAAAGTTTTTATTTCTACGCGCAATTGACACACACAACACTTAACACAAAACTTAAAACTAGACTTTCTTCAGCCAACATAATAATAACATTATAAAAAAACAGAAATATAAAAAATTGTAGCACGGATTTTAAATAAAACTTCTCAGTCCGTAAGAAATTAGATCTCTGATAATCCAGTTTATAAAGTTCAATGGATCTGTATTATCTGTGGTTGTGGTTTCTCGATGTAATAAAAAAAGAAAAAAGTAGTATGTCTAAGTAATCTGTGCAACCAAACAACAACAAATAGGTTACAGTTATACACAACAAATGAAATAAATTATTGATGTACAAAATTGTGCGTCGTATGTGCGCAGAAATGTAGGTAATTGCTCAGCATTATGCCGTGGCTCCGGACGAATCTAGAGCCAACAGCGCTGGTTTTCAGCAACAACCTTACCATAGGGTAGTCCAATACTAGCTTAGATTGATAATATTCTATGGTCAATGGTCCCACTTGACTATACGTATCATTCTACACCTATTATCAATCATTTAGTATAAATAATCAGCCAATAACTGCTCCACTGCTCGGCACGGGTCTTTTCTCACGATGAGAAAGGTTAAGCATTAGTACACCACGCTGGTCTAGTGCAGGTTGGCGGCCTACACACACCATTGAGAACATTTTGAAGCTCTCTCTGATGTGCAAGTTTCCACACGATGTTTTCCTTCACTGTTAACGCAAGTGATACTGGAATTCTGATCCGCAAAGGGATCCGAAAAGACAAAGATGCGAGCCGAGATAGAAGTCAGACTCTTAGAGGCTAGGTTATTACTGCAAATTTAGTATAATCTATTATTAATAAGTCACCCAACCTAAATTACCCAAAAAGGACCACGTTTCTGAGTATATAAGCAACCGTAACTGTCCAACCACCCATTAATTGAGCCCTTTGGGTTAGCTTCACTTTTGCTTTTCAATGTATTATCTTCACTTAATAAACACCATTATTATAGTCATAAATTATTAACTCTACAGAGGACCTTATTTATCCTTTCGGGGACACGCACTTTAGGATCAAAGAAACACATTGCTTTCAACATCCATCCTTGTATCAGGGTTAGGCCATTAGTGTTTCTACTGTATCATGGTGTCTTTATAAACACAAACATCCAGATTAACAACTAGTCTCTTAACCATATACAAAACATATTGGTTCCATGCGAGGTAAAAACCAGTGGACATAAGAAAGAGCAGCGCTAAGCCATGGCTGGTGAAATAAGCAAATCTTTAACCAAAATAATTCATTTCGTAATCAACCCTCTTAATTATATTTGGGGTTGATATAGGTAGTCTGGTACCAAATACTACAATTTAACCAATAGCCTAGTAGTTGAACGCTTGCCTTCCATCCAGAAGGGCCTGAGTTCGATCCCGGCCCGCACCTCTGCTTTTCAGATTCATGAGCGGATCAGAATTAGATTATCACTTGCGGTAACGGTGAAGGAAAAACTCGTGAGGAAACCTGCACACCTGAGAGGGCTCCAAAACCTTTTAACTGTGTGAGTAGGCTCCAAGCCCCACCAGGCTATAATGGTGGACTAAGGCCTAACCTTTCTCATCGTGAGAAAAGGCCCGTGCCCAGCAGTGGGACAGTAATGGGCTGATTAGATATGTATGTAACCCTAATTTTGGAAGATATAGATATGAAAAGGTATATTTAACTTTAAAGCAGCACGTATCGCGGGACCAAAGCAACGCAACCAACCTTAGCCAGAATAATCAAATATTAGAGTAGAATTAAAACAATTACAGATTCACAACTTGATATAAGCATCGTTGGGGATGAGGGCACCTATTATTAGACACCTCATCCCCCATGACAGCCCTCCCACCCTCGTAACGGGCGGATCAATAGCTGCGGGGAATTATAATAAATACTGGTTTATAGTCATTTGTCAGAATTATGTCCTTCGGTGATAATCCTCATGCAAAATGATGATTTTGTGTATCAGATTGTTTCCCGGTTATATTACTTTTTTTAAGATTAGAATTCAAAAGCATTTGGAAATAACTTAGATGCTGCCGCCATTTTGTTTCTAGTTATTGGTAGAAATATAAATTAATTTAAATTGTACCACTTTCTTCAGTGAATGTCATGAACTATATGTGTTAAATTAGAAACAGCAGGCTAAGAATGAGCGTCAGCTTTTATACCAATTCATTTAAATTTTAAAATATATTACTCAAACGAAGCAGTTGATTCTGCCTTTGGCAAAAACAAGTTGATCCAACAATTTGGTGACAAGTGTTGGTCCAACAAAAGAACGTCCATCACTCTTTTGTATTGTTAAAATCAAGAATAATCAAATATATTATATAAATAAAGTAATGTCTACCGTGTGGTGCCGGCTCAGAATGCCACCACCCCATTTCATCCCGTGTGTGTCGTAAAAGTCGACGTCGGCGATTATGGGAAGACCTCCCAATGAGCACACAACACATCCATATGGGTGATTTTGTGATATTTGGGGAGGCCTGTGTCCAGCAGTGGACTTCATTCGACCGAGATGATGAGGTAACAATAAAGTCGTCTCACATACATTCCCACATCAATACAAATACTATGTATTAAATACTATTCATATCTGATTTATCACGTGTCCAATAACCTTTACATATTTATAGATATCGGCTTATTACCGAACGCGGGATAAGCCTGTTAGCTTTCAATAGACTTCTGGTAACATTTCACGAAAGGTCGATTGTATGATAAAATTTATACGCTCCCATTCTGGTGAACGAAAATAGTATAAATGTGACAGATGTTTGTTCCCACGTGAATACATTTTTTGGTCCTTTTGCCCTACGGCTTAGGTAAGATGAGTTAGGAGTTTAGTGTTCATATACGAGTTTATATATGTTATAGTCCGAGCCCGATGTGTCATCTCTTTACGGAATGACTAGACCATCCTTGGTTTGATCAACGACTTTTGTCAAACCTCGAATAATTGATTTTCGTTTCGACCTTTAACTGACGCATTTTTGCACAAACTTAATTTTTTTTATTGCTGTCCAGTGGAAATTCTACATGGAATTTCCTTCGCCCCGGGGAAGGGCGAAGGGGTATGCCTAATCACTTCTAGATCTAGGTACATTCTTGTAAACACGTACTTACATATACTTAGCGAGTTGACTAGTTCATAGCACGAACAACTTGCGAGAAAATCTTCGTATCGTAAAGTTAATGTGAGGCATTTTAAATCTAAAATACAACTGTCCTATAACATTTTCGTTTAAATTTCTACGACAAACAATTCGTATCTTAAATAAGTACGAATAAAGTCTTCCGTTCAAAAAAAAGTGCGAATTCGTATAGTTCTCTCACATTAGCGATACGATACGAATACTTACTCGCAAGTTTTTCGGGCTAGGGCTACAGTAATCAAACCCAGGACCAGGTTCGGTACCCGCTTTTAATCGAAATGACCACCATAGTGATCGGTCATATTCAATCAAAAGGATATTTTCGGCCCTTCTCTTAATAGCCCAATTATCGCCTTTTTGAGTGTTTCTACTGCGTCTGTCTCCTCGTAACCATGATTAGTGCAACCCGGTGGAAACAGCGATTTAAGGTTTTATGCATGTTATTTTAAAATATTATCATACAAAGTTGATGATCAGCAATGATCCAGCACCTGCTATTTTCCTTCATTCCGTGCAATCACTTCCTTTATGCAAATTGCACCCTACCAAAAAGCCAAGAATATGGTAGGACGGTTTTGAAATGTACATAGATACTTGCACTATAAGGGTCCTCCCTTTTGTACCATTGGGTCTAAATTACTGTACCAATTTTGGCAAACGAGCGCGTCAGCTGTTGTTAGTTCCACGACAAGGATATTCACGCCTTTTTCCTCATAGATTGAGGAGAATTACAGGCAAAATTAATAAAGGATGTAATTATAGTATATTACGAGTAAAGTAGAGAACATTTTCGCAATATTATACACAAATGGTGAAGGTCGCTGGGAGTCGTTGGATGAGAGCGGCATGTGACCGCTCGTTGTGGAAATCTAAGGGGAAGCCTTTGTTCAGCAGTGGACGTCTTGTGGCTGATATGATGATGATGATGAGGGGAAAGGCAGCTCGACTTGGGAAGCTTCACGCTTTTACAAGTTAAAGTAATACCAGCTTTGTATTGCTGTATTTCGGCGGTTAGTGACGAGTATCGTAAGGCCATCTGCTTCCCAGTTTCCCCTAGGAATCGGCATCATATCGGTTACATAGTCTCGTACGTGTTACCGGGGAAATTGGTGGGCCGCCTTTTTTCTGAGCTTAAAAACTAGGCAGCGGTAAAGGGAAGGCGTTTTTAGGAGCTGTCTTATATTA
The DNA here is from genome assembly GCA_947459985.1 of Diloba caeruleocephala. Classification (NCBI taxonomy): domain Eukaryota; kingdom Metazoa; phylum Arthropoda; class Insecta; order Lepidoptera; family Noctuidae; genus Diloba; species Diloba caeruleocephala. Next base: position 1,037,886 of record OX381627.1, on the reverse strand, counting down.
TGTTGATGTTCAAAAGTACCATTACCAGCGCTGGAGTACTGCCTATGCAGTATTTTAGCAAATAGCTGAATGGGAGATCCGCGAGCTGATTAGCTAAAACAGCAACAGCAGACGCGATAGCAGATCGCGCAGCCAAGGATCCACCGGTGGCGAAGCGTCAAACAAATTGGTACTACGTAAGGCATCGCCCGCCAGTCGCTATTGTGGAAGATGCATAGTTACTAGCGCCAGTAGCCACCAGTGGAACTAAAAATAATGAACGTTTTTAGTTCTTAGTTTTAGTAGTGATTGCACGACAGAGGCGCGTCAGAGATCTTCGCCTGTTTCGTCGCTATCGACAAATAGGTAATACCAAATTGACGTTTGACAGCGGCGTTGGAGCAATTGGCACTATGTGTAGTTTTTTTGTTGCAACGTTAATATTTTAGAGATCAATGGGTTGAGGAGGAAACAGCACTTCAATATAACGTTTTTGTTAACTAGTTATAAGAATGTATGTATATTGTGTGCAAATTAACAAAAATCTTTCTTTCTTTCTTTCGTTTTAATTCACTGACTAGTCTAATATGGCGGATCATAATGGTGAACAGCAAACTCGTTTGCCCTATCTAATATGTAAAAAACAAACGCAACTGTTTATGTATTAATTACCAAATTAAAGATTCATGCATCAGCCCGGTAACTCCATTTTTAAACATTCTCAAACAAACTCTACATTAAACGGTCGTGAAGGAAACACACTACAATCAGCACTTATTGCCAAACTGATCGGTGTTCGCAGTATTTTATTATTATCGTACAGGATAATACTGCTGCCTAACCATTGGCAATATCCCTTCTATCAGACACACGGGTAGAGTGAATCACATCATCTTTGATGGAGTTTACACATTCAAGTTCAGTCTTTGTCCCTAAATGGACAGTCTATCTAATAATTTAAATCTTTTTGTTATTAATTGTATTATTTTAATTCGAAAGCAAAGTAATTCTTATATCAAATCGACGCCAAAATAACAAACAGTTCTTAGATTTTATCTATCTATCTGTTTGTTTGCTGATCACTTGAAAAGCCTTGAGGGATTTCGATGGGATTTTCAATTTCACCTCAGTAGGTAAATATAGTTTGAACAATCCTTCTATACATAGTATGTTTAGTCTTACGCAAAGAATATGAAGGACGAAGTTTCGAGAAAAAGATAGAGCAAAAATAATTTACATATCGCTTTGAAAATAAAATGCAGTATCATTTCTACCAAGATAAAAACGAAGAACATAGATAGTTAGAACTTCATAGTTATGAGAATGAATGAGGACCATTCCGTCTGAGTTGCATGAAATGACTCCAGTTTGTAATGAACGCTGGTAATAACGAACGGAATTAATATTAAGAGAGCGCGAGTTTCTTTCTTGATAGTCCTAAAAATGATGACTCTGTAGATTTGAAATTTATTTCTTGTATATTTAAGTGATGTCCTGCTTTTGCGGATTTGTCATTACACTGGTTTGCTATGTGGGTCAACGCAAATATGAACAAATAGCTTAGTCTGCTTTACTGGACAACCGGACATAGCCTACATATCGGCTTTAAAATATAGTTTACTAGCTCCTGCCCATGGGTTCATTCACATTGATCGTGTCTTTCATATTTACGTAAACCGACCGCCAACAAAAAAATCTTAGTAAGAAGAGTAGTAGTCTTTTTTACAATACAGTTTTTATACCAAGTTTGTTGTCTTGCGCTACTTTGCCAGGACAGAGGATTTTGCGGTTGGAAACAAATGAGCAGATAAACTTAACTACTTACTACTTTCTTAACCTTAAAACCTATCTCCGGAAAACTAACCTTAGTTTCGAGATAAAAAGTATCCCACGCCCTCTCCGGCTTAAGTTTAAGGTCAGTGCAATATTTATTTGAAATCAAACAAACGGACACACTTTCAGAGTTATAATATTATGTATGGATAAGTGTATTTTAGCATGCACAGTGGCTGTGATTATTCTTCATAATAACATCGAAGTTTTACACGCCAGATTGAATAAACTAAATCCTAACTCACCACATTATTTTTTATCATTTAATTTATTCTTTATTGTACACAAGTATTTTAATTTAAACAATAAATACAAACTTTTATGTACAAAGGCGAGCTTAACTCAGAATTGAGTTTTCTACCAGCAAACCCTTTGATTTTTAGAGAGATTGTGTCGTTTATGAGGGCCAAGACACGTGTACGTAGTAAGAAATCAAAGTTACAGTTATACAAAAACCAAATAAAAAAAAAAAAAAAAAAAAAAAAAAAAGCCTTATATCATACAAATATGATACCATATAATATGCTTATAAGTACATAAATAAATTCAAATTTATAAATATGATATATAAATATACATATATATATATATATGTATATATAGACTGAAATACATACATAATATACTTAAAAGTCATATAGAAAGGAAATGCTTCTTAACTTTTGTCTTAAAGGTGTTCAGAGTACGGGTGTCACGCAAAGAATGAGGTAGCGAATTCCATAGACGTACTGCACGTATGGTGAAAGAATTGTCATAACGACTGGAAGTGTGGCGAGGAGTTCTAAGGAGTAGAGAAGAAGCTGAGCGACAGGGTTTGCCTCTAGGCACAAGATACTCAAAGCGCTCACGAAGATAGACAGGAGAATTCGGATTATGGAGAATAGAGTAGAGAAGAGAAAGTATATGACAATCACGGCGCCTCCGAATAGGTAGCCACTTCAATCTGGTTCGAAATTCTGACACATGGTCATATTTACGGAGACCGAAAATGAAGCGAATACACAAATTCTGGAGACGTTCTAGTTTGTTTAGGAGTTCCTCCGACGCGTCCAAAAAACATACATCAGCGTAGTCTAAGTGAGGCAGAAGAAGAGATTGTGCAAGAATTACTTTAGTTTGAAATGGGAGGAACTTCTGAAGACGTTTGAGGGACTGAAATGAGCAGAAAACCCTCCTACTAACTTCTGCAACGTGAACATTCCAGGAGAGGTTGGAATCAAAGAGGACACCCAAGTTTTTTGCGCTTATCAAACTGGCTATAGAAACGCTATCATACACGATAGGCGGGAGACACTGAGAATTCAAGAGGTTAGACATGTATCTACCACCAATAATGAGAGCTTGCGATTTTGTGGGATTGACTAAAAGGCCAAAAGATTTAGCCCACTTGTTAATATTCTCAAGGTCATTATTGATGGCATTAATAGCTGTAGCGTACTCCTCAACTTTAAAATGTCGGTATAACTGCAAATCGTCTGCATAGAGATGATAATGAGAAGTTAGGACCTTTGTGATGGCATTTATAAAAACAGAGAAGAGAAGAGGTGAGAGGACGCCACCTTGTGGAACACCCACAGCCAAATCATACCACTCAGAGGAGGCCTCATGAGAGCGAACCGACTGCGAGCGACCCCGAAGATAAGAGTTAAACCATGCAATTGCAGAAGACGAGATATTAAGAGAGGATAGAATACCTAAGAGGATGTCAAAATCAACTGAATTAAAAGCACTGCTAAAGTCCAACAGGACTAGTACCGTTAGCATTTTGTTTTCCATGGCCAGTCGGATGTCGTCAGTTATTTTAACTAGTGCCGTTGCAGTACTGTGGCCAGGTCGAAATCCAGATTGATAAGGACTTAACAGGCTATTAGAAGAGAGATAAGATGACAGTTGATTTTGAACAACGCTCTCAAGGACCTTAGACAGGATAGGAAGAATGGATATGGGTCGGAGCTGGGATACCGAAGAGGGATTAGGAACTTTGGGAATTGACAGGACGTGAGCCCTTTTCCATGCTATGGGAAAGGAGCTTGTCTCGAGAGAGTAGTTAATAATATGGGCAATGACGGGTACGAGTTCATTTAGGACGGGGAGAAGCATTTGCAGCTGAATGCCATCATCACCTACTGCTTTCGTGGAAATGGAAAGGATGTATTGTTTTATATCTCGTTCTGAAATTGGTTGAAAAGAGAAAGAAGTACATACTGGCAGAGAAAGATTAGAAAGATCATTTAGTGTAGAAGATTTAATATTGTCATCTAGAGTAACCGGAGATTTGGAGAAATGTGCGTTAAGTGCATTTAGGTCCATTACGGTGGTGCTGTCATTGGAAGATTTTCCGATACCAAACGACTTCAGAAATTGCCATACTTGTGATGTGTTGAAATTTTGAATTGAGTTATGGATGTGGCGCCTTTTAGCATCCCTACACATACGACTGCAGCGATTTCGCAGCTGTTTGTACTGAGTCCAGTTTTCATCCGTAGGGTATTTTCTGTACTTTCTCTTGATCTTATCACGCTTAGACATAAGTATTTTAATATCATCAGATAACCATGGTGCTGGGTGGTGTTTCACTTTCACTTTTTTTAAAGGAGCATGCGCATCGTAAATAGCCAACACAATCTTGTTAAAGGTAGACACCTTAGAGTCCAATTGATTACAACTGTAAATAGAAGACCAGTCAATTCTACCCACTTCAGTCCTCAGACGCTCAGAATCAATGTTTTTGAAACTACGAAGCAACAGAAATTTTGCCTTGCGTTTTGGAGAGCGAATTTTGTAGGAGAGAAATATAAGATCATGATAGGAAAAAGAAGCAGGGAGCTGTCCATGTAAAGCTACTCTGTTAGGGTCAGAAACAATAATTAGATCTAAGAGTGAAGGAGTACAGTGAGGAGCCCGATGAGTAGCATTTAAGGGAAGGATTTGCATGTTGACAGATGAGACAAGTGAGAGTAGTTTACGGCTGCGCAAATCATCTCTAAGTAGGCAAGTGTTGAAGTCTCCGAGGATAATTAAATGGTCATATACTGAGGAGAGATATTCTAATTTGTGTTCAAAGGTGGAGAAATAATCAATATGACATGAAGGGCTATAGTAAACACCTAAAAGCAGCTTAGTGTGTTGGAAGTCGACTTCAATAAAAAGGTGCTTTGCGAATTTGGAATAATCACTCGGAGACTGATCTACTAATTTATAAGTGAGGTCCCCACGAAGGTAGATAGCGACACCTCCGCATCCCTTGCCTGTTCTGTCATTACGCACAATCTTGTAACCGGGGAGAGAATATTGCGTGGAAGGGAGTGCTGGTTTAAGAAAAGATTCGGAGACAAGGACAGCATGAATAAGTTCGGAGTCAAAGGATGACAGCAAATCAGAATAGTGAGCGGGAATACTTTGAGCATTTATATGTACAGCGTTAAAAAAATTGCGGTAACAGGAAAAAGTGGAAAGAAGTTTATCGTGCAGATGCAAGGAATCATCGCTTAACGCACTAGCGAAGCTCTCATCAGACGCGGAAGAAGACGAACATGAAGCAAAACTTTCGTTTATATCATCTAACATAGTTATACTTAAATATATAATTATAATAAATAAATAAATAAAAAATAAATAAAAAAACTATATAGATAAAATACAATACTTAAACTACTTAAACTAAAAACAAATTAAATGAGCAAAAAAAAAAAAAAATGTCTAATAATCCCCGATGCACACACAAGCCGCATCGACAAGTAATGGATGAAAATCCAAGAGGCCAAACTAGATAGAAAATATTAATCTTACAAGTGTTCGACTCTATTTTGACGTTTAAAAGTTTAGATTGTTTTCGAACGAATTACGATTACTTAGTAGGCAAACGTCAAAACATAGAACACATTAAAAATTTATAAAATCACAATTAAATCACTATTGACCAAGAGATAAAATAAGATAAAAAGTAAAGTGAAATAGAAAGAAAAGAATTGTGAACATATCCTGTACCATCATTTCGCTGGTTTACGCTGCCTCTTATCTGGAACTGTATTTGTTGGTTTTGTTGGCGAAGCTACTTCCTTGGTGGCTCCTACAGCAGTGTCACTAAGTGTCGACGCAGCCACCGGGAATTCCACTAGCAGCTTACGAAGATCAGCTGCTGTCTCTATCTTCCGGCGTACTTTACTTGACCCTGGAAGCTGAACTATCACTTTGCCCTCGGAGGTCCAACACTGGCTCATACCATAGTGTTTACGGGCGTCCATGAACACATCATGACGAGGCTTGGTCAAGAATTCCGTCAGAGTCACCCCTGAGCCCTTCAACAAAGACTTTTGTTGCCACACTTCACTTCGCTGCATGTAGTTTTGGAAACGGATCAAGACAGGACGAGGCTTGTTTTTATTTACTCCGAGGCGATGGCAAGCAATGATGTCAACTGATGAGATGTTGCTCAGCTTAATCTGGCCAGTGAATATGTTGATCACACTAGATAACAGATCCGCATCTTTCTCATCAGACAGGCCATGAAGGAGTAGAACCTGTCGACGAGATGCCATCTCATGCCTATCCAATCCAACCACTAATAGCTCCATCTGCGTTTTAAGTGCACTTATTGTCTTCCAGATTATGCACTTGAAGTCTATGAAGTCCTTTGACAGGCTGGCAATGGTCTTGTGAGATGTCTCATTACCACTGGCACATTTTAGATCGTCTTCATATTGTGTCATCCGGGAGTTAAAGGTTGATGACAGCTCCTCCATACAGCTCGACAGTTTGGAATATAGGTCCATAGTGGTGTAGTGATGATAGTGCAATGCAAAAGTGACACTTAGAGGAAATGTGATTAGCTTGGTGAGTGCAACAGAGATTAATGTAAAGTTTTACAATAAAGTTAACATTAAATATTAGCTTTAAATATTTTTTACAAGTTAAAGTATATACTAGCACTTTACTACGATGTTTAATTTTTGACTACCCTCTGAAGAAAAAAATCATCATCATATTAGCTGCAAGAGATCTACAGTTGGCCATAGATCTTGTCCCTATATCTCTCTTTCCGATCGTATATACATAAAACACACATAATCGTGTAAGTACACAACTCACAACGTAACCTAAGGTACTTTCGCTATTTAAACGTAATCACTAACATGAAACTCAACAGAGCGACTCACGTACGGAAGGACCAAAAAATAAAATTCAAATGTTAAGTGTCTGTATAATCGTGTCATCAACAATAATTCGCGTGCCATCTGATAAATGTAGGTTGTATGTATTTTGCATATTTATTGCACCGACGTACGGTACGGATTTTACTATGTGCTTCGGTTTAGAATCGGCCTACGCATCTGTTGGTGAGATTGAAGATTTAAGATGACTTTCAAATTTAATATATTTTTCAAATAGTAAATTTTTACAATTGTTGTCGAATTGCATTTTTTTAATAAATTTGGTATCTATGTTAATTTAAGTATTTATATCTCGTTTATATTCAGGTCATGTTCGCGGCAGTGAGCAGGGATGTGGACAGAGGCAGTATTTAAACAGGTTTCTTCCTATGCCTCTTGTACTGCCTGGTGACCGCGAAATTGGCGGCATTTGTGCTGCAGTGAAAGGGCAGTGTAAGTGCGTGGATGCAGAAGAAAGTACGTAATGTTACGATAAATCGCTATCATAAACTCATTTATCATTGCCTCATGCAACGGCATCTTTTTCATTTTATGTCTGTTTAATGCATTCAAATAGTGGGCTACACTCAACATGCGCAGAGCCGACCCCTCAAACATTCATTTGTATCAGATATTCGTCGTAGTCATCATCTTTCGCTAAGCAGTAGTGTTGTAGTGTAAACTGTAGACATTACTGTGATCCGATTAGAGGGGCACTGTAGTTAGTGAAATTATTGGGCATAAAGACTAAATAACTAAGGTCTCGAGGTTACGAGCGCAGTGTGGTGCCTCGCAGGACTGGTCCCAGGTAGTATTACAAATGTTGTGGGCAGGCATGACGCTCACCATTACGCGAATGATATTTTTAATTTTTATTTTATTTATTTTAAGGGAAAACAAACAGTAATATTAAGTCTTATACAATGGTTTTAAAACTAGACTAAATGAATATACTACCCACTACATTTTCCATAGATGATTTTATAGAATTTAAGCTGTTAGTTCCGTGTGGTGTCCGGATTAAGAATATAGCACCACTCCATCTCCTCCTGTGGAGGTCGTAAAAGGCGACTATGGGAATCTAAACCAGAGGGATGGGCAACAGCGTCCCTTCTGTGAAACGGTAGCCATACTGCGCTCACCAACCCGCATGCCAAGCGTGGTGAGTATTGGCAAATACCCTCACCTTATTTCCTATTGCTGTGGCTATCAGGTATTAGTCTAATACAACCTTTTGTATTTTATTTAAATTATTAATCATAACTAACAATTATACAACTAATGTTTCATAAAATGTTCATTTCGGTGAAATATTGTGTAATAAACGACCTTATTCCCATTAAACATACAATAATATATGTTATTTACTAAAAATTATGATAGTATACTAATAGTAATATTTACAAGTATAAAATAATACATTTGCTTGATTACAATCACATAATTTGCCGTGTGGTGCCGGCTCAGAATGCCACCACCCCATTTCATCCCGTGGGTGTCGTAAAAGTCGACTAAGGGATTAACCAGAGGATGGGCAGCAGCGTCCTTCGAGTAAATTAACAACTTAACTGCGATCGCCAACCCGTCTGCCAAGCGTGGCGATTATGGCAAGACCCCCCAATGAGCACACAACACACCATATCGGTCGCTGTGGTGATCTTTGGAGGAGGCCTGTGTCCAGCAGTGGATTTCATTCGGCCGAAATGAAATCACATAATACTTTAGTACACACTTACCTTTGTTAGACGCTTCATGTTTATCGATCAATCGATACTTGACTGACCTCTGGCATACAATGGAGCAATGCATATTCGAGTATGTCTATTAAAGGGGTATCTACCTATAAGGGTCACTTATGACATTTTGTGTGAATAGTACTCAGTACCTCAAACCTGCTATTAATTATATGTCATCAGTCATTCCGTGCAGGTTTTGTCTCGGAATCTCTTGAATATGAGTGATTAAAAATTGTTTTGTTTGTTTGTTTGTTCTCAGTACAGAAGTAGCGTCAACAAAGCGTTATTCTGAATTAGTACATTAAATGCATAGCCACTGTAGAGTGTAACATTGTATGACATAATATTATATATAATTGGTATCAGGTCTCATGAACTGGTGACACTGTTTCCATGCTAACTATCTATACAAATAAATAAAATTGAAGTGTCTGTTTGTAATGTCAAAATAACAGCTTTTTACTAAATGCATACGAAAGTATATACGGGACATATCACAAAAAAACAATTTTTTACTTTTTTGTCTGTCTGTCTGTCTGTCTGTCTGTCTGTTTGTTCCGGGTAATCTCCGAAACGGCTGGACCGATTTTGACGGGACTTTGACTGGCAGATAGCTGATGTTCTAAGGAATAACTTAGGCTACTATAATTTTAGAAAAATAATAAGGGTTCTGCGCAAAAAAAATTCCTTGAAATCCAATACGTATATATATATGTATATATATATATTCTACGTCAAGTGTCTATGTCGAAGTACTCTAAATTGCTTTTAAATTAAACGCGGGTGAAACCGCGGGTTCCAGCTAGTAATAGATAAGTTTGCCTTGTATAACCCACGGAACGCGGACCTTAGCACCAACCCCACGGCAATCAGAGTTCGTGAATATTCTATTTAACGGGCTGTAGATTCGCTTTTTGCGTGTAACCTTTTGATGTAGCGTGGAATTTGATTTGTCGCGAGTTATTTTGACGGCTTTTAGTTTGACAAAAGCAGTAATTCCGTGTTGTGAATATACTTTTATTGCACTTACAGCACACCTGGAGCATCGTGTGTAACCAGCCTCGGTTCCGACCATACTGACTGGCTAGTCATTTCTCCACTACTCCAATATTGCTCGTGGCAATACGATAGATCAAGGATAAAATTAACACGTTGCTGCCGCTTCCTACCTGATTCCAGATTTATGTACGGCACGGCTGTTACTGTCGCTAAACGATTGGTTTTCTGGACTACACGACCTGTAAGGTCACGGATTTAATTTCCGCACAAACACATATTTTTATAGCCTACAAGTAGTTGTTTCGGGTGTCAGTGTAAATGAATGTGATGTGAGATGGTACGATTTATGTCTGTAAACTGTACCCACAACACAAGAGTGAGCCAACGTTTAAAACGGGCATTATCCATTACATCAGCTAAAGGAGGTACACTGTTTCCCCCATAGGTTTCCATAGCAACCGGTTACATGCCACCCGCATCGAAAGACTCTCAGCGACCTCCAGGTTGTCTGTCCATCTTATTGGACGCCTTCCCACGTACGCAGTCTCAACTCAAGAGCCTTTCTGCCCATTGAATCTGTTCTACAAACTGTGTGGCTCGCCCATTACCACTTCAGCTTACTAATCATTTTGACGGCACATTTGGTGCAGTGGCTGATACAGTCGGCTGCTGCGCTGAAAAAATAATAATCTATGTTGCTTTACTTCTGCTATGGATCTCCTCATGTTACTCCTATACAAAATACGAATATGAAATAAGGATCTGAACACTATTGCGATATACACGTCGCGGTGTGTTGCGTTGCAGAGTGTTGTCGCGTCGCGCAAGTAGTACACGACATCTTTCGGCTATATCTCCTCCTTTATTGAGATCTCCAGGCAATGTGTCCGGACATGTACTACAAATGATTTGATTTTGCCTTGAGCCTGTCAAGTAAATTCTCCTTTCATGAATCATCATCATCATATCGGCCAAAGGATGTCCATTGCTGAACAAAGGCCTTCCTCGAAGACTTCCACAACGAGCGGTTACATGCCGTTTGCAACCAACGGCTCCCAGCAACCCTCACCAGGTCGTCTGTCGATCTTGTTGGAGGTTGTCACATGCTGCGTTTTGCAGCGCACGGTCTCCATTCGAGAACCATTTTGCCACAACGGCCATCACTTCTACGATAAATGTGCCCCGCCCACTACAACTTTAGTATAGTATCACTGCAGCTATATCGGCAACTTCCACGGATCTTCTCATTTCTGATTCGATCTCGTAGAGAAATGCCAAGCATTGCTCTCTCCATAGCTCGCTGAGTGACCTTGAGCTTCCTTATGGGGCCCATAGTGAGCGACCACGTCTCTGTTCCATATGTCACCACTGGTAACACACACTGGTTAAAGACTTTCGTCTTGAGGCATCACGGTATTGTAGACGAAATGACGTTGCGAATGGAACACGATAAGATAAGATAAAGTATTTTTATTCATGTTTTGCCGTGTGGTGCCGGCTCAGAATGCCACCACCCCATCTCCTCCCATGGGTGTCGTAAAAGTCGACTAAAGGATTAGCCGGAGGATGGGCAGCAGCGTCCTTCGAGTACATTAACAACTCAACTGCGATCGCCAACCCGTCTGCCAAGCGTGGCGATTATGGCAAAACCCCCCAATGAGCCCACAACACATCCATATCGGTCGTTGTGGGACCTTTGGGGGAGGCCTGTGTCCAGCAGTGGACTTCATTCGGCCGAAATGATGATTCATGTAAAACCATTTATAGGCACTTATGAATAGTCAACACTTTAGTTGCCGCGTTCCGAGGTGCAGATTTCCTATTGAGAAGAACGGGCAAGAAACTCCATGGTGCTCTTTTTAAATCATATTGGTACAATGTGAGGACAATGCAGGAGAAAAGAGTTAAAACTTCTTAAAAAATATTTTTTTTAAACACTAGTTTTTCTCCTGTGTCGTGGGTGCGTTTACAGACATGAATTCCACATACAATACACCCAGACCCGGAACAACTGCCTGCAGATCGTACAAATATTTGTTCCGTGCGGGAATCGAACCCAGGACCCGGAGCGCAGCAGTGGACTGTATCAGCCACTGCACCAAATGTGCCGTCACTAAACAAGCTTGATTTTAATATTTACCAGAGTTTTTGATTCAATTGTCATGACAGCATTAAGATGACCAATCCCAACAGACAGCACTCGTTCACGAGCATGACGAGATTGAATATTCATGAATATTCTCATATAACTGAAAAGACTGCGTGTAACACCTCAGCACAACTCCTTTATTTATCATAGTTATAAACATTGACTGTCGCCATAAATAGTGGATAAGTTTCAATGGTAAGCTCATAACCACGGCTGTGAGACGCGGCGCGTCAAGGCGGCGCCATGATCATATGTTGGGGTTGTTATTACTGTCGGCTGTTGAAATAATGGTATGGAGGTCACCGACCTCCTTGCTTATACCATTACTTTCTATATTATTATCCAGAAGCAGTGCGTGCGGTTGAAGAGATTAGAAATTGTCTTATTTTTACGAGATTTCAGGCGATTCATTAATAATAATTTTTATTTCTCTCTTCACAAAGGTTTCCTTCACCAAATTCATGCATTGGTAACATTCAAATCTAGGGCCAAATTTTTGAAGTGAAAAATTATTTTAGCGCGGTACGCATATTTTTAGATGAGATAAAATCTCTGGACTCGCGACACCGTTACGAGACGCTTGAAGTGAAAACTTCTTTTAGCGCGGTACGCATATTTTTAGACGAGATAAAATCTCCTAACGCGCCAAAATAAGTTTTCACTTCTGTCGGCACTCCCGGAGTGCAATTTTTTTATCCGTAAAACTTTCACTACACGTAACCAGTTTAAGTGATTTATTCCTGACCGGATCTTTACAACAATTAACTCATTGCGTGTAGTAAAATTTATCTATACAAATAAGTAAAATTAAGATGTTTGTTTGTAATGTCAAAATAACAGCTTTTTACTAAATGTATATGAAAGTATGTACATTACATATAACAAAAAAAATGATTTAAATATTTTTTGTCTGTCTGTCTGTCTGTTTGTTCCGGGTAATCTCCGAAACGGCTGAACTGATTTTGATAGGACCTTCACTGGCAGATAGCTGATGTTATAAGGAATAACTTAGGCTACTTTTATTTTAGATAAATAATTAGGGTTCGGCGTAAAAAAATAAAACCCTTGAAATCCAATATATATATTCTATGTCAAGTGTCTATGTCGAAGTACTCTAAATTTCTTTTAAATTAAACGCAGGTGAAACCGCGGGTCCTAGCTAGTTCTTAATAATTTTTATACTCTATGTAGTCGGAAGAATGACGGTTGATAACAAAGGCACATCACAAGGAATGTTCAATGATTAAAGGGCAATTAAGAGGTAAAAAGATTTGTCTTTAATTAAGCCCGGTGTCCGGATTAATAATGTAACACCACTCCCGTGGATGTTGTAAAAGGAGACTCAGGGACTCTAAACCAGAGAGATGGGCAGCAGCGTCTCTTTTGTAGTACAGTAACTACACTGCAATTACCAACCCACCTGCCAAGCAGAGTAAGCACTGGTAAATTTCCCCCAAAATGACGACACAATTGTGGAAATCGATGGGCGAGGCCTTAGTTTAGCAGTGGACGTCTTATGGCTGGTATGATTAAACCCATAATCATAAGATACAAGCTATATTAGCGGGACTTTTCCTTTTTTTTTTAATCGTTGCTAGGATTTCTCCTGTATCGTGGGTGCGTTTACAGACATGAATTCCACATACAATACACCCAGACCCGAAACAACTACCTGCAGATCATACAAATATTTCTTCCGTGCGGGAATCGAACCCACGACCCCCGGCGCAGCAGTCGACTGTATCAGCCACTACACTATGACATGATATAACAGAAATGGTGAGGCATCAGAGCTTCCGGAAGCCAGCAGTATTTTGAGGCTATTTAATATTATTGCCTATAAATTCTCAAATTAAGACAATAAACACGAACAATCCGTAACACAAATATAATTTAGACAAATTACTTGTAACTTTAAACACACCCGTGCCAACCTTCCAACAGTTCACAAAACTCGACCATTCGTACAGATCGCTTAATGGGCTGTGACAGTTTGTTGCTTAACCAGGGCTCAGCGTATTTATTGAGTTTATTTAGTGCTGTTTTAGAATAATTAATGTCTACATTTCATGTTTCTTCTATACAGTTTCTGTGGCATGTATCATTAGGCCACCCTGTTTTCCAGTGTGATCTTACGAGGACCTGGTGCCGAAGATGACCGCTCCAGTGGTTTTAGCCGCTAGAAGTCCGGCATACCCCTTCGCCTTTCCCCGGGGCGAAGGAAGTTCCATGTAGAATTTCCACTGTACCTCAATAAAAAAACAATATTAAAAAAAGGCCACCTTGTTTACGTAGATACACAACTATATTTTATCTTCATTATCTTGATTTTTTATCATCATCATACCAGCTGAAGAACGTCTACTATTCAACAAAAGATTCGTCTATGGATTTCTACAACGTCCAGCTACCTTCACCAGGTCACCTGTCCATCTCGTTGGAGCTGCTGCGTTTTCCGCTGAGTGGTCCTACTTGAGAACCTTTCTACCCCAACGGCCATCAGTTCCACGAGTCTTATGCCAGCAATGATTTGTATGTGCCCTGCCTATTGCCTTGCGCATTGCATTTTAGCTATGTGGACAACTTTAGTTCTACCGATCTTCTCAATGGTCTGTGACAGTTTGTTGCAGAGCTAGATAACTTCGAAGAGCTTTACCATGGGAAAGCTCTTCGAAGTTATTGAGTTTATTTAGTAACTTTAAAGTAAGATTAATCTCACAAACCATGTGACTTGTATAACACTGAGTGGTATTTGTCATCAGTCCAGCCTGATACGTACACTGCGGAATTTTATTTCCACCATCATGATATTTCATCACCACCATACGAGCCGAGGAATATATTTCTGTATTGATCTAAGTCATAGCCGCCCGTGACATCAATCCCCTATCCCAGTTCCAAAGATTTTGGATTAGATTGATTATTAATTTGACTGTTAGTCGCTCTGAAACTGATGGGTGGGGAGAGGCGATATTTTTTGGACGAAATTCATATGGACGAAAGGCGTAAGTACATGATTTAAACTGACAAATAAAACATAGAAAACATTAATAAAATACACCGTTAATTGGCGAAGAGGCCGGCTTCCTGCGTTCCGTGTTCGATCCCCGTAAGAAACAAATATTTGAATGAATATAGGGACTGATGTATGTGTGTTATGTTACGTACTTATGGAAACTATGTCTGTAAGTCGGCTGTAAGTATTCCACGACATAGAAGAAAACGTACTTGGAGCATCGCTTTTTTATTGTCTGTCTACTTTTTTGGTCGTGGGGAATCCTCGTGGACTTTCTGGCCTAGGGGAAGGCAGAGCGGCGTGCCGGACTCTTATCGTCTGAAATCATCAGCTTATAGCTAGTTACACTCACAGATAAATGGTCGGTATGGTTAAGCAACGCTGGCACGGTGAATCTATGAGTGGGTGACCATCATCATCATCATCATCATATAAGCCACAGGACGTCCACTGCTGGACAAATATTTCCCCCTTTTTCTCTTCCTTAGATTTCTACAACGAGCGGTTACATGCCACCCTCATCCAACGTCTCCCAGCGACCTTACCAGGTCGTCTGTCCACCTCGTTGGAGGTCGTCCCACTTTACGTTTTCCCGTACGCGTTCTCCATCGGGGAACCTATTTGCCCCAACGGCCATCAGTTTTACGAGCAATGTGCCCCGCCCGATGCCACTTCAGTTCAGTTTATTAATCCTTTCAGCTATGTCGGCAACTTTAGTTCTTCTACGGATCTCCTCAGTTATGATTCCTCTCGTAGAGAAATACCAAGCATAGGTCTCTGCATAGCTCGCTGAGAGACCTTGATCTTTCTTATGAGGCCCACAGTGAGTGACCATGTCTCTGTTCTATATATCATGGGTGACTGCTTAGTACTCACGTATATCGGTCCTGGATGTTTGTTTTTTATTTTATAGTTTTTTATTACGGTAATCGTTAAGCCAAGTCAGAGGCCATTGGGCGTCTCGAACAACTCCAACACAAGGCCACTAATCTAATGAAAGAAGAAGATGATCGTCTAGAACCTGAAGGTGTTCCAGCGCATACAAAGCGCTGGGGGGCGCTTTCACATTTATCTTATCTATACATGCTTAATATGCTTTTATTTGTTTATTTGACCCAGTGGTAATTCTACATAAACTTCCTCCGCCCTGGGGAAGGACGAAAGGGCATGTCGGACTCCTACCGGCTAAAAGCACTGGGGCAGTCATCTTCGGCACCTAAGGGTCCAGGTCCTCGTATGATCACACTAGAGCCACCCACGTGCCACGCCTATAGGCACATCTCGGAGAGGATAACTGTGAAGCGGTAACCCCCTCTAGCGGAGGGAAGGTGACTGTAAAAACAGTCGCCCCTCAGGCACTTCCCGGGGAGGATTGTAAAGGATCCCAAGCCTTGCTGTGCGCTGTGCTGCAAACACGGTGGCACGTGACCACGTGCGCACCGCCGTCTTCCCAGGGGTCGCTCGGTGCTAGCACGCAGACTACCCAATCAGCGCGCCTGCGACCTCCAAGATATATAATATACCTAGTACAACATATAAATAATGAAATGTCTGAAGTTATTCATCCCTAAGGATAAAATTAAGTGTTGGAATTCGCGCACGTCACCCACTTTCCGTACACTGAACGCAATGAGTCGTGTGAAACAGCGCGTGTTTTATAGCCTTTATCCAAATTGCCGTTTTTATGTTATCAGGGTTTCAATTCTCAATGCTGGGGGCAATTTATGAAGGTAATGCTCTATCCATCTCTATCTCCTCCCTTGGATGTCGTAAAAGGTGACTAAGTGAATGTAAACCAGAGGGATGGGCTGCAGCGTCCCTTCTGTGAAACAGCAACTATTCTGCGCTCACCAATCCGATTGTCAAGCGTGGTGAGCACTGGCATATTCCCCCGAATTACGACAGTGTTATGTAAAGGATTTTGTGATCAATAAATAAATAAATAAATGAAAATAAATAAATAAAGAGCAGAAATAGGAAATAAAGAGAAGTGGTACGGGGGCGTTACCGCGCCACCGCGACATGCACAATTCGAGCCATTCGGAAAAAATGGCCGATTTAGTACATCGGGGATAATATGCAAAAACCGAAGCGATAATAATAACTTTATCATGGAAGGAATCATACACCATATACCAGTGAAGGAATTTTCTTGTATTTGTCTATAAAAAAAAAATGAAAAATTATTGTCTCCTTTATTATGTTACATTTGTATGGATGGAGCAAAACGACATTATTATTTTTGTACAAAATACAATGCTTCTTACCACTTTTAACTAGCAATCGGTGAATAACAAACGCAATGAAAAGAACAGCGAATGGTACTCCCAGTAAACATATGCGTTGCGTGGTACGGCTGTCGTTTGCGGTCTGTACGCTCGGTATGATTGGCTACCTACAAAGTCGTGGGTGTGTTTTAGTATGAGAAGCCAATTATAATGATGTGTTTATTCAGTTCATTGGATGAGAACTTGTAACTGAAGAATGGTAGGGGAAAACTGGATTTCTTGGCTCGCATACATTTTGAACTACATATCTCCTTTCTTACAATGTCTTTGTAATAAATCTATGGAGCAGGCCTTGATTCAGCAGTGGACGTTTTTTGGCTGATGTAATGATGATGAAGTAGGTAACAATTAAGTTTTGAGCGGTCACCACTCCATCTGCCACGCGTGGTGATGAAGATAATGTCTTTATAAAGGTCAATAATTAGAGCAGTTATATTCAGCAGTGGACGTTTTCAGAGAGTGGCAACACTGGTACCTTTTGCTTTTCTACTAGATATTGTTATGACTAGATGGCTTCTATAGTGTCTGAATAAGAATTTATTTTATTTCTAATTTGCATATTCCAAGGATTAAAAACATACCATGACAACTGGCTGTTAGTAGATTCCACAGAATCCTGCGGTAAATTCATTAGGTAAAAAACATTCCTCTATTTAAAATTATTAATAAATAATAAAACACTTTTATACGGATTATATCGCGTATATTATAGATTTTTGTCACGTGCCGCCGTGTGCGCAGCACAGCGCAAAGGAGGCTTGACGGGATCCTTTACAATCCTCCCCGAGAAGTGACTGGGGGGGGGGGGCGACCTTTTTACAGTCGCCTTCCCTCCCCTAGAGGGGGTGACCGCTTTACAGTCATCGCCTCCGTGATGTGCCTAAAGGCGTGGCGCCTACGGGCGGCTCTAGTGTGATCTTACGAGGACCCTTCGGTGACGAAGATGACCGCTCCAGTGGTTTTAGCCGGTAGGAGACTGGCATACCCCTTCGCCCTTCCCCGGGGTGAAGGAAGTTTCATGTAGAATTTCCACTGGAAAAAAAAAAAAGGTGACAGGCGTCGTTACAGATTCTAAAAAGACCTAAGACATTACTATGATTAATAAATAAATAATCCGTGTGGTGTCCGGATTAAGATTATACCGCCACTCCATTTCCTACTATGCATGTCGTAAAAGGGTCTCTGATTCAGAGGGATGGGCAGCAGCGTCCCTTCTCTGGGGTTACAGTAGCCATACCACTCACCAAACCGCCTGCCAAGCGTGGTGAGTATTGGGAAATTCCCCCCAAAATGACGAAACATTCTGAAAATCTACGGTGGAAGCCTTTGTTCAGTCGTGGACGTCATTTGGATGATAAAATGATGATGATGAAGAAATTATTTGGGTAGGCAAATGTATACTTTAATCAGAAACTAGCTAATACCTGCACAGGCCTAGCTGATGCTGGCCTAAGATACCCGTTGCAATACCTCTTTCAATTATTCAGTTTTTTCCTAGTTCAGAAACTTTCATCCAAGTGCCAACAATTGCGGTACAAAGTTTCAACTCAAACGGATAAATATAGTACACACGGCTATACAACACGCGATAGATATCTAGTTTCAACAGATCTCTCATCGTAAGGAAATCCTATACCCATAGTTTTCGGTACGCAGCAACTAAGTGTTGGAATAATATCCCCACACCATTAAAACAAATCCGAAGCAGCTCCACATTCAAAGTCAAACTTAAAGCGTACTTGTTACAGTATCAAAAATAGTACGAAAATATTCAAGCTAATTCATCTGTTATTTGATTATTTATGTATTTATTGAATGTATATTTACTTATAACGAAGTCACTGCGTACAACAAATTGCTGATGACCAGCATTGACGATGGTAATATCATTCATGGAAGATCGTATGATATCTTACTTGGATATAAAGTCAAATAAGTACACATTATATTCCTTTGCCTATATTAGTAAATGTCTTTCTTACTTTGCACACTTACAATATTTACACGCCACATGTATACATAAAAACTATACGATACAAATCAAAGAAGTAACGTGTTTGGTGTATTAGAGCGTAGGCTCTCGTGGGTTGCAGCTGAAAACCAGCGTTAGGTGGCTCTGTACTGACACCTAACATAATGCTGAGCCGTTCGCCCCTTTGGCACTGAGGTATAAAATGTAAGACATCAAAGTTATTCTATTTTATTTTTTACTATCTTTAAAATGTTTTTAACCACTTGTTTAAAGTGTTTTGTATGTGCCAATAAACGATTTTTCTTTCTTTCTATATAATGCGAGATCAGCTAAAATACAGGAAATGTATAGCTTGATGTGTAGCTGTGCGTACAAACGCGTACGAGACCAACAAACAAACGTATATTTGTATATATAGGGTGTCAGTGACACCGCACCGAAGAGATTTCAGTTAGGCCTATAAGATTATTATTTATCTCGGAAATAATAGATTACAGTTTTTGACATTTTTGAGCACGCAATGTATCTTACATAATGCGATCACAACGCTACGCTATTGCTGCGATGACCTCGTCTGTGAACTGTAGCGAAACAACAGCCATTTCGTTTTTATTTACATTGCAGTTTTATGTGAGAATAAGAATAGAATAGAATAGAATAAACTTTTATTTGGACAGCAAGATGCAACACAATAAGAATATTAAACAATTAAAAATAAACAAAAAACAATTTATATGACAAGAATAAACAGAAGAGGTTTGTAAAACATTGATAGGTATAATGTGTCTCATGGCTGCCCAAAAAGGTTTCCAGATCAGCTTAATGCCAAACCCTTACGTGCTTGGCGCTGATTTTCATCTGGAACCTTGTGCTCGACAGACGTCAATGCTGTTGCAGTACCCATGTACATAATATATTATTTTGTGTTCGTGAATAAATGTGTAATAAAAAATAAAGTACTTAAATAATTCCTTAAATAAAAAATTATAGTGTCATCAAACTCAAGTATTAATTTATATATGTAATTGTAAATATAAAGGTATTAGTTAATAATACATAGTGTACTGTGTTTTTATTGAAAACAGCGTTAGGATAGACGAAAACAATAAATGTCTACTGATATCCGTTAAATAAACTAGGAAAAACCTGTCAATTGATGAAAACACGGACGTAGAATTCTAATGTTAAAGGTTCCAGAATAATGTACTCAATTCATGGTATTAGTCAACATCGTCGATTTTTATTACTTCATCCTGTCTTTTGTCGCCTTTTTTGTACCTCCGGGGTTCCTCCGCCTCAGATAAGGCGGAGGGGCGTGCTGGCCAGTTGCGAACTGTACCCTATGATGACTGTCTTCCGTCTTCAGCACATACGGAGAACGAGTCTCCAGTGGAACACTCGGATGTCACCCTGTGTGCCTCGCCACAACTCTCTCGGGAGGTATTCTCTCCCGATACCACTGAACTCGTCAGCACGCGAATACCACGAGCTGCCATCATCTCTCAGGTGTTTATCGACTTGTTGAAATGTTATCTGTAAAAATCATATCAGACAAAGGACATCCACTGCTAAAAAACCGTCTCCCCAGAGATTCTCAGATTCAGATGGGACCTACACACCATGCTCAACAGGCCAGTTGGTGAGCGCAGAATGGCTACTACTCCACAGGAAGGGCGCTGCTGCCCATCCCTCTGGGTTAGAGTCCATTAGTCGTATATTACGACACCCACTGGAGCAAATGGAGCTTTTTCTTTCTTTGCCTTTTTTGAAGCTTACTGCTTCGTGAATCACGCGTAGATGGAGTATCAAGAAAAGTCGATAATAACGCGTTGAAAATGTAGTAACAATAATAATTTGTTTAAATTAAATGTACGCAGATAAAAAGAAAACACTATTTTGTAGGATTTACCTGTTTAAAGATCTCGCATGTTTCGGTACTTTCTGGCGATATTTTTTGCATATGATTTTTGATGCATATTTCGAATATTTTAAGTTACTTATTCGGTGTCTAATTATGAGTTATGGTGCCGGCTCAGAATACCACCACCCCATTTCCTCTCGTGGGTGTCGTAAAAGTCGACTAAGGGATTAGCCGGAGGATGGGCAGCAGCGTCCTTCGAGAACATTAACAACTCAACTGCGATCGTCAACCCGCCTGCCAAGCGTGGCGATTATGGCAAAACCCCCCAAAGAGCCCACAGCACACCCATATCGGTCGTTGTGGTGATCTTTGGGCGAGGCCTATGTCCAGCATTCGCATTCGGCCGAAATGATGAGATAAAAAGAAAACACTATTTTGTAGGATTTACCTGTTTAAAGATTTACCGGAGATTTACCGGATTACAATCAACTTAAAATATTCGAAATATGCATCAAAAATCATATGCAACAAAAATCGCCAGAAAGTACCGAAATATGCGAGAGCATGTGTCTAATGCCGTGTGGTGCCGGCTCAGAATACCACCACCCCATCTCCTCCCGTGGGTGTCGTACAAGTCGACTAAGGGTTTAGCCGGAGGATGGGCAGCAGCGTCCTTCGAGTATATTAACAGCTCAACTGCGATCGCCAACCCGTCTGCCAAGCGTGGCGATTATGGCAAAACCCCCCAATGAGCCCACAACACACCCATATCGGTCGTTGTGGTGATCTTTCGGGGAGGCCTGTATCCAGCAGTGGACTTCATTTGGCCGAAATGATGATGTGTCTAATTATGAGTTACAACTGTTTGACGGGAACACCTTTCATTAGTTAGGATACTTCGCATCAGATTTACAATGCCAGTGACTTCATAGAACGGGTTAGGTGAATAACGCAAACTTAACGGGAGTTGTTGACGGTGCGTGAATTATTATCCTTCACGCTTGGCTAGCGCTACGGGCTAAGCAGTACTGCAAACAACGAATTCAGTGAACTTCATGTAAGTTGTGCAAGGTGAGCAGGTAAATCGCTGAAGGCAACGGTAGTTAAGTACAGGTAAAATGGGACTATTATGGAACCACGGGGTTAATCCGTACGATATTTCAGCCAATTTTTTTTCCTGTGGCAACACTACAGCTAATAGCTGATTTTAACATCTCCAGTAGTTTTATATTGAAAGTTATTAAGTTATTCAATTGACCCTGATCCCGATTCATCACTGAACACTAGAGGTAATTTTAGTATTTATTGCATAATATTGGTGTAAGAAGTGAAAATAAAGTGATAAAATCGTTTGTGACGTTTATAGGCTACCGGCTTATTCGAATGTTATATTGTCATCTCGAAACAGGTACAAATCTTTACACTTAATATACTAACCAGCGTATTGTTGTTATATTTTAGTATAATAAGTATTGAATCAATAGACATTCTGGCTACGACGCTATATACATATAACTGGCAAAATAAAATAAACATAACCTGACCTCTTCTAGTTTGGTAATACAATTTCTCATTTATAATCTCTACCTACCAGCCAACTTGTAGAATTGTGAAGTGTCAGACAGTGTGACAACAATGTGGAATTGTTGTCTGCACTGTATTTTTTACTGTATGTACCACTGACCACTTCTGACATTTTATATAGCTGATTCTATTGTTGGTACTTTTTTGTCTATGCTTTCAAATGTATTATTAATGTGTTCTTTTGATATTTTTTAATACTATTGCTGTCCCTATGGTGCAAAGAATAAATTACTTTCTTTCTTTCTTTCTACCTATACTATAATAATAAATACCTATACAGTAGTAGATGAACTTTGGCAATGTTTCAACAATAATTAATTATGATTTTGTTTTTTGTACTTATAGGCCTCCAAAATTATGGTTCTATTTCCTTACCTTTTGTCTGTGTGGTGTCCGGATTAAGAATGTAGCATCACTCCATCTCCTCCCGTGGAGGTCGTAAAAGGCGACTAAGGAACTCTAAACCAGAGGGATGGGCAGCAGCGTCCTTTCTTTGGAACATTAGCCATACTGCGCTCACCGACCCACCTACCAAGCGTGGTGAGTACTGGCAAATTCCCCCCAAAATGATGACACATTCGTTGAAATCTATGGGGAAGGCCTTTGTTCAGCAGTGGATGTCTTATGGCTGATATGATGATGATGATTTCCTTAAATTTCAGCCAAATAAAATCCACTACTGGACACAAGCCTCCCCCGAAGATCGTCACAAGGATCGGTCTGGCTGTGTCATGTGTGGTTAGTGGTTTTCATCATTTCGGCCGAATGAAGTCCACTGCTGGACACAGGCCTCCCCACAACGACCGTGTAATGTTGTGGGCGCTTTGGGGGGTACGGCCATAATCGCCACGTTTGGCAGACGGGTTGGCGATCGCAGAGAGTTGTCAATGTACTTGAAGGACGCTGCTGCCCATCCTCCGGCTAGTCCCTCAGTCGACTTTTACGACACCCACGGGAGAAGATGGGGTGGTGGTATTCTGAGCCGGCATCACACGGCAAAACAGCTATTTCTTTTAGCTCCAGAATAAAAAAGTATAGTTAATATTTCGAGATACAGCAAGATTACATTCTGTAATTAAACTATATTATATATTTACGCTCATCATTCATACTCACTAACGCACTCACCGAATTATTACTACGCTGTAAGATGATTATTTTCTTAACCTAACCCAACGGGAAGAAGAAAAAGAAAGATAGAAAGAAAGAAAGAAATAAAGAAGAAAGAAATGTTTTTATTCGGTACGGCACAATGACAGCATTTATCAAATTATATAAAGAATAAAAATCATATAAAACATAAACAATGCCCGTGCCGAAAAGGTCACCAACTCAGCATTTGCTGGGCGCGAGGCACCCAGCGCTGGTTTTCAGTTGGAACCCCTGACCCCTGACACACGGATGGAGGTAATATCAAGAATATAAAATATATGTATATTAGATAAACAGTCTGACGCATTTCCTGTGTGTAACGTAAAGTGCTGGTCAAAAATTAATTTATAAATTCCATTTCCATTTTGTTTAACCACAGTTCAACTTGCTTCCTATATTTTTAAATAATCAATCTTCTGGCCTTACTAGTTACAACTCACTTGTAGAACTTATAATGCTTAAATACGATTGCGCGGCGGCCCTAGCAGTATTCTGGAAATGACTGCACCCCGTTACGAATGTCCAATCCAGAAACACAGGGTTGGATAGGTAAAAGAAATAAAACATACACGACATTTTTATTTTACCTACTAGCATAGCTTTCAAGTTAATATTGTTAAGTAACTAACCTATTACTGGATACGAACTGAAAAAGAAAACTGAGAGAGAAAAAGACATTTTACTTCATAAATAAACAAACATGTAACGTAAATCGATATTGTAAATAAAAAATAAGTATTTTGTTTAATATTTATTACATACATACATACATATAATCACGCTCTTTCCCGTAGGGGTAGGCAGAGACCACTTTTTTCCACTTGCTACGATCCTTACATACTTGTTTCGCTTCGTCCACTTTCATTATTCCCTTCATACATGCTCTGCGGTTTAGGGTATTCTTGACCTGGCCTTTTTCCAAGACGTCCCTGATTTGGTCTCGAAACGTCTGCCTAGGTCTGCCCCTTCCAACCTTTTCATTCACACTCACCTTATACACTTTTTTCGTCAATCGTTCTTCATTCATTCTCTCGACATGGCCAAACCATCTCAGCATACCTTTCTCAATTTTTGTCACTACATATTCTTTCAGACCACAACGTTTTCTTATTTCACTATTTCGTATCCTGTCACTCAGTTTAACTCCTATCATACTTCTTAACGCTCTCATCTCAACTGCATTTATTCTGTTTTCATGTTCCTTCTGCCATACCCAACTTTAACTTCCGTACATGAGTGTCGGAACCAACACCCCCTCATGCACAGCCAAACGAGCCTTGTTAGACATCTTCCGACTGTTCATAAAGGAGTGCAAAGCTCCATTTAATATTTATTACGCGGTCTAATGGCGGTCGGCCTGCCGGTTTGTGGTGCAATAATGCACGTGTACCTATGGTGCGTCTATTTGTAAAATGTCATTTTTTGGGACATTTTTATTGGATTTTATGAAACGAAAACCTGTAACGAAAGAGAGACTTCTGGAAATGTATGTAAAGGGAGGCTGTAAGTGAATAAGATAAAACACGTTTCTATAAAGGTTCCCAATTTTCTATTGTCAATCAATCGCTCGCTCTTTCTCTCTCTCTCTCTCTCTGTTTACCACCTCCATAGTGTATGCATTTAAGCACACGAAAATTTTACTTATAAATTCCTGTTTTAATCCCTATTTTTTTTTAATTGAAATCCGTCGAGCTTTCGGTTCGAGCCTATTCGAGACAAACTTATATAAATAGCAGAATTCACTAAAATGTTGGCTTTTATTTTGTAAGTACAGACAGACACTTCAATTTTATTATATATATACATATATTTTAAACGTTGCCCCCACACTAGGATTTCTCCTGTGCCGTGGGTATGTTTAAAGACATAAATTTCACACACAATACAATTGGTATAGATATGTGTATTTTTTTCGTGAGTAGTGTCCGGATTAAGAATATATATAGCACCAATCTCTACGTCCGTGGCTGTGGTAAAAGGCGATTAAAGGGTTCTAAATCGATGCAGCTTCTATGGATCAGTAACTACAATGCGCTTACCAATCGGCTGCCAGCGTGGTGAGCATAATTCCCCCTGTGGGCGAGGTCCATGTTCAATACATGACGTCCTTTGGTTGGTACGATGAATGTAACGTCTTTCAATATATCCTAATGCACACAGCAGGCTCACGTAAACACGTAGTGGTAAAGGCCATCGACTTATTAGGACTAACCAAAAAGGGTTGAATGCGTAGATTCTGATTTAAAGGAAAAGGTTTCCAGCAAAGGAGTAGACTACCACACCCATGAGTGCCGTAAAAGGAGACACAAGCTTTATATCAAGAGAAGAAAGAAAGAAGCAAGAAAGAAGAAATAAAGAAAGAAGAAAGAAAGAAATACATTTATTAAACAACACAAAAAACCAGCTCACATAAATGTAATATTGCCAGGCTGGTGTGGAGTCGTGCGTTTAAAAGGCCACAGCTCGGCTAATGCTACAGGTAACTGTAGCGCTGATTTTCAGCTGAAGCCTCAGGGTACAGGTGGTAACAGTTAAGGCAAATAATAAAAACACCGTTGTGCTCGGACAAAGGGAATTATATATTTAAGACAAATCAAAACGATCTAATTCCATTTTATGGTCATAAGGTTAATAAAACTTGTGTAATTTACAATTATATCTATTTTCAGTTTTCATGCAAATTATAAGGGTAATCAACTACCTGACTAATGAGAGCAATGTGAATGAGGACAGTCGAGTAGTAACCGGTTAGATGAGACATGGTTAAAACCAGAACTATGTAATAAAATAGAGAATAAAATAAAATAATATTACTTGGCATAATATTTATGGAATGCCAGAATATGTCGTCAAGAATATATTATTATTATTTAGATTTAGTCAAGATTGATTAATAGTCATTTAAAATCAATAAGCATTTTTTTATTTTAATCTAAAATTATCTACACTCACAAGGCTACGCAGTGGCGATGGAATATTGTTCCAGCACTTAGTAGAAGCATATCTGATACTACCTCGAAATGCTGTCGTCTTGTCTTGTGGAATGTGAACTGTATTTGCTGATGCTCGAGTAGGGTATTTACTAAATACATTACCTAATATATTCTATGCAATTCTATTCTAGTTCTATTCAAATATTGTTGTTGATATTTAACTTTATTTAATATTTTATGGTTTTGGTGTATCTTGACATTGTTATCAAATATTGTTTGATATTTGACTTTATAAAAATTTACTTTGACTTAATAGTAACTTAAATATGTAAAACTATGCATTGAAATTTATTGTATGGTATTAATTTAGTCATTGTCCTGTGAAATTGATATTATTATGTTACCTGACGATAAATTTTATATTTCTTTATATTTTTCACATGCTTTATAGTGAGCAAAATAGAAGAACTGATTTTAGTTTATAAGACCAGACATTAAACACTCTATTTTTGGTAAATAAATGATTGATTGATTGATTGATGTATATACTTTACTATTTATTCTATTCTATTCATATAGGATGGCAGCAGCATCCTCGCAGGTGCTAATAACAACATGCTGCGATCACCAATCCGTCTGCCAAGCGTGGTGATTATGACAATATGACCACTCGTTGTAGTGATCACTGCAGACCCATATTCAGCAGTGGATGGTATGGGTTTTGGTATATCTCTGAAGTACACACTCACATACCTGAGACCAAAATCAACTCAGAATTCCAAAAACCTAATTACTGAATAAATGATTGTACTGAAAGATCAATCTTCCATTCTTGTTTTCTCATTGTTTATGGTGGGATCTGCAAATATATCCGGTTTCAATAAATGACTTGATAAACTTCTGTTAGGAAAGAATTATTCTTAAGGTGTATAAATCATAATATGTCTGGCATTAAGTTAGGAAAAGTATGACAAGGGAAAAAGTTTGTTCGAAACTTCCCAAAAGGTTCAGCGCACTTGGCTATTTAGTTTGTATGGGGTAACGGGAGGTGTGTATAAGCCCATGGGATGGCTTTATATGTTTACGTAAGCGATGTTTATGGTGGAAGTTCGCTAGGAGTATTTCTTTGACACATATTTTGCACATTATTACAGATTGGGTAGGAATATTTTGTGTGTAGGCACATTGCCGTTAATCCTAAATTGTACTTAATGGTGAAAATACTGGTGGTAGGTCACTTCTCGCACCCCTCGAGAGATGCCTGGGGGGGTGGCCTCTTTACAGTTACCTTCCCTCCACTAGAGGGGATGACCACTTTACAGTCATCCCCTCCGAGATGTGTATAAAGGCGTGGCACCAACGGGTGGCTCTAGATGGAGATCTTTCGAGTTCCTGGAGCCTCCCTTCGGTGCCGACGATGATCACTCCGGTGGTTTTAGCCGGTAGGAGTCCGGCATGCCCCTTCGCCCTTTCCCGGGGCGAAGGAAGTACATGAGGTATTTCCACCGGATCAATAAAAAAAAAAGGTCACTTCTCGCAAGAGTTAGGTAGCTTCACCTCAGAAATATCTGATATTATATCATTATATATATTTAATACACTTATTTGCATGAACTTTCTCATTTTCTTTCAAAAGTTAAACAGTTCGTTTTCATTCATTTCGCACAATTCAAAACAACAGCCGGTGGCGCTAGGGTCGCTTCCTTCATGACAGACAAAATGACAAAGAGTGCGGACCGAAGCGCGCAATCGAATAGGTGCACAGAGTAAATCTTTGACTTTTAGTCGATTTTTACTAAATTCAATCCTACTTTGAATAATATAAACTGACTAAAGGTGTAAAAATCTTTAATCCTACGTAATATCTATGTATCCCTCCAATATTTTATGTGTTTCTTCCTCAGTTATTAATAAGTATATACATGTTAAGATTATGCCGAAGCCGCCCATGGCATCAACATATAGGCCCCATCAGAAGACCAGCGCTGTAGCATAAACTGCTGCAGCATATGCTGAGATAGGGACCTTTTTTGGCGTCGTACAGCACTACTAAGCCATATACTTTTATATTATTAATATTAGGTTTTCATAGTCATTGTGCACGAGTCCAAAATAAAAAAACTTTCTTTCTTTTCTTGCTATATTCTGCTGCCGAGAAGCTGTGCACGAGTCCAAAATAATAAAAAATCTTTCTTTCTTTTCTTGCTATATTCTGCTGACGCGAAGATGTGCACGAGTCCAAAAAAAACACTTTCTTTAATTTCTTGCTATATTCTGCTGCCGAGAAGAAATGTTATTTTTTTTGATATTATTCTTATCCGGTTAGAACTGTAGCTAGAAAAGACTAAATTTGATGTGTGGTGCCGGCTAAGAACACCACCACCCCATCTCATCCCGTGGGTATCGTATAAGGTGACTACGGGATTATTTATTTATTTATTTATTTATACTTTTATGCACAATGATGGTACACAAGGCGGACTTAATGCCATATGGCATTCTCTACCAGTCAACCTTTGGGTTAAAAAAGAAATGCATTGAAAAATGGTACAAAAAAGATATAATACAAAAATTTAATAATAAGATACACATACATAAAAATCTACATACTATAGATATGGTAAAATATATAGGTTTAAAATATACTACATACAATACGTACTATGTATCATTTTAACCATGTCCATAATTGTAGTATTGTCTTAGGTTTTCGCGATTATTACACATTATAATAAAACAATTTTAAACGGATTAAATCGCGTGGGTTCGTGGTCGCAGGATGACTGCAAAGTGTTCGAAACGTCAGGAAAAACAAAAATCAATAATACACGCGATTTAATCCGTTTAAAATTGTTTTATTATAATGTCCATAATTGTCAGTTAGGATTCCAGCGAATTCAAATAGTATTCCTGAACTTTGCGTTTAAAAGAAAATTTACTCGGTGCTTTCTTTATATCAAGGGGAAGCACGTTCCAGATTTTAATTGTTGAGACGGCATAGGATTTAGAAATAAAACTAGTACGGTGAGAAGGAAACTGGAGAATCAAATTCTCGGCAGCACGCAGGTTACGGCTATGAGAGCTACCCAACACAGTAAAAAATCTTTTGAGATAATCACCCCATCTCCTCCCATGGGTGTCGTAAAAGTCGACTAAGGGATTAGTCGGAGGATGGGCAGCAGCGTCCTTCGAGTACATTAACAACTCAACTGCGATCGCCAACCCGCCTGCCAAGCGTGGCGATTATGGCAAAACCCCCCAATGAGCTCAAAACACATCCATATCGGTGGTTGTGATGATCTTTGGGCCTGTGTCCAACAGTGGACTTCATTAGGCCGAAATGATGAGGAGCACAAGGATCGTTAATAATGGAAAAGAGGAGACAAAGAGATCTCAGTGATCTTCTCTGATGGATAGGCAGCCATTTAAGCTGGGAACGGTATAAAG
Organism: Diloba caeruleocephala; assembly: GCA_947459985.1. NCBI lineage: Eukaryota > Metazoa > Arthropoda > Insecta > Lepidoptera > Noctuidae > Diloba > Diloba caeruleocephala. Next base: position 1,007,787 of record OX381627.1, on the reverse strand, counting down.
AGATGTGGTCATACTTCCGAAGTCCAAAAAAGCCGGAGGTTGGGCAGCAGCATCCTTCGTAGTACATTTATAACTCAAGTGCGATCGCCAGCCCGCCTGGCAATCGCATTATGGTAAACACCCCCTAATGAGCACCCAACACAAACCCATGCCGACCGGTGTGGTGATCTTTGGGGAGGCTTCTGTCCAGTAGTGGACGTTTTTTGGCTGAAATGATGAAGAGACAAAATAATGAATGTGCCGAGGTGACGAGTACAGTGTGGTGCCACGCTGGACTAGTCCTGGGTAGCATTACAGCTGGACAGATGTGACGCTTACCACCTGGCAAATGACTAGTTTGTCTCGTCTCTCGGGGGTAAAAAAAACAATATACCTTTTCTCGACCAACGCAAACTTAAGTCATCAGCTGTGTTAAGTTAAAAAACTTAGTCGAATTGCATATTTTTCTAAAGTAAGATATCGAACTGAACAAACTTCACCAATTTTATTCAGCTGTATGAAATAAACATAATCAACTTTTCTAAACTTTACAAATTCCATTCAAGTTGGAGCAAAAATTGTCACAGTTAAGGTGCGGCTAAGGTGACCCTGGAGCCACCTTAATGCCGCAAACATGAATCCTTGGTTTGAAATTACCTTTTCCAGGGTCTAGTTATTTTTATAGCACACAATTTAAATGAAAATATTTGTAGTTATTTAATATATACTTTATTAACAGTAGCAGTTGGTAGTACAATAGACACATTTCTGGTAAGTGTTACACCCTACAATGCATTCTGTTCGACATTAAGAACAACCAATAAAATGATCCACACAATGTTTAATTGAAGAAAAGACCAGGCATACATCTTTGTTGTATTGAGGAAAAGTTATTAGAAACATGGAAGAACACTGAAAACAACTTGATGGCATTATTGTATCGTCGAGCGAACAATTTGGCAACAGAAAATTGTCTTGAAATATTACATTTTTGAATAGTAATAAAAAATCTTGTAGACATTGTTGGGTTAAATACAAGCCATAGTAAAATAACAATTACAATCCAATATAGTAGGAAGACAGCCTATTTATTAAAACAGAATAAAAAGATATTTTCGAATGTTCCACGAAGACTTATCTTAAAGTAGATTTATCATGATTTGATGAAAATAAGCGGACTAGAATTGACTGTCTGAGAATCTCGGAGCATTTTTTCCACTTTGTATGATTGTATTTCAGTATTCATTTCCAATATTTTTGATATTGATTCCCGTCAATTTTGTATGTGTACTCTACAGATTAATCGTTTTAATGACAGAAATAAAAGGAATCGGTAATCTTATATTTTCTAACCATGACGTAAGTTAAAAAAAACCGTGTGTTCTTCTGTGGATGTCATAAAAGGTAGACATTCTGATTTGATTGATTCACGATTGCCCATAACAATTGTAATGCTACCCGCAATGATATTATACCATAGATATGTTACGTCCTATAAAAGGCGCGCAAAAATCTGTCTACGCTGTATGTAGGTATAAAGCTATAAAACTACACAGCTATGCTGTATGAAAGAAGATACAAAAACTACGAGAGTAAAAGAGATAGCTATCTAAAATGACAACACGTCTTTGTCGCACCTGTGATAGAATATATGTGTTGTTTTTTTTCTTTGCTTAGCCTGTCTTTTGTTCGAGTATATTATTCTATAGATAATTGGAATAGTATTTTTATTAATACATTGTATATAGTTTGTTATTCACGTGTGGTATGAGACCCCTTGTTCTTTATTTATTTTTGCTTGATGGTTTGTGCATTTTCTATACGCGCGACGGCATTGTTATTGCCTAATTAATAAAACAATACAGATTGTGACAGCGTGTGCTCGTTGTCCTGTCTTGGGCGAACTGACTGCGAGGTGCTACAATTGGGGGAGTTTTGGTTCTTACTTTTGGCGCGCATGTAACATATCTACTTCTTTTAATATATAATCATTGGCCACCCGAGACTGGTCCTGCATGGCACCACACTGCGCTTGTCACCTCGAGATGTTAGTTATTAAGTCTAATTTCACTAACTACAGAGCCCTTAAACTGGACCACATCATATCTTGACGGTGAATATCTGGCACTGCGGTGGTACCTTTTTTTATTGATGTCCAGTGGAAATTCTGCATGGAACTTCCTTAGCCCTGGGGAAGGGCGTAAGGGTATGCTGGACTCCTACCGGCTAAAACCACTGGAGCGGTCATCTTTGGCACCGAAGGGGGGCTCCAGATCCTCGTAAGATCACACTAGCGGTCACCCGCTCTAGAGGAGGGAAGGTGACTGTAAAAAGGTCGTCCCCCAGGCAATTCTCGAGGAGGATTGTAAAGGATCCCCCCAAGCCTCGCTTTGCGCTGTGCTGCGCACACGGCGGCACGTGACCACGTGCGCACCACCGTCTTCCCGGGGGTACTGCGGTGGTACCTACCTAGCCAGACTTTTGCAATATGGGTCTTACCACCAGTAAAAGAACGAATTGAAGACATCTAACTTACAGTTTACTTGCAGCCTAATAACATCATCATCATATCAGCGATTTATACGTCCACTGCTGAACAAAGACTTCCCTCATAGATTTCCACAAGTAATTTTGGAGTGAATTTGCCACTCACCACGCTTGGCAGGCGGGTTGGTGACCGCAGTATGCCTACTGTTCTACAGAATGGACGCTGCTGAGGGATGGTCCTCTGGTAAAGAGACCCTTAGTAGCCTTTTACGACATCCACGGGAAGAGATGAAGTGGTGCTATATTCTTAATCCGGACACCACACTGACTCCTAGTAATATGTTGATGACTATATTCTTAGACAGTAGTACCTATAATACCCCAAGAAGTGCCTGGGGATGACCGCTTTACAGTCACCCCCTGCGTGATATGCCTAAAGGCGTGGCACCAATGGGCGGCTCTAGTGTGATCTTACGAGGACCTGGAGCTCCCTTCGGTGCCAAAGATGACCGCTCCAGTGGTTTTAGCCGGTAGGAGTACGGCATAGCCCTTCGCACTTCCCCGGGGCGAAGGGTTATGCCGTCATACGAGGACCTGGAGCTCCCTTCGGTGCCGAAGATGACCGCCCTAGTGGTTTTAGCCGGTAGGAGTACGGCATAGCCCTTCGCACTTCCCCGGGGCGAAGGAAGTTTCATGTAGAATTTCCACAGGACACCAATACAAAAAAGTACCTATATTACAAGGAATTACGCTGAAAAACGGCGAACAGTAAGCGAGACCGCCTACTACTTTGGAGAGAGCGTGGTGTTTACGAGAAACTTTTAATTGTGATAGCTCTGCCACAATAACAAACTTCCAAACTTTCCCTTTTATTGGCGATAACATTCACGCCAGTTTTATCGGTTGATTGCGAAACTAATGAAAGTTAACCATGTCAAACTTACTCGTGCCAACAACTAAAGTGTACTTCGAAATAATAAACAGTGTCGCAGGATAATGGCAACAATAGCTGAAAATATCAAGATGACTGTGGTCCTAATTCTATTTTGGAAGAATATCAAACCATAGATGGTGATAATGATATATTTTTCGTTTATTATATATAACAAAGGCCTCCCCATAGATTTTCTTTCGTGATTTCGTGGAGGAATAGACACCCCAGATCTCCACAGTGAACTGTTACAGCTCTTCACTCCGAATAATTACCGCCGTAACCGGAGACACAAACTATTCTTGGTTATAAGTTATAGCACCATTCCATTTCTTCCCGTGGGTGTCGTAAAAGTCGACTAAGGGACTCTTAAGCAGCCATTCTGCGCTCACCAACCCACCTGCAAAGCGTGGTAAGTACTGAAATATTTCCCCCACAAAGACACAATTATTGTAAAAATCTACGGGTGAGGCCTATCCGGAGGGATATCTTGATTTTCTCTGAAATAATTGCAGTAGTAACTAATATGATAAATCCTTAGGTTACTATATTTGTTCTAAATAGAATGTCATTTACAAAGCCAGTGAAATGTAAATGGCAATCCTGAGACATTTCTATTTGTCCCTTAGTACCCACTGTTCATAACAAACATCGGTTCCAATTAATGGTCAAACATATCGGTCGTTGTGGTGATCTTTGGGGGAGGCCTGTGTCCAGCAGTGGACTTCATTCGGCCGAAATGATGATGACTTATAAGTATGTATGGATTTAATTAAGTATATATTATGTTCATATTGTATACAAGGTCTTAATTTAATAGTCCACGATATTTTGCATGGCGCTATGGTGAACGATGAAGATAATGTAGGTATACAAAAAAACTTGTAAATTTGCTGTTTAAAAAATGATTTTATTAAATCATTTATTTCATTACTTCCTAGTTCTCTTTGTTGTGTTAATATTCACATAAATCTAGTAAGACAATGGCGGACAGGGCTGGTTGACTGATTTAGATAGTCTATAACGTTAAACAAAACAGACGGCGCACGGTAGCGACATCACACAAAAGAAAGAAATGGATTTTTACTAAGAGTTTTTTTTTGTGTTCGGTACATCATCTTAAGCATTTACTGAGGCACCATGCAAAATATCATGGATTATTAAAATAAGACCTTATATTTGTGTAGTTTATTAATAGCACCTCTAAATCTGTTGTTTTTATTATTTTTAACTATATAATATTGTTTTCTTTCTGTTTGTATATTTGATACGGTCCTCTATTCGTTTATAGCTTCTACCACTCAAAGGTTTGCTGGTAAATTCAGAGGCTTTTGAATGACTTAAACTAATCCTGCAAGACCACTAACCACACCAAAAAAAGAATACTATATTAACATACCTGGGAAGAAACCAATACATTTCGTTGATAGAAAACATTCATAATTCATTATAAACTTCGTTTGTGTTAAAATGTAGTATAAATATTTGAGTACAGTAAACACTCCATCATCGCATCATGCATGGCTTGATTAAACAAATTATTTATATTCAAAATATACTGTGACGTCAATGGCAGACATCGTGTTTACTTTTATGTTAAAATCTCTAGTTGGGCTTTATAATGTTCTGTTGTTTCTCAACAGAAACTCACCAGTATCTTTAGTTTAAATTTTATTTTATTTAAGAACAAGGGAAACTACCTAAACTGGATCACAAGCCAAGGCCAAGTCTGCACGCGTAAGATAAAGGTAGCGAAAAATTTGGTAGTACATTTCCAAAAACAGTTTTTCGAATAGTCGGAATGGAAGTTTTATGAAAGTGGGTTCTTGTAAAACCAAAATGTAACTATAAATTATGAACTATACATTTTTACCAATGCGTACCCAAGGAATAGATCAGACTCTCAAGGAGTCGGAAAATTAAAAAAATATAACATCACCAATGATTTTTATCTTCTCGCTGATTTTGTGTCATGTTAGGAGGCACGAGAGGAAAAAAAAAAGATCCATGGCCAGTGCATGCGGTAGTCTGAGTTGATTGTCTAATGTATTAGTAAGTAATACACATAACCTTAATTTCAAGAACAATGTAGTCAAATACTGTACATAAATTATGATTTAAAAAGAGTAACCATGGAGTTTCTTGCCCGTTCTTCTCCATAGGAAACCTATACCTTGGAACGCGGCAACTGAAGTCTTGACTATTCAAGAATGTCTTCTAATGGTAGTTCGATATGAATAAAAATAAAATAGGTCAGAAACAGGCCATGTTTGGATGATGTATTTGTTGGTGACTATCGCTATTAAAAGCACTAGAAAGACGGATAGGTTAGGTTAGGCTAAAACTTAACTTCTAAAAGAAGAATATCTAACGAAGCAACTCTAACCGATAAATTACATTTACTTAGAAAAATAGATTTCCAGAAAAACTTTCATTAAATTAATCTGGAATTTCTTAATCCACTGAAGAATCACTGAAATCACCATCTAATACTCTTACCAACCATGTTGGGTTGGTCTTCCAACCTTAGCAAATGCGATGAATATAATATACAAAGTAGCCTTCGAAGCTCCCGCAATATCCATCGCTGAATATAGGTATTCCATGGGCCACCCCAATTTTTGGTCCTTGGAGACATTGTCATTATCACTACGCTTAGAAGACTGATTGATGATCTCAATATTGTTTTAGCACACTGAAGGACGTTGCTGGTCATATTCTTGATAAATCCTTTATCATCTGAAACCCGTGTGTGGAGAAAGGGTGCCAGAAATCACACACTTTATAAATAATGTAGAGACTATCTTTTGAATAAAATTAAATGGCTACCTGACCGTCAGAGGAGAGCCGTTAGATCACTCTGTTTGCTTTTCACTATTATAAACGATCCTTGTGCTCCTAATTATCTTAAAATTTCTTTCAACTTTTAGGTGGCTCACACAGTCATGACCTTCGGGCTTCTGAAAATTTAATTCTTAGCATTCTATCCCACCATACAGGGTTTATGTCCAAATCCTTCGCTGTTTCAACAATAAAACTCTGGAATGCGCTTCCTCTTGATATAAAAAAAGCTCCAAATAAATTCGCGTTTAAACGTAAAGTGCGTCAATACTTCCTGAAATTGTTACAATCCTAATCAGTTTTGTCTTCGTCATTAGAGTTAATATTTATATCAGATATTTTTATGTATTCTATTTAACTATTTATAATTATGTAATATAATATAGTATCTATTTTTATATTAGTATATGTATATTCCTATTTTTAATTCAGTCTTTTTTAACATTAGATATAGCTTTGCTTTTATACTTCTTTCGAAGTGCTTTGTTTAACCCAAAGGTTGACTGGTAGAGAATGCCTCATGGCATCAAGTCCGCCTTATGTATACTCAATGTTCATAAAAGTTTAAATAAATAAATATCAAAATACATCGGCAGGTATCTCATAGTCCATTATTTATATTTAACACAATGTACTGAGAGTAACCGCGTCTATTTCGAACGTTCATAAAACAACAGTTATGTGTATTTAATGTTAACTTCAAACGTAAGCTTAGTTTTAATAGTCGCTGAACATTTAACTGCTGCGTCTTTACTAATAATGTAAATGCTAGTCTATTCTATTGATTTATGATCACTTTTATAAGTTCCTGGCGACTTTGTATAAAGAAACCCTTTTCACTGAAAGTGTTCGTGTGGTGTCCGGATTAAGAATATAGCACCACTCCATCTACTCCCGCGGATGTCGTAAATGGCGACTAAAGGATTTTAAACCGAAGGAATGGACAGCAGCGTCCCTTCTGTGGAACAGTAGTCATTCTGCGCTCACCAACCCGCCTGCCAAGCGTGGCGAGTACTGGCAAATTCCCCCCAATATGATGACACAATTGTGGAAATCTATGGGGGAGGCTTTTGTTCAGTAGTGGACGTTGTATGGCCGATACGAGTAAGATTTTATTGAAACGGTCATAGTTGCAATCCAGCCTGTTGGTCCTATTGCATGTCTGTCATTTATTAGTTTAGACTAACTTAACTGTCATGCACGGTTAATTATCTTGCTGATGGAGGAGTAGTTTATAGGGTCGGTGAGTTCAAGAAAATACTCGCATCTGTTATTTAAAGAGTATCCATCACCTGATCCCTTGTAGGTCTTCCGGTCTCAGAAATGGGCAAATTTAATTAAAATTGATATAAGTTACTTGAATTTGAAACCAACCTCCTCTGACGCACGACTGATATCTACCTAAAGCCGTGAGAGATACAAATTTAATTAATACAATAAGATATTATGCTGACATTATTCTTAATTGATGCATACGTGATTAGATTGTGACTCAGCCAGGGTCAACTCGAAATAACGCGATAGCTCCAGACTAAAAAAAGGAACAGTTTTTTAAGAGCACATCTGTGTGTTGTAATTTTGTCACGCAAACAGTAAATATTGCATAAAATGTATAACTGTAATATGTACTATTCCGCTGATAAAATTATTTAAAACGGTATATTAACGGTACTCAGAATACCACCACCCCATCTCCTCCCATGGGTGTCGTAAAAGTCGACTAAGTGATAAGTCGGAGGATGGACAGCAGCGTCCTTCGATTACGTTAACAACTCAACTGCGATCGCCAACCCGTCTGCCAAGCGTGGCGATTATGGCAAAACCCCCCGATGAGCCCACAACACACCTATATCGGTCGTTGTCGCGATCTTTGGGGGAGGCCTGTGTCCAGCAGTGGACTTTATTCGGCCGAAATGATGATTCACTGGTAATTATAACGGTTTTCAAAAGTGAATAATATAAAACAAAGGATAAAATTACAACCCGAGCTCATAAAATTATCGTTTCATCCATGTTCACAAAATGAAACTTTTATATCCCGTTCAAATTTAAAAGTACAGAGCAATCGCGTTGTAAAAGAGCTATAAGAATTAAAGCATAACAAATGTAAAATTGGCCCCTAGATAAAATAATTACAGTCGGCTGCTGCGCTCCGGGTTGTGGGTTCGATTCCCGCACGGAACAAACATTTGTATGATCTGCAGGTAGTTGTTCCGGGTCTGGGTGTATTGTGTGTGAAATTCATGTCTGTAAACGCACCCACGACACAGGAGAAATCCTAGTGTGGGGCAACGTTTATAAAATAAAAAATTACGCATGTACCGCTTAAAAGTCGTTTAATTTAGTAAGTGCAGGTGAAGGTGCTGTGTGGTGCCGGCTAAGAATACCACCGCCCCATCTCATCTCATCCCGTGGGTGTCGTAAAAGGTGACTATGGGATTACCCGGAGAATGGGCAGCAGCGTCCTTCGAGTACATGTATAACTCAATTGCGATCGCCAACCCGTCTGCCAAGCGTGGCGATTATGATGACACAACACAAACCGATACCGGTCGTTGTGGCAATCTTTAGGGGAGGCTTGTGTCCAGCAGTGAACATTTTCGGCTGTTACGACGAGGTGAAGGTTTGCATTTGTTTTACTATAACACCAATAAATCAAGAAAGTATCCACCAATCTCTTCCTAGAAAAATAAACAGTTGCCTAAGGCGTGTGTAAAACAAGGTATAAACCGAATCCTGTTCGCTATCAGTTCATATTTGTACCAAAGGACCGTGTGTACGGCGCCTATCACGTAAGTAGTTTGCAACAATGGAGGTCCGTTATAAGTTCTCGTCCTATCTGCGTTTGATAGGCTAGTGATGTCACAAGTTGCTATTTACTATCTAGTCATGTTGGGTTCGATATTATCGATTATTCCATATAATTAAATTGGTATGACTCTCAGCAAAGTAAAGAGCAACACCTCTCTAACTATGGGTATCCTAAAAGAGTAGTTGGAAACGTCAGGAGGACCTGCGCTTTTATTTTTCATAGTATAGTTATATGAAATTATATAAGTATAATAATGAGTATATATATTGGATTGCATACCATGGGTTTTAATTTTTTTTCGCGGAACCCTAATATTTTTTCTAAAATTAAAGTAGCCGAAATTACTCCTTCTAACGTCAACAATCGGCCAGTGTAAGTCCCGTCAAAATCGGTCCAGCCGTTTTGTAGATTAGCTGGAACAAACAGACTGACAGACAAAATAATAAAAAAATGTTTTTTTGTTATATGTCTGTATATACTTTCATATGCATTTAGTAAAAATCTGTTATTATGACATTACAAACAGACACTTCAATTTTATTAATTTGTATAGATATCTATATAAAATTCTGCTATCCGTAAATTATTATGTGATAATAAACCGTGATATTTCCTTATGATTTTTAACTGTATCCGTCGATCAGGATTTCATGTTTATGAGGATTTTTACGGACTAATATGATTACTAAAACAATTTCGAGTTGTTATCTGCTACACGTCTTTGCTGGAATCCATATCAATATAATATTATAGATATATTTGCGTATATACAGCACGTCGAACTTATTAGTAGACCTTAGCGTCGGAGCCACGCGTGCGGCCATTGGGATAATGTGACGACTGCTGCGCTCTGGCGGGCTAATTACCTAAGTTGCAGACGCTTTGCAACAGGCGTAAATTGCTCCAACGCCGCTGTCAAACGTCAATTTACCTATTTGCCGATAGTGACTAAACAGGCGAAGATCTCTGACGCGCCTCTGTCGGACAATCAATGAACTAAAAACGTTCATTCTTTTTAGTTCCACTGGTGGCTACTGGCGCTAGGAACTATGCATCTTCCACAATAGCGACTGGCGGGCGATGCCTTACGTAATACCAATTGTTTTGCCGATTTGCCACTGGTGGATCCTTGGCTGCGCGATAGCTGCTATCACGTCTGCTCTTGCTGTTTTTAGCTAATCAGCCCGCCGGTCGCCGGTTCGATTCCAGCACGGAAAAAATAAATATTTGTATGATCTGCAGGTGGTTGTTCCGTACGACGTTGAGTCTGGATATATTGTATGTGAAATTTGTGTATATAAACGCACCCACGACACGGGAGAAATTCTAGAGTGTGGCACTGATTTTAGATAAAAAAAAAACTTTTACATGTATTCATACACCCGCGTGTAGCATCAGCAAATAATAGCATCACCTTATCTCATACGGTGGGTGTCGTAAAAGGTGAATACGGGACTTGCCGGAGGATGGGCAGCAGCGTCCTTCGCGTATGTTTTCAACAACTGCAACTGCCAACCCGTCTGCCGAGCGTGGCAAACTCAAAATGAGTACACAACGCAAGGTTTAACAAGGCAGAGGTTGAGCGCAGAATGGCTGCTTTGCCATAGAAGGGTCGCTGCTGAGTCCCTTTGTCGACATCCACGAGAGGGCATGGAGTGGTGCTTTGATTCTCAATCCAGACACCACACGGACAGTGTCCCCACCCTATCTACTAAGTAAGTTAATTGTAACAGCCGTAGTAACAAACAACTTCAGTAAATCGAGAATGGTTATCGATATCTGACGGTCGTGGTCGGCAGATGTCTTAATCGTAACTGTTAAGGAGCTGTTGCTATCGGAAACCAATACGGCCGCTTTGTGTTTCGTGATGTTGTTTTGTGAAGGTTTTGTTGCTAGTTGGACTACTAATCATCAGCTCCTAGTTTTCAGCCCAAAATTGGGCAAAAAGGCGATTTACGTGACCAGTTTGACTCGAACTTGGAATGTCTAGTTGATACAAGCTGTGCCGTTGTATTGACGTACGATTATATATTTAAATTATTTTATCTACTTATAAGTGTTTTGTAAAGGCACGGTTGGTGCAGTGGCTGATACAATCGGCTGCTGCGCTCCGGGTCGTGGGTTCGATTCCCGCACGGAACAAATATTTGTATGAGCTGCAAGTAGTTGTTCCGGGTCTGGGTGTATTGTATGTGGAATTCATGTCTGTAAACGCACCCACGACACAGGAGAAATTCTAGTGTGGGGCAGTTGAAAAAAAAATACGGGTTGCACTCCGGGAGTGCCGACAGAAGCGAAAAGTTTATAGCAATAAATGTTTTATTTTTAATTTATCTAATTCACAAAATTTAATACTATATTAAATGGCTGCGGTGCGAGCCGCCTCACAAAAAGCGCGCGCTCCCCGCCGCGTTGCGAAACCAAGAAGTTTTCACTTCAAATAGCGTCTCGTAACGGTGTCGCGAGTTCAGAGATTTTATCTCATCTAAAATAGCGTACCGTACTAAAAGACATTTTCACTTAAAAAAAAAACTTAAATATTTTGAAATATTTATTTGACGCGTGAACGTGTCGCGGGTTCGGTCCCCGCTAGGAACAAATATTTTTATGATTTGTGGATAGTTGTTTTGGGTCTGAGTATTTTTGTGCATGTGAGATTTATATCTGTCAGCTGCATACAGGAGAAATCAAAGTGGGGCCAACAGTCATCGATAAAAATAAAACTAGAACCATTATCTTAGAAGTATTTTAATACCAGAAAACTCACAGCTCAAAGTCAAAGTTAAAGATAAAGTCAAAGTTAAAGTCAAAAGTCAAAGCCAAAGTATTTCATTTCAAATAAACCAGATATTGGCACTTATGAAACGTCAGAATCTAAGTTGTCTCACGTGGCAGAGCCGCAGGTATTGTCTGAAAAAAAATCTTTGATCATTTTGAGAATTGAATAAATGTGCCCTTACAATTGACGAATTAAGGCAACACTCAGTGATATTGATATCTCGGTCAAACAACGTAATGAATGGAAACTACTTGTATAGCTCATTTTGCCTGTAATCACTTCAATCATATCGATCGCAGATCCAGATTGTTCAATATTGTTCGACGATAAATATGCAATAAATGCTCAACATTTCTCGTGTAATCGCACATTAAGACCATACGCGTATTTTAATCTAAAAGTACAATGTTTGAAGTATATTTTGTTCATTGATTCAGAAAACTTAACAAAAGTTTGTTGTTTAAGTTTATTTTACGTTCAACTTTATTTCTTTTCTAACTAAAACTGAACAAGTCGTTGTTCAGTGAATTTCAAGTAGGTACTCAGTACGGATTATTTTATCCTAGGATATAAAATGATGAGGGGGTGACCGCTTTACTGTCATCCCCTCCGATATGTGCCTAAAAGCGTGGCACCAATGGGCGGCTCTAGTGTGATCTTACGACGACCTGGAGCTCGTCTTCGGTGCCGAAGAGCTCCTCTCCAGTAGTTTTAGCCGGTAGATGTCCGACACACCCCTTCGCCCGTAATAAATATTACGATAAGTAATGACTATTCAGTTTACTGTTACATACCCGATCCCATAGTACGAGGAGGGATCAAAAAGTAGTGAGAATGAGATAGAATATAATGACTATTGGTAACTTAATAATTTATTTTTCTACATAGTTTCCGAGTCTTTCTACACACCGAGTCCAGCGCTTTTCCAAGGCTTCAATCCCTTTCACAAAAAAAGTTTTGTCTTGGTCCTGCAAAAAGCTCTCCGCGGCATCCATCACCTCGTTATCGGCTTCGTACCTTCCCCTTCAATTTGGGGAACAGGTAAAAATCGCTAGCCGCCAGATCTGGTGAATAAGGGGGGTGGTCAACAAATTCGAAGCCAGCTTGCTGAATGGCAGCCATCGCAACTGCCGACCTGTGCGCGGGTGCGTTGTCGTGATGAAACAGCACGCCCCTTCCAAGTTTCCCTCTCCTTTTCTCTTTGATGGCATTCCTCAACTTGGGAATTAAAGCTGCATAATATTGGCCTGTAATAGTGGTTCCATGCTCCAGGTAATCAATCAACAATATCCCTTCTGAGTCCCAAAATATTGAGGCCATAACCTTGCCAGCCGATGCCACGACACGAAACTTCTTCGGGGTCGGTGATGATGGCCGTTTCTTTTGCGAAGATTGCTGTTTTGTCTCGGGATCAAAATGATGGACCCATGTTTCGTCCATTGTTACGCAACGGGACAATAAGATTTCAGAATCTTCTTGAAACTTGTCCAACAATATCTTCGAAATGTCAAGTCGATTTTGTTTCTGACTGTCGGCTAACATTCTCGGCACCCATCTTGCGGAGACTTTTCTCATATTCAAAGATTGTTTCAATATGGATTGAGTACTTCCGTATGAAATGGCCGTTTCTTGAATTAAGTATCGGATGGTAACTCTTCGATCGCTCAATACAATTTTCTCGACTTTCGCAACATTTTTTTGGGTGACTGACGTCGATGGACGGCCGCAACGATGTTCGTCTTCCGTGCTCGTTCTCCCTACTCGAAATTGAGAAGCCCACCTTGCGACAGTGGAATACGGCGGAGCAGACTTTCCTAATGTTGCCTCTAAATCGCAATGAATCTCTTGCGTCGTTAACTGTTTTAAACAAAGATATTTAATAACGGCTCCGACTTCGTTTTTCTCCATTTTCGAGAACACGTTCCGACACGAAGCAAACAAATGACTACATTCAGAAAAAAACAAAAGCGAATCGAAGATTTTTTTCTTTATTAATATTACAAATATGTATCTGAGCTATGCCTGCCAGATTTTTTTTTTCTTCCCAAGGAGTATGTCATTCTCACTACTTTTTGATCCCTCCTAGTATACTAAACTTCTTAATTCTTTATTTTTTTTATTGGTCATCATCATCATTTCCCGAATAAAGTCCACTGCTGGACATAGGCCTCCCCCAAAGATCACTACAACGACCGATATGGGTGTGGTGTGTGCTCATTGGCGGGTTTTGTCCTAATCGCCACACTTGACAGGTGGGTTGACGATCTCAGTTGAGTTGTTAATGTACTCCAAAACGCTGCTGCCTACCCTCCGGCTAATCCCATAATCGCCTATAAAGACACTCCGCGGATGACGAGATTTTTTTTTTGAAAAATGTTACAAGTTCATAAATAAGCCGCTAAGTGTGTGTGAAATTATTTCGTTTTAGTACATAAGTTATTACGTGGCAACACACATCGTTCTCCTCGAGTGTAGCTCGTGCAATTTGCGGGATAATTAGAAGCTCACTCAAGATTGTTTGCGTTTCATTATGAATGTATGATTGTAAGATGTCTCGACAGTTCCCAACTTCATGGATGTGATTGTATGGATAACAATTCCTTGAGAATGAGCTGCTCTAATGTAATAATACCTATGCTAATTCTAATAATATTTTAACGTGTTCTTTTTTTGTGAAAACTTCTTTTATCGCGGTACGCATATTTTAGATGAGATAAAATTTCTGGACTCACGACACCGTTACGAGACGCTAGACGTTTAGTTTGGAGTTTCGCCGTCGGGATCGCATTAACCCTAGTACCCATCTAAAAATGTCTAACGCGCCAAAATAAGTTTTCACTTCTGTCGGCACTCCCGGAGTGCATTATTTTAAACGTAGCCCACTCTATGATTTATACTGCGTTGTGGGTGCGTATACAGACATACATTTCACACACAATACACCCAGACCCGGAACAACTACCTGCAGATCATACAAATATTTGTTCCGTGCGGGAATCGAACCCGCGACCCGGAGCGCAGCAGTCGACTGTATCGGCCACTGCACCAACCGTGTCGTCCGGATGAATCTGGACATTTTCAATTTGTACTATTTATGACATTTTGATGGACAATTTATTAACATCTCTTAAAGTTCCTAAACTAGAGAAAGAACAAAGTGCGATTATTTCAAAAGTATATAAATTCCTAGCTGAAGAAGCTTATTATTATATTAATAAGGTCCTGCATGATAACATTGCTAACAAAACTACCACATATGTAAAATACACAATGAAATGCTTCAATCATTTTACTGTATTGATGAGAATAATATTATAGTAATTGATGTAATATTAGTAGAATATAATAATGAGTTAAAAATACAATGATGTAATAAAATTAATATTGCTATGTTTGATTTAAAAATACTACTGAAATTTTGAATTATTTAAACATACAGATGTCCAAACCAAATTCTGAAAATCTTATAATTTTTTCTATAGTTGTATGCCGCAATGGTTAAACATGGCTGTCTTTATACGTATTTTTGAACATCTTTCATAGGGTGTATACTCATGTGTTGACAAATATAAATATCGTTTTTTTCAACATGTTTCTTTTCATCTTTATCAGTTTTCATGTCAACCAAAGAATGTCTACTTCTAAAAACAGCCTCTGCCATAGATTTTCCCAGTTGTTTTGTCGTTCCGCCATAGATTTGCCTAGTTGTTTCGTCATTTTGGAGGGAATTTGCCAGTACTCACCAAGCTTGGCAGGCGAGTTGGTGAGCGCAGTATGGTTACTGTTCCACACAAGGGTCGCTTCTGCCTATCCCTCTAGTTTACTTACTTTTTACGACATCCGTGGTAGCAGATGGAGTGGTGCTATATTCTTAATCGGGATACTACACGGAAATTGGGACTTTAAATAAGCTTAATATCTTCAATAAAACCTGTTTCAGAACTGGCAACTTGTCTAGAGAATTAAATATATGTTACCGTGTGGTGCCGGCTACGAATAGCACCACCCCATCTCCTCCCGTGGGTGTCGTGTGGGCAGCGTCCTTAGAGTACATTAACAACTCAACTGCGATCGCCAACCTGCCTGCCAAGCGTGGTGATTATGGCAAAACCCTCCAATGAGCATACAACACGCTCGGTACGGTCATTGTGGTGATCTTTGGGGGAGGCCTGTGTCCAGCAGTGGACTTCATTTGGCCGAAATGATGAAATATATGTGGCGCGGATCTCTGAATACATGTGTTTTCACAAGTTACAGGGCTTGTCGTCGATATTGAATGACCCTTTCATGTGTGGGAAGTTCTGCAGCTGACGCGAACATGTTTCATCTTGGATCATGTCACAAATACACGGCTGGATGACCCACTGACGAAGGGATTAAACCCTTACAGCGTGCACACAGAAGTTTCAGGACCGAAGGATTGTCGAGTAATTGAATGCACGAGGATAATCCCTGAAGCTGTGCTCACTGACGTATTTTTGTCTACTCTGCAGGGAAGTCATAGTTTTTTTATACATGCAATTCAAGATTTCTGTAAGTATTTCCAGGAACATATTTTAATACCAGGTTAGTCGGATTGGGTGAACTAAGCCGCGGCCAATTTAAAGTGTCATCGATGACTGTTTCACAGTAAATGTCTCTTCTAAAAAACTTTTTTTAAGCGACTTCAATTTTTTAATTTATGATCACTCCGGGATTCGTTGACCGATCTGAGCAATTATTTTTTTAACTGATGCAAGACGCTTTAGTGACGTAGTCATGGCAGAATCGCTGCAAGAGCTCAGTACAATGCTCGATGGTCTCAACAGAGTTTCCCAACAGGTGGGCCTTAAAATGAACATGGGCAAGACAAAAGTCATGCCAAATGCCCATGTCGTGCCCATCCCAATATCCGTTGGGAGCTCTGTTCTCGAAGTTGTTGACGAGTATGTCTACCTGGGACAAACTGTCCAGTTAGGAAGAACTAAAGTTGTCGACATAGCCGAAAGGATTAGCAAACTGAAGTGGCAATGGGCAGGGCACATTGCTCGTAGAACTGATGGCCGTTGGGGCACAAAGGTTCTCGAATGGAGACCGCGCACCGGAAAACGCAGCGTGGGACGACCTCCAACGAGGTGGACAGACGACCTGGTGAAGGCCGGGGGGGGTCGTTGGATGAGAGCAGCATGCGACCGCTCGTTGTGGAAATCTAAGGGGGAGGCCTTTGTTCAGCAGTGGACGTCCTGTGGCTGATATGATGAAAACGCTTTCGGGTTGGTCCCATATATATATATATATTTCGTATGGTTAGTGGCCACCCTTGTGTCAGAGTTGTTCAAGCCGCCCAAAGGCCTCCGACTTGGCTTAACGACTGCTGTCTAATGACAACAACCGGGACCGACGATTTAACGTGCCCTCCGAAGCACGGAGACGCTCAGTTGAAATACCACTATGCGGTCACCCATCCAGAGACTGACCGCGCCAAGCGTTGCTTTACCTCGCCAATCGTTTACCGTACCGTGAGTGCAACTGGCTATGAGCGCCTCGAGTTGGTCCCATATAAATTTTATTACATTTGATGGAGTGTCTTTTAACCAGCTTCAATGAACAAGTTAATTTGACTGCGCTTATCTAGATGATGTCTAATAGTTTCGCTTCCTCTTAGATCAGAGAACCGATTTGAGTCATTCTTACATTAAGGCGTAGCACCAATCTATAATCTATGGCTCTAGTGTGATTATACGAGGACCTGGAGCCCCCCTTCGATGCTGAAGATGACCGCTCCAGAGGTTTTAGCTGGTAGGAGACCGGCATACTCCTTTGCTCTTCCCCGGCGGTGAAGGAAGTTCCATGTACAATTTCCACTGGAAACCAATTTAAAAAAAGGTTCCACCAATAATTTTCTGATAGGAAAACCCAAAGACCGTCTAATTTAGGAATCAAACTCAACTGGACTTAGCTGGGCAACCACGCTATCGACGAGACCAATGAGGGGCCAATTTTTATCGCTAAAGTTCTCATTTAGCGTATTGGCAATAATTCTCCATTCAAAAATCGTTCTAACAATTTTTTTCCTGATTCTCCACAAAAACGGTAACCTAAGGTCAGCACCCGAAGCGGCACGACTCATAAATTTTCTCCGGGCTTCGGTCGGGATAATAAATCTCCGAAGTGTCATTTTAAGCGAGACGCGGTCTGATTTAGTGCTGCGTTCGGAGACGCACCAAATACAGACAGTAATGTAGGAACGGACTGTTTTTCTGCACCTAGATATATAATTTCTAAGAATTTGACAACTAAAATGGATTAGGCTTGACATTACTCAAGTTATTTGCCAGAGCCATAATGTGCTCTGAACTTGAATATTTGTGTTTGGGTATGCGTATTACAGTGTGGTGCCGGCTCAAAATACCACCACCCTATTTCCTCCCCTGGGTGTCGTAGTCGTAAGTCGACTAAGGGATTAGCCAGAGGATGGGCAGCAGCGTCCTTCGAGCACATTAATAACTCTACTGCGAGAGAGAGACAGATTGGTCTGCCAAGCGTGGCGATTATGGTAAAATCCCCCAATGAGCCCACAACACACCCATATCGGTCATTATGGTGATCTCTGGACGAGGCCGGTGTCCAGCAGTGGACTTCATTCGGCCGAAATGATGATGCGTATTAACATTATGTTATATAGACATTATCTATTTCCATAGCCAGTTGCACTATATCGGTAAGAGATCGATGAGGTTAAGCACCGCTTGGCATGGTCATTCTAAGGATGGGTGATCGCATAGTGGTCTTTAAACTGAGCGTCTACGTGATTTAGAGGGCACCTGAAATCTTCAGTACTGGTTGAAGTCATTTATGCGGCATTCGTTAAGCCAAGTTGAAGATCTTGAGCGGCTTTGACTCTTACACGAGTTTGGCCACTAACCTAATTTTCATAATAATTGAATAACATGCAGGTTTCTTCTCTTATTGGAAGTGTCCAAGGGTACTATCGCAATTCCTGATATTCGACGCCAAGCAGTAGTATTTAAACGTTACCGCGTTCCAGTTAAAGCCCCCCCCCCCCCCCTCCCGTCTCTTGCTCGCGCCGGAGCACCGGAACCCGTAGCTTTAAATGTCCCTTCATACATTATAAATAATACAGATCCAGCTGTCCCCAAAACAAAAGCTTGTTGTTGCAGCAGCAACGCCCTAAGCCGAGGTCCGTGTCCCGCAGGCGGCGCCCTTAGCGAAAGTTGCTTAGTTATTAATGTTAATTTTAAGCCTGGCTGGAGGCCTCTTTTGGCTTCGCCAGAAATGACCAAATGCCGGTTAAGCAACCACATTTCCCAAAAATATATGCGAGAAGCCAGCAGAAAAAAACAGTTAAAGGGGTCTGTAGCTAGTGAAATCAGGCTTGAGAGAATAAATACAAACCTAATGTCTTGAGGTGACGAACGTAGGTGTGGAGCTATAATTGGCTATGATAGATGTTACTTTTTCCTTTTTAGGTAATAAACCCCGAAAATAAACACCCAAATATGTATTGAATGTTTAAGCAAAACCTTTCAATTTTTATCCAAGTTTAAAACGGAATTTTACTTTACTGAGTTTATTTTATTTCTGAATCCTCACACTCACCAAATACTTGAAAGATAAACATTTAAACAAATTGCCTTCCCTGTACAGTTTTACGCTTGTGGATTTTCAGTTGAAATGAGCGCCAGAACACTTCTTGAAACCACATTTTGCATAAATCTAGAGCGCTGAAATTTCCTAAAACCGCATCAAGTACACGGGTATAAAACTCTTTACTGTATCTACAGTAGACAGAGGAAGTACAAATCGACCTTTATTAATTAAAATGTATGCTATGTGTAGACGCCTATACAATCCCGTTCCTATAACATCAAGATTTACCTATACGACGACTCGGTAGGAAACTGAAATTGTGTAACAAATATTTTTTATACGCACACACACACACCAACTAACACACATCAGCCCATACACATCCACTGCTGAACTTAAACTCAAAGTTTTTATTAAAAAGAAAGAACAGAACAGAAAAGTCAACGGTTAAGGGGCAAGGTTCGGAAAAGTCGATCTTTTAGAGAAGAGCGGACTAGAAAATCCATGGACACTCTTTGAAAAAAGCGATATTACAATTTTGTTTATTAATTTTAATACGTCAGGTATGTAAAACAAAGTGGACTACACATGGAATACATACACACAATAATAAACACGATTGCTTCTGTAATACATAGTCAGAAATTGAGAAATATTAACGCACAGGTAACAATAGTACGAGTCAACGAAGTTGAACATGGGTCTCCCAATTATCACCACAATGAGCAGTCATAGTCTCATAATCATCACGCTTGGCAGGCGGATTGGTGATTGCAGTTTCTTTTTTTAGGGCACGGGAGAATGCTTCTGCCCATCGACTTGATATCAACCCTTAGCCACCCATGAGTGGTGATCACATGGAACATATTTGTAACATTGTGTATGATTTCAAAAAGTTGGATAACAACCGTGAGACCAACGACGACCAGTCATAAATCAAGACGCCAAAAAATCCTGTCCAGTCTGAAAAAATGAATACAGAACATCGCTGTTAAACCAACGGCGCGTATTTTTAGTAAACACAATTTATGCGATTCTGAAATTTAACTGAAAACAACTTAATTTCATAGTAATGTCTTAGGTTTTCGCGATTATTACTCATAATAAAACACTTTTAAACGGATTATATTATAGCAAAGCATTCGAAACGTCAGGAAAAACTATAATATACGCGACATAACTTAATTTCAGTTTACCGTTTAAAATTGACCACAAATAATTGGAAGCGTATTTACGATCTGATATTTTAACCCCAGAGAGATGGGGCGTTTTGAACGTGTTCAAAGTCGCTCTAATGGAATAAAAAGTGGCGACTGCCGAAGCTTTGACGGCTTAGTTACATATGTATGTGCTTAACCTGGACCATTTATTTACATGGAGAAGTGCAAAATTTATGTCACATTGAATAAAATTTCGTAAAGACAGCTCTACACCCGCGTTGTTTCTATGGGTACATATTTGAAAGTCGAAAATTAAAATACCCACAGCTAAAATGTCAAATTACAGAAATAAACAATGGAAGATATAGAGTAATCCTTTGGGGGACTCAACTAATAGGGAAGTCATTTTCAAATTACAAAAGAGTCGTATCAAGGCAATGCTCGGGTTAAAATACAATGAAACGTGTAAGCCAAACTTTAATAAATACTGACGTTTCCGTCGTCGTTATATATAGGGTCTTAGTTTAATAATCGAAAGTATTTTAAGGCTAGGCACTATGAATGGTATAGAATTCATTTCAAGTATCAACACACGCTGGTGGGCTACTAAACAACCACATTGTTGTTCGGCCGGACCATTTTCAAACACGTTTTAGTGTTATTGTGTGTGCGTGTTCGGTGACAGTACCACAGTATTTTTTTAAAGACATAATAGTGATAGTTACCTACAGTTTTTACGTGTTGAATTGCGCTTTTTATGCAAACGGAAACATTTTAATTTAATTTTAAATTAATTTTGAATATGATAAAATAAAGGTTGATGATATGTTAATTTTTTTTTGCTAGAACGCATCATTGCCACCTATAGATTCACCTCCTAAAATATTTTCCATTAAAAGGACCTTATCTATATCTGACCTTATAAAACAAACAAATGTATATATGTACAGAAATACGTGTATACATTTGTTTAGTTGTTTCCGAAGGTTGTCTGTAAAAGATAACTTTTAGCGATAAGACCGCCTGTCCTTTATATTATTTTGGTAAAGTTAAAAAAAAGAAGTTTGTGCATAATAAAGTTATATTCTATTCTATTCTATATTTGAAGGAGTCGCATTTGTCAAAACTAATGTTAATCTTCTTCCTAAACTATCTGAGACCAATAACAGGAGTCCAAGAGGTAACAATAGATTATGCTAAGAAAGTCAAATTGAGTATTAATGCACAAAAGTATATTTTGCATGGCACAGGCCATCTAGGAGTATAACCACATATCGCGCCCCAGTGAATATTTAAAAAAAATCTTTCTGGTCTATAAAGCATATTACAGTATTTCCAAGTTTCTGCCAAATAAACTTAAGCCATGGTGAACTTTTTCATTATTATTTTCATAATTCATTACAAAAAACAAATGATTTACCATTTTAAGGTTATTCAACCAGATCCTATAGACGTAGGTCCTATAGGTCCGTTTATTATTTGGTCTTAGGTTTAGCACGCACGGGTAACTTTTGGTCACCGTAACAATTGTACAACAACAACTGTAATAAGAATTGTATTTGGAATGTAAATGACATTTTTATCTATTAAATGTGACGTGTGGCGCCGGCTAAGAATACCACCGCCCCATCTCATCCCGTGGGTATGATAAAAGGCGACTATGGGATTAGCCGGAGGATGGGCAGCAGCGTCCTTTGAGTATATTTATAACTCCACTGCGATCGATAACCCATCTGCCGAGCCTGGCGATTATGGTAAAAACCCCCCAATGAGCTCATAACACAAACCCATACCAGTCATTGTGGTAATCTTTAGGAGAGGCTTTTGTCCAGCTTTGGACGTTTTTACAGCTGAAGTGATGATGATGAATGAAATGTGACATCCTTGTATTTATTATGATTATCATATATATCATATCGGCCATTTATATGTCCACTGCTGAACAAAGGACTCCCGCATAGATTTCCACAACTGTATCATCATTTTGGGGCTATTTGCCAATACTCACCACGCTTGGCAGGCGGGCTGGTGAGCGCAGTATGGCTACCGTTTCACAGAAGGGACGCTGCTGCCCATCCCTCTGGTTTAGATGCCCTTACTTGCCTTTCACAACATCCACGGGATGAGATGGAGTGGTGCTATATACTTAAGCCGGAGAACACACGGCCAATCCGGACACCACACGTATTATTTAAATTGATTGCTATGTAATTCTTCTCCTTCGATGCAGAAGACGACCGCTCCGGTTTTAGTTGGTAGGAGATGGCATGCCCCTCTGCCCTTCCCCGGGGTGGCCTTCGTAGCTTTATAGTTGGTTTAGGCAGAAGTAAAACTTACCACCAGGCGGATGACTTCGTAACCAGGTTGTTAATAAGAAATTGGATTTTGCCGTCGTTCAAGCTCATCGATAAGTCTCCCTATAATTTTTTTGATGAATTGCTTTCGGATGGTTATTCTACGCAGAAAATTTTGTATCCTCTCTATCGTTTACATCTCTCTATCTCATTTTACAGTACTCAATAGCAAGTATCCTTAGCCACTTAGCTGCATGACAAATGGCTTTGTCTGCTAGTCTTCACAAATTGTAAGTAATGCTCCTTTGTAGTCCCATTCCCTGAGCTATTCTGACGTAGTGGCCAGTAAATTGATCAAACGGCTTTCTTGCGGCTACAACTGTGATCTGTAGGGGTTCATTTTTCTGTGTTTATAATTTACTGGCTATTTATTGCCTGCGACTCGTTTTGGAAATAAGTCAAGGATAATAAAACACTTTTGAACGGATTATATCGCGTATATTATAGATTTTTGTTTTTCCTGACGTTTCGAATGCTTTGCAGCATTCGTGGTCGCAGGATGACTAAGGTGACAGGCGTCGTTACAGATTTTAAAAAGTTAGTTTATTTTATCTACCGTACAATTTTAATCAAAAAATTAGTTTTGATGCATGCAGTAATCACTCACAGTGTCTTGATGTTTTTTAGTGCGGTATGTTGTTTGGGACTTTATTATTTTAATAACTGGATTCCAAACAGGTGGTACCTGCCAACCATCTTCTCTATTAATATTAGGATGTTTTTTAATTTCAGTCAGTCAGTCAAAAATATAATGAAAATTAATTTATTCTTTGCACTATAGGGACACAGTAATATAGTATCAGTCCACATTGAGGAGTCCTCCTCAACTTGGTGCAACCTAAAAACTGGTGTTCCACAAGGCGGCATACTATCTCCTCTTCTTTTTTCCGTTTTTATAAATCTAATTACCCAAAAGCTTCAGTGTCCGTATCATGTCTATGCCGATGACCTACAGTTATACTCTCAAGCTCGAGTGGAAGATCTAACTGATGCCGTCAAAGCCGTCAACCACGATCTTGAAACTATCAAGAACTGGGCTGAGAGGTTTGGTATGGCTGTAAAGCCGACTAAGTGCCAAGCCATCATTTTAGGAAGCAATAGAAATATTTGTAAAGTCGGTAGTGCTACTGTTCCATCTATCATCTTCATCGGCATAATCATTCCTATCAGCCCCAGCGTCAAAGATCTTGGCTTGCATTTTGACTCTACTCTTAGTTGGTGGTCCCAAGTTACAGGTGTAAGCCAAACGGTTACGGGAATTTTGCGGGCTTTCTATCACCTGAAAATCTTTCTCCCGCCTCATATGAAAGCAATGCTTGTGCAGATTTTAATTGTTCCCATAATTGACTATGGTGATGTGTGCTACTTTGACCTGAATGCAGATCTACTCAACGAGAGCACTTAAGACCCCGGTCTCTATACTCCAAGCCCCCAATTCTCCTTCTTATTTATCTTCTCACTTCCAGTATCTTTGTTCCAACCACAACAAATGTCTTCGTTCTACTAATAATCGTCTTCTTCAATGTCCCACTCATCACTCCGACTTTATTAACTCTACCTTCTTAGTTCTATCTATTCTACTGTGGAATGCGCTCCCCCTTGAAATCAGAATAGCTAAAAGTAGTAGTACTTTAAAATTAAAGTACGAAAATACATGACAAGACAAGAAGTTGGGAGATTCATCTCAGCTCTGATTTTGTTTTTGTTTTCCTAGTTACACATAATTACTATATATGCGAGTTGGGCAGACGATCTGGGGAACGTCGCTGGGAGTTGTTGGATGAGGGCGACATAGGGCGGCTCGTTGTGTAAATCTAAGGAGGAGGCCTTTAATCAGCAGTGGACGTCCTGTGGCTGATATGATGATGATGATGATTATATATGCATGTATATTTATTTAGTATATATAAACATTTACACGTAGTAATTATGTATGTCTAAATATTATTATTCTGTGTATATTAATGTCATCGCCTCTATAAGTCTCACTTTTAATTTGTTGGTGCAGTTACCTTATTGTCTCTTCTCTGCATCACCAAATGGTCGTCTGATAGAAAATGCCTATGGCATTAGGACTGCCTTTATAAACTTTTGTACATTAAGAATTAATAAAAATGTCTCAAAAATAGTACACAGAAAATAAAGAAACAATAAAAAAATATACGAATGCCTAGCCAACAGTCTAGAAGCACAATGTTTCACAAGCACCATACCTGTTGACCAAGCTCACCACACAAAGGTTGGCGCTGAAGTCGAAGATGGAGCCGCTATTCCACCTGCCGAGGACTCCCTCCCTCCGATTACGGCAGACGAGGTCAACAATCTTGTGAAAAATATTCCCCCTCGCAAAGCCCCCGGCTCTGACGGTATCACCAACAAGGTGATTAAACTCTTCCCTGACCGTCTTATCACCTTAATGACCATCATCTTCAATGCGTCATTAAACAACAACCTCTTTCCACATATGTAGAAACAGGCCACAGTTATCGGTATTCATAAGTAAGCCGCCCGGTAAGTCTTCTCAATTCGACGGCACGGTTGATGCAGTGGCTGATACAGTCGGCTGCTGCGGTCCGGGTCGTGGGTTCGATTCCTGCACGGAACAAATATTTGTACGATCTGCAGGTAGTTGTTCCGGGTCGGGGTGTATTGTATGTGGAATTTATGTCTGTAAAACGCACCCACGATACAGGAGAAATCCTAGTGGGGCAAAAAACCCCTTGCGAAGATTTATGAGCAAATTATTTATTCCCGACTAACGGATTTTGCCAAATCCAAAAAAATCATTCGCGACGAACAGTTTGATTTTAGAGCCAAACATTCGTGTGTACAACAAATCCACCGATTAGTTGAGCACATCACGTTCGGATTCTCACGCGGCATGATGACGGGAGTACTCTTTTTCGATGTTGCGAAAGCATTTAACAAAGTCTGGCATAACGGCTTATTATATAGCTTGTATCAAGAGACGGTCTGGCACTACGACCAGACCGTCTCGTTCTCTTCATACGAGACTACTTGTCAGATCGTAGTTTTCACTTTCGAATCACGAGTGCTATCTCATTCCCTCACCCCTTTAGAGCCGGATTCCACAAGGATCCGTGCTAGCTCCACTATTGTTCACACTGTACACCAGTGATATCCGTAACGATCTACTAATACGGCCGAATTAGCACTATTCGCCGATGACACGGCAATTTTCCACTCCGGTTACGTTCCCGGGTTCGTTTCTGGGACTTCCTCCACGCTGGGAAGAGCGGAGGGGCGAGCCCCATGGGGTTCCTGGGCGCACATTGCACCGGAGTCGCTAGTTGACAACTAGATGGTAACCTATATCTAGCGTAAGTGTTTTGAGATAAGTTATGAGTACTTGCCCGCGTATGCGCCCACATATTTTGTGTTCGCGCATGCGCCCACACAACGTTACATATATAGGGTCTTCCAATAATAATGGAAAATATTTTAAGGCTAGGCTCTATGAATGGTATAGAGTTCATTTCAAATATCAAGTATCGGTTTTACTGATAATAAATAAATCAATATTCAAACATTCGACTAGTGAAAGATTTACTTACTCTGTACTATTTGATAAAATAAAGGTTGATGTTACGTTTATTTATTTTGCTAACACGCATCATTGCTACCTATAGATTTACCTCCTAAAACGTTTTCCATTATTAAAGTATGACCCTATATATAACGTTACACTCAAACGTGACCCAGAAATTTTACTCTCATTGCGCCCAAAGAAATTTCATTCGAAAATTCTAAATGATCCTATGTTACCGAAATTATTTAATTGCTTCACTGGTGGCAGGTCTCTATGCAAGAGGCCGGCTAGGTGAGTACGACCCCAGTGACAGATATTTGCCGCCAAGCACTAGTGTTTCAACTTTAGACATTACTGTGCTCCGGTTAAAAAGGCGCTGTAGGACATTACTGGGCATAAGAGACTGACTTGTCTTGAGGTGCAACGCAGGACAAGTCCTGGGTAGCATTACAATTGTTACGGGCAGGCGTGATGCTTAGTATCAAACAAATGACTTCCTCGTCTCGTCACCATGTGGTATAAAATAATAATATATAAACCTTGCTGCTGCCGATTCTTCATTATTTCAGAACTTACCTGAAAAAGAGAAAGGGAATGGTTAATTGGGTAATAAGATAAGATAAAAATATTTTTATTCATGTAAAACCATATGCAGGCACTTATGAATAGTCAAGACTTTAGTTACCGCGACCCAAGATGTTGATTTCCTATAGGAACGGACAAGAAACTCCATGGCCACTCTTTTTAATCATAATAATTGTTACAGTATTTTTGATTACATTGTTCTCAAAATTAATAATGTGAGGACAATGTGGCAGAAAAAAGTAAACTTCTTAAAAATATCACACTAAACAAGCATGATATTTCGAAAAAAATATGATTAAATTGTCATGGCAGCATTAAGCTGACCAGTCCCAACAGACGGCAGCCGTTCACGAGCATAACGCATGCATCAGTATCGCTTAGCTCAACCATGTTGAAGGGGACCGAGCGACCCGATACACAACGCCACCATCAGCAAGACATTTTAATGAGCATGACATACCAAAACAGCCAGGCAAAAGACACAATCAAAATAAGTACTAAACATATAACATTAATGCCCACATAAATCAGTCAAAGCAGTCGCGTCCATTTCTTTCCAACTTCCAGTTGAAAGAATTTTTTGTCTCACCCGTATTATGCTATAGTTATGAGTTTATGACCAAAACAATGTCTAAATATATTTGCAACGAAAGAACATCGGCTGCTTCTTTTCCCACGTAAACTGCGCATTATTCATAACTTGTCAGAAATGAGTTGAGAGACTGGTTACTCGCCCATCTAGTTCACGTATGCACATCTTATTAAAACTTTTACTGCTCGTCAGAAACTTCGGGAACAAAGCTTCAAGTGGTGTAGCTGTAAGATGCACTTATTCAAGAATTTCCATGCTTCAGATTTACTTTTCCATTTTTTTTCATTTGCCTTACGTTAGGTTTTCTCCTGTGTCGCGGTTGCGTTTACAGACATAAATTCAACACACAATACACTCAGACCCGGTACAACTACCAGATCATACAAATATCTGCTTACCCCCGGTGTATCTGCGCTTTGTCTTTGTGTCTCCCTGTTCGATAAGCACACAGCGTTTTTCTTCCAGTAGTACATTATTTATTTATTTAATATATAGATTATGCCGGGTGGTGCCGGCTCAGAATACCACCTCCCCATCTCCTCCCGTGGGTGTCGTAAAAGTCGACTAAGGAATTCGCCGGAGGATGAGCAGCAGCGTCCTCCGAGTACATTAACAAATCAACTGCGATCGTCAACCCGTCTGCCAAGCGTGGCAATTATGGCAAAACCCCCCAATGAGCCCATAACACACTGATATCGGTCGTTGTGGTGATCTTCGGGGGAGGCCTGTGTCCAGCAGTGAACTTCATTGGGCCGAAATGATGATAAAGATTATGAGCCTATGATAAGGCCTCACTATACGGTCTTGTTTGAAAGCCAACCTGCAACGTTCTATCGTTGGAGCAATTGCTGAGCTAAAGCGGCATTTTTTGCATCGTATCGTACAGCATCCTTCTCTTTTAATAGTAACTTACTTCTTTTATTCTATTCTAAAAGTTTTGTGCGAGTCCGAAATATCTTTCTTTAGTCCTTTCTTTTTTTATTCATTTCTTTCTTTATTCCTTTCATTCTTTGTTTCTGTCTTGTTTCTCTCTTTCATTATCATTTAGTTCTTCATCGTAATGGATTTCTTGTCGGTATAAGTCTATTTTCCTTTACGAAGTGGATGTAGTCATCATACCAGCCAAAGGACATCCACTGCTGAACAAGAACTGCCCCATAGATTTCCATAATGTTGCGCTATCATTTTGGGAGGAATTTTCCAGTACTCACCACACTAGGCAGGTGAGCTGGTGAGTGCAGAATGGCTGCTGTTCCACAAAAGGGGCGCTGCTGCCTATTCCTCTGGTTTAGAGTCCCATCCTCACCTTTTACAATACCCTCGGGAGGAGATCTCTAGTATAGGGAAAGCGACTGTAAAAAGGTCGCCTCCGAGGCATTTCTCAGGAAGGATAAGGCAGTAAGTATGAAATCCCAGCTTCATATATAATTATATATCATTGCTCTGAGACCGTTGTACGAAACGCTTGTAAAAAGTCATTTGGAATGCAATGCTGTCGTCTGGTCGCCACATGAAGCCAAGTACAAGCTAGTATTAGAACGGATCCAGAACAAATTTGTGAGATTCCTGTACTTAAAGCAGTATGGTGGGTATCCAGGGTATCCACTACTGTATCCTACTCTATTTGTGCTGGGCATGGTATAAACTGGAAGTAAGAAGAGAAGTAGCACTCGCCACTTACTTATTTAAGATTATGCGTGGTAAAATACACAATCCTGGCGTTCTACGCACGGTTGGACTGTGTGTACTAGATGGGCACGTGGGGAGACGGAGGCGACCGCCGGTGCTGTGGGTGCCGCCAGCTCGCACCAACCTGCTGCAGCATGCGCCGCTGATGCACGCTCTGCATACACTCAATATGGTGTCACAACAGATTGACTGCTTCAATTGTACTTTGAGTGAATTCACACAGGCCGCATTTTGTAAAATTACTCTTGGTTGTTCTTTATAATCTATACAAATAAATAAAATTGAAGTGTCTGTTTGTAATGTCAAAATAACAGCTTTTTACTAAATGCATATGAAAGTATGTACGTTACATATAACAAAAACACTATTTTTAAATTTTTTGTCTGTCTGTCTGTCCGTCTGTCTGTCTGTTTGTTCCGGGTAATCTCCGAAACGGCTGGACCGATTTTGACGGGACCTTCACTGGCAGATAGCTGATGTTATAAGGAATAACTTAGGCTATTTTTATTTCAGAAAAATAATTAGGGTTCCGCGTAAAAAAATAAAACCCTTTAAATCCAATATATATATTCTATGTCAAGTGTCTATTTCGAAGTACTCTAAATTTCTATTAAATAAAACGCGGGTGAAACCGCGGGTCCCAGCTAGTTTAATTATAAGATTAATCTTGTAAGCTATTATAACTATAACTACACTATTGTATTAGGTAACCCTGTGATGATAGTTGTGTGTGTTATTAAATAAATAAATAAACAATTCATTGATGAATGAAAGCGTTTCTCGAAACCTATTTGCTAAATAAAGAGCATTTATACTAACCGGGACTCATAGACAATGTATGGCACCAAGTAACAATAACGATATAACTTAAAGGAGCTAAAAAAACAACTCTCAGTATTGTTTCCAACCTGTAGGTATATGAGTATTCTGATGTCAGATAAACAAGAAGAAAAGAAACCCCAAAAGATAATGAAGATAACCACAAAAACACCATTACACAGGCAACAGGAGTACAGGCTCATCTTTCAAAGACAAAACATTCCCTACTCCTCATAATAGTCGGTATTTATCTCACGCCATAAGGAGTGACATCAATGAATGACACCATAAGACACGTCATAATTATGACGTAATAACGGTGACGTAAAATTGCGATATAAGCTTGATAATCCAGTGTGATGAATAAGGCTCATAACTTTTGTCTTTATTAATGTTAAAGATGTGTGTACAAAGACTTCGCAGGTGTATTTTTACCTGTATAGATATTTTTTATCTTAGTTTTATTTATTTATTGATCAGAAAATCCACAGCCCTTAACAAATTTCTATGAGCACTATTCTTGCAGCCTATTACGGATTTGCCGTGTGGTGCCGGCTACGAATAGCCCAAACTCATCTCATCCCGTGGATGTCGTAAAAGGCGACTAAGGGATTAGCCGGAGGATGGGCAGCAGCGTCCTTCGAACACATTAACAACTCAACTGCGATCGCCAACCCGCCTGCCAAGCGTGGCGATTATGGCAAAACCCCCCAATGAGCACACAACACACCGATATCGGCCGTTGTGTTGATCTTTGAGGGAGGTTTGTGTCCAGCAGTGGACTATTTTTGGCATTTTCTGCCGAAATGGCAACTTTTCCTTCACTTAACTGTCGCTCATGTCGTTTGTTATTGAAGTAAACCTACCTAATCCTAACCTTTTAATATTTAAAGCCAAAATGTAACACAATTCGTGTAATTGTATTTTATTGCTCAACATGGATATAAACACAGAAAACGTTATAAAAACCGATTTATATTCAAATATGAAAGAGCCGTTTTAAAATAACGAAGGGCAAAATCGCTACAGGATAGCAATAGTGCCCCAAAACAGATAAGTGCAAAAGGATCACTCCAAACAGATTTCACCGTAAGCTCTACCAGTGTATAGTCTATGAGCTCTACCCCGTAAAGGCCCATCTTATCGCGCTCTGCATACATTATCTTTGTAGAACAATAATACATCGCGTATATTATAGATTTTTGATTTTCCTAACGTTTTGAAAACTTTGCAACTGACAGGACATTTTATCTACCGTACAATTTTAATCAAAAAATTATTGTCGTTGCACGCAGTAATCAGTCACAGTATTTTTTAATGCGGTATGTTGTTTGGGACTCTATGATTTTAATAACTGAATTCCAAACAGGTGGTACCTGCCAACTATCTTCTCTATTAAAATTAGGATGTTTTTTAATTTCAGTAGCTTCACGAAACATTCTTGGTACATATCGGTTCTCTTTCGCGAGGACTAGAGGTTGATCCAACTGAAGACGAATTATGACACGAAAAACGATTCTCTGTTTCAAAATTCGTAATTGGAATCCAAATTAAGAATTACCTAAACGAATATTATACAGAACTCCTTCTGTGACTGTTTGTTTGTTTATATGCGGGGTAATTTCAAAAACGCAGACAGGAGCCAGTTTTGCTTCGTCTTCGATACGAGAAAAACATGCGCAAGTCGCTAGATTCTTTATATGTTGTCTTTTTTCTGTTTGCCTTGGTTAGAGCTCGGCTTGTAATTTCCTAATCTTCATCTAGTTCTGAGCGGGTCTTCTGTACCTTCTCGTGTTGTACTGCGATGGTATGAAGTCTTTATTTTAATTTGTTGGCACATTATTTTTTCTGTTTTGTGTAATATCTAGTGCTTTACATTTTATATTATCTCGTTAGGTATTCCAATTTAATTTAATAGCGAGTACGAGCGCTACATTAGTTATAATATTTATTATAATTGATATAATTTTTATGTTGCGATTTTTTTAACGAATTTCTTTGAGCGCATTATAAATCAGTTGCACTCACTGATTGGTAAACAATGGATGAAGTTAAACATCCTGCGGCGCGGTCTATGGATCATTATTTCAACCAAATAAAGTCCACTGCTGGACACAAGCCTCTCCCAAACCATAACGACTCATATCTATGAGTCATGAGATATCTATCTGACAAGACCATTCTGAGTGTGTTGTGTGTGCATTGGGAGGTTTTGCCTTCACCAGGTCATCCGTCCATCTAGTTGGAGGCCGTCCCACGCTGCATTTTGCGTTGCATGGTCTCCACTCAAGAATCTTTCCGCCCCAGCGGCCGTCAATTCTACACCCAAACCCGGAACAACTGCCTGCAGATCATACAAATATTTGTTCTATGCGGGAATCGAACCCGCGACCAGGAGCGCAGCAGCTGACTGTATCAGCCAATGCACCAACCGTGCCGTCAAAGTTATTCGTTGACTAGAACTGTGTTCTCTTACGCCTGCTTACCCGATATCGCTTATCTGCGCTTTGCTTTTGTGTCACGTCAGCATCGCGCTCCCTGTTCGACAAGCACGCACGCGGAGTCAGAGTCGTACAAAAAAAAAAAAAAAAGAATGGATCTATACCATCATAATAAAACACTTTTAAACGGATTCTATCGCGTATATTTTAGATTTTTGTTTTTCCTGACGTTTCGAACACTTTGCAGCATTCGTGGTCGCAGGATGACTCTTCGTCTATACCATCAGTTGTTTTTTTGTGTTAAGTAACATTTGCTTCGTAACATTGACATAGTATATACATAATAAGATTTGGGTCCATGTGGTGTCCGGATTAAGAATATAGCACCACTCCACCTCCTCCCGTGGAGGTCGTAAAAGGCGACTAAGGAACTCTAAACCAGAGGGATGGGCAGCAGCGTCCTTTCTGAGGAACAGTAGCCATTCTGCGCTCACCAAACCGCCTGCCAAGTGTGGTGAGTACTGGTAAATTCCCCAAAATCTATGGGGGAGGCCTTTGTTCAGTAGTGGACGTTGTATGGCCGATATGATGATGAACATTTGCTTAGGCGCCATGCAAAGTATCGTGAATTGCTAAAATAAGACCTTATATTTATGCGCCCTAGATTAAATCTCAGTCAACACATAATTTTACCCTTATTATTAATCCTAAATACTTAAATATAAGCCGCCGAACAACCCTGTTTGTATCGCTAAGGAAAAAACTGGGTAAAGGCTTATTCGTATAAACAAACGTTATACTTAATAACATTATTAATGTCCGGAATGCTACTGTGTACTTGGATTCGTAATAGGATAAAAGAAATTAGAGCAGAAATATTATTGTAGGTTTTGTTCATATAATGCAATATAATTAATTGGTATAATCCTATTTATATTCTTACACTTTCGTTACTTAACCAACCGACGTGGAACGGATTTGCTATTAAGATAGAATGTATTGCGATGTCTGATGCTATGATTAATATACATTACTCGTTTAAGAGGTTCCCAGTAAAGA
Organism: Diloba caeruleocephala; assembly: GCA_947459985.1. Lineage (NCBI taxonomy): Eukaryota > Metazoa > Arthropoda > Insecta > Lepidoptera > Noctuidae > Diloba > Diloba caeruleocephala. The sequence continues at coordinate 974,119 of OX381627.1, read as the reverse complement.
ATTTACAAAATATCTTTCTGTCGTCAATCATCAATCATTTCGGCCGAATGAAATCCACTGCTGGACACAGGCCTCCCCCAAAGATCACCACAGTGACCGATATGGGTGTGTTGTGGGCTCATTGGGGGGGTTTGCCATAATCGCCGTGCTTGGTGGACGGGTTGGCGATCGCAGTTGAGTTATTAATGTACTCGAAGGACGCTGCTGCCCATCCTCCGGCTAATCCCTTAGTCGACTTTTACGACACCCACGGGAGGAGATGGGGTGGTGGTGTTTGGGGCCGGCACCACAGGGCATTATATATCTTTCTGTAGATGTTGTCAAACACGTTGAAAATGATGTTGCAGGACTTTCCCTGTACAGCTTTTTAGGCCAGCCTTTAGGAAGTAGCGGTCCTAATTTTAAGAGCGCAGTTAGTGTAGGTAAAGAAAGAAGCTCTAGTGTGATCTTACGAGGACCTGGAGCCTCCCCTTCGGTGCCGAAGATGACCGCTCCAGTGGTTTTAGCCGGTAGGAGTCCGGCATACCCCTTCGCCCTTCCCCGGGGTGAAGGAAGTTCCATGTAGAATTTCCACTGGACATCAATAAAAAAAAAAAAGGTAAAGAAAGAAATAAGAATTAGTGTAACTATTACTGATTTGGCCACCTCACGTTTTGATTGATATAGGTAGTAAACTAGGTTAGGGAACACTGGCTTTTACCCTGGACAGTAGGTGGGGCTTCGAAAATCACTTCGAGCGCTTTGTACCCCGGATTGAGAGTCCCCGGAATGTAAAAATGAATAATAGTTAAATTATAATAAAACACTTTTAAACGGATTCTATCGCGTATATTTTAGGTTTTTTGTTTTTCCTGACGTTTCGAACACTTTGCAGGGTTCGTGGTCGCAGGATGACTGGTAAAAGTGTTTTATTATAATGTGTAATACTCGCGAAAACCTAAGACATTATTAATAGTTAAATATTATAAATAATAATTGTCATCATTCATTTTCCTCACGTTTTGTTTAAAGACAAAGCGCAGATACATAGGGTGAGCAGAAGTAACTGGACACAATTTTAGCCAATTTAAAACTAATAACTTTGACGGCACGGTTGGTGCAGTGGCTGAGACAGTCGGCTATTGCACTACGGGTCGCGGGTTCGATTCCGTCCGAGTTGTTCCGGGTCTGGGTGCATTGTGTGTTAAAACACACCCACGACACAGATTTCCTAGAGCGGGGCATGGTTAAAAAACAAAAATATTGAAAACCGTAGTAGATAAGCCTTCTTACCATTCTATTTCCAAACGCACACGTTTGCCCGTAAACGTCCACTGCTGAACAAACGCGTCTTAACAGTCCCAAAAAAAACATCACTACAACGAGTGGTACTAGGGATAATGCCATAACCACGACGCTTGGAAGGTGAATTAGTGATCACCGAGCGACTCCCGGGAAGACGGTGGTGCGCACGTGGTCACGTGCCGCCGTGTGCGCAGCACAGCGCAAAGCGAGGATTGGGGGGATCCGTTAAAGTCCTCCCCAAGAAGTGCCTGGGGGGGCAACCTTTTTACTGTCGCCTTCCCTCCGCTAGACGGGGTGACCGCTTTACAGTCATCCCCTCCGTGATGTGGCTACAGGCGTGGCACCAATGGGTGGCTCTAGTGTAATCTTACGATGACCTGGAGCCCCCCTTCGGTACCGAAGATGACCGCTCCAGTGGTCCAGCATACTCCTTCGCCCTTCCCCGGGGCTTAAGAAGTTCCATGTAGAATTTCCACTGAACACCAATAAAAAAAAGTGAATTAGTGATTACAGTATGCTATTGTTGGCACACAAGGTGATGCAACTCATACTCTTGATATCAATCCTCATTCGTCTTTTACGTCACCGATGTGTGGAGAGAGGTGTTCTACTCTTTAGCGGGAAGACACGGAACTTCTTGTCAAACAATAAAATGAAGTCCAAAACAATAAGGTTTCTAAATATGTTCGCTTAACATATTAACGCTACACTCTCTGTGTGGTGTCCAGATTAAGAATATCACACAAGGGACTCCAAACCAGAGTGATGGACAGCACCATCTCTTATCTGGAACAGGAGCCATACTGCGCTGACTAACCCGCCTGCCAAGCATGGTGAATACTGGCCAATTCCCCCAAAATTGTGGAAATCTATGGGAGAGGACTCTGTTAAGTAGTGAGCGTGCGGCTGAGTCCACAAGTGGCCTCTCCCAAGCTGCACCACAACACCCGGTCCGCCTTCCATATCCAATTTGTTCCAGAAGCCTTCTCCAGGTCGGTGGTCCATCTGCACTATTGCATTCATCATTTCAGCCGAAATAATGTCCAGTGCTGGACAGAAGCCTCCCCCAAAGATTGCCACAACGACGGCTAACGCTTTCTGTTGTGTGCCTATTGGAAGGTCTTTGCCATAATCGCCACGCTTGGCAGACGGGTTGGCGATCGCAGTTGAGTTGTTAATGTCCTCGAAGGATGCTGCTGCCCGTGCCCCTGCTATCCCCATAGTCGCCTTTTACGACAGCCACGGGATGAGATGGGACCACCATGTTATCATGACCTTATTGTTAAGGCGTATCAACTAATCTTTTGATCCAAAGATAACCTCTAGGGGACTGTAACTGGAAACGTGTTATTACAAATTCAGTCTGAAGGCCCTGTTAAATTAAACCTAAACTTAAGTTTGTAGGACCCCCTTTGAAGCTTGAATCCGATCTATTACTCGAATAATTGGCATGCAAATTGAATTTAAAACTGGCAGGCACGCCAATAGAATTATCTAAGACTAGATTTAGCCCGTGACTGCGCCCCACTGAGGTTAGATAGTGGGCCTATAAACTATATTTGCATTAATTGGATAAATTGGCACATGTAGGTAAAAGTTGGTATTTTAAATAAACGACTAGTACCTTTTTTTTTTATTGATGTCCAGTGGAAATTCTACATGGAACTTCCTTCACCCCGGGGAAGGGTGAAGGGGTATGCCGGACTCCTACCGGCTAAAACCGCTGGAGCGGTCATCTTCGGCACCGAAGGGGGGCTCCAGGTCCTCGTAAGATCACACTAGAGCCGCCCACTGGTGCCACGCCTATTGGCACATCTTGGAGAGGGTGACTGTAAAGCGGTCACCCCCCCGGGGAGATTGTAAAGGATCCCCCAAAGCGTCCCACGGCAGCGCGTGACCACATGCGTGCTACCGTCTTCTCTTGGGTCGCTTGGTGTGGTCTTTCCCGGGGCGAAGGAAGTTCATGAAGAATTTCCATTGGGCAGAGTGATTCTCGAATGAAGAACGGGAGCGGAAAACACATCGTAGGATGGCCGTTTTTTATTCATCCAGTGGAAATACATCATGTACATTCTCCGTCTCGGGGAAAAGTGGAGAAGCATGCCGGACTCCAACCGGAGCGATCATCTTCGGCACCCGATGCAGTGTAATAACTCACGGCTTTTCTATACCTAATATATTTAAAACTAGCTGGGACCCGCGGTTACACCCGCGTTTAATTTAAAAGAAATTTAGAGTACTTCGACTTAGACATAAAATATATATATATTGGATTTCAAGGGTTTTATTTTTTGCGCGGAACCCTAATTACTTTTTTAAAATAAACGTAGCCTAAAGTATTCCTTATAACATCAGCTGTCTGCCAGTGAAAGACCCGTCATAATCGGTCCAGCCGTTTCGGAGATTACCCGGAACAAACAGACAGACATATAGACAGACAAAAAAAATCTAAATAGATTTTTTGTTTTATTTACTGTATATACTTTCATACGTATTTAGTAAAAAGCTGTTATTTTGACATTACAAACAGACACTTCATTTTTATTTACGTGTATAGAAAAACAACTACTAACTCCGTGAACTTCCGGGTCCCACGATATTGTTACATACTGCTGGTAAGTCTATTATAATTGGAAAGTGGCAACACTCCTGGCGCGCTTTTCACCTTTTGACATGCTGAAAATTGGAGTACAGTGGTTTCCTTCTGCAAGAACGTGATGCTCCAGAAGGAGATCACAGAGCGGGATTGGGAGAGGGCCGCTCCCGCCCCTGCTGTATGTATGCTGCGCTATTTGGCGGAATAGGCGGGCGTGCAGATCTGGGAGTCTGCGTGTTTATACCGAGTGACTCCCGGAAAGATGGTGGTGCACACGTAGTCACGTGCCGTATAGTCAGGTTTAGGGGGATCCTTTACAATCCCCCCTGAAACAGACCTGGGGGTGGCCTTTTTGCAGTCGCTTGCCCACCGCTAGAGGGGTTGTCCGCTGTACCTCATTCCCTCCGAGATGTGCCTAAAGACGAGGCACCAATGAGTGGCTCCAAGCAGATCTTAAGAGGCCGAAGATGACCGTTCAAGTGGTTTTAGCTGGTAGGAGACCGGCATACCCCTTCACACTTCCCCGGGGCGAAGGAAGTTCATGAAGAATTTCCACTGGGCACCAATAAAAAAAGGTACCGCTGCAGTAACAGATTAAACTTTAAACATTACTGTGCTCCGGTTAGAAGGGCACTGTAGCTAGTGACAATACTGGGCGTCAGAGAGTAAATAGCTAATGAAACAAAGTGGGCAGCTCAGTGTGGTGCCGTGCAGGACTAGTCCTGGGTAGCATGACAATCATTATTATGAACAAGTATGACACTAACCCAACGAATGACTTGCTCGTCTCGTCACCAGTTTGTATATAAAAAATTAAATTAATCAGTTTTAATATAGCATATCCACTGTTATACCACTCTTCTAGAATTATTATGGCTATAAACACTCTTCTAAAACGTCCGATCATATTTATCGGCAAAAAGATCAATACGAACTGGATCACATTTCTAATATAAGATACAAATACATATAAATTTTATCTGTCCGTTACATGTAGAGTTAACGTTACATAAAATGAGTTTTATTTATTTGTACTAACGCGCGGTCTTGGGTTCAATTCCTGGAGCTATAAAATCAGCAATCAAAGTCGCTTTGAACACCTGTGCGCGCGTTTATGTTAAAACGTTATATCGCTTTTACTATTATGTGTCGGTTAAGGCTTTGGATATAAAAGTAATGTTTAGAATCTTATTTTACGTAAAGTTCCTATGTATGTACTAAAAGACGACGGCATGGTTGGCGCGGTGGTTGATACAGTCGACTGCTGCGCCGGGGGTCGTGGGTTCGATTCCCGCACGGAAGAAATATTTGTATGATCTGCAGGTAGTTGTTCCGGGTCTGGCTGTATTGTATGTGGAATTCATGTCTGTAAACGCATCCACGACACAGGAGAAATCTTTGTGGGGGCAACCTTTTTGAAAAAAAAAACAACTTGACACTGTCATATGGAGCCAAAGGAAGGCCATGACCTCGTTTCAAGCTTGCCTTTACGGGTTGGCTGGAGTGAAACACGAGTGCCTGATTCAAGTATGGTTCGCCTTAGTTGGCCGATCAGACGGGAGCTGCCAGAGCTATATGCTTGGGTACTCCCAATGTCTAACGGTGTAATAACTGGGAATCCCGGTCCAAGTCTTCGAGATGCGCAATGGTGAAACCAGTGCCGCCTTGACACCCCGAGCCGTTCACGCCAGTGTTGCACCCTTTCACCTGTAATGGTAGCGATTCTTATGAGTGGAGAGTCACCGTCTGCCATATAATTTCATTCAATAAAGGTAGAAAGGCAGATAAAGCTTTTAAGAAGTTTATCACCCGTTGCAGTAGATCCTATAATATGCAGTTTCCATCTCATACATCTCATACAGAGGATGGGCAGCAGCGTCCTTCGAGTACATTAACAACACAACTGCGATCGCCAACCCGTCTGCCAAGCGTGGCGATTATGGCAAAACCCCCCAACGAGCCCCAACACGCCCATATCGGTCGTTGTGGTGTACTTTGGGGGAGGCCTGTGTCCAGCAGTGGATTTCATTCGGCCGAAATGATGACAGTAGTTTTACACCTCGGGGAAAATGAATGACTGTATTTTTATAGAGCCATGGAAAGTGGAAAGTTAGGGTGAGATTCAGAAACGAGTCTAAGCGTGAACTTAGTGTAAGTCCATCTGTCAAAATTATGAGCGTAAGTAGTGCGTTTTGACAGATGGAAGCGTAAGTTCGCGCTTAGACTCGTTTCTGAATCTCACCCTTAGTCTCCCATTACATTTTATGTTTATTGTCTATCTCCTACATACACACACACTACGGTACACTTGCTATAACTATTAGGTATCATCTATACTGGATTAGTGAAAAACGATAGCTTATTTGCGAAGCTATTTTTGCCTATTCATTAATATAATCTTTACTCAAATAAACATGTTAGAACCCACCGTGTCGTATCGCCCAACCCGCGCTATTAACATCATTATCACTTAGCATTCGTTCCAACTTCTTTTCTATCTGCTCGGCGCCTAAGTATCATAGCGCGATGTTAAATTAAAAAGTTGGGCTATAAAATGCTAAAATATTTTTTTAAATCCGACTGGTAGTTACATAGATTAGCGCGTTCAAATAAAAAATACAAACAATCTCCTCATCATTTCGGCCGAATGAAGTCCACTACTGGACACAGGCCTCCCCCAAAGATTATCACAACGACTGATATGGGTGTGTTGTGGGCTCATTGGGGGGTTTTGCCATAATCGCCACGCTTGGCAGACGGGTTGGCGATCGCAGTTGAGTTGTTAATGTAATCGAAGGACGCTGCTGCCCATCCTCCGGGTAATCCCTTAGTCGACTTTTACGACACCCACGGGAGGAGATGGGGTGGTGGTATTCTGAGCCGGCACCACACGTCAACAATCTCCTCAGCTTTACTATATTATAGATAAGTATTAATAGAAACATAGTCGACCAATTACATTATATATTAAAATAAATAGACATGTTACCTGCGCGCCAAAAGTAAGAACCATACCTGGGGGCAATTGGAGCACCTCGCAATCAGTTCGCCCAAGACAGGACAGCGAGCACACACTGGCACAATCTGTATTGTTTTATTAATTAAGTAATAACAATGCCATCGTGCGTTTATAGGAGATGCTGATGAAACTATAAAGCAAAAATAAATAAAGAACTAGGGACCTCATACCACACGCGAGTAACAAATAAAATAAAATATTTGAAAAAAAACTACCTATACAAAAAAAAAACTATTCAAATTATTCATATCCAAGCAAAGAAAAGAGACAACACATAAATTCTATCACAGGTTCGACAAAGACCTCGAGTACATGTGTTGTCATTTTAGATAGCTATCTCTTTTACTTTCGTAGTTTTTGTATCTTCTTTCTTACAGCATAGGTGTGCAGTTTTATAGGTTTATACCTATAGCGAGACTGAATTTTGATAGCCGTTTAATATGGACGTAACATATCTTTGGTATAATACCACTATAGTCAACACATAAGTATGTAGTAGGGACAACAATTCCCTTCTCTAACTTTCCAAACAAGCAAACAGTACTCCGAAACCCCAGATGTTTGAATACCAATACACAAGATTATCAGCACTGATTAGAATTAGTTCAGAAACTTATCGAAAGGGTCCGGTCTGTATATTAATGTACCAATTTAAATAGAGCAGTAAGTTTATGTTGTTGAAACCCATATTTCGTATTAAAGACAATAGGAAACCTATTTACACTAACTATTTGTAATATAAGTTTCTATCATGGTCTTAAAGGGATTATAGAAGGCACGTTTCGCCTGTTGAGTAAGCAATTGTTCTTTGGAGTACGGGTCTTGGGTTCGATTCCGAAACGAAACAAATATTTGTAGAGCTTACGCGTAGTAGTACTGAGTTTGGGTGTTTGGGCATGAGAGATTTTTGTCGATAACTGTACCCACGGGAAGCGAGACACTCACGACTTTGTAGGCAGCCAACCAAGCTGAGCGTACGGACTGTAGACAGCGGCCGTACCACGAGACGCGTACGTTTATTACCATTTACTGTTCTATTCACTGCGTTAGTTATTCACCGATTGCTAGTTAAAAGTTAGCATGTGGTGCCGGCTACGAATAGCACCACCCTATCTCATCCCGTGGGTGTCGTTAAAGCCGACTAAGGGATTAGATGGAGGATGGGCTTCAGCGTCCTTCGAATACATTAACAACTCAACTGCGATCGCCAACCCGCCTGCCAAGCGTGGCGATAGTGGCAAAACCCCCCAATGAGTACACAACACACTGATATCGGTCGTTGTGGTGATTTTTGAGGGAGGCCTGTGTCCAGCAGTGGACTTTATTCGGCCGAAATGATAGTTAAAAATGCGTTTTCGTGCGTTGACAACACCGTTTACAGCCTGTATATCATTTGAAGGATTTTCATATCGGCCATTTATACGTCCACTGCAGAACAAAGGCCTCCCCCATAGATTTCCACAACTGTGTCATTATTTTGGGGGTTATTTGCCAATACTCACCACGCTTGGCAGGTGGGTTGGTGAGCGCAGTATGGCCACCGCCTCACAGAAGGGACGCTGCTGCCGCCCATCCCTCTGGTTTAGATTCCCTTAGTCGCCTTTTACGACAACCACGGGAGGAGATAGAGTAGTGCTATATTCTTAATCCGGACACCATTATTAATTTTCAAATAGGGATTGCAGTTCTACTAAGAAAATCATGTTATTCAGTCCAGAGATTGTAACTTCGGTTTTAGATTCTTCAGCGTTTTGTTTGCTTGTTTCTTTAATGAACCCAATGTCCCTGCTTAGTTATGAGACCTCTGAATAAAAATTCTGACAGGTTATCAGCCAAGAACTTTAGAAGGATATCGAAGATTGTTAGTAATTTAAATCTAGCTAACGTATAATTATCTACTATTTAAATGGATAAAAACGTACCCTGGAGTTTTGGATGGGCAGCAGCAACCTCCCGTTTGCCAATGTCAACATACTGCGATCACCAATCCGCCTTCCAAGCGTGGTGATTATGGCCATATACTTTTGTTTGTTTGTTTCACCTGGTGGAAATACGTCATTCCTGCCCCGGGTATAGGCCGCTACTCTGCTGAGCATGCCAGCTTCTTACCAGCTAAATTCACCAGATCGGTCATCTTCGGCGCCAATGCGAGGCTCCAGGTCCTTAATACAATCACACTAGATTCGCCCATTGGTGCCATGTCTTGAGGCACAATTCTGAGGGGATGACTGTAAAGCGGTCACTGCCTCTAGTTGGGAAGCGACTGTAAATAAGTCAACTCCCTAGGTGCAGGCTCGGGAGTGATCGGAGCCTCCCTGTACGCTGTGCGTCTTTCCGGAGATGGCCATATCTATGAGCAGTCATTGTAATGATCGTTGAGAGGCGCACGTCTTCTTTAGTGCACGTCTATGGGCTGATGTGTATGTGTGATACCATGGATCCTGAGTTCCTATGACACATACATTTTAGATTTCCACAAAGTCCAGCCACATGCCACACGCATCCAACGGCTCCCAGCGACCTTCAGCAGGTCATCCGTCCATCTCGTTGGAGGTGGTCCCACGCTGCATTTCTGTTGTGCAACACTCGAGAACCTTTTGAGGTCTTTTTTCAGCAGTCTTTTGGTTTATATGACGATGATGATGATCATCATTTCAGCCGAATGAAGTCCACTGCTGGACACAGGCCTCCCCCAAAGATAACCACAACGACCGATATGGGTGTGTTGTGAACTCATTGGGGGGTTTTGCCGAGTGTGTCAAGCGTGCGATCGCAGATGAGTTGTTAATGTGGAAAGGAATGGAAGGACGCTGCTGCCTCCTCCGGCCAATCCCTTAGTCGACTTTTACGACACCCACGGGAGGAGATGGGGTGGTGGCATTCTGAGCCGGCACCACACGGCATGATATATAAATTAATCCTGCAACTTCAGAAGATCTTCAGCAATTTATTCAATCAAACGACAAAATGACACTTGGAAATACATAGAGGAAGACGATAAAGCAAAAGATAAAATGAATCAATACATTGAACCGTACAATAAGTATCTTGCAACGTCCACTGACCTACAAATCTGTAGAGAGCTCATTCTTTTCAAAACAGCGACGAAACTCCACTGTCCCGTATACTTGAATGACTTCCATCGCGGAAACAATAGAAAGGAAATAAAGAAATGAAATTATTAATATTCATACGAACGGTCTGGCAAAAAATAAAGGGACAGAAGAATCACTCCAAACAATACGCGATGAGGAATCGCAAACACAAAGTCAGTCATTGCCAACAGTTTCTATTTTGTTTGCACATTTGGTGCCATGGCTCGCTTTGCCTACTGCGCTACGAGTAGGGGGATTAGATAAAAATATTGCGATATCGTGTCACAGAGACATAACTCACGGCCCATTGGCCTCTTAAGAAACCTCAAGGTCACTCAGCATGCTATGCAGTGAGCTATGTATAGTATTTCTTCAAGAGATTTAATGTAGAAATAAGGAGATCCATAGATAGAATAAAGTTGGCGACATAACTGAAAGGATTAGTAAACTGAACTGGCAATAAAGCGAGGCTTGGGGGGGGATCTTTTACGATCCTCCCCGAGAAGTGCCTGGGGGAGTGACCTTTTTACAGTCGCTTTCCCTCCGCTAGAGGGGGTGACCGCTTTACAGTCATCCCCTCCGTGATCTGCCTAAAGGCGTGGCAGCAATGGGCGGCTCTAGTGTGATCTTACGAAGACCTGGGGCCCCCTTCAGTGCCGAAGATGATCGCTCCAGTGGTTTTAGCCGGTAGGAGTCCGGCATACCCCTTCGCCCTTCCCCGGGGTGAAGGAAGTTCCATGTAGAATTTCCACTGGACATCAATAAAAAAGGCGGAGCATATAGCTTGTAGAACTCATACCTCCAACCAGATAGACAGATGACCCTGTGACGGTAGCTGGGCGTCGTTAGATGTGGGCAGCATGTGACCAGTCGTTGTGGAAAATATGGTGGACGTCCTGTGGATGATATGATGGTGATGATAGATATTCCGAGGTGTTGGGTGGCATTTGGGATTTATGTCTCATCATCATCATTTCGGCCGAATGAAGTCCACTGCTGGACACAAGCCTCCCCCAAAGATCACCACAACGACCGATACGGATGCGCTGTGGGTTCATTGGGGGGTCTTGCCATAATCGCCACGCTTGGCAGACGGGTTGGCGATCGCAGTTGAGTTGTTAATATACTCGAAGGACGCTGCTGCCCATCCTACGGATAAACCCTTAGTCGACTTTTACGACACCCACGGGAGGAGATGGGGTGGTGGTATATTTATGTCTGTACCCACAATATAAGAGGACACCTATTCTGGAGCATAATTTTTTTGAGAACTGAGAACATAAACTAGACATATCTCTATCACTCCGCTGTAATATAGGCAGGCGTTGTTTAGCTGTAAAGTATTATGAAAAAGCTCTGCCACCGATTGTATATGGTCTGCAGCTTATCTAACCAGCGTTGTGTCTCGGTTGGTATTTCTGTACGTATGTGCAAACTTATTACCGGTCACTACTGTTGTGCCTTCTGTTCCTATCTGTTTTATGATATGTTTTATTCAAACCGGAAACTACAAAGACCAAAGGATTGGGGCCACTGAACGAGCGCCATTTTTTTTTGTTGGAAGCTTGAGATAAATGACAACTGTTGGCCAAAATACATAATAATTTACATTCATCAAGGTATCGAGGGTGGTAAAACGGTCGACGAACGAGATAGTGCGAGTCTCTTTATGTGATCTATCGTAATTTTATCATCAGGGTCGATCAGTGCGTGCCTCGGGCGGCGAACGCTACTGATATGGGGGGATCGGTAATTGGCGACCGATACCATAGGGGGGTTTGGACGCTTGTTTCATGTATTGCCTGATGGTCGGCAAGTTGAGATTGAAGTGGAGTCGCAATCAACCTCTTTCATGACTTCATACCTTTTATTTCCATCACTGTCCACCTCACGATTCACTCTTTTTTCAAATCAAAATTCGAATTTGTGACGTAAGAGTCGCTCATCATATTTTAAACATTATCATTACACATTGGATTCTCACTGCTGCGGAGCTGCTGCTGCTGCGAACAGCTGTCACTCTGACAAATAGCCTTCTGCAATATTACAATTACTTATTTTTAATTAGCTTAAATTGTGATAGTAAGTTATATTTTAAAATTTATAATAAACATCACCATGAAGTGTTGAAGTTGTGAATATCAATATACCATTAGAACAATATATATATATATATATATTACGTTTCATTGAATCACAATAACTGAACTCCGTTACTTGCTGCCGTGGAGAGAGCCTCCTAGTTGAGCTAAACGGGAAGGAAACACGGAGGGAGGCACTCCGCGACAATGCATGAAACAGTTTTGGAGGATTTGGAATCTACGTAGTGGATAGGATTCAGCGTCTGCGAACACTGCGCTGGCATGGATCATGAGTGGCCGAATGCACGCGGTGTAAGTTCGCACCTTATTACTAAGGGATAACTTACTACCAGCATTTAGCAGGCAGTGGAGGCAACCGAGCCCCACCGTCTTTATATGCTCGTGGAAGGATAGGTTTTTGTCAACAGTGACTCCAAAATGTTAGGCGTGCGGTTCCTAAGGAATCCATTGGCCTAACATCAAGATCTATCTGAAGTGATCATGCTCGTCTCCTGACTTGCAGTACAGGACTGCTTTGCTTTTGGAGGGGGTAATTTCCATGCGCCATTTCCTAAACTAAGCGCCGTAGACGTTGGCAGTGACTACGTTGACTGTGTGTGTCCTTCAGACCTTAGCTATATTATCGGGACTGATTGAACCTCATAGTAACTTGCTTACTCTTATCCTTTTCTATAAAGTACTAAATGAGACGGACCTTTTTTCGCGTTGAAACTGTTAGCTCAACACCAATACCCAGAGAGATACGAAGGGTGTTCTCTCACCTCAGAGGGCTCCGGGTTGTAGAAAAAGAACGCTTCAGGGTACTCATTGGTGCCACACCTATAGATACATCTCTGAGATGGTGACTGTAAGCAAGTCACTCCACCTTTTTAATGTTTTATTGACGTCCTGTGGAAATTCTACATGGAACTTCCTTCACCCCGGGGAAGGGCGAAGGGGTATGCCGGACTCCTACCAGCTAAAACCACTGGAGTGGTTATCTTCGGCACCGAGGGGGGGCTCCAGGTCCTCGTAAGATCACACTAGAGCCGCCCATTGGTGCCACGCCTTTAGGCACATCTCGGAAGGAATGACTGTAAAGCGGTCACCCCCTCTAGCGGAGGGAAGGCGACTGTAAAAAGGTCACCCCCCCCAGGCACCTGTCGGGGAGGATTGTAAAGGATCCCCCAAGCCTCGCTTTGTGCTGTGCTGCGCACACGGCGGCACGTGACCAGGTGTGCGCCACCATCTTCCCGGGGGTCGCTCGGTGTGAGCACGCAGACTCCCCAATCTGCGCGGCCGCGACCCCCGAGGACCCCCACCATGAAGTGAAAGTCACTCCACCTAGCGGACGGGAGGCGATAGGTAAAAGGCCGGCTCTAGCACATGGACCTGGCAGTTTTGGTGTGTAATGGAAACAACTTTAGGCGCTCAAATAAGATTCAAACGAGCTTACGGTTGCACATGATGTTGAGCGTATAAAAATCTTCAACTCCAAAACAGACTCCAGTGTTGCAAATATGGTGCCGACATTTTCGGGAATGGGGAGGATCGAGAGGTGAGCGTAAAGGGATAATTCTTCCAGAAAATGTAATAAACCACTGACTTCAGCTTGGCTCTACAATGAAGAAAACGGTCTATATACACTTAGAGACGTATTATTACAGATCGAGAGTCAAAACTCAAGTAGAACTTGAGTCCAGATTGCGTTAGGCAAATATGAACCCTAAGTAATAGGTCCAGCGTTTATATTAAATTGAATAACTAAATAGAATAACGTCTAATCATCTAACGTTTGATATCCTCTTTAGACAAGTATGTAAAACAAACCCGAATCCAACTGTTTACGCCAGTTTTAAGGCCACAATACTCAAAACAAGTTCACTCTGAGTCCATTCACTTCAGTCAGTTACCGCTCCATTACACTGGAGACATTGACGGGGTAATAATGACGATTTTGCAGCTTTAATGGGTAATTCTCAGGCCAAAGGCCACGGCTTCTAAAATAAACGGTAATGGCCTGCTAATGTTACTTAGAACAAAAGGATGGTCGTTTCCTTGATGGCATCAATGCTGTTGAGGCCATGATTGTGTTCCGTAAATAGGATACTGATTTAATCTTCACAGTTTTATTACCTTACTGAAACCCATGACTATGAGGTCTGATCGTGACCAACCAAGGACGGTGCAAATATATTTTTTTTTTTTTTTTTTTTTTAAACCTTGCCCCTCACTAGGATTTCTCCTGTGTCGTGGTTGCGATTACATACATGAATTCCACACACAATACACCCAGACCCGGAACAACTACCTGCACATCGTACAAATATTTGTTCCGTGCGGGAATCGAACCCACGACCCGGAGCGCAGCAGTCGACTGTATCAACCACTGCACCAACCATGCCGCTGCATCTTTGCTGCAGTGTTCGAAACGTTGAGCGAACAAAGAGAAGTATTTCATCTATACATTCATCCTTCATTTCGGCCGAATGAAATCCACTGCTGGACAGAGGCCTCCCCCAAAGATCACCACAACGACCGATATGGTGTGTTGTGTGCTCATTGGTGGGTCTTGCCATAATCGCCACGCTTGGCAGACGGGTTGGCGATCGCAGTAGAGTTGTTAATGTACTCGAAGGACGCTGCTGCCCATCTTCCGGTTAATCCCTTAGTCGACTTTTACGACATCCACGGGATGAAATGGGCTGGTGGCATTCTGAGCCGGCACCACACGGCAATTCATATATACAAATAAATCAAATTGAATTGTCATCTGCTCCCGTGGGTATCGTACAAGGCGACTAACGGACTCTTAATCGGACGAAATAGGGAGCAACGTTCTTTCTTGGGAACAATAGGCATTCTGTGCTTACCAAACCCGCCTGCCACAAAAAGTATTTACGCGTTATAAGTTTTAAATTAGATAAAATAACCTTTCGGCTGCCAAGATGTCGTATCCAAGAGTTTAATGTTCGTTCCTGGGTATAATTTACATATTAATAAGTGAAGAAAAAACTTTGTATTCCTTTTTAAGCACATGGCGCGCACGGAGGATTGTTAGTTTTGGCATAGTTAAAGTTCATATGGAGGAGGAGTGCAGAAAGTTAAACTTGTGACGAAGTCATCCTTCATCTTCATTTCAATCAACCTCTTTCATGACTTCATACCTTTTATCTCCATCACTGTCCACCTCACGATTCATTCTTTATTCAAATCAAAATTCGAATTTGTGACGTAGAGTCGCTCTTCATATTTTGATCATTGTCATTAGACATTCGATTCTGAACGCTAGTGGTTCAACACACAGCTGTCGCTCTGACCAATAGTCTCCTGCAATATTCCAACTACTTATTTTTAACTAGCTTAAAATTGTGATATTAGCTATATTTTAAAATTTATATAATCATCAGCATGGAGTGTTGAAGTTGTGAATATCAACATACCATTATAACAATATATACATATATGCTACGTTTCATTGATCTCGCTAACTGAACACCGTTACTTGCTGCCGTGGAGAGAGCCTCCCAGTCGAGCTAACCGGGAAGGAAACACGGAGGGAGGCACTCCGCGACAAACTGTATGCACAACACGTGTTACAAATACGTTAAATCAAATTAAAATATTAATGAATTATGGTCCAATTTCGACCCCTGGGCGATCCCTGTGTGACCACTAGTACTATTATTTAATGCGCTAGTTTTTTGAAGAAAACGCTGATCCAACTTTGACGGGGCCTAGCCCGGCAGATAGCTGACGTTATAAGGAATAACTTAGGCTACTTTTATTCTAGAAAAATGATTAAGGTTCCGCGCAAAAAATTCAAGCCATCATTAATATGATTATTGAAAGAAATATGATAATTATTTATAAATATTCCGATTTCTTTTAAATTTAACGGCGGGTGAAATTGCGGGTCTCAGCTATAATAAAACCTAAAATATGTAGTTCTCCGATATTAGTTTCGGAGCTGACCGCCTGCCCTTCAGAACCCTTCAAGTCTAGCAAAAATATTTTCGCGTTATAAGCTTTAAATTAGATGAAATAACCTTTCGGCTGCCAACATGTCGTTGCCAAGAGTTTAATGTTCGTGCCTGGCTATAATACTACTGAAAGCGCCATTTTCTGTAGATCGAATTTCATTTGGGTGAAGCGTTCAGGGTTGTTAATATCCATGATTTTTAGGACCGTATTAATTTTTTTGAAAACCTTGCCCTACTCTAGAATTTCTCCTGCGTTATGGGTGCGTTTACAAACACAAATTTCACAAACAACCAGACCCTAAACAGCTAGCTGCAGATCGTACAAGTATTTGTTCCGTACGGGAATCGAACCCACGACCCGCTGCGCAGCAGCCGACTGTATCAGCCACTGCACCAATCAACCAGGAACTATATAAATCAGGAATTTTGGTTAAGCAATCAATTTGATGACTAAATATCTTGATCTAGAACGTGACAAACTCCCTAAAATGACGTACAACCAGAACCGAAATAGCTACCTGCAGATCGTACAAATATTTGTTCCGTACGGGAATCGAACCCACGACCCGCTGCGCAGCAGCCGACTGTATCAACCACTGCACCAATTAACCAGGAACTATATTAATCAGGAAATTTGATTATTCAATCAATTTGATGACTAAATATCTTGAGTTTGAACGTGACGAACTCTCACACAACTCACAAAACAAAATAAACAAAAAGCAAATTTAAAATCACCACTCTAAAAGAGATTATTTGGGATCTAATGCAGCTACGAACCGATCGCGTGATCGCCACCCGCTGAGGATGCAATAAAACTTCTGATAAAGTGCGCTGATTGGCTAACGATTGTACCCATACCCCTCTTCCTTGACCGCTGTATAAAATTTGACGATTACACTATCTACTGATTATTCACACGAGAACATTGCATTTTAATTTATTTGATAACATATCGTATATTGAACAAAGTACCGAACTAAGTCGCTAAATACGTGTAAATGGATCACGCACCAACAGAGATTATACGTATAATAAATACAAACCGGGTTGAAAACTATACATTGAGTTTTGAAGTAATTGCTGCGTGAACTATGAATGAAACAGATACTAAAAATACCCAGAAGAACCAAAGACTATGGTAGCATAGCACAAGCTATGAATGTTTACGCTCTTGGTTTTACAGGATGCGCAGTAGTGCGTTCAGTCCATTTAAGAATATAGCACCACTCCGTCTCCTCCCGTGGATGTCGTAAAAGGCGACTAAGGGAATCTAAACCAGAGGGATGGGCAGCAGCGTCCCTTCTGAGTAACGGTAACCATACTGCGCTCATCAACCCGCCTGCCAAGCGTGGTGAGTGTTGGCAATTACCCCCAAAATGATGATACAGTTGTGGAAATCTATGGGGGAGGCCTTTGTTCAGCAGTGGACGTATAAATGGCCGATATGTTGATGATGATCATTTGATTATAATAAGACGATTCTTTATAATATCCTGCATTTTGTAGTTTAGGGATCTGGACATCTTGTCTTGTTAATAAATGAGTAGCTCTTACGTATTGTATACATATATGTAACTCACACTACGACTGAAGTAAGTCACGTTCAAGAGGTCCCCAGAGACCAACGCTACGACTTTAATTAAACTGACCTAAGACCTCATTTGAGCTCTGATTGCCGGTCAATGTACGTAAGCACTAATTTATCATACAAAATGAGAGCTTTTGACTAGAATACATAAAGTATAGAATCGTTTATTCAGTGCCTGGGTCCTTAGAGATGCTTTTTAACTGTGTGTACTGATTGAGAATATAGCACCACACCATCTCTTCCCGTGCATGTCGTAAGAGGCGGCTAAGGGTTGATATCAAGAGGATGGGCAGCAGCATCTCATGTACAAGTCCTGCGACCACCTATGCGCCTGCGAAGCGTGGTGATTATGGTCAACGTCCCCTATGTATGAATGCTCATTGTAGTGATGATCAGAAAGCCCATGTTCAGCAGTGGACGTACACTGACCAATGACACGTTTATATTTATGTGCAAATATATAATGTACATTTTCCCGTAAAACTTCGGCATATCTTTTTATTGGATGGAGAGGGATGCTCTATTCCTTTGTAAGTATTCTAATTGTTTTTATAAATAATCCAATTTCTTTTAAATCAAACGGCGGGTGAAACCGTTGGTCCCAGCTAGTACTACTCGTATATAAAATGACAAAAATTACGAATTAAGAATAAATCCAAAGTTATACTATTATCAACAGGTAGCGAAAATGACCTGATTCCATATAAACTGGCCTAAATTCAACCAGCTTGTTTGGACACGTTTGCACTGCTGCAGCACAACGATGCGACGGTCGTATGACGCGATCGGTGAAACCGTAGCAACTTACAAATATAACCCTGTTTTTTTTTTAGAAATACAACAAAGTTTTCATGATTGTCATTTCAGAAAACAATTACATAAATATAATCATGTATCTATACTGAATAACCTTCTTTTTTTTTTATTGGTGCCCAGTGGAAATTCTTCATGAACTTCCTTCGCACCGGGTAAGGGCGAAGGGGTATGCCGAACTCCTACCAGCTAAAACCACTGGGGCGGTCATCTTCTGCACCTAAGGGAGGCTCCAACTCCTCGTATGATCACACTGGAGCCGCCCGCTGGTGCCACGCCTATAGGCACATCTCGGAGAGGGTAACTGTAAAGCGGCCACCCCCCATACTGAATAACCTACGTATGGCATATAGAGTTACTGCAACCGGCTGGCTAGGTAGGCTAGCCGACCAAGCGACCCACGAGAAGACTGTGGCGCACATGTGGTCACGCACTGCCGTGTGCGCATAGCACAGCGCACAGGGATGCCTTAGGAGATCCTTTACAATCCCCCGGGGGGATGACCGCTTTACAGTCACCCTCTCAGAGATGTGCCTATAGGCGTGGTACCAGTGGGTGGCTCTAGTGTGATCACACGGGGACCTTGAGCCCCCCTTAGGTGCCGAAGATGACCACCCCAGTCGTTTTAGCCGGCATGCCCCTTCGTCCTTCCCCGGGGTGGAAGAAGTCATGAAGAATTTCCACTGGGCCCAATAAAAAAAGAGGTAGGCTAGTCGTTCTGTTGCGATAACTCTTACCGGGCTTACTCTAACCACATGAGCCTTCACCTTCATCACCGAAGACCGGCTTCGGGATCTGGAGAATGAAAACTCAGGAACTGTTCATTGGTGCCACGCCACCAGGTAGCAGAGACATACTTTCTAACAAGATTACCCTTCAACGTTCTTTCATAGACATAACATCCTATGTAAACAATAAATGTGTGAAGTGTCAAGGTAAAATAAAGATGAGAAAAATTGTAAATGTATTTCGATAAATCGTTAATATTGGGTGTATCAAAGCCATAATGCAGTGAGTTTATTGTTATATCAAGATGTTGTCTGCAGCGAAAGTACATTCATGGGATGCAAGATGATAACTGGGATATAAAGGACAAAATCAACCAGTATCGGGGCCTGATAATGTTATATCAAAGTATTAGAGAGATCAAGAGAACTTTAACAAGAAAATACAACTTGATAGAATAAGAATAAGAAAATGGACACATTTCCCTTGGCAGTTTATGAAAGAGCAAAATTTGACTTCTGGGGTGGAGGCCTGGTGACCTGAAACACAGGCTTCGGCCTAGCTTAGGCACCGGTCTCCCACAGTAAACTTGAATCATGCCGTAATTAGACAATATTTAATATAGCAGTGAATGTAGTTGTGAGAACAACAACATCTGCAGAATAAAATCGAACGCAAGTAATGGCTTGAGAAGCGTTCAGCGTTTAACCAGCTGAATACAGACCTTCAATTTGCGACGTAGTTATAGAGAATATTTATTTAACGAAAATAGAAACTAAATCATGTACCTCTGTGTCGTTTAACGTCCCGTTGAATGTCCAATCATCATCATCATTTCGGCCGAATGAAGTCCACTGCTGGACACAGGCCTCCCCCAAAGATCACCACAACCACCGATATGGATTTGTTGTGGGCTCATTGGGGGGTTTTGCCATAATCGCCACGCTTGGCAGACGGGTTGGCGATCGCAGTTGAGTTGTTAATGTACTCGAAGGACGCTGCTGCCCATCCTCCGGTTAATCCCTTAGTCCACTTTTACGACACCCACGGTAGGAGATGGGGTGATGGTATTCTGAGCCGGCACCACACGGCAACGTAAACTTTAAATAATAATAATTTATATGTAATAAAATACAAAGTATTTTATGTATTGGCTATTTTACTGTGTAATTGTAACTTTGATATTTAATATTTCATTTTGATTATCGTAGACATTCGTTTTATTTAGCGTATGTAAACGTGTAAAAAAATTGCATGTCGCCCTGTGCCAAAATGAATCTGGCTCTATTTTTATGTACACCATTTGTAATATACCTACATGTTATGCAAATAAACTATTATTGCAAGTATCACGTCCTCGCAAAAGGAGGTGAGGGCATCCCACGCGTTCTCGTTCCGGACGATAGACTGAACCACGGCCGGAAGCGAGAGGTCACCCTCTTTGACAGCTGAATCAAGATCATGGTACTGCATTGTCCAAGCCGTGCCGTGTCATCCGTGCAGTATCCGCAGTGATGACAGCCGGGCGTTTGGTTCTTGGACTATTCGACGTAGGTACTTCTCCGAAACACCCATGATTCGAGAACGCCAGTGTCATCCGTGAGGCATGACGGATCTTACCGCCGCTATCGCAGCGTGCCCTATAAGTACTTAGACGTAAAGCACTCTATCTGTGCTCACTATCTGTGGATCTAACAAATAGCCAGCACGGTTGGTGCAGTGGCTAATTCAGTCGGCTGCTGCGCACCGGGTCGTGGGTTCGATTCCCGCATGAAACAAATATTTGTACGATCTGTGTTGTGTGTCTATATTGTGTATGGAATTTGTGTCTATAAATGCACCCATGACACAGGAGAAACTCTAGTGTGGTGAAAAGATTAAAAAATAAAATAAAAGTTTCGTACGGAAATAGAACGCGCGACACAGCGCCGAAAGCCAATCCTTTAGCCACTGCGCAATTCGTGCCAGGCATCAATAAATGTTTTATATAGCCCATCTTTCTACAAAAAACGAACGTGAGACAATAAACAAAAAGTAACGTTTACTTTTAACAACACCACCGGCTTTTCTATACAAACAAACATGGCAACCCGCATGCGTGCCTTCACACAATGCCGCAGTTATCTAAGACATTTTTATGTATTGAACTAGTATTTTTTCACATTAAATCTATGTGGCTGGTACGAAGCTACACCGGTGACTGCTGATTTATAGCGTTATGTCACAGCTTCGACATGTTATATAGGATCTAGGGTTTTTAGAAACGGAAGGTTTGCTTCATAAACTTTTACTAGTGTAGGTCTCTTATGACTGGGTACAGATTATCTAAAAAAATTGTAACTTTGAAACAATTCATAAATTAAATATATTGTAGACATATATACGTGTGTGTGTATTTTTTGCTATAGATAAAATATTAAATTATTTTCAAAAAGTATTTAGTCTGGGTTTTTTTTATTCATAAGGGAATGATACAAAATTAGAACTAAAAATAAACATTCTATACTACTTTGTAACTAAACGGCCACAAAGAAAACTATAAGAAAGGAGTCTTTTAGGCGTCAAGGTTCTCTTCATCATCACTGTTAACGGGTAACATTCCGAGAAGACCGGCAGCATTACCACGTTAATAGCAATGCTAATTCTTTGTCCAAAAAAAAAAAATGCTAGGCCTCTGGTCACTGCCCTGCGTGGGCGGCCGAGCGGCGGATCCTGATCGATCGGATCGGGCAAGATCTCTCTCTGCCGGCAGTAGTGTCGGCTATGTTGGCAGAGCATGAAAACTGGAGTGCAGTGGTCTCCTTCTGCGAGAGCGTCATGCTCCAGAAGGAGACTGCAGAGCGGGATCGGGAGAGGGCCGATCCCGCACGGAGAAAGACGAGACGGCGCCGGGGCAATAACCATCCCGGCCTCCAAGTCCAACACGCCTGAGCCCCCTGCCGTCATTACATGGTGGGCGGCCTCGGGGGTCAGGGGCGCGCAGATCGGGGAGTCTGCGTGCTCACACCGAGCGACCCCCGGGAAGACGGTGGCGCGCACGTGGTCACGTGCCGCCGTGTCCGCAGTACAGCGCAAAGCGAGGCTTGGGGGGATCCTTTACAATCCTCCCCGAAAAGTGCCTGGGGGGCGGCCTTTTTACAGTCGCCTTCCCTCCGCTAGAGGGGGTGACCGCTTTACAGTCATCCCCTCCGTGATGTGCCTAAAGCCGTGGCACCAATGGGCGGCTCTAGTGTAATCTTACGAGGACCTGGAGCCCCCCTTCGGTGCCGAAGATGACCGCTCCAGTGGTTTTAGCCGGTAGGAGTCCGGCATACCCCTTCGCCCTTCCCCGGGGTGAAGGAAGTTCTATGTAGAATTTCCACTGGGCACCAATAAAAAAAAGGCCTCTGGCCACGCGAAGAACCAACCAAACGTCTACCAACATCTTTAAAAGACAGCCGTGCACTCGGATCCCATGACCCGAACGTTTGGACCCCAAACGGCACACACGCATAACTTTCAACGAGGTTATTATATTTATATTTGCGCCGTTTGAGTCTCTGCAGTGGCAGCGACAGCGCCAGCACTGCCCGCTGAGCTTGAAAGATGGGATGGGGCAAGGGTGTTGACTTAACTTCCACACCAGAGGCCTTCCTAAATTCTATGGCAATAGCTACATACCGTCTGGTCTCCTATCACCACCTGGCAAGCCACTGGGTTCTAATAAAACTGGTACGCCAGACGTGACAAGAGCGACGAATAAATAAAAAAGTCGGCACGGTTGGTGCAGTGGCTGATACAGTCGACTGCTGCGCTCCGGGTCGTGCGTTGGTATTCCGCACGGAACAAATATTTGTATTATCTGCAGGTAGTTGTTCCGGGTCTGGGTGTATTGTGTGTGAAGTTTGTGTCTGTAAACGCACCCATGACACAGGAGAAATCCTAGTGTGGGGCAACGTTTTTTAAAAGAATAAAAAAGACACTAATGCTGTTAATATTTGGGTGTTGTAAGTAGGCTAGTAAAAAACACTTTAACTCGTTAATAAATTTAGATGAAGCCAGAATTTCTTATTGACTCCAGATATATTTAGATACAACATTATTTGAGAAAAATGTAGGGCAAGTCTGAAATGGTCTTATCAAGATAGCCGTTTTGGAATGGCCGGTCCTGTCAAATGGCAAACATAAATCATGTAGCATACAGTTGAGCTAAGCGTTGCTGATGCAGTCATGCTCGTGAACTAGTGCTGTCGGTTCCCCCCCAACTCCATTACATAGGATGCCTTGTTTTATAGTCACCCCCTCCAAAATGTGTCTATAGGCGTGGCACCAATGGGCGGCTCTGGAGCGTTGGTTTTCGATATCTCGGAGCCCCTTTTAGTACTGAAAATTACTGCCTAATGGTTCTAGCCTCTCTTTGCCTCTCTCCTTGGGGAGAAATGGACGATGAAAGAACAAACCTACCGAGGAGTCGCTGTTGTGTGGCCGACCATTATTAGGGGAGACATACACTTTATCCTTGAAGGCAGGCTTATGAGTCGCACATAATTTGGAACCCCCAAAGGGCTTCCGGCATTCGTCACTAAACGTACAAATCGCAGGAACCCTGTTGCTGCTTCACTGCTGTATTTTGTATCGGCGTGGTATTTCACAGGTCTAGCCAGCCCATTCACAAGCTCTAGTTAACTAATGACTACATGAGGCTCTCTAACGCAATAAATAGCGTAAGGGTGTAAGAAATTCTCTAGTGTGATCTTACGAGGACCTGGAGCCCCCCCCCCCCCCCCCCCTTCGGTGCCGAAGATGACCGCTCCAGTGGTTTTAGCCGGTAGGAGTCCGGCATGCCCCTTCGCCCTTCCCCGGGGTGAAGGAAGTTCCATGTAGAATTTCCACTGGACATCAATAAAAAAAAATAAAAAAAAGGTGTAAGAAATTAACCATAATCAAACCACTACCAGACTCTCGACAATCGACATATGGCAGGATATTAACCCAGATACCTAGTTACATGTCGTTTGGCTGCGAATAGCACCAACCCATTTCATCGCGTGGGTGTCGTAAGAGGCGACTATGGGATTAACCGGAGGATGGGCAGCAGCGTCCTTCGAGTATATAAACAACTCAACTGCAATCGCCAACCCGCCTGCCAAGCGTGGCGACTATGGCAAAACCCCCCAATGAGCACACAACACACACAAAGCGGTTGTTGTGGCTATCTTTGGGGGAGGCTTTTGTCCAGCAGTGGACTTTATTTGGCTGAAACGACGACCTAGTTTCGACACACGCTGCTGGTGAAGAGTAGTATATCACTGATGTAAAGGATTTGCTGTACGCTTAGCCAGCGTGGTGACTACGGACAATTTCTTCTCTTTAGGATACGCCTATATCCAGTTATTGTTATTGTAAAACTGAACTTTCTGTATTTATCTTATTCTCTGCGGAGGGATGGTGTGGCGTATATGTGGGATGTTTATCTAAGAGGGACAGTTTTGAAGGGAGGATTATGGCAGGACTTTTGGTGTTTGATTGTTTAGGACTTCGTTTTAAAAAATGGCTTAACGGTATGTTTTGAAAGCGGAGAGGATATTGGATATGGAATTTCAATCAGTCAGTTTTTTTATATATCCTGGTTGGATCGACTAAGGGGGCTCCCACCCTCCCCCTGGACCTGACTCATCATTTCGGCTGAATGAAGTCCACTGCTGGACACAGGCCTCCCCCAAATATCACTACAACGACCGATATGGGTGTGTTGTGGGCTCTTATACGTCCTGGTTTTGACAAGCAAGTTTTCCGCTTGGTGGTAACTTGGTGAGCGTCATGCCTGCCTTTAACAATTTATAATGGCACCCAGGACTAGCCCTGGGTGCCACAACACTGCGCTCTTCACTTCAAGATATAAGTTATTTAGCCTGTTATGCCCGGTAACTCCAATAGCTACAGTAATCTTCATAGCGGAACACAGGAATATCTAAAGTTCCAACACTACTGCTCATGCTTGCCGTGTGGTGCCGGCTCAGAATACCACCACTCCATCTCCTCCAGTGGGTGTCGTAAAAGTCGACTAAGGGATTAGCCGGAGGATGGGCAGCAGCGTCCTTCGAGTACATTAACAACTCAACTGCGATCGCCAACCCGTCTGCCAAGCGTGCCGATTATAGCAATACTCCCCAATGAGCGCACAACACACCTATATCGGTCATTGTGGTGATCTTTGCGGGAGGCCTGTGTCCAGCAGTGGACTTCATTCGGCCGAAATGAAACGCTACTGCTTGGTGTCAGAATATCTGGCACTACCGTGGTGCCTACATAGCTGGACTCTTGTAATAAAAGTACTACCAGTAAGATACACGTATGGGTAGTTGCGCAAAATAGTACTTTGTGATTAAATATTTACTTAAATTGGGTCAAACAGCATAACATCACTAGCCAGTCTACCATTGAAAAAATTGTGGTCCACTAATAAACATTTGCCGTATGATGCCAGCTACGAATAGCATCCAATAGTATGTAGGTATAAAGCTATTAAACTACACACACATGCTGTAAGAAAGAAGATACAAAAACTACGAAAGTAAAAGAGATAGCTATCTAAAATGACAACATGTGTACTCGATGTCTTTGACGCACCTGTGATAGAATTTCTCTGTCTCTTTTCTTTGCTTGGCCTGTTTTGTTCGAGAATATTATTCTATACATAATTTTAATAGTTTTTTATCAACATTTTTATATAGTTTGTTACTCACGTGTGGTATGACATCCCTTGTTCTTTATTAATTTTTGCTTGGTAGTTTGTGCATTTTCTATACGCACGACGGCATTGTTATTACTTAATTAATAAAGCAATACAGATTGTGTCAGTGTGTGCTCGTTGTCCTGTCTTGGGCGAACTGACTGCGAGGTGCTACTATTGGGGGAGTTTTGGTTCTAACTTTTGGTGCGCATGTAACATATCTACGTCTTTTATTATATAATATTATTGATAGTGACAGATTGTCTACTCTGCTAAAACTTCAATGTCGTGTCGATAGTGCTGTCAATGGAATGGAATCGTAATGAACGTAGGTAACATGAGTTTAATTATTATTTTATATACTTTATTTTTATTTCATATTAAAGTTAGTACATGTACTTACATACTTACACGAGGGAATACTTCTGCCCTTTACCTAATCGCTCAGCTGAGAAACCTACAAAACTCATGTGAAAGGACGAAGCCCTTTATTACGAGCCCACAACTACACGACAAAGCTTTCTATTATTAATATTATAATGTTAACCAAAATTTGGGCCACAACTTGTAAATTGACTTTTAAAACTTTCGGGACGGGTTTCAAAAGTATCGATATATTATCGATGAACATTGGAATACATATAATATATACAATACATATAATATATACAATACATATAATATATACAATACATATAATATATACAATACATATAATATATACAATACATAGATATATTTCGGAACATATTTTAAGTTAATTTGTATAAAAAGCTGCAAACACTGCGTTCTGACTGGAACTGGGTGTTATTTTTATTTTTTAAAGAAAAGAAAGAAGAAAGAAAAGTAATTTATTCTTTGCACCATAGGGACAGCAATAGTATTAAAAAATATCAAAGGAACACATTAATAATACATTTGAAAGCATAGACAAAAAAGTACCAACAATAGAATCAGCTATATAAAATGTCAGAAGTGGTCAGTGGTACATACAGTAAAAAATACAGTGCAGACAACAATTCCACATTGTTGTCACACTGTGTCTGACACTTCACAATTCTACAAGTTGGCTACACTGGAATAGACCAACTCTCGTTTGGCCAAAGGACTTGGAATCCAGTTAGCGTATTATCTATGATCTAGTCCAAACATAGACCATAGTAAACAGTTAACAATAACAAACGATTCTCACTCTAAAGCAGTGATCCTAAAAATAATTCGGAAAATTTTACACAAGTGTTCAAGTGTTTCCCCCGTGTGCAAAGAAATGGGCGTCGCTCAGTTTATTACCATTGGTGTCGTAGTAACACCAATAGCACTAGTTTTCAGTGACGACCTGGTGACGTAATGTTTAAATATTACTTTATTTGAGGCGGTGAGCGGTGCGCGTCTAACTATACTCGTCTTTGTAAACCACATTAATAATTAATAATAATATTGTAAGTAAATTTGTAATGTACTTGGGTGTACAATTTTATAAATAATTAAAGAAGTAAAAAAGGAACATAGTGCAAATATTTAATGTATACAATTGAATAAAAAAAGAACCGATGATCATAATTTGAAAACCGGTTCTTTCAGACTATGTAAGAACCGGGTTAAACCCTATTTCGGAACCGGGTAGAACCGGGTGCATGCTCTAGCCAGATGATATGCTGTGAGTGATTAAAATATTCGGTAACTACAGATTATTTTTCTGGTGAAATCCAGAAACGAGTTTTTTTTACTAAAGTATTTAAATGGTTTATGTTAGCAAAAGCAAAAAAAGAATCTAAATTAAAAGTGTAGTCCTAGCCCCTTACCCGTTATGCTATGTGAAATAATTCCACGAACGGAACGCTATTTTTTCACCTTTTATATGCAGTACGCGATAGCCTCAATAGGCAAATGATTTCATATCAGTAAAGGCCCTTACTACTTCACCATTTCAGCTGCGAAACATCCATTGCTGGACTGAAGCCTCCCGCAAAGATTGCCACAATGACCAGTGTGGTTTTGTGTTGTGGGCCCATGGAGGGTTTTGCCATACTCGCCACGGTTGGCAGACGGGTTGGTTACAATTGTAGAAATGTACTTGAACGACGCTTCTACCCATCCTTCGGTAAATAGTCGCGTTTTACGACACCCATGGATTAGATAGGGTGGTGGTATTCTAGCTGGCACCCCACGACACACACCACACTAAACTTACATATTTTTTATTTAAATTAATTCCAATTCTTTTTTCAAACTTTGCAACACAAAGAAACGGCATTGAATTATTACCAGCTCTTACTTTATTAATTAAGTTATTAAAAGTAAAAGTTTATTGAAGTCCAAGTCAAATCAAAATCACGTCAAAAACTTGCCGAGTGCCTTACACCAAAGTCGAAACAAGTTACCCAAACATGTTTTGTTATTAACATTTTGTTGGTATCAAATAACAATGAACAATGCTACTTTCAAAAGGTGTATTAATTAAAACTTCCAGTAATCAAAATTAACAATTCACCATAATAATGTTGACAACATTAAGTGTGGAGGATTATTTTGAAAGGTAACTTGTTGATATACATATTATTAAGCTATAAAAATCTAGTAAAGTCTGACCTCTCATTGTACGGAAAGCCTACAAAATGCGAGATCGGCTTAAACAGGAAAAATTTATTTATCCACATTTACAACTATTTTTACAGGCATGTGTAATAGCGTACAACAAATCTCAAAAATGTAAATCTTATTACAACGTTTTCTTTGAGAATTCACTCAATGTGCAACTAAATATGTCTGTGTCCCTCGCTACGAGGTTGAGAGTGCGAAGTGCACGCAGTAGTGGCGACTCGCTCAGCAAGCTGGTGCGTCCGCGCGGCACCGCCTGCAGCGGCGGCCAGCGTCGCCGCCATACGTATCTGTCTGGTACACACAAACCCACCAGCCCCAACATGTTAGAGTCTTGGATATTTCCTCTTATTATTTTATACATATACGAGGCAAGAGTGAGATCCCTCCTGACTCTCAGCTCACTATATCCGACCATACCCAAAACAAACAGAGTTGGATACATGAGTGGGTAAAATGTTCTGAAATGAAATGAATTTATTCCACATAAAAAGAGTACATTTAGTGTTACAACTTACATAGAGGATCTTCTGTTTAGCCACAAAGTGGCGTGTGAAAGTTTAACAATTAAGTAAATCTACATTGTGCCATTGATTATTAATTAATGTCAATTTTATTTAATACTTAAATAGCAGCACTTTATCATTCGCCGTGCAGTACCGGCAAGAATAGCACTACCCCATCTCATCAGTCGGAGAATGTGCAACAGCGTCAAAGTTTTCAATTTTACAAATTGGACCAGTATATAGTTAAATTATTTACATTGACACAATTCCTGTACAGTATAATATGTTTTGTACATACACCCCATACTGCCGGAAATACAAAAACCTCACAAAATTGTTTTGAACTCGCTCCAAATATAGCTATGACATGTAGCCAATAGGCTGAAGGGACTCCGTGAGGGTTACGGTGACGATGGACAGCTAGCCGCTGAGTGTCCACCGTCCCAAGTGGAGGAAATTGATGAGGATTACCCAGAAAAATAAAAGTAGTAACTGTATGTTGTGGTGGATCAGAGGTGCTGCGTCTCGTTTCTTAAGTAATAGGTTGTGGGTTCAAACCTGGAACTGTAGGGCAAGAATTGATGAATCCGTCAGTATTCATCATATTCATACGAAATAATATAAAACTTTGACATCAAATGACATTTGACCCATACGTGACTTTAACGCAGAAGGTCCGCAAGGTAGGTGCGCAGAAAAACGTAACACATTTTAGTTAACGCTCGACAAAATTACACTCCTCATAAATTTTTCATACCGGGGGCTTTATACATAAATCGATTCTTAAGGAGTAAACTCCAATAAACTACTTTAAAACATATGTACATATTTTATTCCTACGCAACACCCTTTAAAATAATTCAATGGCTATTGAAAATCCATTCAACATCTCTTCCAATAAAAACGAATAAAGGCGCTATTAAATAAAAGCTGAAGCAAAAATAACATGTTATTAAAATCCTGGCTTCACTTGAAAGCCGAGCACATAGCTAAAGATCTTTGAAAAGAAAATTCTTGAATGTACAGCTATGCCTTGCGGGAAGAATCTCATTATTATTGGTCCTATGAGGCGGAAACATTCTGTGCCTCAAAAGACAGTAAAATAATTGAAAATAAGCCATTAAGGAAGATTTTAGTAAGGGTTTGTGATTATTTCTGCTTATATATGAATGACTAAGCAGTATTCGCCTCAGCAAAAGAAAGCCAGGAAAAGCTAGACTTTTTAGGACGACAAAAATCATCAAACAAGATAGCTGGATTCAACATATCTTGTATTTTTAATGAATGCCACCTAGATATACCATTCTACATATATTTAGCTGATAGAGCCTACAATGCTAACTGCTTAGAACAGTATATTCATATAAGAAACTGTGAATCACTCAATTTTACACTACACTATACAATCATGATCACTTTGATCGTGCGCATCATCAGTTGTTTATTGTTGTAGTTTATTTTGTATATATTGGTGCCGGCTTAGAATACCACCACCCCATCTTCTCCCGTGGGTGTCGTAAAAGTCGACTGAGGGATTAGCCGCAGGATGGGCAGCAGCGTCCTTCGAATACATTAACAACTCAACTGCGATCGCCAAACCGTCTGCCAAGCGTGGCGATTATGGCAAAAACCCCCTAATGAGCCCACAACACATCCATATCGGTCGTTATGGTGATCTTTGGGGAAGGCCTGTGTCCAGCAGTGGACTTCATTCGGCCGAAATGATGAACAAAACTATTTGTACATATATCTAGCTCATGGAACCTACAATGCTAACTACATTGAATAGTCCCTGTTCATATATCACAAGGACTATTAATTCCTGTTGTATATGAATGTCACTCAACAGGTGTAGTGATTCTAATTAGCTATTTCCCTCGCTTTCATGGGTTATAGAGGCACTTTGTAGCAGTACTCTTCTGTGCTGTATTAACAACATTCTGAGATCACCAGTCCGTTTGCCAACCATGCTGATTAATAACTTACGCCATAACCGACGCTTAACCCGACGCCCAACCCTACGCCAAACCCGACGCCTATCCCGACGCCAAACCCAACGCCTAACCCGACCCCCAACCCGACGCCAAACCCGACGCCAAATCCGACGCTTAACCCGACGCCCAAACCGACGCCAATACCGACGCCTGTCCCGACGCCAATCCCGATGCCTAACCCGACGCCTAACCCGACAATATTAACTTAGGATCATTCGTACTAGTCTATCAGGAGGCCAATGTTCCGTAGTGCACGTTATCAGATATGAGTCTCTATTCCTGTATTACCTTACCTAACTTTTGAATTTAGGATGTCGAATGATGATAACGAATGCAGCACTTTGCGATCAGTAGAGACGATACTCTTTATTGTCATATTCACTAGCTTGACAATACAGAGGGGATTGATAAATACATAGAGCGCTCTTAAAACACTAGAAACGGTTGCCATCTCTATTTCGCTCAAGCAATTATCCTCGGATTCTACCAATAGGAGTCTCTCCAATACATATGTTGTAAGACAAACGAACCGCTCAAAGCGATGCTTCGCGTGGATTATTTATGATACCCCTTGAGATGTGCCTATAGTGGCCTATTTACAGAACTCTTTACAGTCACCTCCTCCAAGATGTGCTTATACGAGTAGGCTCTCTGATAGAAAAAATGATCTGTTTATTGTCACTTCCTCCACGATGTGCCCATAGGCGTGGTATTAGTGAGCAGCTCCGGAGTGTTCGTAACATTATAAGCAGCGAGCAATCCACGGTAAGACGGTGGCATGGTGTGGTTACGTGCCATCATGCGCAGAGCAAAGCGCACAGTGAGGCTTCGGGAAGATCATTTATGATGTCCCCCGCAATTTGGCTGTGGCTGCCTATTTAAAGACCTCTTCATAGTCACCTACTTCAAGATGTGCTTATAGGCACTCCGATAGAAGAGATGACCTGTTTACCATCATTCCCTCTAAGATGTGCCTATAGTGTGGTATTAGTGGACAGCTCCGGAGTGTTGATTCTTGAGATCTCGGAGCCAACTTAGGGGGAGTATACCCATGAGGATTTTTAAGGCGGTGAAAAATAAAATTCTGCCGATAATATTTAGTGTAAGTAAGTATACATTTAATTATAATCAATATTTCCTGTAGTCTTAGTGTACAATTATGAATATAATAAATGTTGGTACAGGCGTTTGCCATTGTTACTCCATTTAGGTATTCTTAATCCACGTTTGAAGTCCTTTGAGTCGGAAACATAATCAAACGTCAACTGCATACGACGGTAGTTATCTATAGACAAAGGACATCGTTCTGTATTGTATCAGTGACGACTCGTGACTAACGGCCGAAGTTAATAAGCAACCCGAATAAAAGAACACATAGCTGACATCAAGTATAGACGCTCCACAAAGTCTGCAGCGTCTGAACATGCAGGCAAACCTAACCATTCTCTTCAATTTGATCACCCTCAAGACCTTGCAAAATAGAATCCATATGTACCAAGAACATTTCGTGAGACTATTGAAAGTAGCAAATAACATCCTAATTTTAATAAAGAAGATGGTTGGCAGGTAAAACCAGTTCAGAATCCTGTTATTAAAATAATAAAGTCCCAATCAACGTACAACACTGAAAAAATTAAGACACTGTGAGTGATACTGCATGCATTGAAACAAATTTTTATTACAATTGTACGGTAGATAAAATTAAATTAATAACTATTTTTAATCTGTAACGACGCCTGTCATCTTAGTCTCCTGCGACCACGAACACTGCAAAGAGTTCAATACGTCAGGAAAAATAAAAGTCTGTAGTTAACGCGATGTAATCCGTTTAAAAGTGTTTTATTATAATGAGTATAATCCAAATTTAGATCTGATTTTGTGTTAATTATGGTCACTAAGTGTGACACAAAAACAGAAAAATCCTCAATCGATTATTAATTTAAGCACTTACTGGGTACCGGGCAGATCGATCGATCTTCAGAAGATTCACACTGCAGCATCTACGATGAAACTATACAAATATCAATCCAAATAATTTTATTTTCAAATCTAGCAATCTAAACACGAAACCTACTGAGAATTTCCTAAAGAAGAAACAAACATACAGCTGAAAATTTAAACTAACACCTTACTTTCGGCACTCGCACTGATGTCCAGACTCTTATGGAGGCGGGCCTATACTAAGAAGCCGAAGATGAAGATAAACGTAAATATTAAATTCACATTACCTATGAATCATTTTAAAATCTCCTTAGACTAAGTGTTGTCCCAGCAAATTGCTTGAGTCAACTTTCTTTAACGACGTCGCACTGGCATTAGTATTAATATTGCGTGTTTGTGTTTCAAATGACTGCTTATCTAAGAAAAATCACCTTTCAATCTGATATTATGAGTTCTAGAGGTAAATATTTCTACAATACTTAGAAAATAATTGTAGTCACTTGTCTTGTTCCAACCAGAATTTCCATTCCTTTTCTAAATCTGATAAAATCTCTCAGACACTTTTTAATTCTAAAACTTAGAGCAGCTAGTTTTCATTCTGAACCTAGATAGCATCTCAAAATATCTTTTAGAAGATCTCACTATCTATTAGGTAACCCAACCAAAACCCTACCTGAGAATTTAACTATTTTAATACAGATCGACGTGAAAATCCCCTGGTAATACGATAATGTTGCCTTACTTAATTCTAAGGCGACTAACGGCGACCGGGCTCGTCTCCAAACTTGTGAAAAGGACCAAATTTAATCAGTTAAGGCGTCCATTACTGTATTGGAGGACCAGGTTTTATAGTGTTGGATAAAAAAGGGTTGAGACTGTCGACCTTATCCGAAAACTATTTTATGGTTCAAATGAAATTATTGAAGCATGATTAATTTAAAATAGATAATTTTAGGCCTATTAGAGGTCGGTATTTTAATTACATTTGGTTACATTGAAGTGAATCCTAATATAGTTGTAAATAAATTATAAATTGTTTCAAAATACATTAAATTTAAGGCTTTTTTATTACTAGTGTGCATTCAGTGTTGAGACACTATTTGGATCAAAACCGCTCCTGATTTCCGCACGTAGAATGCTAGTAACATTATACGTTCATTTGATTCAACTCACTGGCGTTTCAGATTTTCATGGGACATTGTGTACATTATTTGTGATCTGTAGACACAAGAAACGTCGCTCGAGAATACATGAACTGTTTCCTGTCCTATATTACACTTCCGGACATCTAAATCGAGCCACCGTGTATTTATATGTATAAAGGCTAATGTCCAAATAATCATAAGTCAAGGGAATTATTTTTATACAGTTTTGAAGCTAAAAAAAACTATGAATCATTTCAGTGTCATCATTATTCCAAATTTGA
This sequence comes from Diloba caeruleocephala, assembly GCA_947459985.1. Taxonomy (NCBI): domain Eukaryota; kingdom Metazoa; phylum Arthropoda; class Insecta; order Lepidoptera; family Noctuidae; genus Diloba; species Diloba caeruleocephala. The sequence goes on along the minus strand of OX381627.1, from coordinate 939,754 downwards.
ATTGACGAAATTAAAAACCAGAAGAAGAGCGGAGTTTTTTTTTTGTTTTAACAAAGCAACAAACTTTAATCAGAGCATCTAACTTAATTGTTGTTTTGTTTTACATAAAAAGAGCACATGCCTACTTAAATTGTATTTCCATATTTTTTCATCCATTTTGACACTCAAATTATGGGTAGAAGCTGCAGAAGTACTCGAGCAAGATGTGGGACTTCTTCAGTCTGGGATTAGTTAGCGAAACGTAAGTGCACAATTTCATTAACTCGAAAGTCATTCCACCGTTCAAAGAGTTTACCATCAATACCTGGATACTGTAACCCTTGATCCATCTCTACTATACACAAGCTGACGTTGCTCATAGCACTCGTGGAATTCAGCCTAGGGATGGATTTGGTGGCTGATGAAAGACAGATATACGATTATGTTAGGCTAGAGGTTGTATGACAAGATTGTGTAAAGAGAACGTGAAATATCATTTATTGAAAAAAGACTTATCATAATCATATTCATAAAACGTCCACTTCCACACAACGAACGTGAACTAAGCCCCCCATAGATTTCCACAATGACTCGTTACATGGCGTTTGCCATCATTTTGGGGGGAATTTGTCAATACTTACCACGGTAGGCGGGTTGGGAGCGCAGAACCCCTGCTATTCCTCATAAGGGACGCTGCTGCCAATCACTCTGGTTTAGAGTGCATACGTTTTTTTTACGACTTCCACGGGAGGAGGTGGAATAATGCCCAATTTATAATCCGGACACCACACGGAATAAAAGGCTAAGCATTGATATTTTTTAACATCAACATAATACAAGGCAATCACGACACAGGAGAAATCCTAGTGTGGACAATGGTTTTCTAATAATAATTAAAAAATAAAATTAAATAAAAACCTACTTTGAAAGAGAAGCGTTGTCAAATCTCCCTAGCAACGAACACGTCTGTCATGTTATACTCAGTTACTTCGATTACATTCCATTACATGTCATCATCACATCGGCCATTTATACGTCCACTGCTGAACAAAGGCCTCCCCCATAGATACCACAATTGTGTTATCATTTTGGGGGGTATTTGCCAATACTCACCACGCTTGGCAGGTGGGTTGGTGAGCGCAGTATGGCTACCGCTTCACAGAAGGGACGCTGCTGCCTACGACATCCATGGGAGGAGATGGAGTGGTGCTATATTCTTAATCCGGACACCACGCGGACCATTACATGTAGCTTTTATTATTTAAACTTACAGATTTTTCGGGTAAATTCGGATATCTTTTCTTCAGTTAAAGACTTAGGGTCAATTCTACTTATCTGCGTTACTTGTTGTCTATTGTGGAGGTAAGATTTAATGAGATCTAGGACGTTACCTCTCACTCCATAAACGTGCAATTTATGCAATAGAATATCGTAATCTACGTGGTCGAAAGCTTTCGTCATGTCCATATAAAGAGCCGTGGCAGGTATTCCACTATCTACAGCAGTCAAAACTTTATGAAGAAATTTATAAGTAGCAAAATGTATGTTTTTAGTTTTCCTAAATCCCATTTGTTCATCTGCAAGTATGTTGTTTTTCTCCAAATAACTGTATAGACTATCAGAGATAACCTTTTCTATAATTTTTGAGAAGACTGGGATCAATGCTACAGGTCTATAGCATGACATGTCCTCTTTTACTAACTTCTTAAATACTGGTATGATTATTGATTTCTTTAGTTTTTCGGGAAAACATTCTTGTACGATAGCTTTGTTTATAATACTACATAGAATGGGTGAAATAATTAAGTTTACGTATTTTACTATGTTTGTACATATATCGTCATAGCCCGTGCTGTGTGTGTTTTTAAGGCCTTTAATTATATGCACTATGTCATACTGTGTCACAGGATTCATAAATAGTGACTGAGAACTGAGTTCATCCAGCGATTTAGTCCTCTTGGCAGTGCTTGACCGAATCTGGTCAGTGAAATAGTCATTGAAACAATTTGCAATTTCTATAGGATTACTTAAAACTGCACACATTGTGCAAAATTTTACTAAAATCGGTTCAGTAGTTTAGGGAGTCCATAGCGGACAAACAACGTGACACGTAATTTATACATATTATATTAAGATTTAACATGAACAATATATGTAAAACTGAAATTAACTTGAACTGATGCGCTGCCACCCTGATTGTAATGCCTTTTGTTCCGGTAATTTCACTGACTGTTCCTGCTCTTCACCCGGAACACAACTACTAACATATAGTTGTTTTGGCAGGTTAAATAGATAGGATTGGTACCACCCTAGTTGAAACCTTTACAAAAAATCATCTACCCTTCACATAGAGCTTTGTATAAAATCAAATAAAAAAGTAAATTGACCAATGGCCTTTATTCAATTTCAGCTAGCAACATCACGCATTAGAATAAATAATTTTGAAATAGTAGACGGCGTGCCACTGCTTAAGTATGACAGAAGTCACATCCTTTATGTCCGCGCATGCGCTCGCACAAGTTTACACATAAAACGTTGATTCGTTGGTAAAACCTTCTTTTTAAATATATTTCTGTCACTAATGTTTACCTTTTCTTTATCCCTGTTTCTGTATTAGTGTAAATGGTTTATCGCTCTACTTAATAAAAGGCACAGATATTACGTCTTTCAGTTCGCGGATAATGGGATTTGGGCCTATGAGACGTGGGTTAAAAGGTTCAGCGTCCAATACTTTGCAGGTTTTCTTAAATGTATATTATGGTACTTAATGCTTTATTCAATTGTTTTTTTATTAATAGTATAAACAGAAAAAAATAGCCTCTATAAAATTAAATCCAAACTGGCCACAACAGTCCCGCGCCGCAAGTGTGCAGAAATTGGTTGACACTCAGCATAATGCTGAAGCGTTGAGAATGTCGAGATAAACAACACCAACAGCGCTACAACATTATTCTTCCATTCCTGGAGTATAGAAATAGAATGTAAAGTTGTGTTTCGTTAAGAAGGGATATATTGGCAAGCGGCAGCACAGTGCTGGCAAATTGTGGCTTTTGTAAACGTCACCCACGTCTCTGCGGTCGGCCATATTGGAATGGGATAGAACACGGTTTATTGCGCACCATATAAACGTACGGACAGCACGCTTTGCGTATTGGCTAAGCAGTCCGCCTTTTGCGCTACGGTTCGCTGCTTCGATTCCCGAAAAGTAACTAGTATTTGTATGGCCTACAGATAGCTGTTTTAGGTCTAGATCTTCGTGTATGTGAGATTGATGTCTCTGAGCTGTAGAGTAGACGATACTAGAGAAACCCTAATGTCATCGTTTTAAACAGGTCAAAACTTATCAGCTCGTAAACATCCATCAATTTAGCCGAAAAACATCCACTGCTGTACATAGACTTCCCCCAGAGATCACCACACCGACTGGTTTTTGTGTAATGTGCTCATGGGGGAGTTTTGCCATAATTGCCACGCTTGGCAGGCGAGTTGGCAATCGCAATTGAGTTGCAATTAATGTACTCGAAGGACGCTGTTGTCCAACCTCCGGCTAATCTTTTAGTCACATTTTACAACACTCACATGATGAGATGGCGTGGTGCTATTCTTATCCGTGTAGTGTCACGGTTTCATTGCTTCGTAAACATCAACAGCTATCCTACAAAGAATGATCCTAAGGGTATAGCCACAATCACCACGCTTGGCAGGCGGATTAGTTAAGTAGGTAAGTATGCTGCTTTCAACACACGGGAGAAACATGATCCCCATCCTCTGAATATATTTCCTTAGTCACCCATGCGTAAAAGGGTGACCTATTATTTTCTGGGAACTACGCAGAAAGTCCGTCTTTCTCAGCACATAATTTTGACTGTAGGGGCAATGTTACGATAATGGTTTTACCGATGGAAGGTCTCTGCAAGAGGCCGGCTAGGTGCGTACATATGGCTATATATTACGCTATACTTTTTTAGTTTATGCTGACTTCTCACTGAACGGAAAGCCTACACAATGCGAGTTCAGCTTATACTGGAAATTAACACAACAATGTGAAGTCAAATTTAAAAAAAATTATGATTATATTGTTTTAAAGCCACTTAAGAAAATAGATAAAAATTTACCTGTCCCGCCTTATGTCCAAAACTACAGAGTAAACGTTTTTTTTTAATACAAAATACAGTTCTGAATATATAGATTACAGGAAACCTATAAAAGGCTATGGTCTTAAAATAACATGGTAAGCCTCTCAATATTGAACTCTCAGTAATTCACTTACCTTTGCAGTTGGAATGTACGGGAGAATACGTTTTTCAGCAACAAATAGTATTGAAATGTTAATATAAATTTCGCGCCTTCTAATGTCATTTTATATTTTGATAGACTGTGTCTCTGGTTACTCTATGCTTTACGATATATATTTTTTTCTCTCTATTCCGTGACACTACGAGTAAGGTACATATATACTGTAATTTCGTAAAATCAACTTTAATTACAATAATAATAACTTTAATTACATGCTGCTTTACTTATTTAAAAATCAACAAATAGTATAATATATTCCACATTTTTTTTGCAATTCAATACCATACAAACATTTTATACATTTTTAGATACGACAACCGAATTTGGGTCACATAAAAAAATATGGTAGATAATGTTATGTAGTCCATATGACTATGTAGTCATCGTACAGAACCGAGAACCTCTCGACACGAGAACTCGCACTTGTCCAGTTTTTTCTTTATTGAAGACAACAATGCTCTACACTAGGATTTCGCCTGTGTCATGGATACCCAACTGTACAGTTTACAGATATACATACACACAGACCTGAAACAACAATCTGTAGATGGTACAAATATTGGTTCTGTGCAGGTATCGAACCCGGTCTCCTTCTGTGAGGGCGTCATCTCCAGCAGGAGACCGCAGAGCGGGATCGGGAGAGGACTGATCCTGCTCGAAGAAGGAGGACACGGCGTCGGGGTAACAACCGCCCTGGCGACTGATTCCCAGCCGTTGGTATAAGGTGGGGGACCTCTGGGTTCGCGGGTGCGTAGATTCGAAAATGGGTATGCCACACCAAGCGAACCAAGAGTAGACAGTAGCACGCATGTGGTCACGTGCTGCCGTAGGATGCTTTGGGGGATCCTTTACAATCTCCCCGGGGGAGTGACCGCTTTACAGTCACCCTCTCCGAGATGTACCTACAGGCGTGGCACCAGTGGGCGGCTCTAGTGTGATCATACGAGGACTTGGCGCCTCCCTTAGCTGTCGAAGATGACCACTCCAGTGGTTCTAGCCGGTAGGAGTCCGGCATACCCCTTCGCCTTTCCCTGGGGCGAAGGAAGTTCATGAAGAATTTCCACTGGGCACCAATAAAAAAAGGTATTGAACTCGAGACACGTAGTGCAGGAAATTAATAATTACTCACTGCAATAACTATCACAAGTAATCACTCATCCAATACGTGGCGGCGGCTAGGGCAGCACTGGCAGCGTTCTACGCAGTCTCTCCATTGTTTAAGCTTCCCAATAGCCAGTAATAGTACAAATGATACGTAACACTAACAGTCGTACTCTTCAAAACATTGTCCCCTAATAAGAAATCGTCGGCGCTCTTAAAATTCCGATAAAGCTCCGATTCCCCAGGGCCCGTTACTAGTATCGGAAAAACTCCTTGATTTACGTTCGGAACTCAGATCAAGATTCACACCCAGAACCCCAATCAGATCAAACGTTACAAAGACCGGTTCCCACTCAATTTAATGAGGCTAGCGTAGAGCTTGTTTTAGTCAATTTTAAGACTATATTGTTTGTCTGTCTCCTTTTACACTGCTTCCAAAATCACTCTTCTGAGGATGACTAAGGTGACAAGCGTCGTTACAGATTTAAAAAGTTATTTTATGTATAGCATAGACGCACCACACTAAAAAACATCAAGACACTGTGAGTGATTACTGCGTGCATCGAAACAATTTTTGATTAGTTTTGTACGGTAGATAAAATAACTTTCTAAATCTGTAACGACGCTTGTCACCTTAGTCATCCTGCGACCACGAACGCTGCAAAGTGTTCGAAACGTCAGGAACAACGAAAATCAATAATAAACGCGATGTAATCCGTTTAAAAATGTTTTAATAGAACAGAATTTATCAATTGCAAGATATTCAACTGTTAACCTGGTGGTAACGCCATCTCTCTAATGTGTAAGAACTAATTAAAATATGTCTTGCGCGAGCGATCATCCCTACCACCTCCCCACTCGCACGCTAACCAACCGCGGCCATTTGTAAATGCCGTGACCTTTATCTAGTATAAAAAAACTCTTGACCCTAATCGGAAGCTGCTCAGACCTACTCACCGCGGTCTTCTGGCAATCTTGCTGAAGACTATCGCCGCCCAATTCGTTGGACTGCACTATAGACGCCTATAAAGTGTTGTGATTACTTATCCGCCCGCGGGTGTAAGACTGAGTGGTGTATTGTGCTGTGCCACGTGTTCTTGCCTAGCGTGTGTGAATCCTCGCCAGCCATTTGGAAGAGAGAACACCTACATCAGAGGTGTGCCGGCGTACTCATACTAAAGAGCAGCCAGCTCCAAGGTAAGGCGTGCACCTAATCCTCTTTCCAACGATCGCCACGCCTATATCAGCGTGTTTTCCATTTAATATAGCCCATCTTTTACCAGCATTCTTCGAATACAGTCCACTTCCAAACAGACAATTGACAGTCACATACTTTATGAGGTTGTTCTCATTCCACAAGATAATCGCCAAACCACCTGGATTCTATAGATTTATAGCCATTAAACTTACAATGTGTTATTTAAAATGCCATCTTTAGATCATGACTAATGGTTTCTAAATACCAACTGTTATTGGTTAACGGCTGAAATTTATAATCAAATCTTCTCCAAAATCTTTAGCTTTAACAATTTAAAATTGGTCTTTTGTGCGAGATCACAATTAACACAAAAAATACACAAATCCTCAATCCCATAGACTTCGGATTAGACTCATCATTGATTTCAGCCGTAAAAGTGTAAGTGTGACTTGGAACTTATCAAATATTGAAGCTTAAAACGATGGCGTAGGCTCTTTATTCCTTCAATAGTTACTGAAATCAAAATTAATCTGCTAAAAGAAACACGTTGGTATTCAATCACTGCATACAAATCAACTGTCGGTAAGCCAAAAGAGCAGTTGAAGCAAACAAATAATCTGCTCTTCTGCCTGTTATTTGAAACAAGTCTCACGTTCCTTTTGATTCGTATCAAACTCCGCTCACTTAACGAGCTCTTATTAAGAGCGGATAAACGAAGGATAAAGAAAATACTTTCGACTTTGTTCTCCCAAATACAGAGATGCGGGCGACAAAATGAGTAAATGATAGTTTAATACGAAATTCTGGAATGAGTATCAAAGTTGGACGAAGTTTACGTCTCAGAGGTCATGTCAGACAATTTAAGTTTCAAGCAGAGACAGAAGTTTTGTTACACACAGTGAATGGTGGATGATTGTTTGGGTTTTTCAGATTTCTGCTTAAACTTGTAAATGATGTTTTATTACCTGAAACGTAGGGCTGATTTCTATCTGTATAAGACTGACGACATAATATACAAACGTATACTTTAATAGAAACTCCGGTAAAAAATTTTTACCTGTTATCAAACAAGTTATTCTAATTAAAACTATAACAATAAATCTGAAGGCTAAAAAAACTCAAACTACATACAAGAAAAATGTTCACACGATTATTTCATCGCTATAAGTTCGAACTTAGGTGAATTCCAATGTTATTTGCCCAGTTAAGCATCTATATCCCTCTTGGGATAAGTGCGAGAATCCCATCATAAAAAAAACCAATGTGGCTAAAAAAATTTATAGAATTTTCTTAAATGGAACCAGTAGTGCTTTTTATCGCTAAAATATCCGGCTTCCGGTTTCCTGGTTTCCGGTTCGGTGGGACCCAATCCGAATCAACTATTTAAGAGGCTTTAAAGCTAATATAACAAATACAAATTCAATATAAAAATGTACGTATTTCCGTTTACCCTACAATGTTCAAATAATTGTACCCTTTTTTTTATTCATCATCATCATCATATCAGCCACAGGACGTCCACTGCTGAACAAAGGCCTCCCCCTTAGATTTCCACAACGAGCGGTCACATGCCGCTCTCATCCAATGACTCCCAGCGACCTTCACCAGATCGTCTGTCCACCTCGTTGGAGGTCGTCCCACGCTGCGTTTTCCGGTACGCGGTCTCCATTCGAGAACCTTTGTGCCCCAACGGCCATCAGTTCTACGAGCAATGTGCCCTGCCCATTGCCACTTCAGTTTACTAATCCTTTCAGCTATGTCGACAACTTTAGTTCTTCTACGGATCTCCTCATTTCTGATTCGATCTCGTAGAGAAATACCAAGCATAGCTCTCTCCATAGCTCGCTGAGTGACCTTGAGCTTTCTTATGAGGCCCATTGTGAGTGACCACGTCTCTGTTCCATATGTCATCACTGGTAACACACACTGGTTAAAGACTTGCGTCTTGAGGCATTGCGGTATTGTTGACGAAAAGACGTTGCGAAGTTTCCCGAACGCTGCCCAGCCGAGTCGGATTCGACGATTGATCTCTTTCTCGAAGTTGGACCTACCTAACTGGACAGTTTGTCCTAGGTAGACATACTCGTCAACAACTTCGAGAACAGAGCTCCCAACGGATATTGGGGTGGGCACGACATGGACATTTGACATGACCTTTGTCTGGCCCATGTTCATTTTAAGGCCCACCTGTTGGGAAACTCTGTTGAGATCATCGAGCATTGTGCTGAGCTCTTGCAGCGATTCTGCCATGACTACGATGTCAGTTTTTTTATTGATCCGGTGGAAATACCTCATGTACTTCCTTCGCCCCGGGAAAGGGCGAAGGGGCATGCCGGACTCCTACCGGCTAAAACCACCGGAGTGATCATCGTCGGCACTGAAGGGAGGCTCCAGGAACTCGAATACTCTCCATCTAGAGAAGTAATAATACCCTGCTATGCTACGAGTAGCAATAAGTTCTCTAAATAACCGTTTCCGAAAACACGATCCCAAATTTACCACACACAATCATCCCTTCTTATTGCCCTATTTAAATATTGAGGACTTACCTCGGCATTGATCGTAGGCGGCATTACAATTTTCTTCTGCGGCGGCGACCTTAACACCACGTTTTCGTCCCTTATTATTATCTGCGGCTCCATCGCCAGCAGTTTCTTCTTGCATTCTTGCATTTGTAGGCATTCTTTATCCTTTCTCGAGAGCACAGATTCTGAAGAGGCGTGTTTTGATGAACATACTGATGTGTTTTTGCTTGACAGTTTTAAGCTGTCTATAGATGCTGTCATTTTTGCACTTTCCTTGCCGTTTGTTGACGCCATTTTGTTTTGTCACTAATTTATATTTACGATTGACATTTACTTTATTTTAGAATTAGGTTGTTAAAACTAATTGCTGTGTGTTTTTTGATGACTTAATTGCAACTTATTTTAGGCTCTGATCGTGATTCAGAAGAGTTACGTTTCACACTTCTTTATTTTTATTTAACACTCTTAAAGTTCTTTCTTGAAAATAGTTTATGTAGATTACTTAATAGTTTATGTTTCCAAAACTATTGAATCAATTTAACGTTTTGTAAATCACATTACTAGTACAATTCAGAAAATATGTTGATATACCTAATTATATTATTCATGTCAAATAAATAAAACTATTATATCTTAACAAGTTAGTCTATTACATTATGGCTAACTATATATATTTTTAAGAAGCCGATGCTCTGCATCCATAAAGTAATATTAGAATAGAATAAGAAATTGTTTATTGTTTAGAAAGTGTACCAAGTTTCCTAGACTAGGAAATTAACCAAAAATATGAATTCGAGAAAGTATAAAACCATTTAAGGCCAAATTTAGGACCTATTTTGTATCTACCTTTGGCAAAGGCCTCAGGGCATTAGGGTAATGAGTTCTACTACCGAAATGGGGGTAATATCTTTGCAATTGGGATAATTACCGTAGTTTGTGGTTCACTTTGGAGGCAGCCTCGTGGGAAGGTAACCTTGTTTACAACTCCTTCTCTTTTGTATACTACATTCACTTCATTATTTTTGGAATATAATTTAGTCTTTGTTGCTTTCATGCGGTTGGTGCAGTGGTTACGCGATTAGCTTTCTGCGCTACGTGTCACATGTTTGATTCCTGCACGGAAAAAATATTTGTATGATCTAGTTGTTTCGGGTCTGGGTATTTGTGCATACGTTATATTCATGTCTGTAAAATGTTCCCACGACACACGTGACACAGTAAAATAATGAATCATCTTACAGCATAACAGAGTCAATCATTGAATCCCTTAGTGAGTCAGTCAGAAAATCAGTGTAGAGGGTAAATTTTACTACCAAATAATTGTGATATCTCAACCGTCAATAAGATTATTGGAACGAAGTTCCTTACGGCAGGCTTGGAGGGGATAGGGATTTTGCTGCGCGACCGAACTGAAAAAAATGTGATAGTAAAACCGTAAGAAAAAATCCGTGGAAAAAAGTGCGTGGAATAAAACCGTTATATGAGACATGCGCAGGCGCGACAGTCGCATACACAAGCGAGTAGTGTATAAGTGTCGATTCTACATTAGCCGAAGGAACTTCGTTCCTACCTGGTGTCCCACGATACCACATAATTTTTTTTCAATTATAAAATAAAATGACTGTAGGATGATCTTACCAGTAATTGACGATTAAACTCAAATATTTTAATCAATTCCTCATTAGTCCCTAATCTCAAATATAAATTAGCATGTACTCGACACTCCACAGAGCGTACGCACCGTCAATTTAATTAATGATCATAAGCACACACACATACAACCGTACATGCACTACTAGTGTACACAGTGTGTAGATATATACACAAACATACTGGAGCCAATAACTGTTTACTTGACAATTAATTTTATTCAGTAAAAAATACAATCCATTGTGATGTGATGCAAATATTTTACAATGTGTGGTAAGGTGCTCAAAGATAGTTGCATTCACTGATCGGTAAACGATCTGCGAGGTTAAGCAATGATTGGCACGGTCTATGGATGGGTAATGACTGCGTAATGATAATTAAACTCAGCGACTCTCTGCTTTGGAGGGCACGTAAAATTGTGGGCCCCTGTTGTTGTCAAGCAAACAAGGGCCTCTATTATTTATTCTATTATTGTATCTAAAGGGTTCTATGACAGAAAACAACAAAATTACGAAAATTATTTGCTTTACAGAATAACCTAAAACAGAACTCTCATCTATACAAATAAATAAAATTAAACTGAACATAAAATTGAAGTGTCTGTTTGTAATGTCAAAATAACAGCTTTTTACTAAATGCCTATGAAAGTATAAACGGTACCTATAACAAAAAAAAACATTTTTTTTCTTTTTTGTCTGTCTGTCTGTTTGTTCCGGGTAATCTCCGAAATGGCTGGACCGATTTTGACGGGACTTTCACTGGCAGATAGCTGATATTATAAGGAATAACTTAGGCTACTTTTATTTTAGAAAAATAATTAGGGTTCCGCGCAAAAAAATTAAACCCTTGAAATCCAATATATATACCTATTCTATGTCAAGTGTCTATGTCGAAGTACTCTAAATTTCTTTTAAATTAAACGCGGGTGAAACCGCGGGTCCCAGCTGGTACTGAATAAAAGTAAAAAAGTCAAATAACGAATCCAATTTCTATCGGCAATTTGCAGCAATAAAATAAATGTTACCGAGTTACAATTACAGCGAGTCGATCCGCAGTTAAAAATATTTTCAAACGTTAAAAATGAACCTTTTCAGTTATCGGGATTCGTGGGCGATTGGCTATCACTGGTAAAAGAGTTAAATTTATTTTCCATTTACGGTGTTTTTCTACTGTGGTAAGTCATTGCGATATTTCTGGTCCTTTGGTTCGAGGATTTTGGAAATTGAACTAGTAATACTATGGAGTAGGATGTAAAGAGAAAGGAAGATATATATTTATTTGCCACAAACAGAGACACATACAATAATACTGAAAACTTTGGGTTAAATAAAAAAAGTGTAAAACTAATAAAATTTTAACATAGGTATACACTGAGCTGGTCTCCTTCTGTGAGAGCGTCATGCTCCAGAAGGAGACCGCAGAGCGGGATCGGGAGAGGGCCGATCCCGCTCGAAGAAGAAGGAGACGGCGCCGGGGTAACAACCGCCCTGGCGCCTAATTCCGATACGCCTGAAAACCCCTGCCGTTGCTATAAGGTGGGGGACCTCTGGGTTCGCGGGTGCGTAGATTGGGGAATCTGCGTGCCCACACCAAGCGACCCAAGAGAAGACGGTAGCACGCATGTGGTCACGCGCTGCCGTGGGACGCTTTGGGGGATCCTTTACAATCCCCCTGGGGGGGTGACCGCTTTACAGTCACCCTCTCCGAGATGTGCCAATAGGCGTGGCACCAGTGGGTGGCTCTAGTGTGATCATACGAGGACCTGGAGCCTCCCTTAGGTGCCGAAGATGACCGCTCCAGTGGTTTTAGCCGGTAGGAGTCCGGCATACCCCTTCGTCCTTCCCCGGGGCGAAGGAAGTTCATGATGAATTTCCACTGGGCACCAATAAAAAAAAAAAGGTATACACTGAGCTACACATCGTGTCTCGAGTTTGCGCCAAAAGGTTAACCAGCTCAGCATAAGCCGGACGAATAATGGCCGACGCTGGTTTTCAGCTGGACCGATATAGGTACAATGAATCACGGATGCCAAACAGATACAAATACACACATAAATTATTATAATATATAAAGACACGTTATACTTAAATTACTGCTACAGTAATAAAAAAGAGTTAAATCATTGTGATGTGGTTAATTATTATTGGATATTGGATAATTCAGTTTTGATTGATATATTTTATTTTCTTATATGATTGATCCATATGGTGTCCGGATTAAGAATATAACACCACTCCATCTCCTCCCGTGGGTGTCGTAAAAGGCGACTATGGGATTAGTCGGTTGGGCAGCAGCGTCCTTCGAATACATTAAATCAACTGCGATCGCCAACCCGCTACCAAGCGTGGCGATTATGGCAAAACCCCCCAATAAGCACACTACACTCCGATTTCGGTCGTCGTGGTGATCTTTGAGGGAGGCCTGTGTCCAGCAGTCGACTTCATTCGGCCGAAATGAAGATGATGGTGATTTACCCCGAATTCGATTTTTGTTTTGTTTTGTTTCGACACGGTTGGAGAGGCTGATGCAGTCGGCTGCTGCGCTTCGGGTCGCGGGTTCGATTCCCGCATGGAACAAATATTTGTATAATCTGCAGGTAGTTGTTCCGGGTCTGGGTGCTGATTTATGTCTGTAAACGCACCCATGACACAGGAGAAATCCTAGTGTGGGGCAACGTTTATAAAAATTAAATATATTATATATATATATATATAGATACACGTGTCATGGGTACGCGAAATTCATTTCAAAATAATCCATGCTTCGCAAAGTGACTTGAAAACGATATATAAAGTTTGAGAATCGGTAATTGCATTTCTAAAGTTAAATATTTGTCTCAGGGAAACTCAAAATTCTATTAATTATTAATAGTAGCAACTCGAATTTATCCCAGGTTGTATGCTTCTAAACCTTCCACTAAAACATATTATATTTAATTGGCTATATAAGAATTTATTTTATATTGCGCTATATACTCAATTATATATTCTGCTCTCTAGCTGGGACCCATAGTTTCACCCGCCGTTTGATTTAAAAGAAATTGGATTATCATAAATAATTTAGAATACTTCAGCATAGACACTTGACATATAGTATATATAAATTGGATTTCATGGGGTTTAATAATTTTGCGCGGAACCCTAATTATTTTTCTAAAATAAAAGTAGCCTAAGTTATTTCTTATAACATCAGCTATCTGCCAGTGAAAGTCCCGGAGAAATCGGTCCAGCCATTTCAGAGATTAGCGGGAACAAATAGACAGACAGACCGACATCTAAACCGACAAAAAAATTAAAATAGTTTGATTTCTTGTAGGTACGTAAATACTTTCATATACATTTAGTAAAAAGCTGTCATTTTGACATTACAAACGGACACTTCACTTTTATTTATTTGTATCGATTATTAATTATTTATAGCTTCATGCACGTAATAGATTATATAAATATACAGAATGAAAGAAAATGCTAGTTGTCATTTTGATGTCATACCCTTAAATTGTGTGTTAATCAACAGTAATATATTATTGATTTTAATTGGTTCTATAATTATATAGGATTTATTAAAGACAATTGCAACGACAATTGGATTGTGGTTGTTTGATTATATTTTGTGAATGGCGTGATCTATATCACATTAGAAGTAAAAAATAGTTACACGCTTGAGTATACAATTTATATTTTTCACGAAAGTCCAAAGATATTTTAATCAAAATATCAGGCTAAAAAAGGACCTAAAATATATCAAAGTGTGATATTATATAAAGTCTTATTCTTTTTCTAGATTTCAATGGGTTGTCCAAAAGCTAATCAATCCCTGTCACAACCTACTTCGAACTTAGATTGTTCTTTTGTTGAAATCTAATTTTACGTTCAAATCAAAACACAACTGTCACAGAAAATCTTCTAACAGATTAACACGAAAATCTTCACACATTGCACAAGAATTTTTTGAAGATAGCAGTAGTACATCGTCTAAACTAATCGGCAAGATAAAAATTACAGCCATTCAAACATAAATTGAGCAGACTTATAATAATATAGTTGGAGCCTCTGTTATGCTGACAAAGGAATGAAAGGGAAGCCCTACATCAGCTGTCTGTCATTTCACGCAAATAGTGAGTCAATCGCTGGGAACGGGTTATAGTGGGATGAGGGTCAGCTCTGAATCAATCCGTCTCGGAGAAAAATTGCTTTCATCTTTTCCTTTTCATTGCCTTTTGTAACTACCTAAAGATTTTACAAAGCGTAAAGATATATCCACACTAGGATTCCTCCCGTATTGCAGGTTTTTATGAAAACTTCAATATTATGTCACAATATTAATTTAATAAATGAATCAAGTATTTAAATTAGTTACACAAATACTACACTGATTATATAATGATTCAGGAGTGATCCATATCACAGTTAAGAGATGTTGACAGAACGAGTGTCGCGATCGAAGTGCCCCGCGCCCTTTTTTTTTTTTTTTTTTTTTTTGTTGGGCTTCTCGCATACAGTTCTGGGAAGTGTGGTTGCTTAAGCGGTCGTTTCTGGCGAAGCCAAAGGAGGCCCCCAGCCAAGTTTAAAGTTAATATTAAAAACTAAGCAACTTGCGCTAAGGGCGCCACCTGCGAGACACGGACCTCGGCTTAGAGCGTTGCTGGGGATAACAAGCTATTGTTTTGGCGACAGCTGGATCGATATTATTTAAAATGTATTAGGGGACATTTAAAACTACAGACTTGGCACGGGTCGGCGCGAGCAAGAGTCGGGAGGGAGAAGTACTGACTTGAGCGCGAAGGTGACGCGGCGATAGCCTCCGCGACGTAGGTACACTTTACATACATAAATATCGCATGCAAAACCACACTCACCCAAAAAACTATTTGTAAACCATCATAACAGCCAAAGGACGTCCACTGCTGAACAAAAGCCTCCCCATACATTTCCACAACTATGTCATCATGTTACGAAATTTGCCAGAGCTCACCACGCTTGGCAGGCGGCTTGGTGAGAGCAGTATGACTACTCTTTCACACAAGGGAAACTGCTGCCCACCCCTCCGGCTTAGAGTCTCTTAGTCACGACATCCACGGGAGGAGATGGAGTGGTGCTATATTCTTAATCCGGACACCACACGGACTTCCATCGGATTCTTCTATCAGCTCCCTACAATATACCACGATATATTCCAATATTGTATCGAGTAGGGTACAAAAAATCAGAAGCTAAGTATCACAACTGTATTAAACGTGATGATCTTTCGGTCCGATATTAGATAGATAGATATTTATATAGATTATATAGATAGATAGATATTAGAGGGTAAAATGGGATATCAGAAACACCTAGTCTATCCTATTCTATTCTATCCACCTATAGTTCATATCTTAACTGAAAAAAACATACAATAATTTGAGATCAGTTGGTACTTGTTTTACTCACATAAAAATATAATTCCAAACTCAGTTATAAAATAGAATATTATTAAACACACAAATTGGCAAGCTTTTGATTTTAATAATCTCCAAATTTGTTTTAATTTCTAATTTAATTAAATTAGATTAATATTTTAAAATTCACTCTGTGTCTGTTTACCTAGTTCATAAGTGAATGCTGTGGGCTCCTGTAATTAAAGCAGCACAAAGTCAGAATTATTCAAACAAATGTCATTATTATGTTACCGGACCTTTGATGGAGGCTCAACAACAAATAAATAAAATCTTCAAGCAACGCGAACATGAGAAAATTCAATAAAATAAAGGGAAGACTATAGATATAGAAGACCCGTGTATAAAAATGGC
Organism: Diloba caeruleocephala; assembly: GCA_947459985.1. Lineage (NCBI taxonomy): Eukaryota > Metazoa > Arthropoda > Insecta > Lepidoptera > Noctuidae > Diloba > Diloba caeruleocephala. The sequence continues at coordinate 923,217 of OX381627.1, read as the reverse complement.
ATCACTTGACAAGTAAAGACGGGTTGTTAGTAAATGTCGCCAAACACTATCGGTAAACCCATTTTTTATTTGCTCCATATATCTTGTACGGGACGGTAAACAAGTGATATATTCAAGAGTTCTTTCAGTCCCCTGATATTTATAGAACTTAATATTATAGGACTGTATACATGAATTGACTAGAATTTGAGCTTGTCTACATTCTCCTAAGGATGGGCGATATCTAAGAAATATCGATATCGACATCTATATCAATTTTGATAAGCAATTATCAAAATAAGAGTATCGATGTTCGATAGTATGTTTATCTCATCATATCAGCCATCGGACGTCCACTGCTGAACAAAAGGATCCTCCAAATATTTCCATAAGTGTGTCGTCATTTTGGGGGAGACTTGCCAATAGTCACCGTGCTTGGCACGCGGGTTGGGGAGCGCACATCCTTTAGAGCCCCTTAATCGCCTTTTGCAACATCCACGGGAGGAGATGGAGTGGTGCTATATTCTTAATCCGGACACCACACGGAATGAATGCATTTGTAGATTAGATATATTCTAAAATGTCGCTTCAAACATAAGTTTAGTTTTTCTTATTTAAATTATAAATCCTTGACATTTTAGTCATAATAGATGCACCGTGCGGTCCTGGATAAGAATAGCACCACCCCATCTCATCCCGTGGGTGCCGCAAACGGTGACTATGGGATTAGCCGGAGAATGAGCGTCCTCCGAGTATATTTATAACTGAACTGCGATCGCCAACCCGTCTGCCAAGCGTGGTGATTGTCAAAGTCAAAGGTTTACATTTCAAATAAAACAAATATTGGCACTTCGAAACGTCAGAATCTAAGTTGCACGGTCCCAAATAGTTGATCTTGTGGAGAAGCCGACAAGAAACTCCATAAACATTTTAACAAATTGATTTGTTTTAATTTGGTGATTTGATTATGGTAAAACCACAAGCCTATACAGGTCGATGTGGGGTTGGATTGTCAATCTTTGGAGGAGGCTTCTGTCCAGCAGTGGATATTTTCGTTCATTTTCTGCTGAAATGATCATGATGACTTTTAATACTATAGAATTATGTTTTAAATTGAAAATATGTTTTTAATTTAAACATGAAACTAGCTATCAAACTTAGATTAAATATCTCCCTAGGTGACTTAAGACAAATTGCAGTTTGGGAGTTTTAGGCGGTAAACAAAGTCGTCATAAAACATCCGAGTACCATCCATGAAAGAGTGGTTTTTCTTTTTTTTTTGTCGTTCAAATAGTATTTATTTGTCGTCTCATCATTTCTGTTGAAACACATCCTTTGTTGGACATAGGTCGCCCCAAAGATCGCCACAGCCGCCGCCGGTTTGACTTGTGTGCTCATTGGGGTTTTCACGCCACGCTTGGCAGCCGGGTCGGCGATCGTAGTTTTGTTATGTAAATGGATCCGACTTCTCCTATAGTTACTTTTACGACATCCACGGGATTAGATGAGGCAGTGCCAATCTTAGCTTACACGGTAATCTACCTTGAATAAACGAAATTTTCATTTTTCTCATTGGGCTGTGTGTTTTGTCCATATACTATAGTCACCCCTCTCTACTAATGTGTATAGTAAAAAGCATCTAGGGGTCATATATCAGGAGAATTGACAGCGTTGTCTTGTGTGTAAATAACAACACATTGCTGTCAACTCTCTGGATGCCTATAGATGATAAGAATTTCGTAGGCATGGATTTATAATAAATTGCCGGGATCTGTATTAGATAGTAACAATATAAATACATTTAAAACCAAGTGATAAATGCCACTTAATATTCTGTACTTGTCAGGTGACAAATATGTAGGGAATTTATTTTAACTTATATTTTTGATATTCTGGCAAATGCTTTAAATTGAATCTTCGACAATGTTTTTACCGACTTCAAAAACCATGGTTCATGCAGACTAAGAAGTTATATTTTATACCTGGCCCCGCCCGACTTCATAAATAAAGTTTTTGTTTTTTTCTTTTTAGTGGTTTTAATATCGTATATAGTTTTGATGTCGGTATTTTTTTGTTAATTTTTTTATACTGCATATTCAGTTCACAATTCTTATTACAAATATGTATAAAAATAATACCTTCATATTTGATCTATCTACTATTTCTTTTTTTCGCCAGCGCTATAGTGTTAAGGGAACATCGAATATTAGGTTTTTTATCAACTTTTATTACTTACAATTAGGCAATTATGTTTATCGCGAAGGTCACAAGTCGGTTGCGTTCACGCAAAGGTGACTATGTTTTGCGAATCTGTTTCCTTTTTTATAAACTTGATTTCAGTATTTTTTGGGACTATTTATATTTTAAAAATCTTGGTCAGTCGTTAAGTATTACATTTGAGAAATGTTGAAATAATTTGTACTTGTATCCTTAAGTATAAATTTGGATGCCTAAATTAGTGACCTGCACATTCACACAACTTCTAGCAATGTACCTGACCAATGTGACTGGCACAGGCCTGCAATAAGTTTTCTTTTTGCTTTTTTGTTTTTTTTGTTTAAACTATGCCCCATACTAGGATTTCTCCTGTGTCGTGGGTGCGTTTACAGACATGAATTCCACACACAATACACCCAGACCCGGAACAACTACCTGCAGATCATACAAATATTTGTTTCGTGCAGGAATCAAACCCACGACCCGGAGCGCAGCAACCGACTGTATCAGCCACTGCACCAAATTGAGTGATTCCGAAGCATGGTGATTATGATAATATGACTATATTTGAAAGGCTCATTTCAGTAGTAGACGATCTACAGCCGCTAAGATGGTCATCCTAAATCATTTTAATTATATTATTATTTTCAGGACTAAGAATATAGCACCACTCCATCTCCTCCCATGGACGTCGTAAAAGGTGACTAAGTACTGTAAACCAGATGGGTGGGCACCAGAGTCTCTTCTGTGATAATGTAGGCATACAGCCAATCAATGTTCGTCAAGTGTGGTGAGTACTGGCCAATTCCCCCCGAATTACAATTTAGAATTTCCACAATTGTCGAAATCTATGGGGAGGCCCTTGTTCAGCAGTGGACATCTGTAGGCTGATATGATGATGATCATTCCATGAATAAAATACAGAATAAAAAAAAATAGAGCAATATTTACTAAATGTTTTCAGCACAGACGCCTGAAGCGTTACATACAGAGCATTTTATTCTAATTAAATTTTTCGTACATAAGCTACAATTCCGTGTGGTGCCGGCTCAGAATGCCACCATCCCATCTACTCCCATGGGTGTCGTAAAAGTCGACTAAGGGATTAGTCGGAAGATGGGCAGCAGTGCCCTTCGAGTACATTAACAACTCAACTGCGATCGCCAACCCGCCTGCCAAGCGTGAAGATTATGGCAAAACCCCCCAATGAGCCCACAACACATTCATATCGGTGGTTGTGGTGATCTTTGGGGGAGGCCTGTGTCCAGCAGTGGACTTCATTCGGCCGAAATGATGAAGCTACAATATATTACCGTCATTGTTACTAGACCTTTGCCAATGTAGTACAGAAAGACGCTGTTTGAAATGCTTATTTTGTGTTACGCATAAAACTATTAACTTGATTTAAAACATTACAAGAATTTGATCCTTAGATACTTAACACTTCAGGCACGAAAACTCAAATATTTTCGCGATAAATTGGGTGTTTAATCATGATTTATTAAGTAGAAAGTCGATATCAGATTAAACATAATTAAATTTGATTAACCGAGCCGTTTCTATCTCTTTTTACGACACCATGAAATTTATTTAAGAATACATTACAATTAATTTTAGTTTTATTTAATCTATATGCTTTTACACTTCAAAACCTAATCTGCACACACTACACAAGCACTACAGTCCAGAAAAACAGAAAATTGTGTTGTTTATAATATTTTGTTTTGCGTAAAAGTCGCGACGAAACACGGCTTGCCTAGCCAACGGCTGGCGCCTTACTGCCGCCCAGTTAGGCGGGCCGCCCTACGAAGCAAATAACCAAAGGTCCTTTATCCCGACGACCTTTTTGTCTAGTGTGAGTTACTTTCTATTAAATTAATGTATTGTGACGAAGTCAATCCTTCATCTTCATTTCAATCAACCTCCTTCATGACTTCATACCTTTTATCTCCATCACTGTCCACTTAATGATTCATTCTTTATTCAAATCAAAATTCGAATTTAGTATTGTGGTGTCGAATCGTTCATATTTTGATCGTCATCATTATCACAATGGATTCGATTCTGAACGCTTGTGATTCGACACACAGCTGTCGCTCTGACAAATAGTCTGCCTGCAATATTACAATTACTTATTTTTAACTAGCATAAATTGGGACACTTAAATTGTGAAAGCTATATTTCAAAAATATAATCATCTACATAAGTGTTCATGAAGTTATGAATAACAATATACCTCATCATTTCGGCCGAAAGAAGTCCACTGCTGGACATAGGCCTCCCCCAAAGATCACCACATCGATCGATATGGGTGTGTTGTGGGCACATTGGGGGGTATTGCCATAATCGCCACGCTTGGCAGGCGGGTTAGCGATCGCAGTTGAGTTGTTAATATACTCGAAGGACGCTGCTGCCCATCCTCCGGCTAATCCCTAAGTCGACTTCTACGACACCCAAGGGAGGAGATGGGGTGGTGGTATTCTGAGCCGGCACCACACGGCATGCATATTACCGCTCATTGTTTCAGTATTCGGCCGTAAGTGTCTCAAAACGATATAGCGTAAATACTCACTCAGTGTCTTTGCTTTTATTGATAGCATGTTTAAAATAAAGTAATATTCTTGGTCTATTCCATTTATGTACCTACCCTAAATCGGAATCATCATCATCATATCAGCCAAAGGCCGTTCAATGCTAAACAAATTTGCCAGTACACACTAAAAATTATCAAGACACTGCGAGTGATTTCTGCGCGCTACGAAACTATTTAAAATTTTGATTACTATTGTAGAGCTAATCAAAATAACTTTTTAACGACGCCTGTCACCTTAGTCATCCTGCGACCACGAACTGCAAAGTGTTCGAAACGTCAAGAAAAACAAAATCCTATTTAATATGCGCGATGTAATCCGTTATTCCGTGTGGTCTCGGGATTAAGAATGTAGCACCACTCCATCTCCTCCCGTGGATGTGGTAAAAGGCGACTAAGGGAATCTAAGCCAGAGGGATGGGCAGCAGCGTCCCTTCTGTGTAAATGGATATTTTAAATAAATAAATAGTGTTACAATAAAACACTTTTAAACGGATTACATCATATCGGCCATTTATACGTCCACTGCTGAACAAAGGCCTCCCCCATAAATTTTCACAACTGTGTCATCATTTTGGGGAGTATTTGCCAATACTCACCGCGCTTGGCAGGCGGGTTGTTGAGCGCAGTAAGCTACTGCTCCACAGAAAGGACGCTGCTGCCCATCCAAATTGTTTAGAATCCCTTAGTTGGTCCCTTAGTTGGCCCTTAGGTGTCGTAAAAGCCGACTAAGGGATTAGCCGGAGGATGGGCAGTAGCGTCCTTCGAGTGCATTTATTACATCCATATCGTTGTGGCGATCTTTGGGAGAGGCCAGTGTCCAGCAGTGGACTTCATTCGGCCGAAATGATGAGCAATTGTCGTCGTTGACGTCCACTACTGAACGAAAGGTTTTCTATGACAAGGGGTTACATTTGGGTAGCATTTGTTGGATGCGGGTGGTATGTAGCCCTGTAAGCCAAACTCCCAGCTATCTTCACCAGGTCAATTGTCCATCTCGTTGGAAGTCGTCCCACTCTAAACTTCTCGGCGCGTGGTCTCCAATCGTGAAACTTTCTCTGCCCCAATAGCCATCAATTCTACTAGCTAATGATATATGCTCCGCCCATTTCAACTTCAGCTTATTAATCCTTTTCTTTAATATGAGCAATATATTTTCTACTCTTTATGGAGTAGAGATAAAAGGCTATAAGTGTGGTCATGTAGTTTATGATTAGTAAAGACATTATCTTAATAATGACTACACTTAAAACTTTATAGTGGCATAGCTCTAAAGACATAACCGTTTATTATATATTGTTATACATTGTCTTTCTCTGCTTGGTTTGCTTGAAATTCATCGTTTTAGCCCAATAAAGTCCACTGCTGGAAACAAGCCTCCCCAAAGATCGCCACAACAGCCGCTCCGGGCGTGTTGTGTGCTCATTGGGGGTCTTGCCATAATCGCCACGCTTGGCAGGCGGGTTGGCGATCGCAGTTGAGTTGTTAATGGACTCGTAGGACGCTGCTGCCCATCCTCCGGTTAACCTTTTACGACACCCACGGGAGGAGATGGGGTGGTATTCTGAGCCGGCACCACACGGCAACAAATGTGAGTTGCCAATTACTTTAATGTTTTTGGTAATGCTTTTATAAATTTAGTGCGTTTTTTTATAAATTCTGACTATGCCTAACCCTTTAGAAAACAAGCGTATTTTTTCTTATATTGTTCTGATTCTGTAACATAAGTCTTCAATATGTCAGCCATATATACGTCCAATGCTGAACAAAGAACTTTCCTATAGATTTCCACAGTTGTGTCGTCATTTTGGGGGGTATTTTCCGATCAGCATGTCGCTTGGCATGCGGGTTGGTGAGCGCAGTATAGATACTGTCCCACAGAAGGAACGCTGCTGCCCAGCCCTCCAGCTTAGAGTTCCTTAGTCGCCTTTTCCGACATCCACGGGAAGAGATGGAGTGGTGCTATATTTTTAATCCGGACACAACACGGACAATACTTTTATTTAGAACTATTTTAATTTAAAGGGCTTTGTAATTGTCTATTATTCTATCTTTATTTTTCTTTCTCTAAATTATTTAATGTACCGCCGCTTTGCTACATAACCATAACACAACAAGAACGCAATAGAACAATAAAAACATTCTACATACTCGTAAATAACAAAGCACTTTCCGAAGCAATCTTAAATTCTCTTAGAGGCCCTTGCCAGACCCGGCCCGGATCCTTAGCTTAGAGTTCCTTAGTCGCCTTTTCCGACATCCACGGGAAGAGATGGAGTGGTGCTAAATTTTTAGTCCTGACACTGACATGGACTTAAGTCTTACAATTGCGTTTTACTTATAATCAAACCAAACATTTTTAGTAGGTACGTGAACCACGCGAGAGTACTATCCTACAAGTCAGGGCATGATTCAGAGGGCAATTTATCTACGTCTCAGACAGCTGATGTGGGATGTTCAGGGTATATACAGTATACACAGTTATATGTAGAAGATAAGATCAAAAATGTATTTGAATCTAGAGAAAAGTTTAGATCTGAATATTAATAGTACTGTTAAGCTAGATATTACTCTCTCATATAAGCTAGGGATTGGATACTTTAGGAAAAGAGTTTGACTCTAGAATACGCCTATGTGTAGTTGGAGATTTATCGGATGCTGTTGATTGAAAGTAAAATAGGGCAATGTAGGATACAAACGATCGATAGCGGCTATTTATGGAAATATATGAGGGAGGTTGAGATCTAAAAGTAGAGCCTGTGGCTCAAATAATACCTTTGTTATCTCCTATTAGACAAATAGGTTGCGGTAAACAATCTGTAGTGTATTAATGTAATGATGGCACATAGATATCACACTAAAATGAGGCGAGAGATCTATTGAATTTATATTTATACTATCCGATCGGCACGGTTACACATCAAGCTCGACCTATATAACCATAACTATGCTATATGCAATGCAGAAAATCGTGGGAAAGGGACTGCGTATCGTGGCATCGGCCAATCAAAGCATTTGTTGCTTTGCGTTTACACACACAGATGCACTACCCCTCGCCGGTCGGATCCGTGATCGTGAACGTTCAAATATGAACATTATTTATATACGGATAATGTTCATATTCATTTAATCGCTTACTTTTCTTAGCATAATAATCTAGGCCGAAGTCAGAATTTTACTGATCTAATTGCTAAACAATTTTAATTCCATACAAATTATCAATTTTTATATCTTTCACTACTGTTGAATTCCGAGGTATCACACATAGCTTATTTCAGTTTTATTGACTGTTATAGTATACTGAATCAGCCTATTACTGTCCCACTGCTGGGCACTGGCTTTTTCTCACGATGAGAAATGTTAGGCCTTAGTCCACCACCTAGTGCGGCTTGGCATACTACACACACTCTTGAGAACATTTTGAAGTCCCCTCCCCTTAGGTGTGCAGGTTTCCTCACGATGTTTTTCTTCACTGTTAAAGCAAGTGATAATTGAATTCTGATCCGCACATGAATCCGAAAAGTTAATAATAAAACTATCAACGGTTTATAAAAAAATGATTGATTGCCAGAATTAATAATGTAGGACCATTATTAATTCTGGCAATCAATCATTTTTTTATAAACCGTTGATAGTTTTATTATTAACTTTTCGGATTCATGTGCGGACTTCTACTCCACCCATTTCTACTTCAGCTTATTAATCCTTTTCTTTAATATGAGCAATATATTTTCTACTCTTTATGGAGTAGAGATAAAAGGCTATAAGTGTGGTCATGTAGTTTATGATTAGTAAAGACATTAACTTAATAATGACTACACTTAAAACTTTATAGTGGCATAGCTCTAAAGGCATTACCGTTTATTATATATTGTTATACATTGTCTTTCTCTGCTTAGTTTGCTTGGAATTTATCGTTTTAGCCCAATAAAGTCAACTGCTGGGAACAAGCCTCCCCAAAGATCGCCACAACGACCGCTCTGGGCGTGTTGTGTGCTTATTGGGGGTCTTACCATAATCGCCACGCTTGGCAGGCGGGTTGGCGATCGCAGTTGAGCTGTTAATGGACTCGTAGGACGCTGCTGTCCATCCTCCGGTTAATTGTATATGGAAAAGCAAGTGGGTTAAAGCAAGTGATAATTGAATTCTGATCCGCACATGAATCCGAAAAGTTAATGATAAAACTATCAACGGTTTATAAAAAAATGATTGATTGCCAGAATTAATAATGGTCTTATAAACTTATTCATTCTAACTAGTATATTGTTTTTATGTTTCAAAGAGTATAAGAAATTAACCCAAGCTAAATATAAACAAAAGCTAAACCAAATACAGCAAATGATGGCATTTTATACAAATATTTGTTTACAATTCCCGATAGGACTCCCGTAAAGTGCGGACGTACAAACAGAATTGGTGACAAACAGACAAACACGAATGTAGTTAGCGTTTTAATCAGATTGGAATGTTTGAATAAGCTCTATAGATCGAGTTGTAGGTACATTTTGTGTTTGTTTTACTAGGTTTGTTCGCCGCTTCTCTCTCATGCTACAGTTTGGTTTGAACTTGGTTTAAATTGTACTGTAATTATTTTCTTGTAATAAATATAGTATCTAGCATGCCATGATTGCTTGGAGGTTTACGGGCTATTTTCTTATGCAATAAATTGCAAGATCTGAACTTGATGTGTATTAAAGTGAGATTTTAAATGTAATATATACTCTCTCAGGTAATCAAAAACACGACTGACTTCCTATCCTGACTGTTCCATGTGGTGTCGTGTCCGAATTAAGAGTATAGCATCACTCCATCTCCTCCCGCGGATGTCGTAAAAGGCGACTAAGGGACTCTAAACCAGTGGGATGGGTAGCAGCACCCCTTCTGTGGAACAGACACCATTCTGCACTTACTAACCCACCTGGGAAGCGTGGTGAGTACTGGCAAATTCTCCCCTGAATTGACGACACAGCATGTAACCGTTCGTTTATGGGGGAGGTCCTTGTCCAGCAATTGGGTGTATTGTATATGGAATTTATGTCTGTAAACGCAACCAAGACACAGGAGAAATCCTAGTGGTGGGCAATGTTCTAAAAAACAAAACAAAAACAAAAGAAAACCTTTTTTTGGCTGATTTGACGATGATGATGACTATTGACATTAATAGCAAATCGAAACCGTCGCAAGGAAACCTGGATCAAATTGTCTGAAATCGCCATCACGCAGTGATCAATGCTCGCTCCTTCTCCATATGAGAAGAGGTCTTTGCTTTGCAGAGAAACAATAACAGGCTGATATTTAATTTTAACATGTAGAAATATAATTATTTTGTTTCAATACCTAAATGTTAACGATTTTATCTACTCTCATATCGTAAAATTCGAATTATAAACTTCAAAACGAGTTTATATTGACATACTTTGTAAACATTATCGAAATTTAAAAATAGAATCAAATTACAACACTTTTTCTCTAACAAAATAAAGATAAATGTTTTTTTTTTTTCATTAATCTACAGGCCAAATAAATAAATATCATCAAGGAGATTTCATCGATTATTTTTTCTACATATGCGGAGTGCGCCAATTTTATAGCATTACAAAATAGTATTGATTCCAATTACTACTTATCTGTGACAGCGCACACTTTAGCGCATGCGCGGTGATGTGCTGCATTTTGGCTTTTTAAAACATTGCCGGGACTGCCACTAGAATTTCAGGGTTCAGTTTACAGACATACATTTCACATGCACAAACGCCCAGACCCGAAACAAATATCTATAGATCATACAAATATTTGTTCCGTGCGGGGATCGAACCCGCGACACGTGCACAGGAAGCCAATTGCTAGCCACTAGCCGTGCCCGGTCCCGCCTATAAAATAATGTTAATTTTTAATATGTATGGTATAGTACTATTTATATCTTAGCATTACATATAATATTACTCGTAGAACTGATGGCCGTTGGAGAAAAAAATCTCGAATAGAATCCGCACACCGGAAAACGCAGCGTGGGACGACCTCCAACGAGGTGGACAGACGACCTGGTGAAGGTCGCTGGGAGTCGTTGGATGAGAGCGGCATGTGACCGCTCGTTGTAGAAATCTAAGGGTAAGATCTTTGTTCAGCAGTGGACCTCCTTTGGCTGGTATGATGATTAACTTATTATAACTCTTTCAAATAACATAAATATAATTTATTATGTTAATCTGAACATAAGGTAATCTGGTAAAATGTGAAAGTAGCTTACGACTTACCTTCCGATCCATTAAATAAGAGACGTTATAGGTAGCTTCACACCCAAGGTCGGAATCATTGAAAAAATGCCCGCACCCTGCCAAGCCCATAACATTTAGGGTATAACTAACATTATATTATTTGCAAATATGGCAGTAAAAATGTGGTTTGTGTTACCTTCAGGTATTAGTTTTTTTTTATAAAACGTTGCCCCACACTAGAGTTTCTCCTGTGTCGTGGGTGCGTTTACAGACATACATTTCACACACAATACACCCAGACCCGGAACAACTACCTGCAGATCATATGAATAATTGCTCCGTGCGGGAATCGAACCCGCGACCCGGAGCGCAGCAGTCGACTCGTCGTATCAACCACTGCACCAACCGTGCCGTCTAATTCCACTGTCACACATGACTTTATCCTTACATCATGACAGAACGTCGTCGTCGTGCGTCGTGCAGTGAACTGAATTCCGCGCAGTGAGACCTGAATAAGTCTAACAAATAGAATTATGATATCATTTCGGCCGAATGAAGTCCACTGCTGGACACAGGCCTCCCCCAAAGATCACCACAACGACCGATATGAGTGTGTTGTGGGCTCATTGGGGGGTTTTGCCATAATCCCTTAGTCGACTTTTACGACACCCACAGGAGGAGATGGGGTGGTGGTATTCTGAGCCACACGGCTAAAAACCTACAAATTTTATCAATTTTTAATAATACATGGAGCTTCCATTTTAATAATATTAGAGCTACACCGTCAGTCATAATATTGGATTTCAGCGACAATGAATATTGGGCCTCTAAAGTTTATACACGCATTGGTAAACCATTATACAACGGAAACTGGGCGTGTTAGTTATACTTTACGGTTAACCAGTGTATATGTATAGTCTAAACACACTTAACTAACGTGTTTGGCCACGGAACCTAAAATAAGATAAGATTCTTTATTCGCCGACGATATGGTTTACAGAAGTTGATGTACAAAATTTTGGATCTGACATATCTACCCTTATTGGGCATGCGAATTTTGTTTTATTTATAAGTGATCCATGGATGTAAATATATTACACAATACTAGGGAGTTTCAGTTCTATTGGTTGTAAAAAATATTGATATGGAGTTAAACTAACATCTCATTCTTCTGATATAGAATAAAATCTAGTCCAAAAATCTCTACAGAGTTCCCGATTTACTTACCTAAAGTAGACCTGTGAGATTTATGTAAAACCAAAACATCAGTGGACACTTAGTAAGCAAGTTTAAATCTCAAACGGGTAAAATCAGCTAATGAAAATAGTTTTACGAACTCACAAACTTTCCAGCGCGTACACTAAAAATAAGTCCAAGAAGAATCGAAACTATTAAGACATCATCTAGGTAAGCGCAGTCAAATTGAACCCGTTTATTGAAGCTGGTTAAAAAACTACTCAATCAAATGTAATGAAATTTATATGGAACCAATTCGAAAGCATTTTGCACCTATTTAAAATATATCGCTCAAATCGGTTTACAAGTCTCGGAGTCATCGGTGTACATACATAAAAAAAATACGTGTTGAATTGAGTACCTCCTCCTTTTTGAAGTCAAAAAACAACTGGCTATAATTATGACGGTACAAACTTTACCACGTCAGTATGTGCCGTGAAGCTGCTGTTTGTTCGTAACTGGTTACTTACCTGAAAACGAAAAAGAAAATTATTACTATAAATACATCTGAAATAATAGAATAAAGCTGAAGAGTTTGTCTCTTTTTTTTTGTTTGTTTGTGTGAACTGGCTAATCTCTGGAATTACAAGTCAGATTATATGTACCATACATATATTTTGCAGGTATTTTTTTTAAACATTGCCCCGCTCTAGTATTTCTCCTGTGTCGAAGGTGCGTTTGCAAACACAAATTTCACATACAATACATCCAGATCCGGAATAACTACCTGCAGATCATACAAATATTTGTTCCGTCCGGGAATCGAACCCACGACCTGGAGCGCAGCAGTCGACTGTATCAACCACAGCACCAACCGTGCCGTCGATAACTTTGTAAAGTTTTAATACATTACTTTCTTGCCAGCTCTTACCTATAGAACCGACAACTTTGTATCTAAATTCCTGACTTTTCTCAAAATTCTTCAATACAATAAAAACTTGATTAGAGATACAGGTAATCCCACACCTGCGACATCACACTGCACCAGCTAACTAAGCCATATGTAGCATACAAAATACCTACATGGGATTAAAACCACATCCGGCCTGAGTAGTGGCAGGTTGCCAAGCCAACGAGCGAGCAATACGGATACCAATTTCCTTGACGGACTACAGAGAGTAGGTATTCAAACGTAAACCAATATAAATTCTGATTTACTAGAATATAACTTTCCTCTGAGTCATCGTATCAGCCACAGGACGTCCACTGCTGAACAAAGGCCTCCCCCTTAGATTTCCACAACGAGCGATCACATGCTGCTCCCATCCAACGACTCCCGGCGACCTTCACCAGGTCGTCTGTCCACCTCGTTGAAGGTCATCCCACGCTGCGTTTTCCGGTGCGCGGTCTACATTCGAGAACCTTTGTGCCCCAATGGCCATCAGTTCTACGAGCAATGTGCCCCGCCCATTGCCACTTCAGTTTGCTAATCCTTTCAGCTATATCGACAACTTTAGTTCTTCTACGGATCTCCTCATTTCTGATTCGATCACGCAGAGAAATACCAAGCATAGCTCTCTCTATAGCTCGCTGAGTGACCTTGAGCTTTCTTATGAGGCCCATTGTGAGTGACCACGTCTCTGTTCCATATGTCATTACTGGTAACACACACTTGTTGAAGACTTGCGTCTTGAGGCATCGCGGTATTGTTGACAAAAAGACGTTGCGAAGTTTCCCAAATGCTGCCCAGCCGAGTCGGATTCGACGATTGACCTCTTTCTCGGAGTTGGACCTACCTAACTGGACAGTTTGTCCCAGGTAGACACACTCGTCAACAACTTCGAGAACAGAGCTCGCAATGGATATTGGGATGGGCACGACATGGGCATTTGACATGCCCTTTGTCTTGCCCATGTTCATTTTAAAGCCCACCTGTTGGGAAACTCTGTTGAGATCATCGAGCATTATGCTGAGCTCTTGTAGCGATCCTGCCATGACTACAATGTCATCGGCAAATCGAAGGGTATTTCTATCATACTAAAATATTGTTTTTGAACATAAACATAGCATATACTTGAAATAACTTAACAAATACGATTAAACTCACTTTAATTTGCGATTTTTGGTATTAAGGAGTACACCGTAGGTTTTTATATGCAAGAAATCAAAAAGGAATACACATTCAGATACACGAAAATATGAATTAAAATTACCATAATTTTTTGATCGATTCATCCCTAAAATTTATTTATTGAAATTCTTTCAGCCAAAAATATAAGTCGTAGCCGCCCGTGACAACACAACTGTCACACTTAGATACTTGGTCTTAGGTCAGATTCGATCGCCGCGGCACTTTTTTTTTAAATGGCGCAGCATTATGCTCAGGTCGGGACCTTTTTTGGCTCCGCGCAGGTTGTTTAAAGTTTATTATAATCTTATCTTTACATTATCTATAGTAAAAATACCTGTGTGAGTCCAAAATAAAACTGTTTTCTTTCTTTGTATTACATAAACTTATCTAGGTGTTATTATTAGAGAGTTGTGTATATGAAGTAGGATGCTGCAGCCTATAAGATCGAGCAAGCGTGGTGATAAAGACAATAAGAATTTTTGAATCTTTTCTTATTCTGACATCATGACTATGATAATATCAGACAGATGAGCAGTAGAATTCAGGTACCAGAAGTCTTCGCAGCGAGATCTCAGCCAGTATTCGCTATGTCATGTGAAATAATTTCGCAACTCATTATAGAAATCTGTGGGGGAGGCCTTTGTTCAGCAGTGGACGTCTTTTGCCTGATAAAATGATGATGATATGATGTGAAATAATTCCACGCACTACTATCGCTTTCCTTACGTGGAATTATTTCCCATGTAAAATAAAGACCCTGATCTGTGTGTTCATCTGAAAGTTGTCCGCACGCACCGTGTATACTGGCTGCTACAAGATTGTTACTGTGGCCAGTTGCGTTTTGTTTCCATCATACGTCATCACTTACCATCAAACGTGACCGTGGTAAATTGATTGAATACGAGAATAATGTAGTCATAAATATTGTAATAATTTGAGATTTAAAAAGAGTAACCATGGAGTTTCTTAACTGTTCGTCTCCACAGGAAATCTACACGACGCGGCGACTAAAGTCGTGACTATTCATAAGCAGGCACTTATACTTAAATGGTTAAATCTTTTGATCTTATCTTAAAAGCCTTCCAAAAGTCCTTTCCTAAATTAAAAAGTATTACACAGATAACGAAGGAACTAGACTAAAAAGTATGGTTATACCTGAAGTTTCCATAGACGACGCGCTTTGGTGGTGCTGGCTATGAATAGCACCAACCTATGATGATATGAATGACCCCTGATATGGGTGTGTTGTGGGCTTATTGGGGGTTTTGCCATAATCGCCACGCTTGGCAGACGGGTTGGCGCTCGCAGTTGAGTTGTTAATGTACTCGAAGGACGCTGCTGCCCATTCTCCGGCTAATCGCTTAGTCGACTTTTATGACACCCACGGGAGGAGATGGGGTGGTGGTATTCTGAGCCGGCATGACATCGTATTGTACCAAATTTTGTGATAAATCCTTCACCGTTTAGGCTGTCAGATTATGGAATGCACTGCCTGTGTCAATCAAACCTGCCCAGTCGTTGGTTCCTTTTAAACGTTGGTTATTCTTGTCCATCAAAAGGCTGTCTATAAGAAATCGCTAATAACGATACGACCGCTCATTGTACAATTACTGTTCATAGGATAATTTTTAGTAGTTGTTTTTTAAATGGTGTACAATAAAGAATATTCTATTCTCACGTCAACGTCCAAGGAAATTTGACAATAAAATTCCATAGATAGAAGTTTTGCGAATCGCCGACCATCCATTCAAAACCAATAAAATGAAAGAAGTTTTTAGCAGGATCTAAGTGGCAAAGTTGCGGACAGAAGCTGATGATCCCAAACCAAACATTTCAATTAAAATCCAACTCATCTCCAAAGTCCCAAAACTTGAAGTACATACAGAGAAATGCCAATACAATTAGGGGCAACAACGCGAAACCCTGGACAATGCATTCTTTAACCCGATTCTCAAAGTTTCTGGTTAAACTTAACAGAAAGTTTTCTCATTTTCCATCGAGCTATTTTGTTGGCGCACACGCCATTTTCTCGATTCTGCCAACATTTTATTTACCGTGGGATTTTAAAGTTTGTGCAGTCGAAACTTCATCAATAAATCATGATTTCCTCTGAAGTTTCATGCCGGTCACAGGTAAGTAAGATTAATAGATAAATTTTACTTAAATACACTGAAAGGTAAGTTCGATACACTTTGTATATGTAGTTAGGGATGTTGATGAGCATATACAACTGTGGTGACAACAATATCGATACATTGTAACTGTAAAGATTTTTCGATATTTCGAAAAGTTTTGTACTACTGTAAATCCGTAAGATTTTGCTGAACATTTATTGTGTTTTTTTGGTAGGTATTGCCCCAAGCTGCCACCCCTTGAAGTATGTCGTGCTATTTACTGGACACCCCGTATATTTAAATATGTAGGTATATTAAGAAAATAAAGGAAATAATAAAAGTTCAAAATGCCGGTAAATTTTATCCCATTAGCTTTATCAACAGCATTCAGGCTCAGGAGTCAGGTGTAACTAATGTGTTCTCTTCAACATTTCCAGAAATTTTCAAGTGTTCGTAGCTTGGGTTGATAGATTGCCTCCGAGGGAATTTACATTAAAGAAGGGAAAATAATGTAGTATGTATGTATTCAGATCAGACGAATTTGTTTGTGTTCTGTACAACACTTTTTGAAACAAATATTGTAAACACCAACAGAAATTGTAGGTTTCCTAATAAATTATACGTCCCTAATCAACGTACCACAATGTCTAGTAGGAATTCATACTGTATGGCTATTCGTGTGTTTAATAAATCCGAATTTTCTAAAAAGCCTTGATTTAAATTTGTTTAAGTGTAGATTATATAATATATTAATAGACAAATGCTATTACACAACAAACGATTTCCTAAATGATAAAACTTTGTAAGTAATAAAAACGTAGCCAAAATAGATTTTGCTGCGTGAGTAAATTGGCTTTAATAGAAATAAAAATAAATATTTGTACACCAGAAATGGTAGAATATAAGAGACCTAAATATATTTATAACACCAATTGTACTATATTTTGACAAATAAAGTGATCTTTCTTCTTTCTTTCTACAAATTTCGGGAGTGCAAAATACATATGGATTTATCTCAGTGTATATTTGTCTCACTGTCAAACTGACGTTAGGGTCTGTTCACACGTGCCATAACTACAACCACACACAGCGGGAAAAAATTGTCTGGGACAATATTTTAGTAAACATATTCCCAGTATGTATAGCCGTGTGGTGCCGGCTCAGAATACCACCACCCCATCTCCTCCCATGGGTGTCTTAAAAGTCGACTAAGGGATTAGCCGGAGGATGGGCAGCAGCGTTCTTTGAATACATTAACAACTCAACTGCGAACGCCAACCCATCGGCCAAGTGTGGCGATTATGGCTAAACCCCCCAATGAGCCCACAACACACCCATATCGATTGTTGTGATAATCTTTGGGGGAGGTCTCTGTCCAGCAGTGGACTTCATTCAGCCGAAATGATGATTCCCAGTATTCCTAGCCTGTTATAAACTTTTATATACCTTCATCATTGATATTAATTAGAATGTCTGAACAAAGGCCTTCCCCACAGATTTCCACAATGAACGGTTAGCGACCTTTGTCCAGCAGTGGACGTCCTTTGGCAGATATGATGATGATGATGAGAATTTTTGAATGGGAAACTATGGAAAATTGATCTAAGTTCATCATCTTCTATATTTATCTAAGCGTCAGTACCTCACTTAGAGGGGTGAACGGTGATGTGCGAACAAAGTAGACTAATTACTAGGAGGGATCAAAAACTAGTGAGAACGACATATTCCTTGGTAAGAAAAAAAATATACTGGCAGGCATAGGTCAGATACATGTTTGTAATATTAATAAAGAAAAAAATCTTCTCTTTTGTTGTTTTCTGAATGTAGTCATTTGTTTGCTTCGTGTCAGAACGAGTTCTCGAAAATGGAGAAAAACGAATTGCGAGCCGTTATTAAAAACTTCAGTTTAAAAAAGTTAACGAAACAAGAGATTCATTGCCATTTGAAGGCAACATTAGGAGAGTCTGCTCCGCCGTATTCCACTGTTGCAAGGTGGGCTTCTCAATTTCGAGTAGGGAGAACGAGCACTGAAGACGAACATCGTTGCGGCCGTGCATCGACGTCAGTCACCCAAGAAAATGTTGCGAAAGTCGAGAAAATTGTATTGAGCGATCGAAGAGTTATCATCCGATACTTAATTCAAGAAATGGATATTTCATATGGAAGTATTCAATCCTAATTGAAACAATCTTTGAATATGAGAAAAATCTCCGCAAGATGGGTGCCGAGAATGTTAACCGACAGTCATAAACAAAATCGACTTGACATTTCGAAGATATTGTTGGACAAGTTTCAAGAAGATTCTGAAAACTTTTTGTCTCTTTTCGTAACAATGGACAAAACATGGGTCCATCATTTTGATTCCGAGACAAAACAACAATCTTCGCAATGGAAACGGCCATCATCACCGACCCCGAAGAAGTTTCGTGTCATGGCATCGGCTGGCAAGGTTATGGCCTCAATATTTTGGGACTCAGAAGGGATATGGTTGATTGATTACCTGGAGCGTTGAACCACTATTACAGGCCAATATTATGCAGCTTTAATTCCCAAGTTGAGGAATGCCATCAAAGAGAAATGGAGAGGGAAGCTTGGAACGCACCCGCGCACAGGTCGGCAGTTGCGAGGGCTGCCATTCAGCAAACTGGCTTCCAATTGGTTGACCACCCCCCTTATTCACCAGATCTGGCGGCTAGCGATTTTTATCTGTTCCCCAAATTGAAAAAATACTTAAGGGGAAACAGGTACGAAGACGATAACGAGGTGATGGATGCCGTGGAGAGCTTTTTGCAGGACCAAGAAAAAACTTTTTTTGTGAAAGGGATTGAAGCCTTGGAAAAGCGCTGGTTTTGGTGTGTAGAGAGACTCGGAAACTATGTAGTAAAATAAATTATTAAGTTATCAATAGTCATTATATTCTATCTCATTCTCACTACTTTTTGATCCCTCCTCGTAAATGAAAATGTAAACAAAACAGGCAATTGCATCTAACACACTATAAACAATAGGAAACTGATAAAAATTAATGCATAGAACTAATAAAGACGACGAAGTCCACACATTTACAAAATGAAGAAGAAACTAGATTATATACTAGTAAAATAAAGGGCATTTTATGCCAGAGCTTTAAAAACATAGCCATAGCAAAGACCTACTTAAATGGACTCGCATGTGCGTTTCGTAGCACATTGTAAAACATCGAGAAACGCGCAGAAGTGTTTGCCGCAGGTATCATGTTAATGTTCAATGTTCCGTGTGGTGTCCGGATTAAGAATATGGCACCATCTCCTCCCGTGGATGTCGTAAAAGGCGACTAAGGGAATCTAGACCAGAGGGATGGGCTGCAGCGTCCCTTCTGTGAAACGGTAGCCATACAGCGCTCACCAACCCGCCTGCCAAGCGTGGTGAGTATTGGCAAATACCCCCCAAAATGATGACACAGCTGTGTAAATCTATGGGGGAGGCCTTTGTTCAGCAGTGGACGTATAAATGGCCGATGTGATGATGATGATGATGATGATCATGTTAAATGTCATATTGAATATGTGAGTAAAATTAACATATCATGTAATATCCTCCAGCTAATCCCATAGTCACGTTTTACGATACCCACGGGATGAAATAGAAATATGCTATTCTTAGCCGGCACTACACAGACCTTTTTGATTTGATTGATGCCCAGTGGAATTCTTCATGAACTTCCTTCGCCCCGGGGAAGGGCGAAGGGGTATGCCGGACTCCTACCGGCTAAAACCACTGGAGCGGTCATCTTCGGCACCTCAGGGAGGCTTCAGGGCCTCGTAAGATTACGACTACACAGACCTAAATAAATATGTATCTTATTTAAAATAAAACATTAAAGAAAATTAATTTTAATGTCACAAAGATTTTTATTTCAAATAAACCAAATACTGGTACTTATGAAACGTCAAGATTTAAGTTGCACGGTTCCAAATAGTTGATCTCATGGTGAAGAGCCGGCAAGAAACTCCATGGATACTCTTTTAAAATATTTGGGGATTACAATGTCGGTTGATACAAATGATTGTAAAACATGTACAGAGAAAAATGTAGGTTAATGTGTAAAGATGGAACATACCACAATATTATTATAATAATGAATTTGCCGTGGCAGTTAACGGCTGACCAGTCCCAACAGACGGCACTCGTCACATTTGTTGTTTGTTATCATACACGTTAGTTAGCACACGGAGGTGCTCATACTCAGCTGCACTCACTGATCGGTAAACGTTCGCTGAGGTTAAGCAAAGCTTGGCGCGGTCAGCCTATGGATGGGTGACCGTACAGTGGTATTTGAAAACTGGGCGTGCATGGTTGATTCCAGTTTTTGTCATTAGACGGCAGGCATTAAGTCAAGGCTTGAATAACTTTGTTACAAGGTTGGACACTAACGAAACTAAATAAGATATTAAATCATCTTCGTATTCCATGAAATACTAATTTGTATAAATAATTTCCAAACTGCGAGCCTGTCACACAAAGTTACAGACACCGCTGCATCATTTAGACGTAAGGGACGATTTACACTAATTCGTAATGAGATTGTGAAATGTTTCAAACTTAATAATTGTTTATTTAGGTAGGTATAACTGAAATTAATGTAGTTTTACTCCCCCCACCCCCCCTGTACTGCTAGACGTGGCTCTTTCACGGAAGTATTTACTGCTCGTAGGTTTAGTGAAACTAATATAAGCACCCCAAACATGAGTAATTGGATGGAAGACCACTGGATTTTCAGTGGTAAGAGTCCGGCTTGCCCCTCCGTGCCTCCCAAGTCGGAGGAAGTTTTGTTTTAAAATTTCCCAGCAAGGTTTTATTCAAACTTGGTATAACGTCGGAATCGTATAGAAAAACATCGGAGAATTGCACTTAATATCCCAGTAGATGTCACTCTAAGTTTATACATTCAAGGTTACTGCCCAAGCAGTACCAGCAGTAAAACACGAACTGACTTTGGATGACGCGTCTAATAAAACTTTTTAACAAAAAGAAAACCGACTTCAAAATTCTATAGGATATTAAAGCCACTAAGAAGAAAAAAAAATGCTTTATTTATGAAGTCGGGCGGGGCCCATAAAAATATCTCGTTGGTCTGCATGAACCATGGTTGGGGCATACCTGGCCCCGCCCGACTTCATAAATAAAGTATTTTTTTCTTTTTAGTGGTTTTAATATCCTATAGAATTTTGAAGTCGAGATTTTTTTTTGTTAAAACATTTTATTTGTTTCTTTCTAGTGTTAATAATTGTAAGAACTTTTCCCAATTTGGTATCCGTATCTAACACTAAAAATAATTCTAAGAATCGAAACTATTAAGACATCATCTAGGTAAGCGCAATCAAAATAAACCTATTTATTGAAGCTGGTTAAAAACTACTCAATCAAATGTAATGAGATTTATATGGAACCAATAAGAAAGCATTCTGCATCTATTAAAAAAAGAATCGCTCGCATCGAATTGAGAACCTCCTCCTTTTTGAAGTCGGTAAAAATACCCAGTCTCGTAACATTTCCATCAACAATATGAACTTTGATATACAGCAATTAGCTACTAAACCTTCAGCAACTATTCTTTGTGTCTTGGGAACAATATACTGTCTTCCCACCACGGACTTAATTAGAAATACAGGATGCGTGAAGTTGTGAGTAGTAATCACGTTACGATATCACTGAAATGGGCTTATGTCTCTGAGGGATAAGGTTGAACGTAGATGGAAAAGTAGAGTAGAGTAGAGTTTTTGCATGTTAAAATGGAACATAACTTCATCCGCAGAGAATATGAAAAGAAGGTCCATCAAATAATCTGCAATATCTTGTCTGACTGCTTCATTTGATGGTGGATTGAGACGACAAAGAAATAAAATGCTGGTTGATACAATTATTGGGTCGACTGTCTGATATATAAACATTATAAGTCGTCTGCAATATTTGTAATATCCTCTCTTCGAGTGATTCAGTTCCATTGTTATTAATATTGGTATATGTGCTTTCTATGCGCTGAAACTTACATCTTCGACGTGCTCGAGGATCGAGGATTGCGGCTCTGAATACGAGATCTTCATCATGCAGCTTAATGCGGTGAAGGCTACTTTTAAAATAATTATCGAATGCAATCATCATGTCTTGGGTTTCGCGATTATTACTTTTAAACCGATTACATCGCATATTATTATAGATTTTTGTTTTTCCTGACGTGTCGAACACACACCGCATTCATGGTCGCAAGATATAAGTACAAGAAGTAATAGTTTATTTTTAAGCCAAAAGAGGCCTCCAACCAGGCTTAAAATTGATATTAAAAACTAAGCAACTTGCGCTAAGGGCGCGCCCTGCAGGATGACACGGACCTCGGCTTAGAGCGTTGCTGGGGATAACAAGCTATTGTTTTGGGGATAGCTGGATCGGTATTATTTAAATATCCCCATTTAAAACTACTGGCTCGTCACGAGCAAAAGACGGGGAGAAAAGTACTAACTTGAACGGGAAGGTGACGCGGCGATAGGCCTCCGCGACGTCGGCTAGGAGGGTATCCTCAGCGGCGAGGACGGTAAAACGGTCGGGTGTTAATTGAATGAGACAACGCGAGTCTCTATATGTGATCTAACGTGGTTTTATTGTCTGGGTCGAACGTGCCTTGGGCGGCGTACTCTACTAATACAGGAGGGTTAATAATCTGTGGCTGATACCACAAGGGAATTTGGGTGGGACAGGGCAGGATTGAAATAGCGTTTGGACGCTCGTTTCATAAATTGCCTGATGGTCGGCAAGTTAAGATCAAAATGGAGTTGATGATTTCGCATGTACCAAGGCGCTCCGGTGGCCTAGCGCATGAAACGGTTTTGGAGGGTTTAGAATTTACGGAGTGGGGCGGATTCAGCGTGTGCAAACGCTGTGCTGGCATAGGTCATGATGGGACAAATGCATGTGGTGTAAATTGTCACCTTATTTCTAAGGGATAATTTATACTTATTGTTTAATACTAGAATATATTAGTTCTGCGGACAAACCTACCAAGTTTTTTAGTAGGTGGTTGAATCTCAAAATACGGAGGTATCTGATGACCCTCATTCATAACACCTATGGTCAACAGAAGAAGTCCAGTTCTATGGCTGTAATGGTGAGAAGAAATGGCGAATGAATCCTATAGATTTTAAGGATACTCAAGTTTTAAAGTCCAATATTATTTTATACCGTGGGATAATTAAAGGTTGACTGGTAGAGAATGCCATATGGCATTAAGTCCGCCTTGTGTACCATCATTGTGCATAAAAGTATAAATAAATAAACAAATAAATAAAATTCGTATAGCTCAGGACTCTAATAGCGCTACATCATATCATCCGGTGTCTGATGCCAACATAGGGAGTCAGCCCTAAATATCCACTATTGTGACTTCCAATTATTACAATGAGCTGTTATATTGTTATGATCACCACGCTTGGCAGGCGATTTGTGATGGCAGGATGTTGTTATTAGCACACGGGAGGATGTTGCTGCACATCCTCTTGATATCAGCACTTGGTTGTTTCTTACGATACCCACGAGTGGTAATGAGTGTGGAGTGGTAATCTATGCCAGGTATCACATGGAAACTCTATTGTGGACTGACATGCGTGACTCAGTCTTGGTGAAGCTGTAGCTGAACGACGACATAGCTGCGTAGCGCTGACATAGCGTTATAAAGAAAGAAAGAAAGAAAGATTTATTTTGATCACAACACAGAGACACGATTGTAAAAACAGGGACATAGATAACAATGTTTAAAAATATAAAAATGTACAAGTCCAAATAAAACTAACGTAAACCTTCGTAGGTACCTAATAATATATGTCTCACGGTTGGACCAAATAGGTGTCCAGATCAGCTTCATGCCAGGCTTATGTGCCGGACGCTGGTTTTCATCTGGTTATTTTTTATTTTATATATTAGTTCTGCGGACAAACCTACCAAGTTATTTAGTAGGTGGTTGAATCTCAAAATACGGAGGTATATTAATATAATATAATATTTTATTTATTTATTTGTTATCATATAGTTTATTTTTTACCGGGAGCCACATGGAACTTCATTTTAATATCGATACTGAGGTCCAAATTAGAAGAGGAGAAAGAAAGATTTTTTTTATTTCTACGAGAAATTAACCCATTACGCTTAAAAATAGACTTTCTACAGTAAATATAATAATAACAACATAAATTAATAATAATTGGTAACACAAATAAAGTAACTGTCAGCCTGTAGGAATCTAATCTGTATTATTATCCAGTTTGTATAATGTACAATGGAACTGTATTGTCTGTGATTGTGATTGCTTGATTCAATCAAAATGCTTAGTATCTATAAGTTGTGTGTGCAACCAAACAACATCAGTTATTCTGATTAAATACAAAAAAAAATGTCTTTTATGATGCCCGAAGTTGTGCGTCGCATTTACGCAGAAATATAGGTCATTGCTCAGCATAATGCTGTAGCTTCAAGCAAAAAGCGCTGGTTTTCAGCAACGAAATCCTGTGTGTGTAGGTTTATAGACATTAATCTCATATGCACAAACATCCAGACCGGATACTACATAGGCTGCACTAAAAGTATCGGGAATGGAATATTTCCACTGTTCCTGTCATATTGATATCTTTTTAATTGAAAACTCCTTGGTTTTACAAATCGAATACCATTTATTTATTTTAAAAAAGATTCACGGTCTTGTCACAAGGTTTTGTCAAACTTGTTTAGTCGTTGAGAAAATGGAATTGACTCGAGAAAATTCAAGAGCGATGATTTATTATGACTTTCGAAGTGGTTTAACACAAAAACAGTGTGTTGACCGGATGATTTCTGCATTTGGTGATGAAGCCCCATCCAAAACCACAATTTATCGCTGGTTTGCTGAATTTCAACGTAGACGTGTCAAGCTCAGTGATGATCCTCGTCAAGGTCGTCCAAAAACTGCAGTCACCCAAGAAAACGTTGATGCTGTGC
Organism: Diloba caeruleocephala; assembly: GCA_947459985.1. Lineage (NCBI taxonomy): Eukaryota > Metazoa > Arthropoda > Insecta > Lepidoptera > Noctuidae > Diloba > Diloba caeruleocephala. The sequence continues at coordinate 897,798 of OX381627.1, read as the reverse complement.
GTAAGCTGATTGAGGAAGATCGACATGTGTGACATACCGCGAAATTCAGGCAACTTTAGACATTGGCATGAGTCAAATACAAATAATCTTGCATGAACAATTAGGTGTAAAAAAGTTGTTTTCCCGATGGATACCGCATTTGCTATGTGAAGAGCAAAAAGCGGTTCGCGTTACTTGGTGCTGCAGAACTCTCGAAAGATTCCACGCAGGATCCTCAAATGCTGTATACAACATCGTATCAGGTGACGAATCCTGGATATATGCGTACAAACCCGAAACAAAAAACCAGTCACGAGTTTGGGTGTTCGAAAATGAGTTAAAGCCAACAAACATTGTTCGTTCACGGAGTGTTGCAAAAAAAAATGGTGGCCACGTTTGTCTCCAAAACCGGCCATGTTACGACTATTCCTCTTGAGGGACAAAGAACGGTTAATGCAGAATGGTATGCTAGCATTTGTTTGCCACAGGTCGTTTCTGAACTCCGTAGAGAGAACTGCAACCGCCGCATCATCCTCCATCACGACAATGCGAGTTCTCACACCGCGCACAGAACAAAAGAGTTTTTAGAGCAAGAAAACATAGAATTATTAGACCATCCGCCGTACAGCCCCGACCTAAGCCCTAATGATTTCTATACTTTCCCTAAAATAAAGAATAAATTGCGTGGACAGAGATTTTCATCACCTAAAGAAGCTACAACCTACCACCTACCAAACCTACGCCTACAAAACGGCCATTTTGGAGACCCCAACTTCCGAATGGAATGGTTGCTTCAATGATTGGTTCCATCGTATGGAAAAATGTGTCAAATTCCGCGGAGAATACTTCGAAAAGCAATAAATACATTTTTAAATAGTAATGTTGTGTCACTTCCTTGATTCCCGAAATTTTCAGTGCCGCCCTCGTACTACCTGCATATCATACAAGTGTTTGTTCCGTGCGGGGATCGTACCCGCGACACGTAGCATAGAAAGCAAAGCGACTAGCCATTACACCACACAATGATCAAAGGAGAATGGATAATCACTATTATGTCTAAAAGATTTTTGTTTTTAAATTTATCATGTCTATAGCCCGCAATTTTTCCTTGTGAACACTGGCTTTATAACACCAATGTAGACTATAAGGTATTATTTTAGAACAGTATCATTTCTATTCGCGCACAGATTAATATCAAAATAATGTTTTGACTAACCTTGACGTTTTAATCAAGTTGAATTGACCGTGGTCAGGAGTAGACCGTGGTCACGAGTATAACGTGGTCACGAGTAGACCCTGGTCACGAGTAGGCCGTGGTAACGAGCATACCGTGGTCACGAGTAGACCGTGGTCACGAGTAGACCGTGGTCACGAGTAGATCGTGGTCACGAGTATACATTGGTCACGAGTATACCGTGGTCACGAGTTTACCGTGATCACGAGTAGACCGTGGCCACGAGTTGACCGTCGTCACGAGTAGACCGTTTAGTCTGCTTAGCGCGAATAGACCTAATATCGTCTTCAAATAATGTATTCAATTCGCTAAAGTTTAAGAATAACTGTCATAAGGCCATTGCCATAATCATCACGCTTGACGAAAGAATTGATGACATATTCGTCTCTTAACTTATCATCATGATCGTGTCCGCCAAAGGACGTCCTCTCCTGTAATAAGGCCTCCCCCCATAGATTTCCACAATTGGGTCGCCATATTTGGGATAAAATATTGCTACTATTATCATGCTTGGCAGGCGAGTTGAGCACTGTAGGGCTGCTGGTTAACATAGGGGCCGCAGAAAGGACGCTGCTGCCCACCCCTCTCTGGTTTAGAGTCCCTTAGTCGTCTTTTACGACCTCCACGGGAGGAGATGGAGTGTTGCTATATCTTGATCTGTAGCTACACGTGAGAAATTATTATTCATTGTTATCATCATTTCAACCAACAAACACGCCCACTGTTGGACATAGGCCTCTCCAAAAATCACCACAACGATTGGTGTGGGATTGTGTTGTGTACTCATTGGGTGTTTTCGCTATAATCGCCACGCCTGGCTGGTCACGGTTGGCGGTCGCAGTTGAGTTGTAAATGTTCTCTAAGCACTCTGTTGCCCATCTTCTGGCTACTCCCGCAGAAACCTTTTACGGCACCTACGAAATAAGATGGGGTGGTTCTATTCTTAGACATAAACTAATAAATCTAAAAAATGAAATTATGCCTCCGTGATGGTTTTAATAATGTATGTTTCAAACTTTCTTTCTGTATGATACATACTTTTTACATTCGTTTTATCATTTTGTTGATTGAGTCATATATTCTAGTATACTCGTAGAAATTTCAGTTAGCTAACTGAAATTTCTTGTATTCTTGACATTATTAGCAAAATAATAGCTGACATAAGGCTTTAAACTTAATAAGCAGATTGTGTACAGAAAAGCAGCATTTCTCCTTCGCAGGAAAGAAAGAAGTTTTCTTTCTGCATTGCGAGATTTACCCAGCTTGATGTGCAGTGTTCCAACAACTAAGGCCATCTATTATGAGAAATCTGTAAGTACAAAATACTCAACACCGCCATCTAGTAGGTCTTAGCCAAACCATGCCAAATACGTTAACCTTACGCTCAGAAACTCGAGACTATCACTTGTTCAGTCTAACTGCCGCTAGATAGCGTCAAATCGCAGAATTCAGAAATTGTTGTTTCGTCTACCGCTAGGTGGCGGTATCATCGATTTATTTTCAAGGTGCAGAACAGTTTTTTTATTACCAATGAAATAAAATTATCTTTATAGTAAGTGGGTTTAAAAAAGCACTTTCACTAAGATGTAGCCGGCATTTCCTACTGACTGCCTCTAAGAAAAAACCCTGAAACAAACTCAAAGGTTTCTGTTTTAAACTCCAGCATATTCGAGAAAAAATTAGGGCATCATCTGGAACGGTCTTTTGAAGGATGATCCATAGCCGTTTTGGAATGAGCTGTCCTGTCAGACGTCAAGCATGACTCAGTCACCGTGTAGCTCTGGGGCGATATAGCGAAACACCAGTACCAGAATCTTGTAAATTTATTTACAACTAGCTGGGACCCGCGGTTTCACACGCGTTTAATTTAAAAGAAATTTAGAGTACTTCGACATAGACACTTGACATAGAATATATATGTTGGATTTCAAGGGTTTTATTGTTTTCGCGCGGAACCCTAATTATTTTTCTAAAATAAAAATGATCGTGTCAGCCAAAGGACGTCCTCTCCTGTAATAAGGCCCCCCCCCATAGATTTCCACAATTGTGTCGCCATATTTGGGATAAAATATTGCTACTATTATCATGCTTGGCAGGCGAGTTGAGCACTGTAGGGCTGCTGGTTAACATAGGGGCCGCTACTGCCACATCCCTCTGGTATAACGGTCCTTAGCCACCTTTTACTACATCCACAGGAGGAGATGGCGTGGTGCTATGTTTTTAATTCAGAAATTACACGGACTACCTGCGTTAATATAAAATACTAGCTGGGACCCGCGATTTCACCCGCGTTTAATTTAAATGAAATTTAGAATACTTCGACATAGACACTTGACACAGAATAAATGTATTGGATTTCAAGGGTTTTATTTTTTTTACGCGGAACACTGATTATTTTTCTGAAATAAAAGTTGCCTAAGTTATTCCTTATAACGTCAGCTATCTGCCAGTGAAAGTCCCGTCAAAATCGGTCCAGCCGTTTCGGAGATTACCCGGAACAAACAGACAGACAGACAGACAGACAGACAAAAAATAAAAAAAATTGTTTTTTTGTTATAGGTACTGTATATACTTTCATATGCATTTAGTAAAAAGCTGTTATTTTGACATTACAAACAGACACTTCAATTTTATTTATTTGTATAGATCACATCCTACACGTTGTCAACAAATTTCAGTAATATTACATTCATATTATGTGTTGTAACCAATAATGGCAGTTCTGGATATCGTAAATGCCACTGAGGGATTATGTTAAGATGATGGACGGCGCCCTTTTTCCGAGGTATGCTAATAAGACGATGCCGTGATCACCACTCCATCTGTCTGGTGATTACAGTAAAATTCTAATGACGAAAAGTTAATAAATGTTACTTATTTTTATTCTTAAAACAATTTTTGTTGTATAGCTCCATAGCTGTATCTGTAGTTGACTACGGAATATTAGCGTCAAGAAGCAACACCGTATGGCTACATTTCGTGCGGTAAGTGAGGAGTACAAGACTCCTACTCTCTCCCTTCTTCTTCAGCACAGTTCGCGCAGTGACTCAGCATTTAGCTTTCTATGCTACACAAGGATGGAAAACGTAGTCACTGCAATGCGACGTACAATTCACACTTTTACAGTGATAACAAAACCGTACTTCATTCATAGACAAGAAAATTATCATTAATCAGTGTGGCCAGCGCGTGTATACTTTCGTTAATAATGTACAGACTAAAATGTAATAGATTTAAGCGCTTAGTCTCTCTCTTCACGGGTTTATCTCAACCCAGTCTTTTGATAGGCTTACGCGGGGGGTCCAATACGCAGAGGCGCTTTAGAGAATTTAAATCTAAAATGTAATGGCGCACTAACTGGGGACTCTTTATGGCTACACTATAAAATGCAGTCTCGGATTATCCCCGGAGGTGTAAAACTATTGTATGAGATGGTAGCTACAATTATAAGGTCTATTGCAAAATTGCAATGGGTGCTAAATGGATTAAATATTTCTAAAAACTGAAAAAACGGCGTCTGCCTTTCAACATTTATAGTGAAATTCTGTGGCAGACGACGACTCGCCACTCCCAAGATGGGCCCCCTAAATGGCCACCACTACAGGCGACAGGGAGCAACACCTGTGTAAGAGGCTCGGGGTGTCGAGAGGTGCGGCACCGGTTTCACCATCGCGGACTCGACGCGGGTTTCCCCGTTATTAAAGCGTTTAGTGTGTAGATTTAAGCATTTAGTTAGTCATGCCTTTGTCGAATTTTATAAAAAAACTGGTTCATAATTTTTTTCTTGAAGTGAATATTCATAAATAGGATTTAGCCTGCGAGAGAATAAGATGTTTGTATGTACGTATGCCAGCACGTGTCTTTGCGTCTGCGTACTACGAAGCCTTCAGAAAATGCATCATAGTTAACGCTGTGTATCATTTTTATGCATTTGCGTAGTAAAATTCGTTGGCTAATTCATTTATGGTAATTATTTAACACATCCGTGTTAATTTGACAATAACTTTTATATCAATTATTAGTTAAATTCATCATCTTTTTTTTCATCATCATTTCGGCTGAATGAAGTCCACTGCTGGACACGGGCCTCCCCCAAAGATCACCACAACGACCGATATGGATATGTTGTGGGCTCATTGGGGTTTTCGCCATAATCGCCACGCTTGGCAGACGGGTTGGTGATCGCAGTTGAGTTGTTAATGCACTCGAAGGACGCTGCTGCCCATCCTCCGACTAATCCCTTAGTCGACTTTTACGACACCCACGGGAGGAGATGGGATGGTGGTATTCTGAGCCGGCATCACACGTCGCCGTGTACATTAACAACTCAACTGCGATCGCCAACGCGCCTGCCAAGCGTGGCGATTATGGCAAAACCCCCCAATGACCCCATAACACACCCATATCGGTCGTTGAGGTGATCTTTGGGGGGGCCTGTGTCCAGCAGTGGACTTCATTCGGTCGAAATGATTGATGGTGATGATGATGTGGTGCCGGCTACGAATAGAACCAACCCATGTCGTCCCGTGGGTGTCGTAAAAGGCGACTAAGGGATTAGACGGAGGATGGGCAGCAGCGTCCTTCGAATACATTAACAACTCAACTGCGATCGCCAACCCGCCTGACAAGCGTGGCGATTATGGCAAAACCCCTCAATGAGCACACAACACACCGATATCGGTCGTTATGGTGATCTTTGTTCGGCCGAAATTATGATGATGATCACACGACATTAGTTAAATTATATTATGATTTTCTGAAGTTTCACTTCTGCCATGTGTGAAATGCACACAAAGACACTTTAAAAAAAAATTTAAGGCATTGCAAATACAGCATTTTGCCATCCGACGGCAGTACAGTTCGGGGCAGATTCCTGTCATCATCATATCGGCCATACAATGTCCACTGCTGAACAAAGGCCTCCCCCATAGATTCCACAACTGTGTCATCATTTTGGGGGGTATTTGCCAATACTCACCACGCTTGGCAGGCGGGTTGGTGAGCGCAGTATGGCTACCGCTTCACAGAAGGGACGCTGCTGCCCATCCCTTTGGTTAAGATTCTCTTAGTCGCCTTTTACGACATCCACGGGAAGAGATGGAGTGGTACTATATTCTTAATCCGGACACCACACGGATTAGATTAGATTCCTGTACGGCACAAATATTTTAATGACCTTTTGGTAGTTCTTCCTTCCATGTTTATGCATGTGGGGATTTAAGCCTAAAACACACGAAGATCTTTGTAGAAAAAAACTACCTACCTATTTGGATAACAACAGGATCCAATGTTTCCATTACAATAAATAAAACCGTAAAGCGGGCAATAACTTCGGTAGACCAGATGGCCATAATAAAAGGAACATGGCGGATTTTATGTCAACAAAGTTGTTATAAAAATACTGCTAAAGTAATTGGTTGTACCGTGTGGATCGCGGCATGGAGTTGGCCACCTTACCTCTACCCGTGGGTATCATAAAAAGTGAGAAAACGATGTGCTAGAAACGCAGTACCAACGTCCTTGTTTCTGTGTGTGCTAATAACCACAAATCATGAAAAGCGTGGTGATTATTAAAGTCTCTGTAAAGGCCGTTCGTCAGTGTTGACGACACGGTTGGCTCAGTGGCTAAGCTATTACCTTTCTGCACTACGTGTCACGAGTTTTATTCCCGCACGTTACATAATATTTGCCTGAAATGCAGATCGTTATTGCGTTAAAAAGTAAAAAAGGTGATTAAGCCGTGGTTGGTATCAATTACTTACTTACTTACAAGCAGTAGACAGATTAGATACTGCATCACTAGGCATTTCCTCCGCCAAAAAAACGGTAAACGATCAATATGGTTAAGCAACCACCTCCCCCCACCCCGCATGAGCACACAACTCACCCTGTCTAGTCGTGGTAGCGACTTTTGGGGGAGACCTGATTGTTGGACAATGCAATTTTTTGCCATATATCATCATTTCGGCCGAATGAAGTCCACTGCTGGACACAGGCCTCCCCCAACTATCACCACGACTACCAATATGGGTGTGTTGTGGGCTCATTGGGGGATTTTGCCATAATCGCCACGATTGACAGGCGGGTTGGCGATCGCAGTTGAGTTGTTATTGTACTCGAAGGACGCTGCTGCCCATCCTCCGGCTAACCCCTTAGTCGACTTTTACGACACCCATGGGAGGAGATAGGGTGGTGGCATTCTGAGCCGGCACCACACGAATGCCATGTATAAATAATGTGAAATGTGCTTACCGAATACAAGAATATAGAACTAGGTATTAGGGAAGGCACTGTTTGCTGAGCTATCTAGTTCAGGAAACAGAACTATTCAATTGTGATATATTTGGTTGCTAATGAATGTTTTTAATATTATTATTATAATTCGGCTGAGACTATGAAGCTAGACGCTTACCAACGGGCGAATGACTGGATTGTCTTGTCACCAGGTTTTATACGTACATTATAACAAAAGAAAAGTCTCAAATAGCGTTGGTATTTGAGAGTTTAGTGTCTACTTACTGAACACAGACAATTTGTTCTTTTTGTCTAGAATCCAACTCATATTTCTCCACGACCACTTTATAAATAACTCAATGCTGTATATTGTATCTTCTTCTAGAACAACAGCCCCCACGTCGTCGGCGCATTCGTGTCCATCGTCTGTGCGGACAGATAAGATGTCGCTCACACTGTATAAAACCTTGGTCAGTACTTTTACTTTTATAAATGTAGGGCTGTAAATCAGCGGACAGAGGCAATGTTGACAGGTCCATTTTTAAAACTCCATTTTTTCCTTTTTTTAAATCTTTGCCCCGCAATAGGATTTCTCCTATGTCGTGGGTTACAGGCATATATTCCACACACAATACACCCAGACCCGGAAAAACTACCAGCAGATCATGCAAACATTTGTTTCGTGCGGGAATCGAACCCACGACCCGGAGCGCAGCAGCCGACTGTATCAGTCACTGCACCTAATCCGCTGGTATATTTAGTCAGTTCTACGTGGTTTGCAACCCTAAAATGTACAACTGTAAGTAGTAAATATAATAAATAAATATGTGTTGTCAATAGGACGTTAAAGTCGCCATCATTATTTCAGCTAAAGTGAGCACACTGCTGAGCAAGGGCCTCCCCATATATTCAAATAATTATGTCGTCATTTTGTGGGGTATTTGCCAATACTCACCGCGCTTGGCAGGCGCGTTGGTGAGCGCAGTATGGCTACAGTATTTCACAAAAGGGACGCTGCTACCCATCCCTCTGGTTTAGTCCCTTATTTACCTTTTACGTCATCCACGGGAGGAGTTGGAGTAGTACTATATTCTTAATCCGAACACCACACGGATTACGGACGTTAATGTATTTTAGTGTTAATCTGAGAATTCAAAAGCTTTGTCATGATTTTAAAAACCGTTCAACGGTTCCGCTTAGTTCCGCTCATACGCCCCACGGAGGACACGGTGGACTATATAATAAATAAATATCATTTTCAAGCCACTCAAAGGCCTACTTGGCACAGAGTATGCTTAACGACTGCCGTCTAATGACAACAATGGTACTAATAATTTTACGTGCTTTCGGAAGCATTTGTCGTAAAAGTCGACTAAGGGATTAGCCGGAGGATGGGCAGCAGCGTCCTCCGAGTATATTAACAACTCAACTGCGATCGCCAACCCGCCTGCCAAGCGTGGCGATTATGGCAAAACCCCCCAATGAGCCCACAACACATCCATATCGGTGTTTGTGGTGATCTTTGGAGGAGGCCTGTGTCCAGTAGTGGACTTTATTCGGCCGAAATGATGAAAAAATGATGAATTCACGAATTCCAAAAAAAAACATAAGAACTATGCTTCCTATAGGAGAGAGAGGCATATTTGCCGTGTGGTACCGGCTCAGACTACCACCACCCCATCTCCTCCCGTGGGTGTCGTAAAAGTCGATTAAGGGATTACCCGGAGGATGGGTAGCAGCGTCCTTCGACATTAACAACTCAACTGCGATCGCCAACCCGTCTGCCAAGCGTGGCGACTGTGGCAAAACCCTTAAATGAGCCCACAACACACTCATATCAGTCGTTGTGGTGATATTTGGGGGAGGCCTGTGTCCAGCAGTGGACTTCATTCGGCCGAAATGATGATGCTTTATATGTTCATGTCTACCTTTATGCATAAAACAATGTTTTGAATGGACCACTCTCCAATTGGATGAGCAATCTTAAATACATAAAAATTTACTTACCCTTAAAATTTTGCAAGGAATATTGGCTTCTATTCTCTAGACTCACAAGCTCTATTCCAATCTACTGACAAAGATGTTGGCGTGAAAACGAAATAAAGTAAGAGAAAACATGTCAATTTGCCAAGACTTCTTGTCATGGCGCTACGTATGTGAACTCATTATAAAAGGATAATCTTTGAAGAAATGAAAAAAGAAAACCATAATTCAAGTACATTGGGTTGGTATACCCAAATTTTTGCTGTTATTTAACAGAACCCTGCAGAATGGATTTGGGAGAGGCATATTTCTAAAAGTGAATTACGATAGGTTCGTACGTAAGTTCAAGCCGAGTTGAAGGCCATATAGGCTGCCAGCTCAAGCCACATCCCTCCCATAGACAACAAACCGTTTCACCACACTCTAGAACATGTACCGCCTGACAATAAGTCTATGGGGAACAAGGTGTGGTGTTCCTCCATAGAAAAGGGAAGATCCTCCAACCAGGCGGATGCTATGCCTGGCGGACCGAAGCCCAATGGTCTGTATATATGCTGCGTTGCGCGAATACTTCACAAGCGTGATTCAGGATTCTTTGACGTCATCGGAGAGTCGCAATTAATGCTCAAGTAGATGTCGCTGTAAGTTGCAGTTGTATGCTGGCGATGTAGGTGTCCCCACAAGTCTTTGAGAGATAGAGAAAGAAGCAGTACAAGGATTGCCGATTACAGATGTGGACTACACAGCGTTATAAAGTCTGGAAATGCGCAATGATTAGGCATATTCAATAGCAGTAACCAAGATGGAGTGGTTATGATTGCGATTTGCAGGGGTGCATTTCTCAAATATCCATACATCCTTGAATACAGAATTTTAATAATGGTGATAACCCAATTTGGTATTCGCTATGGTTGGTCCTCATGGCTCACCATCTGCAACGTTGCCCCACACTAGGATTTCTCCTGTCTCGTGGGTGCGTTTATAAACACAAATTCCACACACAATACACCCAGACTCGGAACAACTACCTGCAGATCGTACAAATATTTGTTCCGTGCGGGAATCGAACCCACGACCCTGTGTGCAGCAGCCGATTGTATCAGCCACTGCACCAACCGTGCCGTCAATAGCTTCTTAGCGAATATCAAATTGGTTTTACACCGTTATTTCGATTCTATATTCAAGGATGTATGGATGTTTGAGCTTAAGGAATTGCACCCCAGGGCCTCACCGAAATACCGCAATAATCCTGCATGAGGGATTTTCTTTTTCATGATGATGATGTATTTTATTACAGCGATAGCCTACTGGTTGAACGCTTGCCTTCCACACTAGAGGGTCTGAGTTTGATCCCGGCCCGCACCTCTCAGTTTTCGGATTCATGTGCGAAGTAAAATTTGACTATCACATACGTTAACGGTGAAGGAAAGAACCGGGAGGCAACCCGCACACCTGAGGGAGCTCCAAAATGCTCTCGATAGTGTGTGCAGTCCGATAACCCGCACTAGGCCAGCGTTTTGAACTAAAACTTAACCTTCATTGTAAGACAAGGCCCGTGTCCAGCAGTGGGACAGTAATGGGCTGATGATGTATTTTCCTTACACCGTTATTGCGAATAATTCTGAAGGGAAAATTAATTTGCTTTTCGATATTTTGTCAAATTAATTAAAGAGTATTTGTATAAGTGTATATCTAAATGTTTATGTATTTATATATCTATATTGTGTATAAGCTTCCATTATTTATCTATTTAGTATAGTATACGTTATTTAGTTTTTTCATTATGTATCTGTGTGCCCCATCAACTGCCGCATATATTATCCAGTTAAGTATTTCTCCATCCTAAGGTTGCCTGGGAGAAATCGCCGAGCGCGATAAGGCCGCCCATTGTACTCTAAAATATTCTGATATGCAGTAGTGTTTTTATTACCTTTAACGATTGGTGTACAATAAAGAGTATAATAAATAAATCAAATAAATAATTTGATAATCCACATGACTATTAGTCTGTCTTGACTTGTCCTATGAACGAATACTGTACGTGTGTGTGAGCTGATATGATACTTATTCCCAACAAACAGCAAAATGTGTGCAGAGCATTTACCAAAAAGCACTTTACTTAGTAGTATCCCAACTATCGATTTTCCGCTCTACAAGCTTCAAAGTTATCCAAAAGTCATTTAAAAAACGATACGACTCTATTATCTGAAATAGAGTGCGTCGCAATCTGTTTTGTATGTAAATGGCGTCATCTATTTAGACTAGATAGGTATTTATTGTAGTTTGTATGCAATGTCACGTTCTTGTTTCAGAGGTGGGCCATTTTGAGAGGTCTTTTTTGGTACAGATTTCAGTAAAACTGAGCGGAGTCGCCTGGAACTTTAAAATTGTATTGGATTTTAAGAGGATATTGTTGCAGTGGCTAAGCAATTTGATTTCTGGGCTCTTGGATCCGGAGTTAAGTTCACACTTAGAACAATTATTTGTCTGGCTTATGGATGCGCATGTGAGATTTATGTCTATAAACTGACTAATAAAAAAAAATTACATTCAATTTTTTTGATCAAATAATATCATGCAGAATATACCAACCTATTCCGTCTAGTCTCCGGATTTAGAATATAGCACCACTCCATCTTTCCCCGTGGATGTCGTAAAAGGCGACTAAGGGACTCTAAACCAGAGAGATGGGCAGCAGTGACCCTTTTGTGGAACAGCACCCATTCTACCCCCAAAATGACGACACACAGCATGTAATAGTTTACCGGGGAGACCTTTGTTCTTTGTGGACGTTCTTTGGCTAATATGATGACGATGATTGAAGTGGCTGACAGAATTGGCTGCTGCGTTCCGGGTCGCGGTTTCGATTCCCGCACGGAACAAATGTTTGAATGATCTGCTAGTAGTTGTTTCGGGTCTGGGTGTATTGTATGTGGAATTCAATCCCTAATAAATTATTTTACAAAAAACAACAAACAAATCAATCGGCCATATACCCCAGGAACAATTTCATAATGGCTGACATGTTTTTCCCGCCAGTCGAAGTCGGATGAGCGATGGACTTCGGACTCCTGTCAGCGTTATTTATTATCCATTACACACGCTTTTTTGACGTTAGCCAGAGGGAATTTTGACTGAAATATGGATATGGAAAAATAATATTTACATCCTTAAAAAATAGAGGTAAAATGTAGCCTGTCATCATGCCAGTGATATTTTAATGGATCAGTATTTTTTGGGCATACACTGTTTTGAGATAACAGTATTAGGTCCTTTAGAGTTGTTATAATAGGGGGAAGCGTATTCCATCCCTTCAATGCAGTTTTCTATATGACAACCTCTGAACTATTTCTTATATTACTATTCAATTAATTACATCGTCCACTTTATTATTATTTTATTTTTTGATTATTTAAATTTTATTCGTGCGTCACTTCTCTTGTCATTGACAACAGAAGCAGTGCGTCGTAGGATATACGAATGACGACAAATCGAACGAATTTATGGCACAAAATCTGAATATTTGTTACGTTGATTGTGCACAATTTTTACTCTATTTTATTGATACTTATAAAATGAAATGCAGCTTTTGATATATTTTAATTAAGATGTTTTTTGTTTATTTTTTTTAGAGACGTTTCACACCTTTCTTTTGTTTACACGCAGGGGTGCAATTCTCAATTCTCTGCCGTCTCTACGGGGGGTCGTGCGGTCCGTGGCCTGACGGATGCGTGCTCTCTCTGCCAGCAACAGTGTCGGCTATGTTGGCAGAGCACGAAAACTGGAATGCAGTGGTCTCCTTCTATGAGAGCGTCATGCTCCAGAAGGAGACCGCAGAGCGGGATCGGGAGAGGGCCGATCCCGCTCGAAGAAGGAGGAGACGGCGCCGGGGTAACAACCACCCTGGCGCCTAATTCCCATACGCCTGAAACCCCCTGCCGTTACGATAAGGCCTCTGAGTTCGTGGGTGCGTAGATTGGGTAATCTGCGTGCCCACACCGAGCGACCCAAGAGAAGACGGTAGCACGCATGTGGTCACGCGCTAGCGTGGGACGCTTTGGGGGATCGTTTACAATCCCCCCGGGGGGGCGACCGCTTTACAGTTCATGAAGAATTCCCACTGGGCACCAATAAAAAAAAAAAAAGGGTTGCTATTCTATAAGCTCAAACATCTATACATCCCTGAACACAGAATTGAAATAACGGTCATAACCTAATTTGGTATTGGCTAAGACTGGTCTCCATTCGGCGTACCATCTGCAACGTTTTCTTGAATAGCTTCAATCATGTCTTAGCGAGTACCGAATTGGTTTTACACAATTATTTCGATTTTATATTCAAGGATGGTTTGAGCTTAAGAAATTGCACCCCAAGAGTGAAGCGAGCGGCCGACCCGTTTTATGAAATTGTTTTGTTACTTTATTTTATTATGCGCAGGCAAACTACTAAATTATTTAATACAAACTATGCCAGAAATATTTTATGTATGGATAAATTATTTATTTTGTAAATCTTTTTTTTTGTTTTGCTTTTTTCTGTCCTATATGCTTTTTTTGTAGGACCTGCAGTCTAATTGTTAATTTATTATTCGTAGTAAAGGGGACGAACTGAAAACCAGCGTTGACCAGTGCGTGGTTTAATCACTGCGCACTGCCTACATTGCTCAGTCCGTTCCTTTTACCGTACTACACAATATTTTATGTATCTTTTGATTTTTATTTGGTAATTATGTGTGTGTGGTAATAAATTATCTTTATCTTATCTTATCTTTTGTATGTCAGATAAAGTTTGTAACGAATAAAGTGGGAAAAGTACTTTCAGACACGGAGAATATTATGTAGGTATAGATAGAAGAACTAATTTGAAAGACTGGTGAATGACGAGAATAACTGGAGTAGTGTGCTTGAGAACCAACCTGTGAATGAGGGACTAGTAGGAAATGTTAGTGCGGATGAAGCGAGAATAGCAATAAGTTGAATAAAGAATGGTAAATCAATAGAACCAGAAGGAATATCAGTTGAAGTGTGGAAGTTACTGTGGGTATATAAATGCGAGTGGCTTTATTCTACTATAAGCTATTGCAGGAAGTAGCCATCCCCAACAATTTGTGTAGCAGTTCACCATTTTATGTTACCCATTTTTTTTAAACAAAAGTCATGTGCTGGATTGAAGCAACTATAGAAGAATAAAGCTAATTTCACATAGTATGAACGCTCTGGAGAAACTTATTGAGCGGCGACTGCGAGAAGAGTGGGAAATTTCACAAAACCAGTTCGTTTTCATGCCTGTGCGGGGAAGAAACGTATGCCATTTTTGCTATCCGTCAGCTATGTGCGAAATACAGAGGTAGACACAAAAATTGGCATATAGTTTTCGTTAACCTCGGGCGTACGACCGGATACTCCGTGAGGTGTAATGGTGGGCCCTTAAAGAGAAAGGTGTACCTGAAAGTCAATGTGATGATAGGCTTGCACCAGGGGCCGAATCTCAGCCCTTATCTTTTCCTGGTTATAAAGTGACCTTTTTTTTTTTTTTTTTTTTTTTTACTGGTGCCCAGTGGAAATTCATCATGAACTTCCTTCGCCCCGGGGAAGGACGAAGGGGTATGCCGGACTCCTACCGGCTAAAACCACTGGAGCGGTCATCTTCGGCACCTAAGGGAGGCTCCAGGTCCTCGTATGATCACACTAGAGCCACCCACTGGTGCCACGCCTATTGGCACATCTCGGAGAGGGTGACTGTAAAGCGGTCACCCCCCCAGGGGGATTGTAAAGGATCCCCCAAAGCGTCCCACGGCAGCGCGTGACCACATACGTGCTACCGTCTTCTCTTGGGTCGCTTGGTGTGGGCACGCAGATTCCCCAATCTACGCACCCGCGAACCCAGAGGTCCCCCACCTTATAGCAACGGCAGGGGTTTTCAGGCGTATCGGAATTAGGCGCCAGGGCGGTTGTTACCCCGGCGCCGTCTCCTTCTTCTTCGAGCGGGATCGGCCCTCTCCCGATCCCGCTCTGCGGTCTCCTTCTGGAGCATGACGCTCTCACAGAAGGAGACCACTGCATTCCAATTTTCGTGCTCTGCCAACATAGCCGACACTACTGCTGGCAGAGAGAGATCTTGCCCGATCCGATCGACCATGATCCGCCGCTCAGCGGCCCACGCAGGGCACGCCTCGAGCGTGTGCTGTGCGGTGTCCTGGTCGCTATCACAATGGTGGCATTGTGCCGTGGCCTCGCGTCCTATCCTGTGCAGGTACGCGCCGAAACAACCGTGCCCGGTGAGCACCTGCGTCAGGCGGTAGGTGACGCGCTCGCTCCTTTGGAGCCAGGCTCCGAAGAGCGGCAAGACGGCCTCGACGACGCGCTTGGTTGCAAACTGCATCCGCAAGCGATGACGCCACTTTACAAGTGCGCGCCGCCGAGCTAGCCGCCGCAGCTTGTCCAACGCCCCTGGAGGCGCGCCTTCGCCGCTCTGGCGGAGGGAGCGTGTCTGATCGTAGACCCACGCATCCATCTCCGCCAGGATGTCAAAAGGCGGAAAACGCGCCAGGAGAGTTGCCGCCTCGTAGGACACCGTTCGGTATCCTCGAGCGATCCGGATAGCCACTCTGCGCTGCAGACCGTGAATTTTGGTTCTGCAGCGCTGGGCGCCTGATAGTCGAGCTGACCATACAGGCGCCCCGTATAGGACCACGGACCGCACGACTCCTCCGTAGAGACGGCGAACTTCCTCACATGGTCCCCCGAGATTGGGCAGCAGCCGGTGTAGAGCACCCACTACCCTCTCGACTCGGGGGACGAGGCGCTGGAAGTGCTCTTCGAAGCCCCAACGACTATCCAGGGTGAGCCCCAGGTATTTCATGTACCGGCCCACCCCGATTTGCGCGTCACCAATGCGTATCCACGAACTAGGTGGTTCTCTGCTTCTCGGCAGTTTGTGGAACCATAGCGCCTCGGTTTTCTGAGGCGCTATCCGCAGACCCAGGGCGTGGATTTTGGCCACGACAATTGCCACCGCTAGCTCCGCAAGCCGGATGGTTCCCTCGAAGGACTCCCCGCTGGCCAACACCAGAGTGTCATCAGCGTAACAGACTAAGCTGACGCCAGCAGGGAGAACGACACGCAGGACCGCGTCATAGGCGAGGTTCCATAAGAGAGGGCCGAGAACTGACCCCTGCGGAACCCCGCACGTAATCTCCTATAAAGTGACCTACAGACCGCTTCAAAGTTATGAGCAAAATAAAAAACCATTGCTTGTTCTGTATAATTCAAAATGTAGGGCCTAGAAAAAAAAACGAATGAGAGAACATTTTACATTGTGGAGATAAGAATGGTGAGGTGGATGTGCGAACTAACACTAATGGATAAAATAAGTATATTGGAGCGAATTTGAAAGTGACGCCAGTGAAGGAAAAGTTAAAAGCAAATTATTTGTCTCAGTATGGGTATGTGATGAGAAGGGATGAAACGCATGTGACGAGAGTGATGAATGTTGATGAATAGAGGGGGAGAGTACGACCAAAGAAAAGATGGATGGATTCTGTGAGGATCGATATGAAGGTAAAGGGAGATAATCATTTGGTGACGACTGACAGGGAAGAACGGAAGACAAAACCATATATCGCTGAGCCCAGGTTACTCAGGACCGGGGCAGGAAGAAGAAAAAAAGAAATATATTTACATATTTTTTTGCCAAAACCTACAAACATATTACTTCCCCGACCCAATCATCGTCATAATCATATCAGAGAGAGAGATAAAACCCTCCCCCATCGTTGTCCACAACGACCAGTTACATAGCACCCGCATCCATGACACTCGGCTACCTTAAACAGGTCGTATGTAACATCTTGTTGTCGCTATCCCATGCTACGTTTTTCCACTCCGTCCTTCCACACTTTCCACAACAGCGCCGAAATCTCGGGAACTCAAAATAAATAAAAAACATGGTAAATATCCCGTTTCCAGTTCTAATAATGATATTCTGTATGTCTCAACTTTGCTAGTCAGTAAAATTTATCTATACAAATAAATAAAATTTAACTGTCTGTTTGTAATTTCAAAATAACAGCTTTATACAAAATTCATATGAAAGTATATAAAGAAAGAAAGAAAGAACTTTATTTTGGACTCGGACAACACTTACAGGAAAGAATAAAAGAAAACAGTTATTTTTACGAACAAAAGAATGCTGTACGAGGCCAAAAATGGACCCTATCTTAGCATATGCTGCAACGGTGGAACGTTACAGCACCGGTTTTCAGATAGGACCGTGTAGTGGGGCAATATATGTAGTCGGTCACTGCATAAACATTTAAAAAAATGATGCAGATACTGTAATTAAATAAACAATAAAATGAAATAATGAAATCAAATAGAATTTAGTGTGTAAAATCGACTAAGTGTTTTCTTATCTGTTACTAACCGAGGTCCGCCTCTATTGTCTTTGACGAGTACATATACGGTAACTACAATTTTTTCTCTGTCTGTTTGTACCCGCTAATCTCCGAAACGGCTTGACCAATTTCTACGGGACTTTCACTGGCAGATAGCTGATGTTATAAGAAATATCTTAGGCTACTTTTATTTTAGAAAAAGAATTATAGTTCCGCGTAAAAACATTAAAACCCATGAAATCCAATTTCTTTTAAATTAAACGGCGGGTGAAACCGCGGGTCCCAGCTAGTAGTGTGGAATAATATGTGTATAGTTCGTAGTACGTCTGATGGATTAACATGTAAGACCGTTTTTGTTTGAGAGATTAACCCAATTTAACTAGGCCACATGTTTGGACCACTGACTTACTTCAGCGGTATTACTGACCACGTTTCGAAATTAGGTACACATAAAATAAGAAGCGATTTAAAAAATGCTCCCAGGATTTCTCAAGACCTGGCTTCAATGTTCAAGGACAATGGAATTGTCGATATGAGCAAACTGCTAGGTACTCACTCATACCGAGCGACCCAAGAGAAGATGGTAGCACGCATATGGTCACGTGCTGCCGTGGGACGCTTTGGGGGATCCTTTACAATCCCCTCGAGGGGATGGCCGCTTTACAGTCACCCTCTCAGGGATGTGCCTATAGGCGTGGCACCAGTGGGCGGCTCTAGTGTGATCATACGAGGACCTGGAGCCTCCCTTAGGTGCCTAAGATGACCGCCCCAGTGTTTTTAGCCGGTAGGAGTCCGGCATACCCCTTCGCCCTTCCCCGGGGCGAAGGAAGTTCATAAAGAATTTCCACTTGGCACCAATAAATAAAAAAAAGGTACACATACATTAAGCAGCGATAAAAAAATGCTCCCAGGATTGGCTTCAATGTTCAAGGTCAATGGAATTGTGGATATGAGTAAACAGCTAACATCGCCCAAGGTAAAAAAAAAACAGTCTCTCATAGACCGCCCGAGGCACGTTCTGGTCGATCCAGACGATAAAATCACGTTAGATCACATGAAGAGACTCGCGTTGTCTCGTTCACTAAACACCCGACCGTTGTACCGCCCTCGCCGCTGAGGATGCCCGCCTCACCGACGTCGCGGAGGCCTATCGCCGTGTCACCTTCCCGTTCAAGCACTTCTCCCTCCCGTCTCTTGCTCGCGCCGGCCCGTGCCGAGCCTATAGTTTTAAATGTCCCCTAATACATTATAAATAATACCGAACCAGCTGTTCCCAAAACATTAGCTTGTTATCCCCAGCAATGCCCTAAGCCGAGGTCCGTGTCCCGCAGGGGGCGCCCTTAGCGAAAGTTGCTTAGTTTTTAATATTAAATTTAAGCCTGGCTGGAGGCCTCTTTTGGCTTCGCCAGCAAATGACCGGTTAAGCAACCACATTTCCCTGAAATGTATGCGAGAAGCCCAACAAAAAAAAAGTCTCTCATAGGTACGCAATGCATTTGATGTAGATTCCATATTTATATTACAGACGAGTGTCATCCATGTAATCTTGACGGCACGGTTGGTACACGATGCAGTCGGCTGCTGAGCTCTGGGTCGCTGGTTCGATTCCTACACGGAACAAATATTTGTTTGATCTGCAGATAGTTGTTACGGGTCTCGGTGTATCGTGTGTGTGGAATTTGTGTTTGTTAACGCACAGGAGAAATCCAACGCAAAGTTAAAAAAAAGAAGAGAAAAAGAAATCTGTAATATGGATCCTTGCGAATCCCTTAGCGACCTCTTTAAAGATATTAACATGCTAATAATGCCTTCCCCTTTACATTTTTGAAAACTTTCTGACGTTTGCATGTGAAATCCTGCTCATGTTTGATGTAAAAATTCCGTGTATAACATATTATATTCAGAACTTCCTCCCGCGCACGCTCAGGTTGTGGAATCAGGTCTCTACCGAGTTTCCCAAGAGACTCCAGCATGGGGCTCTTCAAAAAGGGCGTGAAAAGATTTTTAACGGGCCGGCAACGTGCGAGTGATACCTCAAGCGTTGCAGGAGTTCATGGGTTACGGTAACCGCTTACCATCAGGTAGGCCGTATGCTTGTTTGCCACCTTAGTGGTATAAAAAAAATGCACTCCGGGAGTGCCGACAGAAGTGAAAACTTATTTTGGCGCGTTAGATTTTTTAGATGGGTACTAGGGTTAATGCGATCTCGACGGCGAAACGCCAAACTAAACGTCTAGCATCTCGTAACGGTGTCACGAGTCCTGAGATTTCATCTCATCAAAAAATATGCGTACCGCGCCAAAAGAAGATTTCACTTCAAGCGTCTCGTAACGGTGTCGCGAGTCCAGATATTTTATCTCATCTAAAAATATGCATACCGCGCTAAAAGAAGATTTCACGTCAAGCGTCTCGTTACGGTGTCGTGAGTCCTGAGATTTCACCTCATCACAGTTATACCGTTACTTTTTAGATTATCCAAAACCAACAAATTGTTCTTAGGTACACCGTGTACGATTTAATAACAGGATTCCTAAAGCGATTTACTAATCCCACAGTTGGAAAGTTAAATCACACGTTTCTCAAATAAAAGCAGCATCTAAGAAAGAAAGATATAAGAAAAAATTGTAGTTCAATTTGACTATTTATAGTGCTATTTGTATACCGATAATATACAAATAGTACTACAAATAGTCAATACAATAGACCAATAGTAAGAGTGAGATTGATACACCAACTTATAAACTGGCACAACATCTAGCAAAGATACTTTCAAAACTTCGTGGAAAGTCTAGCACATATGTGAAGGATTCCTATCACTTTGTCAGCCAAATAAAAGACCTTGAACTGGCTGAAAGCGAAGTGATGGTTAGTTTTGATGTGCAGCCCTTATTTACCAATTTACCAGTAAAGGACTGCCTGGATGTTGTTAAGAAAAGGTTAAGTGAGCATGACATGCATCTTCAATATGCAGAGTTACTTGAACACTGCCTTACCAACGGCTACCTGTTGTGGGACAACGAGTTTTATGTTTTTTTTTTATTGATGTCCAGTGGTAATTCTACATGAACTTCCTTCGCCCCGGGGAAGGGCGAAGGGGTATGCGGGACTCCTACCGGTTAAAACCACTGGAGCGGTCATCTTCGGCACCGAAGAGGGGCTCCAGGTCCTCGTAAGATCACACTAGAGCCCCCCCAGTGATGCCTTAAGCACATCTCGGAGAGGATGAATGTAAAGCGGTCACCCCTTCTAGCGGAGGGAAGGCGACTGTAAAAAGGTCGCCCCCCCAGGCACCTCTCGGGGAGGATTGTAAAGGATCCCCCCAAACCTCGCTGTGCGCTGTGCTACGCACACGGCGGCACGTGACCACGTGCGCGCCACCGTCTTCCCCGGGGGTCGCTCGGTGTGAGCACACAGACTCCCCAATCTGCGCGCCCGCGACCTCCGAGGCCCCAACGAGTTTTACCTACAAACAGATGGTGTAGCCACGGGTTCACCGGTTTCTCCTGTAGTTGCCGATATTTTCATGGAGGACTTTGAGGAGAGGGCAGTGATGACAGCCCCGGCTAAACCGAAGATGTTCAAACGGTACGTAGATGACACTTTTACCATTTGCCTCACAATCGTCTCTGCATTATTATAACACCTAAATTCAATATAGTAAAATTCAATTTACAATGGAATTGAAGGATAATAAGTTCTTGGCCTTTCTTGACATACTTCTCATCCATAATCCAGATCATTCTGTTAGTCACACTGTGTATAGAAAGTCTACCCATACAGACAGGTATCTTAACGGTGAATCTCACCACCATCCTTGTCAGTTAGCTACTGTGGCCAAATCTTACTTACAGAGAGCACACGGCATCTGCGACGCCGACCATCTGGCAGGGGAGCTTAACCATGTGAAGCAAGTTCTTCAAAATAACCATTTGAAAGCTCCACATCCCCGTCGCAGAAGCCGCCGTCGCCCTTATTGTGTTGCTAAGTAAGTTATCGCCCGGCTGGTTGTCCTAGCAGCTTTACGAGTTTTCCAGATAAACAGTAACTGCTCTCAAAGCTCTACGTAAAAAAGTACATAGATAAATAAAAAAACAGGAAAATGCGAGTTGAATTCGCTTGGAGAAGGTTCCGTACGATGAATGTGTTATCTACCATGTGTTTTTTATCTGTTTGTGGTAACTCCACATTGTAGCTGAAAAACCTGTTTTCACATACATTCTAACTGCAAATGTAAGTTTGTATGCACAATATTGAAAGTTATTTTAAGATCATAGACTTCTTATAAAACAATTTGTCAAGTATTAAAAAAATAGACTTGATTTGGAGACCAGAAGGAGGGGAGGGGGAATGGTCAATGTTCATCTATAACGTGAAATATATTTATTTTAAAATTACCTTAAATATGTTTCAAGCTCTCATCCCTTCCCCTATTCGATAGTTACGTAAGCTTAGTTTAATTTTCCAATTTGCCCCCAAAAGCGACCCCAATATTCAAAAATCTTTTATTTACGTTACACGTCCACGTCTGGGTCGCAGATATTCATCTGAGTACCAAATTTCAAATTTTGGCTGTGACAGATGGACGGACAGACACACCAGTGATCCCATAAGGGTTCCGCCGCTTTTTCAGTCGGATTTACGGAACTCTAAAACACGTTCTATTTACTTATCGAAAATCAATAGCTATTACCAAAATCACGTTTTTTTTTTTATAAAGAGGTGGAAAGTAAATAAACAGACACACACCGCCACGAACCGCTCCTAACTGGTTCCAACTCGATCTAACTTTTTCGATTAAGGCTTCGTTCACACGAACATTAATCTTTTCGGATGTCGTCAAACGTCAGTGTCGTTAAGTTCGAGTTGAGATTTATTAAAAAGTTATCATTATTATTGGAGACTTAAATTTCAGGATTTAATGTGGTTTCAACCAGGCGACCCTCGATTTGTTTGCAACCCCTGCTCCGGGCTTCATCTGCCAGTTTATTTTTTACCCACTGAAAATCCATGTAGAACTTCTGCCATCCCAGGGAAGGGCGAAGAGGTTTTCAGGATTCTTGCTGGGTATTGGCCGCTTGAGTGGTTATCTTAAGCACCGAAGGGAGGCTCCTGGTACTCGTGAACTATCGCACTGAAGCTACTCGTCGGCACGCCTTTAGGCACTTTTCGAAGGATTTGATTATAAAGCGATCATCTCCTTTAACGGAGGTGACGGGGAATCTCGGAAGGAGGATCCCTCCAAAACCTCATAGGGGTACGCTGTACTGCGCACACAGCGGCATGTGACTATATACGTGCTGCTGTCTTCCCGAGAGACTTCATCAGCCTACCATCCTTAACAGTACTGGAAAACCTAGCTATTAGAAGAAAGAAACAATACAGAATCTAACAGATTGTATTATTGACTGCACGGTTGGTGCAGTGGCTGATACAATCGGCTGCTGCGGTCCGGGTCGTGGGTTCGATTCCCGCACGGGACAAATATTTGTATGATCTGCAGGTAGTTGTTCCGGGTCTGGGTGTACTGTGTGTGGAATTTATGTCTGTAAACGCACTCACGACAAGGGAGAAATCCTAGTGTGGGGCTTAAAAAAAACTGTGTAATTCTACTTAAGCTGTACCTAAGTCAGTAAATATAAATGTTATATGATGAATAAAATCTATATCAATTCAGCCAAATAAAGTAAGACCGCCCATTATACACGTAGATTTTTAAATATTTCTCTTTTAAGCATTTTGTGGTGTTAAATAAAACGTATATAAATAAGTAAAGTTCACTGCTGGACACAAGCCTCCCCAAAGAAACGCCACGCTTGGCAAGTGGGTTGGCGATCGCAGTTGAGTTGAAGTACTGGAAGGACGCTGCAGGGCCCACCCTCCGGTTAATCCCATAGTCGCTTTTACGATACCCTTTCCGACAAACACGGTATATTGTATAACTTTGAATATTTTCACAATTTGGAATTCTTGTCCTTTATCATATATTATTTATTTGAAATATTTAAACCTCATTTTGGGTCGGATAGGGTTGAAGATAAATATTGAAGATATAATGCCCACGTACGTAGCAGTAATAATATTTGTTCGTGAAACAAATACAACGAAAAATGATAAAAAGAACGGTTGAAATTTCGCAAGTAAGATACTATGATAGCGTAGGTAGCGAGCTAGATGATGAGATTTAAGGTCTCCAGGATCATGCTAAAAACTCCGTATTTAGAATTGGTACGTTTATTCTAATCTCTTGTTCACTTCTCCAGATCTCATAGAATAATCCACGACCCGACAAGCCTTTATGTTTTTATTTTTTTTTATTGGTTTCCAGTGGAAATTCTAGATGAACTTCCTTCGCCCCGGGGAAGGGCGAAGGGTTATGCCGGACTCCTACTGGCTAGAACCACTGGAGCGGTCATCTCCGGCACCGAAGGGGGCTCCAGGTCCTCGTAAAATCACACCAGAGCCGCCCATTGGTCCACGCCTTTAGGCACATCACGGAGGGGATGACTGTAAAGCGATCACCCCCTCTAGCCAATGTCTAGTCAATGTCATATGTAATTTCAAAGTTTTTTTTTTTTTGCATATATATGTCTAGGTTTTACACGAAAGAGTATCATCGATATTACAATACTGTTACTGTCAGCCCATATCAGTCCACTGCCGGGCATAGGCGAACCGACACGGCTACTTTGGACTTCGAAACGTAGCCGATAAAGTGTGATTACGTTGGAAAATTCGCACCTGATCTGACAATCGTAGGGCTGATACGTTGATGGCTAGCTCGAGCTCTTGAGACAGCATCTTACCACGCGCAGTATAGTTAGTTCCCCGTCTGTGGACCTTTATTATGTGTGACTCATTTATTTCTTGAGCCTATTTCCTATGTTCCACGTAACTACCGGATTCCATGTGATGTCTGGATTAAGAATATAGCACTACTCCATGTCCTCTCGGGAATGTCATAATAAGACTAAGGGACTGTAAGCCGGAGGGATGGGCAGCGTCCCTTCTGTGGAATAGCAGCCTTTCCACGCTCATCGTTTTTAAGATACTGGAGCCTTTTCCTTCAGTGCCCAAGATGAGCGCCCATGTGGTTTTAGCAAGAGTCCGGAATATCCTTCAGCCCTCTCCTCAAGGGCGTTGGATAAAGACCACCTTCACGCTGTGTGAAATCTCTAGCTATTTGGCGGCCGACCTCTCTTGCCAAAAACTAAAAAGTAATAAAAATAAAACATTATGTAATATAGGTACATTTTAATAAAATTGTAAATAAATAAATCTTTATGCCGTGTGGCGCCGGCTCAGAATACCACCACCCCATCTCCTCCCGTGAGTGTCGTGAGTCGATTGAGGGATTAGCCGGAGGATGGGCAGCAGCGTCCGTTGAGTACATTAAAAACTCAACTGCGATCGCCAACCCGTCTGCCAAGCATGGCTATTATGGCAAAACCCCCCAATGAGCCATATCGGTCGTTGTGGTGATCTTTGGGGGAGGCCTGTGTCCAGCAGTGGACTTCATTCGGCCGAAACGATGATGATGCAATCTTTATTTCAGACCAAAATCCATACAATACAACAATATTACAACTTTAATACAAAAGTAAAAAAACACACACCTTACTAAAAACTTAATTGCGCTCATATGCAATTGAACTTTTCAACATGTTAGCCCACTGATATTCAACGGGGCACATAACATTTTCCGACATCATTTTCAGGGTCCCATTGACACCTCCACGCAACCTGTACATCAGGCAGCTGGAATTTTTGCGCATCATGGCGCAAAAGTCGTCTGAGTGTGTGCTTCGGCAAGTTTACCTGATGCACTACAGAAGCGTGGAAGCCTCAACAGGTTATTATAAATCAGTGGCTCAAATATATGATCAGCATATTTTACTACTTAAGTACCCACTTACTCCACATTTGAAACGGTACTTGTTTGCTTTTAAGCACAAAAATAATGATATTTTCTTTCGTTTTATCAGCCAAAGGGCGTCCACTGCTGAATAAAGGCCTCCCCCATAGATTTCTACAACGAGCGGTCACATGCAACCCGCATCCTACGATACCCAGCAATCTTCACCAGGTTGTCTGTCCACTTCGTTAGTTCATCCCAGGCTACGTTTTCACCGGAAAAAAACTTTATTCATATAAATTTGATGTAGCATTTTGCTGCATATTTCAGTAATTTTAAGTAGCATATAATTTGGTCTATTTCTATATATTTCTATTCTATATCTATCATAAATTTCAAACCCGAAACCTGCAAGTCCGAAAACGGTTCACATACATAAAATAGCTCCGAAAATAATACAATTTCATTCGAAATTGTTTTATCGCATCTCTAAGCAATACAACAACGAGACCAGTGGAATTTCTGTGACAAAAAAGGAATGTCTTTGTCACAAAAATATATATATGAATGAATACCCTTTACCATTAAAATTTACAAATGGTAAAGGTTAGGTTTCCGTGTGGTGCCGGCTCAGAATGCCACCACCCATCTCCTCCCGTGGGTGTCGTAAAAGTCGACTAAGGGATTGGCCGGAGGATGGGCAGCAGCGTCCTTCGAGTACATTAACAAGTCAACTGCGATCGCCAACCCGTCTGCCAAGCGTGGCGATTATGGCAAAATCCTCCAATGAGCCCACAACACACCCATATCGGTCGTTGTGGTGATCTTTGGGGGAGGCCTGTGTCCAGCAGTGGACTTCATTGGGCCGAAATGATGAAAGGTCACATTGTTGGGCTTCTCGCAGACATTTCCTGGAAATGTAGCTGTATAGATGTATTTATCCGTTCGTCTGTTTATGAATACAAATTCTTCCACTGTAACTTTTCAGCTGCGAACATACGCTATGTACCAAGTTATGACTTAGAAATGAACTTAATGATTACCTATCATTCCATTGATTTGAATTTGAAGAGAGGTGACAGTGTCATGTTGCGCATGTCATTGTGATAATTGGAGGTTAAAAACTATTGTGTTAGATAAAATACTTGAAGATTAAAAGGAGACGATATTCGTGTAATTATAAGCTTTGAATGTTGTTTTATAAGATATCTTATTTAAGGTAACTGACGTTCGTCAATAAACTCAATTGCGTTTCTGTAAATAAAGTATTTTTATTGTATTACAAAAGGGTTGTTTTATAAAGTAAGTAGGTACGTACATGTTTTACAAAATATTGCTTTACCTGTAAATAAAGAAACAACATTCAAAGCTTATAATTACACGAATATCGTCTCCTTTTAATCTTCAAGTATTTTATCTAACACAATAGTTTATAACCTCCAATTATCACAATGACATGCGCAACATGACACTGTCACCTCTCTTCAAATTCAAATCAATGGAATGATAGGTAATCATTTCATTACATAAAGATAAAAATATTTTTATTCACGTCAAATCACTTACCTTATGAATAGTCAAGACTTTAGTTACCGCGTTACAAGATGTAGATTTCCTATGGAGAAGAACGGGCAAGAAACTCCATGGTTACTCTTTTTAAATCATAATATGACAATATTTTTGACTACATTGATCACGAAGTGATAATGTGAGGACAACTGCTTAACGGCACGGTTGGTGCAGTGGCTGATACAGTCGGCTGATGTGCTTCGGGGTCGTGGGTTCCATTCCCGCACGGAAGAAATTATTGTATGATCTGCGGGTAGTTATTTTGGGTCTGGGTGTATTGTGTATGGCGGGTTGGTGAGCGCAGAATGGCTATTGTTCCATAGTAGGGCCGCTACTGCCCATCCCTCTGGCATAGAAAACCTTAGTTGCCTTTTACATCATCCACAGGAGGAGATGGAGTGGTGCTATATTCTTAATCTGGACACACATCATATTTCAAACATCCATTTTCTTTATAATTCACCTATAATCCCAACAGCTACGTACGTTTACGAAACAAAAACCAACAATTTCAATGAAAAATATAAGGCAAAATCTTGCAGTTCAGAAAGAGCTTCCCATCCGGTTCGCGTCCTGGCCGGAACATTCAATATACCACTGCAGTGAAAGAAAATTGTTCACCAACTTCTACGATCTAACGTCCGCTTCCATTCCGCGAGATATTTATTTCACTTTTTGTATATTTTGAATTGCTTTGTGTTAGATAGGTACTCGTGGTGCAGTTCATTTAGCATTGAATTTAGTGGACATTTTAACGATTTGTTTGAATCACGCTTTTTGAAATTGTGCCTCGACTATATAAACTTCGTGGGGAACCGTGACAACAATCAGTTTAGTAATTAGCGGCGGTTAATACACGAATACCGTGTGGTGTCCGGATTAAGAATGTAGCACCAGTTCATCTCCTCCCGTGGATGTCGTAAAACGCGACTAAGGGAATCTAAACCAGAAGGATGGGCAGCAGCGTCCCTTCTGTGAAACGGTATCCATACTGCGCTCACCAACCCGCCTGCCAAGCGTGGTGAGTATTGGTAAATATCCCCCAGAATGATGACACAGTTGTGAAAATCTATGGGGGAGGCCTTTGTTCAGCAGTGGACGCATAAATGGCCGATATGAGCCTAGTTCTTGAGGAAAGTTGAAGGCTATTTAACACTACGCTACAACGCATAGGAGCCGAGCAAAAAAACCACAAATAACGCTAAGTGAAAACGAACTGCCGTGTGGTGCCGGCTCAGAATACCACCACCTCATCTCCGCCCGTGGGTGTCGGAAAAGTCGACTAAGGAATTAGCCGGAGGATGGGCAGCAGCGTCCTTCGAGTACATTATCAACTCAACTGCGATCGCCAACCCGTCTGCCAAGCGTGGCGATTATGGCAAAACCCCCCAATGAGCCCACAACACACCCATATCGGTGGTTGTGGTGATTTTTGCGGGAGTCCTGTGTCCAGCAGTGGACTTCATTCGGCCGAGATGATGATGATGATAAAAACGAAGTATTAGCGCGGGCTGGCGATACGACGCGGTGGGTCGGGTTCCGAAGGCGACCATCCGACAAGAACCGATCATTACCGAGAAGAGCCGAACTGTGCATCCATGTCACCTGTATATGCTGGAGTACGCCAAATGATTCATAAATACTACGATTACTTTTAAATTAAACGGCGGCTGAAGCGTGGGGCTCAGCTAGTGTTTTGCGTATTTCTTCGCTTATTTTTATGTCCACTGAATCTCTAAACCTAACCCGACAAGCACTTAACAGTTATTTTCCTTTCACTTAGACTAAATCAAAGAGGATTCAAAGTAAAACTTTGAATTGTTTCTGTTGTTTTTGAATTTGATTGTAAAACGTAATGAGATATCAAACTAATAAACTGTTAGTTTAAGGTATTTTAGTTCCAAATTTCGCACTAGATGGCGTTGTTACGGTTCCTGCATCTCACTATGGTTTCGTTATCACGTATAACCCTATGTAGTATGATATTTTATTTTAATACAGTTTACCTCACGAGTACCAAGTTTGTGTTTTATTCAACGCATATAACGTACGATCGTGGTCACAAGCTGATGCAGCGAGATCAATCTGTTTGTGAGGTAGATTTATTCTCTCTCTCTCTCTCTCTCTCTCTTAGAAATATACACACACACACACTGTCTCACGAACCTACACAAACACACGACATTAAAAAAGGTGCTTAGCTTTATTTTTTTGTACGTTATAATTCTGGCATGCAGACATGTAAAAAATATCCTGTATTGTGTCAACTATGTCGTATGATGGACTGTAAGAGCCTATAGTCTAAGATAGGCTGCAAGGTTGCTACGTTCATCAAGTATATAATCAAAATCATATTTTTATATACAATTATAAAATATGCAATATGTTTTGGCCGGGTTACCTATTAAAATATGCACGCTAGTATTTTTAATAAATTTTATATAAATCGACTTTTTGGGAAAAATACGAAAGAAAAAGAAAGAAAATTTATTTTTTCACAAACAAGGACGCTCATAATAAAGAAATAATGTATAAAATGTAAAAGGAAAAATTACATAATCAAATTAACAATAAAAAAAATACAAGACTAATTGACCATACAGGTTTATCCCAGCTATATATCAAAGCGCAGCGCGGCGGTAGAACGCAAAACATGCAAGCATGCGAGTGTATCGTGCACATTGCTCTACGCAGCTAGGACAAAAGAAAAAACAATTACAAGTTATTAAAAATAAAAAGCATTATGTAATATGTTCACTGGCGTTTATCTATATTACGGGAGCATGTGCGCCACGTCTGTGCAAAAAAGGGTTGTAGCTCAGCATGAAGCTGCGATTTTGCGACAAGGCAACACCGACAGCGCTGGTTTTGTTTTTATTTATTAATTTATTTCAAACAATACAAGCTTACAGTGTAGACCAAAACGCTTATATGTTATGCTACTTCTTTTAAAAAACAAATCAAATCAATAACCTAACGAATAAAAATAAAAATAAAATTTATGACATTACAAATTGTGATAGTAAAGTAAGTTATAACAATAAAATAAATTAATGTTAGGCGGCTGGGCTTGATGCAGAAAGCGGTACTCCTAGGCACGGCTCGTATTGTTAGGAGGTTTCTCTCTCTGGAGCCCTGACCACCGGCAGCTTGGACCTTGTTCCCGATGCCGGTGGGCTACTATTTTTTATATTTTTAAATGTATATTTTTATATGATGTATATTTAAAAATGTAATTTGTATGTATTCATTTTAAATAAAGGAAATAAATTATATAAAAACAAAACAATAACACGGCAAGAAGTTATGGCTGAATATTAAATTGTATTTTAATGAATCATTACATATTTCATCAAAACAAATAACTTGTCGAAAAATATATCTGCATCTAGACTGCTCTGCATAAAATGATTGATTCATTCAATAGCTCTCCCAGTAGGGCTATTAGCTGCATGTGGAAGGCGCCATGTTGGGGGACAAGTTAGGAATCGGCGATGTCAACGTCCACATCCGCGTAAATAATTATTTGGTACATATAAATAAACACACTCCCGTACCGATGGATTATCTACTTTATTATTTATCATCGAACGATAGTGCATAAACTTTCGCCTGAGTTCAAGTGTGTCGAAGTTTTTCAGTTACACCCCTAATATGATTCACTTCGCCCTCATCCCCCGACCCACCGCGTAGCATCGCTCGCCTACGCTATTACTTCCTTTTCACTTAGCATTCTTTCTGACTTTTTCTTTTTATCTCGACTCCTTAGGGTCGTAGTGAGATGTTAAATAGCCTATTGTAACATGTATCAAGAACGGACGGCACGGTTGATGCAGTGGCCGATACAGTCGGCTGCTGCGCTCTGGGTCGTGGGTTCGATTCCTGCACGGAACAAATATTTGTATGATCTGCAGGTAGTTGTTCCGGGTCTGGGTGTATAGTGTCTGGAATTCATGTCTGTGAACGCACCCACGACACAGGGGCATTCCTAGTGGGGGGGCAACGTTAAAAAAAAATGGACTATCAAATGAAAAAAAAGTTGTTGTAATCAGACTGGAAGACCCAGAGATTAGCACGGTCAAACAAACAAACTCTTAAGCTTTATTATATTAGTATTGATAAGTACTATTCGCTACTGTTGTAAACATAACTTCTTAACTTAACTTAACGCATCCACGACACAGGAGAAATCCTAGTGTGGGGCAACGTTAAAAAAAAAACAGATTGCGTAAACTCACACTCTCTATATAAGATTTGTGTTGACATCGTAATACTTATCCTTAAAAGGCCAATAAATAACAATTACTATCACACACGTTTTCTTTCACAGACTCGGCAGAGTTCCAATTGGCCAACGCGCCCCGGCTCAGTGCTCGGTGTTGCTTCACATCCCTATGCGGACTAGATACTGCTTCAGAAGTCTGGAGGCATGTTGGTACGCTGTTGGAAAAATCACATTTAACTTTTTATACATCCCAGCAAAATCAAAATTTACAATAATTTAATCATATCATCATATCGGCCATTTATACGTCCACTGCTGAACAAAGCCCCCATACCTATATATACCCATAGATTTCCACAACTATATCATCATTTTGGGGGGAATTTGCCAAAACTCACCACGCTTGGCAGGCTGGATGGTGAGCGTAGTATGGCTACCGTTTCACAGAAGGGACGCTGCTGCCCTTCCCTCTGGTTCTGTTTCTGGTTCCCTCTGGTCCTCTGGTTCTGGACTTCATTCGGCCGAAATGATGAAACCAAATATTGGCACTAATGAAACGTCACAATCTAAGTTGCACGGTTCCAAATAGTTGATCTCGTGGAGCCGGCAAGAAACTCCATGGATACTCGTTTAAAATAATTGAGAATACAATGTTGATTGATACAAAATATTGTAAAACATATACCGAGAAAAATGTAAGTCAATGTGTTAAGACAATAATAATAGTTTATTTGCCGTGGCAGTTAACGGCTGACCAGTCCCAACAGACGGCACCCGTTCACGAGCATGACGCATGCATCAGCATCGCTTAGCTCAACCATATTGTAGGGAACCGAACGACCCGATACACAACGCCACCGCTAGGAAGTCATTTTAATGAGCATGACCTTTATTATTTGCTAATTAAAAGTAGGTTTAGTGCAGCTTAATATATCACTGAGCTCTCAATTTGAGATGATATACTCCAATGCTTTATTCGTCCTTGTAACGCTACATTCGTAACGACCATTAAAAAAAGTGGAAATGAAAATCTTTGATACTTTAAAACCTACTCAACCGGCCCCTTTGCCGCAGAACACAAGCCTCTTAACCTTTTCTCAAGAATATCGAGGTCGATTCCCAGTCTAAGATGATAAGAATATACAGCTAAATATCTGTTTTTTTTTCTTCATTCAAAGTCAAAGTAATTATTTTTTATTTCAAATAAACCAAATATTGGCACTTATGAAACGTCAGAATCTAAGTTGCACGGTTCCAAATAGTTGATCTCGTGGAGAAGAGCCGGCAAGAAACTCCGTGGATCTCTTTTAAAATAATTGAGATCACAATGTTGATTGATACAAATTATGGTAAAACATATATCGAGAGAAAAATGTAGGTCAAAAGATGGAACATACCACAATAGTATCATTTCGGCCGAATGTAGCTATTGGGCACAAGCCTCCCCCATAGATCACCACAACGACCGATATGGGTGTGGTGTGGGCTCATTGGGGGGTTTTACCATAATCGCCACGTTTGGCAGACGGGTTGGCGATCGCAGTTGAGTTATTAATGTACTCGAAGGACGCTGCTGCCCATCCTCCGGCTAATCCCTTAGTCGACTTTTACGACACCCACGGGAGGAGATGGGGTGGTGGTATTCTGAACCGGCACCACACTGCAGCACAATAGTATAATAATAATTAATTATTTGACGTGGCATTCTAGCATATATCTACTTATTGCGGTGTGTAAAACTCTTCTCTGATACGCTTTTCTGTCGTCCAGTGTTATTTGTATTCAAACCTTTAAAGTCATCAACCTATCAGCCAAAGGACGTCCACCGCTGAACAAAGACCTCTCTCATAGATTTCAACGATTGTGTTGTCATTTTTGGGTGAATTTGCCAGTACTCACTATGTTTGGCAGGTGGGTCGGTGGGCGCAAAATGGCTACTGCTCCACATAAGAGTGTTACCCACCACTCTAGTTTAGAGGCCTTAGTCACGGATACCCACGGGAGGAGATGGAGTGGTGCTATATTCCTAATTCGTACACCCCACGGAAATTCAGCAGCATAATTCACATGTTCTTATTTTCTGAACTCCACAATAATATATACATTAAAAAAACATTATTAAAACGGATACATTCCAAGTCAAAGTCAAATATTTTTATTTCAAATAAATCAAATATTGGCACTTACGAAACGTTAGAATCTAAGTTGCACGGTTCCAAATAATTAATCTATGGAGAAAAACCGGATGAAACTCCATGGATACTTTTTTTAAATAATTGAGATTACAAAATTGATTGATACAAATTATGGTAAAATATATAACGAGCGTTATGAAGGTTAATGTATAAAAAAAACATACTACTGTAATATAATTATTATTTGCCGTGGCAGTTAACGGCTGACCAGTCCCAACAGACGGCACCCGTTCACGAGCATGACGCATGCATCAGCATCGCTTAGCTCAACCATGTTGTAGGGAACCGACATTTTAGTGAGTATGATAGACCAATACTACCAGGAAAAAGGCAAAGTATAGATACTAACTATATAACATTAATGGTTACATGATGCTCACACATTTACAATTTTATGAATAATTAATTTAATGTCAAAAGATAAATATTAGAATGTAAATTGCAGTCATTATATTAAACATAAGCAAATAATTTATATCATAAATATAGAATTAAATTTTAAATAAGTCAAATTAACTGTCAGGATGTCAATAAAAATTAACTACAATTTCTTTGTAAACGATATAGCATTGATTGGGAGTAACAACACTTCAATCATGCGAAAATTATAAAATATATTATAAAGCGGCAGAAGGTCGCAGCGTGCAGGAGGGAAACGTTTACCAGACATTCTATCTATTCTATTGCTATCGTCCTTTGTACCTACATGTATTTTCGTGTCACTGCTAATTTAAACCCCGATAAGCGAGGCAGTTACTCAACTCATAGACAAAAAACGCAAGAGTTATTTCTTCTACAAATTAATTGTGTACGTAAGCGAACATCTGCGCTTACTGTCGCACTGCGGTGCTTCGCGTTACATCTACATTGTTCATTTACACTCTTGTACGCTGCTCGATGCATTTTACAAAGTTTGCCGCTGAATATGTATACAGTGTGTTCCGGCTTTGTGTTCACGTACACTGGTTCTCGCCACGTGTCCCGCACGTGTAGCTCTTGTGCAATGTTACTTCTATTTACTATTCTATCTACTTCGTACAGTGGTGCCTCAATTTTGTTAACAATACTGTCAGTTTTATAGGGTTATCACATGGTACAAATACGATATTTGTCCGAAATAGGTGAACAGACGTTTTTTGGAGTTTGTTAGAGTTTACTTTTTTTTTTTTTTTTTTTTTTTTTTTTTTTTTTTTTGTTGGGCTTCTCGCATACATTTCTGGGAAATGTGGTTGCTTAACCGGTCATTTGCTGGCGAAGCCAAAAGAGGCCTCCAGCCAGGCTTAAATTAATTATTAAAAACTAAGCAACTTTCGCTAAGGGCGCCCCCTGCGGGACACGGACCTCGGCTTAGGGCGTTGCTGGGGATATCAAGCTATTGTTTTGGGGACAGCTGGATCGGTATTATTTAAATTGTATTAAGGGACATTTAAAGCTACAGGCTCGGCACGGGCCGGCGCGAGCAAGAGACGGGAGGGAGAAGTGCTAACTTGAACGGGAAGGTGACGCGGCGATAGGCCTCCGCGACGTCGGTGAGGCGGGCATCCTCGGCGGCGAGGGCGGTACAACGGTCGGGTGTTCAGTGAACGAGACAACGCGAGTCTCTTCATGTGATCTAACGTGATTTTATCGTCTGGATCGACCAGAACGTGCCTCGGGCGGCGTACTCTACTGATACGGGAGGGTTCGTAGTCGGCGGCTGATACCACAAGGGGATTTGGGTGGGACAGGGCAGAATCGAGATAGCGTTTGGACGCTTGTTTCATAAATTGCCTGATGGTCGGCAAGTTAAGGTCGAAATGGAGTTGGTCGTTTCGCATGTACAGAGGCGCTCCGGTGGCCTTGCGCATGAAACGGGTTTGGAGGGTTTCTAATCTACGGAGTGGGTATGATTCGGCGTGTGCGAACACTGGGCTGGCATAGGTCATGATGGGTCGAATGCATGTGGTGTAAATTCTCACCTTATTTCTAAGGGATAATTTACTACGAGCGTTCAGAATATAGTGAAGGCGACCGAGCACAAAGGCAGCGCGGGCACGCACCATCTTTGTGTGGGGAATGAAGGTCAGTTTTTTGTCTAGGGTGACTCCAAGATACTTGGCGTGCGGTTCCCAAGGAACCGATTGGCCCAGCATCGAGATCTCCCTGAAGCGTGGGTGGTCGTCGCCTAATTTGCAAAATAGGACGGCTTTACTTTTGATAGGGTTAACTTCGATCCGCCATTTCCTAAACCATTTACCGTAGACGTTGGCTGTGGTTTGGAGGATCTTAGTTATACTATCGGGACTGCTACCAGAGTAGAATATGGCCGTGTCATCTGCGAACAGTGCTAATTGGGTCGTATTAGCAGGTCTTTTGGGGAGGTCACTGGTGTACAGTGTGAACAATAATGGGGCTAGCACGGATCCTTGTGGGACTCCGGCTCTAATGGGGTGGGGGGAAGAGAGAGCGCCCGTGATTCGATATCGGAAACTGCGATTTGACAAGAAGTCTCGTATGATGAGAACGAGACGGTCAGGCACTCCGAGTTGGTACAACTTATATAATAAGCCATTGTGCCAGACTTTGTCAAATGCTTTCGCAACATCGAAAAAGAGGACTCCCGTCATCAGGCCGCGTGAGAATCCGAACGTGATGTGTTCAACTAGTCGGTGGACTTGTTGTACACACGAGTGTTTGGTTCTAAAACCAAACTGTTCGTCGGGAATGAGTTTCTTGGAATCGGCATAATCCTTTAATCGGGAATAGATAATCCGCTCATAAATCTTCGCAAGAGAATTGAGAAGGCTTATGGGGCGATAGCTGGAAGGCTCGCACTTGGGCTTACCGGGTTTGGGAATACCGATAACGGTGGCCTGTTTCCACGTATGCGGAAATAGGTTATTGTTTAATGCCGCATTGAAGATGACGGTCATTAAGGCGATAAGACGTTCGGGGAAGAGTTTAATCACCTTGTTGGTGATACCGTCAGAGCCGGGGGCTTTGCGAGGGTGAATCTTTTTCACGAGATTTCTGACCTCGTCTGCCGTGACCGGAGGGAGGGGGTCGTCAGGGTCCTCGGCAGGCGGAATAGCTGCTCTACGTTCGACTTCAGCGTCAACCTTTTTGAGGTGAGCTTGGTCTACAGGTAGAGTGCTTGGGGAACATTGCGCTTCTAGACTGTCAGCTAGGCATTCGGATTTTTCGTCGTCATCAAAGGCCGGCCTTTGGTTGGGACGGTTTAGGGGGGGGACAGCATTGGATGTTTCGGATTTGAGTTTCCGTTGCAGATGCCAGAACGCAAGGTGGGTTGGCTCTAAGTCGCCCAACATCTTATCCCAGTTAGCCTCTCGGCACTCCTTGATACGTTCCTTGACAGCACGCTGCAGGTGGCGCATAAAGAGGCGATTGGGTTCGCTGGGAAAAGATGAGTACGCTCTAAGGGCTGCGTTCTTCTCCGTCATCAGTGCACGTACATCGTCAGGGAGTTTCATGCGATGGTCTTCCATCGCAGGAACTCGCCGTGAACACTCGTCCACGACGGACTGTACATGCCCGGTGAGGGAGTCGATCGCGCCTAGCGTGTCTGCGACTGACGTTATGCATTCGGGAATTCTATCTAACTGAGCGGACGAGGGGTCGTTGAGGCGTTGCCTAACTTTCCTCCAGTCCGTCGTCACAATGGTCTGAGGGGGTAGCCCTGTGTCCGTGGGGCCAAAGCGGGAGGTGAGGTGAAGGATCACAGGACGGTGATCGGAGTCTAGCTCTTGTAGTACTTCAATGGAATGCAACTTGAGGTTGACATTCATTAGAAGTGCTATGTCGAGTATATCCGGGCGATGATTAACATTGCTGGGGTAGTGAGTGGGATACATCGGGGCGATGATGTCAAAATTGAGGAGGTTACTGAGGGAGTATAATTTACTTCCTCTGTGGTTGTGGGTGAGACAGTTCCAAGACTCATGTTTGGCATTGAGATCTCCCGCCACTATGACGGAGTCGCCTAGATCGAAGAGTGCTTCGAGATCCGATTGGATTGGATCGTCTTGGGCATTGGGGGATTGGTAAGCCGACACTATAGTGATCGGTTGATGACCTGTCATGCCTATTCTGCACACAGATGCCTCTAGATTGGAAAGGGACGGGGTATCTAGGGGCATGCAATAAAGGGATCTCTTATAGTAGATAAGAGTGCCTCCTCCACGGGAGTGGGTCCTATCGTTGCGCACTATATCATAGTTTGCAATTCTAGGGTTCCTGTGAGAGGGTTTCAAAAAGGACTCTTGTATCAACATAATGTCAATAAGGTGGTCGCGGAGGAATAAGGCGATTTCGTCTTTTTGGCCATTAATGCTGTTGGCATTGAAGATGCCTATTTTAAGGGATCGGGGTTTTATTCTGCACCTGCTTTGTGAATCCATTACGGATGAACGCGGTAGGAGAGGAGGGCGGATGAAACATCAGCGAAGTCGCTGAGAACTAGCATGAGGCCGTATTGGCCCTGGTTTGCCCTAATGGCTGCGGCCATTTGGGCGACTCTGTTCGGGTCGACAGAGTTGAGAAGACCGAGGCAAACTGAGAGGTCGTCAGTTTTGAGAAGGGGTGAGGGAGGGGCGGCCCTCTGAGAGTGCACTTGTGGTGCGGGTTGGTTGTACGGCACGGGAAGGTACGGTGCCGTATGGGGGGCGGTCATCAGCGAGGGAATCGCTGACGCTTGGGTCGCCTGTTGGGTCAGTAAACTAGGCCTCAGGGCGGGGAACGCTTGCTGGTGATTCAGCGCGTTCCACGGCGATGGCCTTTGAGGGCTGAGTCGTTGGGACGTGGGAGGGGCCTGAGAGGCGTAATGGGCGGCCGCGAAGGCTTGGGTAGCCGCTTTGCGCTTTGCTGCCTTGTTGTTAGCGCGCGGTGCTTTGGGGCATCCGCGATAATTCGCGGGATGACCCGACTCACCGCAAAGCACACAACTCGGAGGCTCTGTGCATTGCGTGCGATCTTTGGGGCGATCGCAGTCGGAGGTGCTGTGGTCACCTAGGCACTTAACGCACCTAGGTTTGGCGTAGCAGTGTCGCTGCGCGTGACCATAGAGTTGGCAGCGGTGACACTGCCCGGGAGGACCATAACGATGGGGAGGTTCGATTTTGATGCCTGAGAGGTGGCATACAGTCTTGATATTAAAAATCTTCCGATCATTATCGGCGGTCTTTTCGCATATGGCGAGGACCATATCATAAGCTTCACCGCTGCGACCAGCGTGCATGCGATGAACTTCGAGGACGGGGATACTTTGCGACAGAAGGTCGTCTTTGATGGAGTCGGTGTCGATCTCCTTGGGGATGCCTTTAAGGACTACCCGGAGTGGGCGTTCCTCAGCGAGAGAGTACGTGTGAAAGTACACGTTCCTGTCTTGGAGGGCCCGGGTCAAAGACCTGAAGTCTTGGGCAGTGGGAACTGCCACTTTGACCCCGACGGCTGTGGTGCGGGCACTTAGGTAGTTAATACCTAGCTCTATACACATTTTGGACACGTCATTCCACTTGTCCTTGGCCTGAATGTATATAGCAGGCGGTTTTTTGTCCTTTTTAGGGACCTTGGCGGGCTGGGATTGGGAGTTAGCGGGGGTAGGGGTAGGGGGAAGACTGGCCTGAGAAGAGGCCGTTGTGGGGACAGGGGCAGAGGGCGGAGCGGAGGACGAAGCCTCGTCCGTTTTCGGGGCTTTAGCGGGCGCTGCTTGAGCAGAGGACTTGGCCTTGCGGGCCCGCTTTTTACGGCTACCGCTGACGAGTTGGAACTCGTCAGAGGCCGAATCGGAGGAGGGGATTTGGGGGGGAGGGGGAGAGTCCTCGGTCTCTGACATGTCCGACACGTCAGAGAGTATGGGCATGTCGGCTTCGGGGGACGTGGAGGCGTTCGTGCTGGCGGTGGGGAGGGGGGCTTTTGCCTGAGGGGCGGATGATATGCCGGCATCTAGTTCGGGGGTTGTGCCCCTTTTTTTGGGTTCGGGATAGGGGGGCTGCACTTTTGTGCCTGGCTCTAGTGGGGAGAGAAGGTTGCCATACTTGGCAACAAAGTAGGGGTCCTTTAGGAGGATCTCCCTAATATTTTTCCACAGCGTGGCGTCGTCGGCCATTTTGTTTATAAAACAAAATGGCGGACGGGGGGACGAAAACAAAAATACGCTATAAGCGCGGAGGAACAAACGCGATTTACGCGGTCCCTAACCTCCCGGGTTGGATGGGCCCGGGGGTGTGTAACAAACCCTCCCTGCCGGGTATAGGCAGGGAGGTGTGAGTACCTGTGGTGAGCCCTAAGCTAGTACCATCCGTGGCCAGTCTTAATGGGCAAACGGGTCCCTAACAGCTCTTTTGCAAGGGGCGATAAGGTATCGCCCGCAAGAGACTGTATAATCTGAAAATGTAGAGTCGAACTAGGGTCGACTAGGGTAGCCCCCAAGGCCGGTGGTCCTAGTCCGCTGCCGACTAACTGCTTTGCCCTGATGGGGCTAGGCGGGTGTGCCGGGTCAACACCCCACTCGGCTTCGTTGGCACCGTAAGGTATCCGCCGAGGACCACCAAACAGTGGTTTTTCCCTGAAGGGGCACAATAACTCGATGAATTTAATCGGTCAAAGAAACAAAAATCAGTAGTCGCCTTGAAAAAGGCAACGCGTGATTTAATTGAAGTGACTGCAATCCGACGGGACAGATTGCGAACAAACACTACACAGCACACTGATCGGGGAGCGCGAGCACTGCACGACCGTCTGCGGCGAGCGTCAGACACGGAATGTAGAGTTTACTCCTTATGAATCGATTTATATATAAGGCCCTCGGTATGAAAAATTGATGAGTAGTGAAATTTTGTTGAGCGTTAACTAAAATGCGTTACGTTTTTCTGCGCACCTATCTTGCGCACCTTCCGTCTTGTGTGTGTGAAAAGTCGTTTAATGTTAAAGTTTTATGTTATTTAATTTAATCTATATATAAATACTGATGTTTAATGTGGTTATTATTAATTATTAATACGCAGTGGAGTAATTAAATAAATTTAAAAATATAGAAAAATCTAGTTTAAGTGACAGTGGAAGAAAATCCGACCAACACGTGGATACAGTTAGGGGGTAGGTTATAATTCATTTTATATATTATGATATATATTGTACATGTAACCATCCGTGCTTAATATTTTTTAACCCTCACTGCCTATTATTTACTGAGCCAATTGTACTTAAGGAGTAATCTCCAGTCGTGGGTCGGAGCTGACACACACTCGGTGACGAGACGAGCAAGTCCTTCACCTAGTGGTAAGCGAATGCTTATTGTTTTATTGGTGTCCAGTGGAATTTCTACATGGAACTTCCTTCGCCCCGGGGAAGGGCGAAGGGGTATGCCGGTCTCCTACCGGCTAAAACCACTGGAGCGGTCTATGCGGTCACCGAAGGGGGGGCTCTAGGTCCTCGTAAGATCACACTAGAGCTGCCCACTGGTGCCACGCCTTTAGGCACATCATGGAGGGGATGTTTGTAAAACAGTCACCCCCTCTAGCGTAGGGAAGGCGACTGTAAAAAAGTGTCGCCCCTCTAGACATTTTTCGGGGAGGATTGTAAAGGATCCCCCCAAGCCTCGCTTTGCGCTGTGCTGCGCACACGGCGGCACGTGACCACGTGCGCGCCACCGTCTTCCCTGAGATGGTAAGCGAATGCCTGCCCATAACAATTAGAAAGCTAATGTAATTGGTAACTTGTTTCAGCCGGAGAATAATGTAAGGCACGTTAGGCCGCAAGCAAAACATTTACAGAAATATTTGATATATAATTTATTTTAACCGATGATGAATCCTTACCCTACATTTTCACAGCTGATATTTTAAACAGGACTGAAAGACCGAATCATTTCATACACACGACAACGGCAACACAACTTGAAAATACTTATACTTTGCTTTTTTACACCACCACAGGTATAAAACCTTAAATAATGAGAGACTTCGGGGGTCGCAAGCGCAACGATTAAGGAATCTGCGAGCTCATAGCAAGTGACCCCCGGGAAAAAGAGGGAGTGCGCACGTGTCACGTGCCGTCGCACAACACAGCGCACAGCGTGGCTTTAGATAGATTATTTACATCGCCCCGAGATGTGCTTAGGAGCGGCCTTTTAACTGTCATCACTGCTGGAGGCGGTGATCGCTTTA
The DNA here is from genome assembly GCA_947459985.1 of Diloba caeruleocephala. Classification (NCBI taxonomy): domain Eukaryota; kingdom Metazoa; phylum Arthropoda; class Insecta; order Lepidoptera; family Noctuidae; genus Diloba; species Diloba caeruleocephala. The sequence goes on along the minus strand of OX381627.1, from coordinate 855,970 downwards.
CAGTCATGCCATATACCGAGAAGTGCTTAAAGTGGCGTGGCACCAATGGCTCTAATGTAATTGTATCGAGCTGGAGCCCCCTACGGTGCCGAACATGACCACTACGGTGGTTGTAGCCGGTAGGAGTCCGGCATACCTCGCCCTTCCCCGGGGCGAAGGAAGTTCATGAAGAATTTCCTAAGGGCACCAAAAAAAAAATTGGAGTCTGGCATGCCCCTTCGCCCTTCCCCGGGGAAAGTAGTACATGATACATAACGGGTATAAAATAAAAGTTTAAAACCTTGAAAACTTGCATCAGTATTACCATATACATGTATGTATTCTAAGACAAAATGTTAACGAATTGTAGTAGATAAATTGCTGGCTCATGGCCCTTATACATTTTTGAGTAATTTATGTTCTCATTACTCACAATACCAGCATACCAGCCAAAGGACATCCTTTGCTGAACAAAGGCCTCCCCCTTAGATTTCCACAACGAGCGGTCACACGCCACCCTCATCCAACGACTCCCAGCGACCTTCACTAGGTTGTCTGTCCACCTCGTTGGAGGTCATCGCACTGAGGTTTCCGGTGCGCGGTCTACACTCCAGAACCTGTGTCCCAACGGGCATAAGCTCTACGAGCAATGTGACCCGCCCATTGCCACTTCAATTTTTTAATCCTTTCAACATGTCGGCAACTTTAGTTTCTTCGCTTGAAACATTGCTCACTCAGCAACAGCTCAAATAAAAATAAAAACAACTTGATTCCCTGGGAAGCGACTAAAACATCGCTTGAGTAGGTGGTCTACAAAAGAGATGGGTGTCGCGGGACTGATATCGTAAACGTCTCAGATCCCGGACGCGGAACAACTCCACTAAATAAGAAAGTTCAGAAGATCTACTCTATCGTGGATTGAAAATTCGTACGCACAAATTCACATACCATATATTTATTCAAGTATAGTGATATCACGAGTTAAAGTTGTCAGTACATAGTATTTTGACTATGTTTAAGACAATAATGGCTCACATAATTCTCAATAATTTATGCTACTCACATAAGAAACAAAATCAATAAGAATGCAAAATGAAATAAGTGAAAAATTAATAAAAATATTGACAACTATTGTCAGTTAAAACAAATGAACACCCACACAAAATTAAACAAAAGAGTGAATCATCATCATATAGATTGAAAAAGTTCCACTGCTGGCTTCACAGATTTCCACAACTTGGGGCTACATGCCGCATCAAACGACTCTCAGACAGCTTTATTGGGTCGTCTATCCATCTAGTTGGTAAAATGAATAAGTTTAAAGAAAAACCAAGATTTAAATTTGGCTAAAGGCTATCCTGGGACCAAAAATGCTGCAGTATTTGAAACGCAAGGAAAGACTGAAATCTAATCTATACGCGATGTAATCCGCTTACAAGTGTTTTATTATAATACGATAATTTTAGCGATGTCCTAACTTTTTATTAAAAAAACAATCGAAACGACAAGATTTATTTGCATTAACAATTACAATTAATATTAACTAAGTATTTGTGTGGTGCCGGCTCAGAATGCCACCACCCCATCTCCTCCCATGGGTGTCGTAAAAGTCGACTAAGGGATTAGCCGGAGGATGGGCAGCAGCGTCCTTCGAGTACATTAACAACTCAACTGCGATCGCCAACCCGTCTGCCAAGCGTGGCGATTATGGCAAAACCCCCAATGAGCCCACAACACATCCATATCGGTCGTTGTGGACATCTTTGGGGAAGGCCTGTGTCCAGCAGTGGACTTCATTCGGCCGAAATGATGAAGTATTTAAGAACTTTATTAATAATCAAAGCATGTAGGTAATCAATTTTAAATAAACTGACAAGAGTTTCGCCTAACAAGTTAACGCTGCGCGTGCCCGGCACGAAGTGAGCTCTTCGGGGCGTGTGCGCTGCCCTCCTCGGTTCGGGTGAGGTCTGCATCGCGTGGGGATAGCCACGCCTATCGTACCCCTCTTCGACAAAATTCGACGATAACAATAATTTTATTATAATAATCGCGAAAACCTATGACATTTTTAAAAGGATTATAGTTAAAGTATAACATTTTTAAGATGTGTTCCTCTATAATTAAAAAGGCACAAGACATGAATCATTGGTGTATATTATAATGATTATTGGAATATTTTTTGTTTAATCCGATGTAAAGTAAAAAAAAGTTTTTGTTTATCCATTGAGAGTCCCAACGTTAGTTGGGAGCTCTATTCTCGAAGTTGTTGACGAGTATGTCTACCTGGGACAAACCATCCAGTTAGGTAGGTCCAACTTCGAGAAAGAGATCAATCGTCGAATCCGACTCGGCTGGGCAGCGTTCGGGAAACTTCGCAAAGTCTTTTCGTCAACAATACCGCAATGCCTCATGACGAAAGTCTTTAACTAGTGTGTTTTACCAGTGATAACATATGGGACAGAGACGTGGTCAGTCACCATGGGCCTCATGGGAAAGCTCAAGGTCACTCAGCGAGCTATGGGGAGAGCTATGCTTGGTATTTCTCTACGAGATCGAATCAGAAATGAGGAGATCCGTAGAAGAACTAAAGTTGCCGACATAGCTGGAACGATTAGTAAACTGAAGTGGCAATGGGCGTGGCACATTCCTCGTAGAACTGATGGCCGTTGGGGTAAAAAGGTTCTTGAGTGAAGTCCGCGCAACGGAAAACGCAGCGTGGGACGACCTCCAACGAGGTGGACAGACGACCTGGTGAAGGTCGCTGGGAGCCATTGGATGCGGGTAGCATGTAACCGCTCATAGTGGAAATGTGTGGGGAAGGCCTTTGTTCAGCAGTGGACGTTTTTTGGCTGATATGATGATTGAGAGTATCTGTCTGTGTTGTCTATTCTTTGACAAGTCCATACAGACCTTCTGTCCTCTCTGTTCAGTGACGACACTTATAACCCGCATTGCGGGAATCTTTTTATATGCGTTACAATTTCATGCCGTACAGGGACATGTTTGTGTTGGTGCTACTACGGGATATTGGGTTTGAATATAGCGAATTTGCTGACCTGTGCCATAGTTTTTTATATTTTTGAATGGTTATTACATATGCCAAAAATCAGCATCTCCTTAAAAGCTTTAAAGTCTATTTTGGCGAACTGTAACTGTCTCGCCGGTAGTAAATACTCCCACAGCTGTTCTCCGCGTGGCCTAATCGTAAACCATTTTTGCCTAAACCTTTATATATCACAGAATTAAAAAACTCGCTCGACGCCTAGCATATTTGAACCATTATGTAAAATCTGCTTTAGTATTTGGTTTTAAAGTTTTATGTTATAGTTTATAATTATATTAAGTATCATATCGGCCATTTATACGTCCACTGCTGAACAAAGGCCTCCCCCATAGATTTACACAACTGTGTCATCATTTTGGGGGGTATTTGCCAATACTCACCACGCTTGGCAGGCGGGTTGGTGAGCGCAGTATGGCTACCGTTTCACAGAAGGGACGCTGCTGCCCATCCCTCTGGTTTAGATTCCCTTATTCGCCTTTTACGACATCCACGGGAGGAGATGGAGTGGTGCTACATTCTTAATCCGGACACCACACGGACATCCGGACACCACACGGACATTATATCACGGATATTAAGTATAAGTGCTGATAATATTGTTAGTAATGTTACAATATCGCATTGGGTTTAGCCTGTAAAGATATTTGTATGTATGAAATAAATAAATAAATAGTAATGTCTTAGATTTTCGCGATTATTACACATTATAATAAAACACTTTTAAACGGATTCTATCGCGTATATTTTTGATTTTCCTGACGTTTCGAATACTTTGCAGCATTCGTGGTCATGCATGCAAATGCATATAAATCAAAACTTTAAATATTTGTAAATTAGTGAGCATGAAGTATAGAGCAAACCACACCGATTCACCGATACACACAAGTAACAAGCGCGAAACGCCGACTCGAGGCGGAGAAGGCCGACGATTCACGAGACCGGCCGAATGGGACGTCGCGACGTGCTATCGGAGCAGTTCGTAATGTTTTTTTTTAAACTTTGCCCCACACTAGGATTTCTCCTGTATCGTGGGTGCGTTTACAGACATGAATTCCACATACAAATACACCCAGACCCGGAACAACTACCTGCAGATCATACAAATATTTGTTCCGTGCGGGAATCGAACCCACGACCCGGAGCGCAGCAGTTGACTGTATCAGCCACTGCACCAACCGTGCCGTCAATATGGAGTAAAGTTACCTTGATGACATTTGCCGACCACATAATACAACTGGCACCGTAGCTTTTCCAATGACTCTGTGGACTAAGACTCAATCCTGGCAGGAAACCAACATTCGTACAAATAAGTGTGCCTCTAACTCTATGTGCTAGACTTTAGCCAATAGAGTGGGGCTTTAAAAACATTTAAGTTGAAATCAGCATCTTTGTACACAAAATCGACTGAACATTCTGTCGCTTTGCGTAGCGATGTAAGTTACGATATTGTCTCAAACAAAAAGCAATGTTGATCGTCCGCCCGGGACCTAAGAGTGTCGGTTTACTTTTATTACTTTTAGGCGACCCTAATTTATGTGTCTATTGTACTTAGCATTGCGGTTTCTATTCCCGACGCTCAAATATTGTATAAAGACTTAAATAGGAGATGTTTTGTTGCTAAAGACATAGAGGCATAGGAGTTATTTGGACAAAATGTGACAGTTTTATGAATGTCAATTTCATTTATTATTTAGACTCACAAATAAATTTATATTTTTTTTAAATAGAATGTTTACATAATATTAATACCTTGTGGTGCTGGCTTAGAATACCACCACCCCATCTCCTCCCGTGGGTGACGTAAAAGTCGACAAAGGGATTAGCCGGAGGATGGGCAGCAGCATCCTTCGAGTACATTAACAACTCAACTGCGATCGCCAACCCGACTGCCAAGCGTGGCTATTATGGCAAAACCCCCCAATGAGCCCTATACACACCCATATGGGTCGTTGTGGTGATCTTTAGGGGAGGCCTGTGTCCAGCAGTGGATTCGGCCGAAATAATGATGATGATGATGTATATAATTTAAAATCGGATAATACTACAGAAAATTAAAACGTGACACTTACCACCAGGCGAAAAACATGCTTGCCTCGTCACGAAGTTAATGAAAAAGAATAATATTAAAACATCAGTTAAGATATTGAGGAATCAAAAACCCAGAAATGATTAACTAATAGACACTTGGTTGATATAGAGCCTTTATTTGAAGACGTTCCATCATCAAAATTTGAAACGGCTTACCCGAAACTGCGGCTCAAAATGTTGTACTTCCGTCACATTTTAATATTACGGTTGACCTTAAATGTCCAGCCGCTACAGAAATCGTCATTTTGTAAATTAAACTGTTTAGAAATTATAACATTCTGTATAAAATTAACGACAGCTGGCAGCTGCAAATGTAAATGCGATTTAAGTAAGATAATCTGTATACAGAATAAACAAACCGGAAGTGCTGTTGAGTTGTTGAGTTACTTTCCTGGCAATAGATGGCCCAAGGTGGGTGTGCTTCGTCTTCTAGATGTGTGTGCATGGAACAAAAATATGTATTGCCTCATCATCGTCATCTTGTCAGCTAAAAGGAGTCCACTGGACGCAGGCCTTCTTCAAAGACCACCAAAACGACTGGTCGGGGCCCATGTCGTGCTCATTGGGGGTTTTGTCCTAATCACCACACTCGACAGGTGGGTTGGCTACCGCAGTTTAAGTTTAAACTTGAAGGGCGTTGCTGCCCATCCTCCGGCTAATCCTCTGTAAACTTACGCCACCCACGGGATGAGATGATACTTAAGTGTAGCGCCACTACATCTCCTCCCGGCACCACACAGAGAGCCTATAGTTGCGTCGGTTGTAGGATGTACCTGCGACCAACGCGTCTCGCAGCAAACTAACTTTATGACACAGTATATTTATATTAATATCTGTTAGTCGATTGTACCCTACTTTTATTGATATGCACACAATACTTATTTTAATTGGAATTTAATTTGATGTTTAATCTTTTTTGTTTTTATTATATATATATGTTTGTGTAAATGATGAATTATTTTAAGTGAAATTATAAATTAATTAAGATTTAATTTTAAATAACATTAATTGAATGGAATAATTATGTAAAAGTCTACGGTTCTACGGTCCTATCTGAAAATCAGCGTTGCAACACTTTGTGTTGTAGCATGTGCTGAGGTGAAAAATGGACCCTCATTTTTGGTTTCGGAAAGCAATGTTTACCTTGTACAACTGTTTTCTGATTTTCTTATTTAATTGATACTTTATTTTGTTTTGCGATACCGAAATAAAAATATTTTCTTTTCCTTCTTTCTTCTTCTTTCTATAGATAGTTACTCAGCGTCGCGTGTTTGTGATTGCTGTGGTAGCCGAGGTTTATGGACTGGCTGCTGCACCAGGTTCATCATCATGTCAGCTAAAGGATGTCCAGAACAAAGGCCTTGCCCACAGATTGCCCCAGTTGTGTCCTTTTCGGGGGAATATGCGCAGTATATTATGCATATTACGCACGCTGCTATCAATCTCTCTCAATTTATTTATCGGATAACTGGGTTAGCCAATGAATAAATTGCAAACAAACACAATTAAAACCAACCCGCACGACCCTACTTGTTATTCGGTAGCTGTAAGTATGGGATTGCAATTGAGCAGGTGGACTCATTGTCCCAATATTGTCTACGTGATCCAGCAAAGTTAATAATCCTCTTTTTGAAAAGAACTCGTTAGATTTAGAAACATGCCGCTTGAATGTTTAATGTGATTCAATAAATGTATTGCCGTGTGGAGCCGGCTCAGAATACCACCACCCCATCTCCTCCCGTGGGTGTCGTAAAAGTCGACTTAGGGATTAGCCGGAGGATGGGCAGCAGCGTCCTTCGAGTACATTATCAACTCAACTGCGATTGCCAACCCGTCTGCCAAGCGTGACGATTATGGCAAAACCCCCCAATGAGCACACAACACACCGATGTCAATCGTTGTGGTGATCTTTGCGGGAGGCCTATGTCCAGCAGTGGACTTCATTCGGCCGAAATGATGACGAAAAAAAATGATAATAAATGTATAGGTATTTCGCTACTTTTTTAGGAGTGTTTAAGAATAAATTTGGCATTTTTTGCTTATTGCTTAATGTACTTACAGTCCCTGTAAGTATCTTACTCGCTAAAATCACCGGGGTGGTAATTTTCGGCACAGAATGGGGGTTTCGGGATCTCCATAACGAACGCTTTAGAGTGGCTCATTGGTGCCACGCCTATAGCATACAACTTTGTGGGGGCGACTCTAAACAGATCACCCATGCCAGCGGCGGGGAGGCGACTGCAAAACGCCACCCGGCAGGCTCTTCTCTGATTGTGAAGAATTGACCCTGTGTGTTTGTGCCCTGTGCCGCACACATGAGTGGTTTTGTCTTTCCGGAGATTGTACATTAAACGAGCAAAGATTCCCCGCTCCACACGCCCGTAACACTGGTTGTTTAAGAAATATGACATGATGTTATTAACGGCTCGATTGACCAGAATTATGATAAGAATATGCGAGCGAGCTATGGAGAGAGCTATGCTTGGTATTTCTCTACGAGATCGAATCAGAAATGAGGAGATCTGTAGAAGAACTAAAGTTGTCGACATAGCTAAAAGGATTAGTAAACTGAAGTGGCAATGGGCGGGGCACACTGCTCGTAAAACTGATGGCCGTTGGGGCAAAAAGTTCTCGAATGGAGACCGCGCACCGGAAAATGCAGCGTGGGACGACATCCAACGACGTGGACAAATGACATGGTGAAGGTCGCTGGGAGTCATTGGATGAGAGCGGCATGTGTCCGCTCGTTGTGGAAATCTAAGGGGGACGCCTTTGTTCAGCAGTGGACATCCTGCGGCTGATAAGATGATGATAAGAATTCTATATGCCTAAGATGGCCATTCCAGTGGTTTAAGCCGGTAGGAGTCTGGTATACCCCTTCGCCCTTCCCTGGGGTGAAGGAAGTCCATGTAAAATTTCAACTAGGCACCAATAAAAAAAAAAAGGTAGGGGAGATATGACTACTGGAATCAACGGTAAAAAATTTAAGCAACTTTTAAAGCGATTTCCTCACAATCACTTAAAGCTTATTCCTTTGGAAACGTTTCAAAGTGACAAAACTCCGCGTCTTCGAGGAAGCAAAAGGAAATAATACTTTCAATACAAAGCTTCAAAGTGTAAACGGATTTAACTTCAGAACGTATTGATTTTGCAGGAAGAATGTAATTCTTGAGAGACAAACGATTTCACGGTAGCGAAGTTATAGGAATATGTATTTTTTCGCGATTACAAAGACAAATTGATGAGCTTTGAGTACGGAAATCTATGTATCTGTGAGAAAATATTACACAAAAGCTCTAAGCACTTCGCTTCCAGAGTGTGTTTGGTGTTCGGATTAATATAGCACCACTCCATCTCCTCCCGTGGTCGTATTAATTTAATTTATTCACTCTTCCTTCTTCGTACAGTCTATTCTTCTGTGGAATGCACTACATATCATAATCCTTTCGGCCAAATAAAGTCCGCTGCTGGACACAGGCCTCCCCCAAAGATCACCACAACGACCGATATGGGTGTGTTGTGGCCTCATTGCGGGGTTGCCATAATCGCCACGCTTGGCAGGCGGGTTGGCGATCGCAGTTGAGTTGTTAATGTACTCGAAGGACACTGCTGCCCATCCTCCGGCTAATCCCATAGTCGCACATTATGACAGTCACGGGATGAGATGGGGTGGTGGTATTCTTAGCCGGTACCACAACGTGTTTTATTGAATGATGACGTGGAATAGTCTACGCAAAAGACTATACCTATAGGCAAACCCTTCAAATAGGAAACCTACAGTAAAATGTCTTGTTACCGATCCTTAAAAGGTAGAAATCTTCAATTTAATAGGCGTGTTTCATTGTCAGCAGTACGATTACATAAGATAAAGTGAGACAATGGTCTAACGAAGCTTCTCTATATGAAAAAATGTACTGAACAGAAAAATAAAAAAAAAGTGTGTGTCAGCTCCGACGCACGACTGGAGTTTACTGGGTAAGTACAATCGTCTAAGTAATTAATAGGCAGTGAGGGTTAAAAAAGCAGGGATGTTTATATGTACGATATATATCATAATATATAAATTAGTTAGGATTGAGGAAACTACGGAATCGTTCAAAAAATGTTTGTACAAATTTTTAGTTAATAAGTGTTATTACTCTGTTACAGAATACATAACTGATAAACTTAAGTAACTTATGCAAAACTTTGGTATGTCTGACTTATCACTCAGGGAATGTAATTTTATTAATAATAGAATATGATAATTTCGACATATCCTCTAATTGATATTATGTGATCGTTTTATCTTGTGAATGTTCACATGTGTTGTGACATTTATTCTTTTATGACTGATCTTATGTGTGACATGTTAATTTAAATTGTAAGTGTCCTAAAACTTTGTACGCCATCTATTGGCCAAACATAGTGATTCTTCTTTACTTATACAAAAACATCTCACCTTTGTACATATGTTTACAAAAATAAATGATTGATTGATTGATAAAACACTTTTAAACGGATTCTATCGCGTATATTTTAGGTTTTTTGTTTTTCCTGACGTTTCGAACACTTTGCAGGGTTCGTGGTCGCAGGATGACTAAGGTGACAGGCGTCGTTACAGATTTTAATTTATAACCTACCTCCTAACTGCATCCACGTGTTGGTCGGAATTTCTTCCACCGTCACTTAAACTATGTTTTTTTTAAATTATTAAATCACTCCACTGCATATTAATAATAATGATATTAATCATCAATATTTATATATATTAAATACAATAAAATAAAAACTTCGACATCATACGACATTTGACACTATATGATTTTCAGAAGGTGTGCAGAAAAACGTAACGCATTTTAGTCAACGCTCACAAAGTTTCACTCCTCATAAAATGTGCATACCGGGGACCGTATATATAAATCGATTGTTAAGAAGTAAACTCCAAAAAAATTGGCTGTTAGCTCATAGTAATCAAACTTAAGAGTCAAACTCACCCTTGAACCACCTACAACCCCTTAAGAGTGCTTGCTCGAGTTGTGTAATATACACAGTTTCAACAAAATTAATACTGACATATACAAATGTATATTGCAAGAGCTTCGCTTCCGTGTCTAAAGGGATATGCGTCATCAAAATTTCACAAACGCGAATGTATAAATTTCTGTGCTCAAAATTTGGTTCAAGACATTTATGTTTGGTCATGAATTGTTTGGGTTGTTAATTGCATCACTTTATAACACGAAATAATTACATTAAATTCCACAAAGAATCAAAATTATAATAATACGTTTCTACATTAATCCCTCTGCACGCAACGCCTACAGGCCTACAGATTCTGTAATGGTAACTTATATCCAGAACTTACTAGCGCAGCGTTCAGGTACGGATTTTGCGAGGGTCTTAAGTAAGTCTGTCAAGGTCAGGTATAGGTAAAGAAATTTGTAGGTAGGGGTTTTTAATACGTTGCCCCACACTAGGATTTCTCCTGTGTCGTGGGTGCGTTTACAGACATAAATTCCACACACAATACACCCAGACCTGGAACAACTACCTGCAGATCATACAAATATTTGCTCCGTGCGGGAATCGAACCCGCGACCCGGAGCGCAGCAGTCGACTGTATCAACCAGTGCACCAACCGTAAATTATAGTTTATTTAGATTCAGTGGCTGATACAGATAATACAAATATTTGTATTATCTGCAGGTGTGAGATACGAGAGTGAGAGAACTTTAGGCATTAGTATGAGTTGAGTACAAAAAGTCTTACATGAACATTTATACTTCAGAAAACTTTACACCAGATGAATTCCTCAAAATTTGACGTAAGATCAAAAACACCGTCACCTGTCTTTCGCTATTTGTCTACATACAGACACACTGTCTGTGCACCTACCATGTTTTGTCTCTGCATCACCTTAAGATGGACTGGTAGAAGAAGCCTAATGGTATTAAGTCTACCTCTGTACAATTTAGTGGAGCTATTCTAAACGCGTGAAAACTTTCCGTCTCGTGAACGGGTCAACAGAAATCGGTATCAAAAATCTACCAATTACGATATTTGCATTCGAACTTTTTTTTATAAATCTCATATAAGACCACTAAGCTTTATCTTTTAATATTTTCTACGTCTTAGTAGGTTTTAATAGTGCATCTCTGTAGGCACGTTCTACCGGTATCTTGGGCCCTGAGTCAGCTAAGCCAGCTAGGTATTTTTATGTCCCCTGGGGGGGTGACCGCTCTACAGCCCTCTCCGAGATGTGCCAATAGGCGTGGCACCAGTGGGCGGCTCTAGTGTGATCATACGAGGACCTGGAGCCTCCCTTACGTGCCGAAGATGACCGCTCCAGTGGTTTTAGCCGGTAGGAATCCGGCATACCCCTTCGTCCTTCCCCGGGGCGAAGGAAGTTCATGAAGAATTTCCACTGGGCACCAATAAAAAAATAAAAAAAGGTATTTTTATGTGTATATAGACAGACGACCTGGTAAATGTCGCCGGGATTTGGGAAGCGTTGGAGGTGGGGACATGTATCCGGTCGTCGTGGAAATCTTTGGGGGAGGGGTTGGTGCAGCATGATGCTGAAAAAAATGCAATTTATAGGTTCATATACGAAATAAAGAAAATATTTGTTAAATGTATTCCATATTAAAGTCTTAGGCCTGAGTTTCTTCAGTGAGGCTTGGGAGGATACTGTACAATCCTCCCAGAGAAGTGCCTGAAGGGTGGCCTTTTTACAGCTGCCTGCCCACCGCTAGAGGGTATACCGCTTTACAGTCATCTCCTCCAAGATTTGCCTAAAGGCGTGGAACCAATGGGCGACTCTAGTGTGATCTTACGAGGACCTGGAGCCCCCCTTTGGTGCTGAAGATGACCGCTCCAGTAGTTTTAGCAGGTAAGAGTCGGAGGAGAGGATGCCCGTCCTTCCCCGGGGTGAAGAAAGTTCATGTAGAATTTCCAAAAAAAGCCTTTTCCTGGAAAGCAAAAAAAAAGGCCTGAGTTTCTTAGAGCGTAGTTTATTCTCGGAGGTTTTAATGTAGAGTAACGCCCTCCGTTATTCAAATATAATATTAAAAGTGTTTGTTAAGGTCTAAGGTAGCCTTTACACGTTTAATTCCCTAATAATAACAGGGCAACTGAATAAAACGAGCGTGGAGTCTACCGATTAAATAAGTCCGTGTGTGTGTGTGTGTTTACTGAATAAACAATACTAGTCCAGTCTATTAATATAAATTCGTTCCCCACTTTTTCAGAGCAGTCACATGAATACAAAAATATAAAATATTGGTCTGTTATTACCTTTTCGTGCTCTTCTGGGGCAAATGTGCTGTAATTCTTTTAGGTAATTTTCCCGGTACGTGACTTCAAGAGGTCGTGTTGTATTAAACTGGTAACTCACTACGAAGTAATACTAGCTCAAACACGTTCTGTTCTCTCGAGAATTTTAGATGTTTCTCATTCTGGGATCCTTCATAGCAGCCCGTATCTCCAATGTTGGATATATATTTTTTAATACAGATCGACAAAATTTACGGTTGGAGGTAATTATTGGCCGAATCACTTTTGGCAGTTAGGTCATCAGAGTTAATTGTCCACCTGCTTTGCATTCGAACACGTCAATATATTGAGAACATTTTCTCTGGTAGAAATGGCTGACTGCGATAAGTTCAGTTAAAAAGCGATCATTGCTGGAGATAGCCTCCCCAAAGATTGCCACAACGACTGGTTGGATTTATGTATTGTGTGCTTATTGCGTATATGCGTCAGATCCAAATTCATTCTATTTGTTTATGTTTAATGTTATAATGTGAAATTTATTTATGCAGTTCTATTTTTGTTTTTATTTTTTGCTATTAATTCAGTATATTTTTCAACGAAATTTTATTATATTATATATAAAAGCTATATGTACGCTCATCACTGACTCACTGAATGACTCGTGATGCTGTAAGTAAATATGTTTATATTAAATTAAAGTGTTTGTTATAACGGGCGCCTTAGGCACCTTACAATACAGCCTACTAGTTAGGTATGTTTAATAGTTTCGAGCGTATGGCACTCGTGGGTTGCAGCTGAAAACCAGCGTTAGGTGGTCGGTATTTCTGCCTCCTAACATTATGCTGAGCTGCGGCCCCGTTGGCACTATAATGTTCTTGTAATGATTAGTTTATTTTAGTAGCCTATATTTATAACATTTACTAATTGTAATATTTGTGTATTTCTTTCTTTTTGTGCCAATAAACACATTTTCTTTCTTTCTTTCTTTCTTTCTTTATTGGGAGATTTTTTCATAATCACCCCGCTTGGCAAGTGTGTTGGCGATAGAAGTCTAGTTGTAAATATGTCAAAGGACGCTGCCACACATCCTCGGGCTAATCTTATAGCCACCTTTCACAAGACCCATGGAATGCGATGGGGTAGTTCTATCTTAGCCAGCACCACACGGTAGGTGATAAGATCACTCTGTTTAAATGTAATTCTTTTGATAATAATTTGCATTTTTTTATGTATGTCTATTTTGATAACTAAGTGTGTCGCAGGGTGCATTACTCCGTGTTTCCTTCCCGGTTAGCTCAACTAGGAGGCTCTCTCCATGGCAGCAAGTAACGGAGTTCAGTTAATGTGATTCAATGAAACGTAAAACTTCAACACTTCATCATAATAGTGATGTTTATATATTTTAAATACAGCTTATTATCACAATTTATCCGTTGGGAGCTCTGTTCTCGAAGTTGTTGACGAGTATGTCTACCTGGGACAAACTGTCCAGTTAGGTACGTCCAACTTCGAGAAAGAGGTCAATCGTTGAATCCGACTCGGCTGGGCAGCGTTCGGGAAACTTCGCAACATCTTTTCGTCAACAATACCGCAATGCCTAAAGACGAAAGTCTTTAACCAGTGTGTGTTACCAGTGATGACATATGGAACAGAGACGTGGTCACTCACAATGGGCCTCATAAGAAAGCTCAAGGTCACTCAGCGAGCTATGGAGAGAGCTATGCTTGGTATTTCTCTACGAGATCGAATCAGAAATGAGGAGATCCGTAGAAGAACTAAAGTTATCGACATAGCTGCAAGGATTAGTAAGCTGAAGTGGCAATGGGCAGGGCACATTGCTCGTAGAACTGATGGCCGTTGGGGCAAAAAGGTTCTCGAATGGAGACCGCGCACCGGAAAACGCAGCGTGGGACGACCTCCAACGAGGTGGACAGACGACCTGGTGAAGGTCGCTGGGAGTCGTTGGATGAGAGCGGCATGTGACCGCTCGTTGTGGAGATCTAAGGGGGAGGCCTTTGTTCAGCAGTGGACGACCTGTGGCTGATATGATGATCACAATTTACGCTAGTTAAAAATAAGTAATTGTAATATTGCAGGCAGACTATTTGTCCGAGCGACAGCTGTGTGTCGAACCACTAGCGTTCAGAATTTAATCCAATGTGTAATGATAATGATCTGAATATGAACGATTCGACACCACAATACTAAATTCGAATTTTGATTTGAATAAAGAATGAATCATGAGGTGGACGGTGATGGAGATAAAAGGTTGATTGAAATGAAGATGAAGGATGAATTCGTCACAAGTGTAAATCACTTTCCTCCGTTAACAAGACTCTTCCATCAACAGTTTTCTTAAAAAACAGATTTCTGATCGCAGTGTGCTTCTAGTAAACAGATGGAATCTGCTGAAGGTACGACTAATACGATATTTATTTGTCACAACAACACGTCAGAATTATTTATTATTCCGTATATGACAAAAACGAAAGAAGGTAAGTTTGTGTCTGTTTGTTACGTCTGTACAGCTAAGTTCTGAACATTTTTTTATGGTACATTAAAATAAGAAAATATCAATTCGGAAATAAATTCAAACTATCTCACGCAGGTGGAGCCCTACCCTTGCTCAAAAGACATTTTTGTCAAGCCCTTTTTTACGCCAAATCATCAAACAGCTATTAAACCGACGGGTTATTTTATAGATTGATATAGATAGATTTTTCTTTGGAACACTGAACTTCATTGCTTGTTCTTTCTCGCAGTTATCGCCAGTGTAGATCTTGGCTTGTAGGATTTGCACTGGTGGGAGACTGTGAAGGGATTCATATGTTCATGAAAAGTTGGTGCTTGTTACTAATCATCATCATCGGATCAACCAAAAGACCATAGACGATCACTTACAAGCCATATGTCGTCATTTTGGAGGCAATTTGCCGGCATTCACCACGCTTGGCAAATGGGTTGGTGAGCGCAGAAAGAAGGCTGTAGTTCCACAGAAGTGATGCTGCTACCCATCCCTCTGGTTTAGAGTCCCATAGTTGCCTTTGACGATATCCACGGGAAGACATCGAGTGGTGCGTTTTTTTTTCGTTGCCCCACACTAAGATTTCTCCTGTGTCGCGGGTGCGTTTACAGACACAAATTCCACACACAATACACCCAGACCTGAAACAACTACCTGCAGGTCATACAAATATTTGTTCCGTGCGGGAACCGAACCCGCGACCCGGTGCGCAGCAGCCGACTGTATCAGCCACTGCACCAACCGTGCCCTAAATTCTTAATCGGGAACCCATACAGGAAGTAAGTACCAACGGCGTTCACATAGTTATAACTTGATTCAATACAACTTGAACATATGTAAAGCTATAACATATTGTAGAGGCTTCCAATGAAACTTTATGACATACTAAAACTCAACTCTTATAGCTCTTCCGCCGTTGTTCGGTTTTTATGACTTAGAACCAATATATTTCGTAACAAAAACATGAATATTTTTGGCTAAATGTTAAAGTTGTCGAATTTGATACAGTTCAAGAATAATACCAATAATCATAACAGCGACTAGTGTGACTCATGAGTCTTTTGTGAACTCTTGCATCATGTGCAAGAGTTCAGAAAAGTGCCTGGGGCGGGCTCAGTACAATCACCTCTTCTTCAATAGAGTGACCGCTTTACAGACATCTCCTCCGGAATGTGCCTAAAGGCATGGCACCAATGGCCAGCTGGAAATGGAGATTTATGACCACTCTGGTGGCTTTAGCTGATAGGAAGATGCTGCTCCGCCCTTCCCCGGGGTGGAGGATGTACCTGGTGTATTTCTTCCGGGTTAAATTAAAGAAAGGTATTCGCCGCCAAGCAGCAGTGCTTAAACATTATTATATTGATGTGAATATAACTACCCCATCTCAACCCGTGGGTCTCGCAAAAGGCGACTATGGAAAATCCGGACAGCAGCGTCCTTCGAGTACAGTGTTATAACTTATCGCCAACCCGTCCGCCTAGTGTGGTAATTATGGCAAAATCCCCAATAAGCACACAATATAAACCATACCGGTGACTATCTTTGGGGGAGGCTTCTCTCTAGCAGTGTATGTTTTTAGGCTGAAATGATGATAATCAGGTAGGTAGTAAAATTATTGGACAAAAGAAACGAAATAATAACTTAAGTCTCCAAGCAATGAGCGCAGTGTGGTGTCGCCGAGGGTAGTTCTGGATACATACAATCCCAATACGCCACTAGAACTTCATTACAATATATTCGAATGTCCCAAAATTATAATATATCTGTCCCTCCCAGCCCGTCGGTACTAATACGACTCATAAGTTCGAAAACTTGAAATGAATTTGAATATCAAAGTGTCCTCCAGGACATTATCATTTTTCCAATATAAGCGTGTACTTGCAGAGAATCCTACTAACATTATAAATCTGGAAGTTTATGAAGACGTTTGGATGTTTGTGACATAAACACGCTGAAATAGCTCAACAGATTTGGTTGAAATTTGGCACACAGATAAACCATAACTTGAATTCAAATATGGGCTACTTTTAATCTCGGGAAAATAAACAGTTCCCGAGGGATGCGCGACAAATCTTTCTGTGATAAACTCAATTATAGGCGGGTGTAGCCGCGGGCAAAGTCTAGTATTTAAATACATTTTTATCGGTCGTATCCGACGTGCTGGAAATTTGAGACGGTTTGGGGATGTCATATTTTAATTTATTTTGGTTTGTAACGTAATAATGTACTGCCTACTTATTATTTTGCTACAGGCAACTTTTCACAAAATTCAGAACACTGTAGCTGCTTGGTGTACGCCCATTGTTTGCCTGAAAACCAAATTGCAATGAGAGCGGTTTCAAGAAAACTGTAGCTAGTTTAATTACTGGGTTAAGCCAGACTAAATAATAACTCATATCTCAAGGTGACGAGGGAAGAGTGGTGCCACGTCTTGCCACTGACCACCTGAAGCTTCTTGGCGTTGCTCTCCCATCTATCCTCAACTTTGGCTCCTACATCGAGTCAAAATCCCAACTGGCTGCAAAAGAGCTTAGCATTCTATCGAAGGTGAGAGGATATCACACACCTTATTTTTGGGTTTCTCGCATACATTTCTGGGAAATGTGGTTGCTTAACCGGTCATTTCTGGCGAAGCCAAAAGAGGCCTCCAGCTAGGCTTAAATTTAATATTAAAAACTACGCAACTTTCGCTAAGGGCGCCCCCTGCGGGACACGGACCTCGGCTTAGGGCGTTGCTGGGGTTAACAAGCTATTGTTTTGGGGACAGCTGGATCGGTATTATTTAAAATGTATTAAGGGACATTTAAAGCTATAGGCTCGGCACGGGCCGGCGCGAGCAAGAGACGGGAGGGAGAGGTGCTAACTTGAACGGGAAGGTGACGCGGCCATAGGCCTCCGCGACGTCGGTGAGGCGGGCATCCTCGGCGGCGAGGGCGGTACAACGGTCGGGTGTCAAGTGAATGAGACACCGCGAGTCTCTTTATGTAATCTAACGTGATGTTATCGTCTGGATCGACCAGAACGTGCCTCGGGCGGCGTACACTGCTGATACGGGTATCACACACCGGAACAGCCGCTCAATTTATACCAAGCGCAAGTTCGTGTTTGGAATAGTGCTCTCACAGTACCGCCCCCAAAAGACAACCAGACGAACGGCATTGTGCCACCGTTATATCGTGGGTGTTCCTTTCATACGCGCGAAACGTTTTGCTTCCACATTTTTCTCCATTTGTCTGTCCAGGCTCCAGGTCCTCGTAAGATCACACTAGAGCTTGGTGTAAATCCTAGCCATCTATACAAATAAATAAAATTGAAGTGTCTGTTGGTAATGTCAAAATAACAGCTTTTTACTAAATGCATATGAAAGTATATACAGTACCTATAACAAAAAAACAATTTTTACATTTTTTGTCTGTCTGTCTGTCTGTCTGTTTGTTCCGGGTAATCTCCGAAACGGCTGGACCCATTTTGACGGGACTTTCACTGGCAGATAGCTGACGTTATAAGGAATAACTTAGGCTACTTTTATTTTAGAAAAATAATTAGGGTTCCGCGCGAAAACAATAAAACCCTTGAAATCCAACATATATATTCTATGTCAAGTGTCTATGTCAAAGTACTCTAAATTTCTTTTAAATTAAACGCGGGTGAAACCGCGGGTCCCAGCTAGTTTAAAATAAAAACATAATTTTGAATTTTGTAAGTGAGAATGTCTTGGACGATAAGTATTAAATTCCGGCTGGAGACAGCAAGTTAGTCGGTTGTGTAATTAATGTATTAGCTTTCAAACAGTAAAGATTATAAAATAATAAACCAATTAACTAAATGGAAATCTTGGAGTTTGTTTGCGGGAAGATCTCGCGCCTACTCTATCTAATTGTAAAGCTCGCGCAAGTACCACTAAGGAGTGACCGGTTGAAATAATGATCATAGTAAAGATTAAAAAAAGATAATTTGACCACAGATACATGTCACACAATTATGTTATTTAAAATAATATTATGGAATAAATCTTGGTTTGCTAGTTTTCTTATAGGAACAGTCTAGCATGAAACCTTTATATCGTTATGGGTAAACAAAACGATTCGTTTTTTAATATTCACTCATACACAATTCATTAAATCACTGACAGAAATGTAATATCTGTTATATTACAAGCAAGCCTTACTTTCAACTATAAAACCAACAAAATGCTAAAATAAACATTTTAATATACAATTTTCCTCTAGATATAAGCAGCGCAAAGCATTCCTAATGCATTTTTCGCGTCACGTACAGTACTAACGTATTGGGTGGAGAAATTGCAATGCAGACATGTATAGTTGATTTTAATAGCATTTGCCGACACTGTAAACATAGCGAAGACGTGGAATGGTTTGTTAAACACTTTCCATTTAAACTTGTTCATGCGTGAATGTCCAGTTACAGGACAAGACAAGACAAGACAAAACAAAAATATTTTTATTCATGTAAAACCATATGCAGAAATGAGGAGATTCGTAGAAGAACTGAAGTTGTCGACATAGCTAAAAAGATAAGTAAACTGAAGTGGCAATGGGCAGGGCACATTGCTCGTAGAACTGATGGCCGCTGGGGCACAAAGGTTCTCGAATGGAGACCGCACACCGGAAAACGCAGCGTGGGACGTCCTCCAACGAGGTGGACAGACGACCTGGTGAAGGTCGCTGGGAGTCGTTGAATGAGGGCGGCATGTAATCACTCATTGTGGAAATCTAAGAGGGAGGCCTTTGTTCAGCAGTGGACGTCCTGTGGCCGATATGATGAAAACCATATGCAGGCACTTATTAATAGTCAAGACTTTAGTTGCCGCGTTCCCAGATGTTGATTTCCTATGGATAAGAACGGGCAAGAAACTCCATGGTTACTTTTTTTTTTCAGGAATGGTAAAATTAAATTACTGGAGCATAGGTAACAATTAGGAGTATAATTCGAAAATAGACGAGGTCCGAAATAAGTTAAATAAAACTGCGTGGTATCTTCGTCGCGGTAAAATGTGAAGTGAAGCTCGGACATAGAGCAAGTGTTGCTAACTCTGTCCGCACTTAAAACACAGTTTATTTGTTAAATTAGAACCAAAGATTTACTGTTTAACTTAAACAAGGCAAACTTCAATTATAGTAATAATTACGCTTTAAGGTATAGACTGAAATAATTATGTTTTATTTTCTTTCAAACTGTCTTGTCCTCGACGTTTTCAAAATTATTTTTCTATTAAAACGTGCATGTATTTTTTATGCCTGTTATTTCTGATTTTTTATAATTATAGTACTCTTTGAGACATTGAAGTACTTAGTGACACTGCAGTACAAGATTTTCTGCACTACAGACATGGGACAGACCGTTTTCAGGTTTTTTATGGTTTCTTAACTCTAGTCGTGAGGCTGGCTAACATAGATGATACAATGAGCTCAGGTAACACAAAGCAGGTTAGACAACCTAACAATTAGATGTTAAATAACTGAGCGATCTACAGGATTTCTACATGGATTCTTTGATCCTAAATCTTTTGATAGGCTTACGCGAATCGCTTACGCTTTAAAGAATTTTAATCTAAAATCTAATGGGACACCAACCGGGGACTCTCCATAGCTGCACTATAAAATAAAGTCACGGATTGTCCACGGTGGTGTAAGGTATAGTCATACAATATGAGATGGAAACTATAACGATAAGGTTTATTCCAATGGGTGTTACATGGAATAAAAAGACTAATAAATAGGGGAACAACGGCGTTTGCCTTTCAACCTCGAATGTGAAATTCTGTGGCATTTATAGACCGTCGGTAAACATGTGACCGGCCTATAGTTTTTGGGCTCCGCTGCACTACCTGACTTGTGGAGCAGATGGGTAACTCCTGTCGTAAACAACCCTGGCAGCGACCCAGCCTCTAAGACTGACTGAAACTGGGATGCCAAGTAAAATCACAAAATATTTAATTTGTTTACTACTTATCTACTTTAAACAATATTCCCAAGATGTTTACCGCAAAAGTATCATAAATTATTATAAGGAAAAACAAATGTTTTCATTTTACTTTGTAAGAAACATAAATTTCGATAAGATCTCGCTTAAACAAATTTCGCCCTCATAAATATTGCCATATTTTTTAAAAGAAATTTTTGTTTACCTCAAGCGAACAGCAACTGAGTAATGGATATTTTTAAGTGGAGAAGGGACTTCGTGGACTTTCTTCATCCTGTACAAGCCAAAGGTGTGTGCAGGACTAAAAATACCACGGTTTTCTTTCAATCTACCCCTCACTGGGGATGTGGAATCACTCATGAATTCACCACACCCCCGGCAGGTTTTCATTAGCCACTGGTGGTAGGTCTTATAAAGCAAGAGTCCATCTCATCATTTATATCGGCCATTTATACGTCCACTGCTGAACAAAGGCCTCCCGCATAGATTTTCACAACGGTGTCATCATTTTGGGGGGTCATTGCCAATACTCACCACGCTTGGCAGGCGGGTTGGTGAGCGCAGAATGGCTACCGTTTCACAGAAGGGACGCTGCTGCCCAAACCTGCCTGCAAACCAGAGGGTTTAGATTCCCTTAGTCGCCTTTTACGACATCCATGGGAGGAGATGGAGTGGTGCTATATTCTTACAAATGGAAAGCACACGGTATTCGTGTATTAACCGCCGCTAATTACTAAACTGATTGTTTTCACTTTTTTTTTTTTTTTTACATTTCCGGGAAATGTGGTTGCTTAACCGGTCATTTGCTGGCAAAGCCAAAAGAGGCCTCCAGCCAGGCTTAAATTAAATATTAAAAACTAAGCAACTTTCGCTAAGGGCGCCCCCTGCGGGACACGGACCTCGGCTTAGGGCGTTGCTGGGGATATCAAGCTATTGTTTTGGGGACAGCTGGATCGGTATTATTTAAATTGTATTAGGGCACATTTAAAGCTACAGGCTCGGCACGGGCCGGCGCGAGCAAGAGCCGGGAGGGAGAAGTGCTAACTTGAACGGGAAGGTGACGCGGCGATAGGCCTCCGCGACGTCGGTGAGGCGGGCATCCTCGGCGGCGAGGGCGGTACAACGGTCGGGAATTGTTTTCACGGTTCCCCACGAAGTTTATATAGTCGAGGCACAATTTTAAAAAGCGTGATTCAAACAAATCGTTACAATGTCGACTAAATTCAATGCTAAATGAACTGCACCACGAGTACCTATCTAACACAAAGCAATTCAACATATACAAAAAGTGAAATAAATATCACGCGGAATGGAAGCGGACGTTAGATCGTAGAAGTTGGTGAACAATTTTCTTTCACTGCAGTGATATATTGAATGTTCCGGCCCGGACGCGAACCGGATGGGAAGCTCTTTCTCAACTGCAAGATTTTGCTTTATATTTTTCTTTCAAATTATTGGTTTTTGTTTCGTAAACGTACGTAGCTGTTGGGATTTTTAAAAGGGGAATAATAAAGAAAATGGATGTTTGAAATATTATGTCTTTTTATTTAATAAATAGCTGGGACCCGCGGTTTCACCCGCGTTTAATTTAAAAGAAATATAGAGTACTTCGACATGGACACTTGACATAGAATATATATATCGGATATAAAGGGTTTGTCCGTGTGGTGTCCGGATTAAGAATATAGCACCACTCCGTCTCCTCCCGTGGAGGTCGTAAAAGTCGACTAAGGGACTCTTAACCAAAGGGATGGGCAGCAGCGTCCCTTTGCTGAACAGAAGCATTACTGCGCTCACCAACACGCCTGCCAAGCGTGGTGAGTATCGGCAAATTCCCCCCAAAATGACGACACGACTAATGCACCGGCCCCCAGTTCCCGGCAGCCCCGCTATTCCTGGTCATGGTAGCAGCCACGGTAATGGCGGGGCAGGGGGTGCTAAGAATCACCGGACGGGATCCGGCTACCACTCTAAACGAAAACTGGCCCTGGTAACGTATAACACACGCACACTGAGGGCAGACGAAAAGATTGTTGAGCTGGAAGAAGAAATAGATAAGTTGCACTGGGATATCATGGGTCTATCAGAAGTCCGAAGAGAGGGCGAGGACACGATAACCCTGAAATCTGGCAACTTATTCTACTACCGGGAAGGCGAACATCTGTCTCAAGGTGGTGTCGGGTTTCTCGTCCGCAGGTCCCTCATTAACAGCATAGTGGCTATCGAAAGTGTGTCGAGCAGGGTAGCGTACCTTATACTCAGAATATCCAAGAGGTATTCGTTGAAGGTCATACAGGTCTACGCACCGACCTCGACACACCCAGATGATGAAGTAGAGAGTATGTATGAGGACGTAAGTAGGGCCATACATACCTCGAAGACACACTTCACTGTTGTGATGGGGGACTTCAACGCGAAGCTGGGCACTCGATGCGATGGTGAGTTGAGAGTGGGGCAATTTGGATATGGGCAACGGAACCCCAGGGGACAGAGGCTGGCCGACTTTTTGGAAAAGGAGGGACTCTTCGTGATGAACTCCTTTTTCCAAAAGCCGCCTCACAGGAAATGGACCTGGATGAGTCCCGATGGTTCCACGAGGAATGAGATTGACTTCATCATGACCAATAGGAGGCAAATATTCAATGATGTCTCTGTGATCCACAGGGTGAAAACCGGTAGTGATCACCGAATGGTAAGAGGCACATTGAATATTAATCTCAAAGTTGAGAGGTCTCGTCTGATGAGGTCTACGCTCCGGCCCTCTAGTGCTCATATCCAAAACCCCGAGAGCTTTCAACTCGAACTCCAAAACCGCTTCGAGTGCCTAGAACATTGCGTATCTGTGGACGATTTAAATGGTAGGTTTGTAGAAACTGTCCAAACGGTTGGGTCTAAGTTCTTTAAGGCCCACCGTAAAGGTAGACCAAAAAAGTTCTCCGATCACACTCTCGACCTCATGGCAGAAAGACGCGCCATGACGCTGCAGTCCTCCGGTGATGCTGAAGCATACCGACTGCTCAATAGACGGATATGGAAGTCCTTGCGTCACGATATCCGCACCTTTAACACCAACGGTGTTAAAGAGGCGATTGAGCGGAATCAAGGCTCCAAAGTGTTCGCAAGAGACAAGTCTATTGGGCAAAGTCGTATTATGAAGCTGAAGACCGAGGACGGCAGTGTAGCGTCGACTAAGCCAGAGGTTTTGAGAGAGATTGAGAAGTTCTACCGGCAGTTATACACCTCGGTAAGTATACCTACCATTGGCTCTGACAAAGACCCGCGAGCCAAACTAACCCGACACTATACCGAGGATATCCCGGACATCAGCCTGTACGAGATTAGGATGGCCTTGAAACAGCTTAAAAATAACAAGGCGCCGGGTGGAGACGGAATTACGACAGAGCTTCTGAAAGCGGGTGGCACACCGGTACTTAAAGTCCTTCAGAAGCTATTCAATTCCGTCTTACTCGAGGGCACAACGCCGGAAGCGTGGAACAGAGGTGAGGTGGTGCTCTTCTTCAAAAAGGGTGATAACACCCTATTGAAGAATTATAGACCCATCTCACTTCTGAGCCATGTTTATAAGCTGTTCTCAAGGGTCATCACAAATCGTCTCGAGCGCAGGTTTGATGACTTCCAGCCTCCCGAACAAGCCGGTTTCCGAAAAGGTTTCAGTACCATAGACCACATCCATACGCTGCGGCAGGTTATACAGAAGACCGAGGAGTATAATCTGCCACTATGCTTGGCGTTTGTGGACTATGAGAAAGCCTTCGATTCGATCGAAACCTGGGCAGTGCTGCAGTCTCTGCAGCGGTGCCAGATTGACTATCGGTACATTGAAGTGTTGAAGTGCTTATACAGAAACGCCACCATGTCGGTCCGAGTACATGAACAGAGCACGGGGGCAATTCCATTGCAGAGAGGTGTGAGACAGGGGGACGTCATTTCCCCGAAACTGTTCACCGCTGCAATGGAGGATGCCTTCAAGCTACTGGAGTGGAAAGGATTCGGCATTAACATCAATGGCGAGTATATCACTCACCTTCGATTTGCCGATGACATCGTAGTCATGGCAGAATCGCTGCAAGAGCTCAGCACAATGCTCGATGATCTCAACAGAGTTTCCCAACAGGTGGGCCTTAAGATGAACATGGGCAAGACAAAAGTCATGTCAAATGCCCATGTCGTGCCCATCCCAATATCCGTTGGGAGCTCTGTTCTCGAAGTTGTTGACGAGTATGTCTACCTAGGACAAACTGTCCAGTTAGGTAGGTCCAACTTCGAGAAAGAGGTCAATCGTCGAATCCGACTCGGCTGGGCAGCGTTCGGGAAACTTCGCAACGTCTTTTCGTCAACAATACCGCAATGCCTCAAGACGCAAGTCTTTAACCAGTGTGTGTTACCAGTGATGACATATGGAACAGAGACGTGGTCACTCACAATGGGCCTCATAAGAAAGCTCAAGGTCACTCAGCGAGCTATGGAGAGAGCTATGCTTGGTATTTCTCTACGAGATCGAATCAGAAATGAGGAGATCCGTAGAAGAACTAAAGTTGTCGACATAGCTGAAAGGATTAGTAAACTGAAGTGGCAATGGGCAGGGCACATTGCTCGTAGAACTGATGGCCGTTGGGGCACAAAGGTTCTCGAATGGAGACCGCGCACCGGAAAACGCAGCGTGGGACGACCTCCAACGAGGTGGACAGACGACCTGGTGAAGGTCGCTGGGAGTCGTTGGATGAGAGCGGCATGTGACCGCTCGTTGTGGAAATCTAAGGGGGAGGCCTTTGTTCAGCAGTGGACGTCCTGTGGCTGATATGATGATGATGATGATGAAAGGGTTTTTTCTTGCGCAGAACCCTAATTATTTTTCTAAAATAAAAGCAGCCTAAGTTATTCCTTATAACATCAGCTAACTGCCAGTGAACGTCCCGTCAAAATCGGTCCAGGCTTTTCGGAGGTTACCCGGAACAAACAGACATACAAAAAAAAATCGTTTATTTGTTATATGTATTCATATGCATTTAATAAAAAGCTATTATTTTGACATTACAAACAGACACTTCTATTTTATCAGAAATTACACAGCAATAATTGCCCTCTCACAATAACCCCTTATAAACTTCTCAAGAACACTGAAGTGATGAAGACTGATATTCCACACGGCATAGCTGGAAAATGGGCCAAGTATCCTTAATTTCGGCCGAATAAAGTCCACTGCTGGACACAGGCCTCCCCCAAATATCACTACAACGACCGATATGGGTGTGTTGTGTGCTCATTGGGGGGTCTTGCCATAATCGCCACGCTTGGCAGACGGGTTGGCGATCGCAGTTGAGTTGTTAATGTACTCGAAGGACGCTGCTGCCCATCCTCCGGTTTATCCCTTAGTCGACTTTTACGACACCCGCGGGATGAAATGGGGTGGTGGCATTCTGAGCCGGCACCACACAGCCAAGTATAAAATATACAAACTAAATACCACTTAAAATGATTTGCGAACAAGATTCAAAGTTTGTTGTGTAGACAACGCTTGGCCTCTATGTGTAGTGGCGCTAAGTGCCTCTTCCCGTGGGCGTCTTAACTTTGGGATTAGCCGGAATATGGGCAGCAACGCCCTTCGAGTACATTTACAGCTAATATGTGCTCGCCGACCCGCCAAGCGTGGCGATTATAGCAAAACCACCACTCAGTACAAGCTCAAACTTAGATCAGTCATTGTGGGAATCTTTTGGGGAGGCGTATGTCCAGCAGTGGAGGTCTTTTGGCTGAAATTATGATTATGATGAACGATTATCGGTAATTTTCAAAAATTCAAGCAATAACCAAACGGGCCCTTGTTCGTGGCACATATGTTCCACGCGTATCCCTCCTATGCTTAACCGAGAGGAGAAACAACGCGCTATCCGACAGAACGGAGTATACCCCGGCGGACTGGAGCTGCCAGGGTTAAGATCTCGGGTCGGACCGTATCTTGCCTCAATAAAATTTGACGGTACGGTTGGTGCAGTGGCTGATACAGTCGGCTGCTGCGCTCCGGGTGCGTGGGTTCGATTCCCGCACGGAACAAATATTTGTATGATCTGCAGGTAGTTGTTCCGGGTATGGGTGTATTGTTTGTGGAATTCATAAAAAAATACAGCCAAAAGAGGTCCACTGCTGGACAAAGACCTCCCCTATAAACCACCCGTCATATTCATACCTGTGTTATCATCTCGTGGGAAATTCGCCAGTACTCACCACACTTAGCAGGCGGGTTGGTGAGCGCAGTATGGCTACTGTTCTACAGAACGGCTGGTGTCCATCTCTCTGGTTTAGAGTCCCTTAGTCCTTTTACGACATCCACGGAAGGAGATGGAGTGGTGCCACACTCTTAATCCGGACACCACACGGATACTATTACCTTACCTGCTCTTGTAAAGCAGTTACTAGTGTGTTGTTACTTATCGCAGACCCACATTAATAAGATATGTATCTAAAGTATTTAATCGCTACCCATATTTCTTCACCTTTCAATATGAAGCCAACATATTATCAATACTGAAATACAAAAGACCGTAGGTTAATAACTCTAATGAATTGGATGATAAGAGGGATCAAGAGGAAAAGAATATATTGATATTTATTATGAAAAGTTAACATATATTACAATTAAAAGTTATATAACGGTCCTTACATAGAGTTGTAAAAGTTCTTGGTATACTACTGTGAGACCAGTAACTTCTGTACGAACCATGACACAAGTCTTTTGGCCACGGTTCTAATCTAACTAACAATTAAAGACAAAAAACCTTCTTAAAATATCAGCTGAGTCCGCAAACCCACACTCTCAATTTTGTACGTCACCTCGTGGATACTTTATTGTATGTATTTTACATAAAATAAACTAGGTTTACGGGTTCAACGATTAAATAGGAATGGGCAAAAGAAAGACAGGTCCTCAATCAAATCAAAAGCCTACATAACTAACACTCAGCCGCGGTTATACATACGGGCCAACCAAAGAGGTCTCATTATCCTCATTGTATCTTTCAATATCACCGACATTATTTATTACTCTTTCGCAGGATTTTTTTATCACCGGGCCTTTCGACCTGTCGGATGTCGCCGTCCGCTGGAACCGATATTAACGGTAGGACTATAGATATTTTTGTTGAGGTTAGAATATTCTGAAGGTTGGATTGATTCGCACTGGCTTCTGGACGATGTAAGTCGAAGTCGCCTAGTACCATCAAAATTATTTTAAAAGCTTATCTGTAGAACATTTTTCATCTTTAGATCGATTTTTACCGACTTCAAAAAGGAGGAGGTTCTCAATTCGATACGTATTTTTTTATGTATGTACACCGATTACTCCGAGATTTGTGGACCGATTTGAGCGATTCTTTTTTTAATAGGTGTAGAATGTTTTCGAATGGCTCCCATATAAATTTAATTACATTGAATTGAGGAGTTTTTTAACCAGCTTCAATAAACAGGTTTAATTTGACTGCGCTTACCTAGATGATGTCTTAATATTTCTTAATAATTTCTTTTCTTAATAGTTTCGATTCTTAGAATTATTTTTAGTGTTAGATACGGATACCAAATTGGGAATAGTTCTTACATTTATTTGCACTAAAAAGAAACAAATAAAACTTTTTAACAAAAAAAATACCGACTTTAAAATTCTATAGGATATTAAAATTACTAAAAAGAAAAAGATAACTTTATTTATGAAGTCGGGCAGGGCCCATAAATATAACTCGTTGGTCTGCATGAAACATGGTTGGGGCATACCTGGCCCCGCCCGTAGTAATTTTAATATCCTATAGAATTTTGCAGTCAGTTTTTTTTTGTTAAGAAGTTTTGTATAGTATCAAACATCGTTCGGTAAATATCTGCTCAACGAGATACACCCAATGATCATTACAGTGTTACAGTGAGTGGTTATAGATTATATTCGCCATCCAAATAGGAGCCATAATGACTACGCTTGGCAGGTGGATTGGTGATCGCAGTATGTTCTTAGCAAACGAGAGGATGCTGCTGCTTATCCTCTCAATATCAACCTTTAATCCCCATGGGCGAAGAGGGGTTGTTAGTTTTTGTACACAATGTTCGATAGCACCAAATCGACCATATAGTATTTTATATAAACAGGATTTTTTGCCTCCTAACCAATAAATACAGTCTATTGAAGTCCTGATGCAAATGTTGCAATTATAGTTACAGTATAGACTAGTTCATTGATCGAGTCATCAAAACACAGTCATTTAATTTAGTTCTGTTTAATTTGTCGTTAAACGCCCGCTTCGATAGGCGTAATTAAAATATTGCGACTTTTTTCTTAAATTCAAATAAACAGAAAAGTATATCCTATTTGACGACATACTCTACCTCTATGCCAAATTTCATTAAAATCTAGCGTTGAGCATGAAGGAGCTTCAAACATTCAGACATACAAACTTTCACATTTATAGGAATGGTAAGAAAGATGTCATTACTAAAATGGCGAAAATTCATGGCAATGATCCCGAGCAGTCCATGAGACGCGTAGTCTTAATTATTTAATATTTTTGAAACTTTTACCATTGAGGTTATAACTCGCTTATTCTTGGCCAGAAATTACACAACAATAACTGCCCCCTCACAATAACTCTTTATTCAGTTCTCAAGAACACTGAAATGATGAACTGACCTATTCCACACGGCATAGCTAGAAAATGGGTCAAGTATAAAATATACAAACTAAATACCCCTTAAAATGATTTGCGAACAAGATTCAAAGTCGGTTTGATGAAATTCAGTTTTCAGACTTGGCTCGAGTTTCCTAGCAAACTTTGACGAGTGTAAGGCGAACTTGTTTTCTTATAATACTCAACGCTTTGTTGATCTAGTTGAACGAGTTACGGTGGTGGGAAGATATTTTTTATTCACATAATGTGTAAATTGGTGGCTTTGAGGTTTACGGGCTTGGTTCTTAGGCACAGGTTAAGGGTTCAAGTGCGCCTCCAGGGACGGTTGATAGGGTGAAGTGGCTGGCTTAGCGGAGCGCACTCGAGAACTGGCGAAAGCGCCTTAGGTTGCGGTTAACGACCAAGCGCATCTTACCGTCCTGCCGCTGTTCGAAGCCTTGCCCAAAAGGAGCGAGCGCGTCAGCAAAGTCAAAGTTAAAGTTTTTATTTCATATAGGGCCTAATAGGCACTTAAGAAAAGTCGAAAGTTAATGTGCACGGTTCGGAAAAGTTGATCTTATAGAGAAGAAGCCGGCAAGAAACTCCATAGACACTCTTTTAAAAAAAGTGATATAACAATTTAACCTAACGCTTGATGCAGGTATTTACTGGTCACAATTGTTTTGGTGCATACCTGCACAGGATAGGACGAGAGGTCATGGCACAATACCACCAATATCGAAGCGACCAGGATACCGCAGAGCACATGCTTGAGGCGGGCTATGCTTTGGCTCCCGAGTGACGGATCCTGGTCGATCGGATCGGGCAAAAAAGTTCATCAAGAGGATGTGCATGACAAATTTTCACCGGGCGATCAATGACAAGAAAAATGGTTTCAGCTGGTCATCACTACATACCTTGTTACTATATGAAAGCACCTGTACAGATAGCTTCAACTTTTGTCTATAACAATTCAGCTAGTGGATACCAGATACGGTTGGTCTCGACAATCCGACTGCAGTTCGGTTTACCTGGAAACCTTGGGCCAAAGAAAATGTGTTATTTCGGTCTCGTGCAAAATGATAATGAAAATATACTATTAGCAAAATAAAGTATATGAATAAAATAGTGCTGTACGAGGCCAAAAAAGGTCCCTATCTCATATGCTGTATATGCTGCAACAGTTTCTGCTGTAGCGCTGATTTTCTGATAGGGCCTGCTATGTTGATACCACGGGCAGTTACAACATAATATTATCAAGTATATACTTATTAATAATTAGGAAAAGACACAGAATATTGAAGGGGAATATAGATAGTAAGTAGGATGAAAAATGTATACATGTAGGGACTACATATATGTCCTAAGGAACCCTATTATATAAGAGTGAGCAAGCCACCTATACGATTCAGCTAAAAAGTAATACCTATCATCGCCTGCAGTTATACTTATGCTCGTTTCTTTTTAGCCTAAGTAAAATAATAACTAAATAGGATACGAATGGAAAGATAGATATAAATTAAGTTAGTTTCGTATATGTTTATAATTGTAATGTAACGAAAACTTAAACTTGAAACTTAACGTTAAATTTTTGCCATGAACAGATTTTTGTTACAGACAAAGTAATTTAGAATTACATTTATATATATTTACATATATATTTATTTACAGAATAAGTAATATTTGATAATGTGAAATATCATATTGCGAATTAAAACATAAAGTTATAAATCAGTGATTAGTAGTATATTATATGCAAATTTGTCAAGTATGTAGGTGCTCATAATAGAAGTGTCATCAGATTCTGTAATGTAAACCTGTGGGAGACACTTATGTAATGTGATCATTCTGTTATTACAAGTTGTCACCACCGAGCACATACTTGTAACTATTGAGTCATGTTGTTATGAAATAGTGATAATAATAATGATATGATAATAATGAAACTTTAGTTGTAGCATATATATATTTTTTTAGAAGAGGGGGAATGATGTAGGGACTACATATATATCCTAAGGAACCCTATTATTATAACTGCAACATTGTACATTTGTATCGCCCATCGCCTCACCAGTCACGGTGTTGGCGGGATGTAAGAGAGTCGCGTGTATCTGTATGTAAATGTGTAATTGATAATTCATTATATAAATAGTTAACGAGAGTGAATTTTATTTGAGGAGTCAACCCCAACACCGTGCCTCAACATACATATTTAGTAAGTTTATATAGATACGAGTAGGATCGCATCAAGTAAAAATCGACTAAGAGTCAAAGGTTTACTCTGTGCACCTTTCCAATAGCCGTCAGCATTGTTGTGTGTCCGTATTATTAGCTGTTTACATTAAACAATCTATCTCCTAGCCTACTAACTGGTGTATTGGGCAGCCAGCTAACCTAAAAAAAGTTTACAGTGTCCTTAAACCCCTTTACTTCAACCTTCTAATACCCTTCATCTTCACCACCTACTTTTCTACGTAAACAAATATTCAAAATTATTTATGAAGTTTATTCTGAAAACTATACGCCAAGTAATTCCAATCTACCCTTCAGGGATTCAGTCTTATTAATCAGTAAGTAAAACAACGTTTTTCAACGCTCTACGAGCTTTAATACCGTTTACAAATAAACGGTATTAAAGCCTTAGGGACATCCTTATCGCTACAGAATTCAGATGTCAAGTTGTCGTGCATAATAGCCAATTAGTACCTAACGTAAATGATGTCCGGATTTGATAACAATACTCTCTGTGGTCAGAATATTGTTCAAGTTAATAGTGCTGTTTATTTTCGGATGACGGGGTAATTTAATTTGTAAACATATAACAATACTACAATACACAAATATGGTTGAATATATGACATGTATATTCAACCATAATTCAATTCAATTCAACAATATACAACATAAAACAATAAATAAATACGAGTAGTACCAAGGCATCGAAGTACTTCCACTAGGGCTTCCACTGACAACAGTTTAATTGAAATCGGGCCAAACATTCCCTCGTCACCCGCGGACAAATAGACAAAAGAAAACTCCAAAATGTAATAAAGTAATCAATAAACATTACATTCGAATAGTTTTGTGTCATGATTCATCTCAACTAAGTAGAACCTATGATACAGCCTGATTGATAGATACGAGTAGTATCGTATCATATCCTACACAAAGTGAGTTCAAGATAGACTAGTCGTGACGCACGCAGTCGCCAGCAAAGAATTGTAAGAGTTTTTATTTTGCATTATTAATATAGGAAAATATCGCCCACTTAACTTAAAATATGTAAAAACAAACTATTTTAATTCTTTTTTAATTGAACAGTTTTTGAAGTCATGCTGTTGAAGTAAAATTGTTTGAAGCCGAGTTAAAAAATTTGTCTGTGCTGCATAATCTGCTGGGAAATTAGTCTGCAAAGATGCTACCAATCTAGAAAATAAAGAAAGAAAATAATTTATTTGGCGCAAACTCAGGACACTCACAAATTAAATACGTAAAAAAACGCTTCTTAAAATTATTACCTAATTAAGCTGCTATGTGCCCAACAGCTGAGCCAAATAGGTTCAATTCAGCACTATGTCAGACAGCTAGTGCCTGACGCTGATTTTCAACTGAACTTGTTATAGGTAGGCCGTGACGGATGTAAACCAGTTCTATCTACTTATGTCAGCTGCCAAAGCTTAGTATACAGATTATAGATATAATAGGTCTTTACCTATGAAATTTCCGTTCTGTAGTACAGGCCATTTAAAATAAAAATAAATGTTGTTTGGCTAAGAATTCTAATTTCAAATGAATTTTATTTTATATCCATGGTTTTCATTATTCAAAATCAGTGTTATGTGTATTGATTATTGTGAAGATTTCATCACGTTTGAATCTATTTCGGCGTCATGGATACGTTGAAAATGCGAGTAATTATGGAATGTGAGTACCGTCGTGGCTGCAGCGCGACACTAGCGGCATGCAACATGAACTCCGTTTACGGAGCGAATACTACAAACGAACATACAAATTGGTTTCGTTTTCGTTCTGGTTTCGGCATGAAAAATGAACCCCGTGGTCGTCCGACAACTTTAGTCGCCAATGACGAATTCCTTTCGAATATCACGCCATCACAGTATTTGGCCAATTCAAACATATCAGCATCATCATATCGGCCATTTATACGTCCACTGCTGAACACAGGCCTCCCCCATAGATTTTCACAACTGGGTCATCATTTTGGGGGGTGTTTGCCAATACTCACCACGCTTGGCGGGTGGGTTGGTGAGCGCAGTATGGCTACAGTTTCACAGAAGGAACGCTGCTGTCCAACCCTCTGGTTTAGAATCCCTTAGTCGCCTTTTACGACATCCACGGGAGGAGATGGAGTGGTGCTATATTCTTAATCCTGACACGGAAAAATTCAAACATATAAAATTGTATTATTTGACATAAAACATAGTAAATCACAACAGCAAATGTATAGTGGCTATGACTGGTCTTTTGATAAAAATCTATTGCGGCTTTCACAGTCACAGTATAACACGTGGTCACAAGTTGAATCCTTAGAAGGATAAAACGTGAGATAAAAATATCCTCAAAACAATGCGGATCTAATATTTTTCCAATTTAACGGCAGCATTGGGAGCAATAAAAATGAAATAGAATCAGTTGGCTATATTTTAATTTAGTTTTATGTTCTGAGAATGAGATTGGAAAAATTGGGAAATGATTTAAGAGAACGGGTTTACTGAAGGGAATTATGGAAGAAGCAAAGTTACAGCTTCAAGATAAGATAAGATAAAAATTATCTTACTCTTAAAACTGATAAGACAATAAGGTCGTGGTTGTAGCATCATCATCGTTTCAGCCGAAAAACGTCCACTGCTGGGCAGAAGCCTCCCCCAGACTGCCACAACGTCCGGCACGGGTTTGTGCTGTGTGCTCGGGGGTTTTGGCAGACGGCTTGGCGATCGCAGTTAGGTTATAAATGAATGAGTATGTATGTATAAGTATCGATATATATATATACATGAAACAAGTCATCTGCTTGTTTGAAAATTGTGAAATTCACGCTATTCAAATCCAATAATCTTGAAATAGGATATCCCAATCTATATTAAATAAATAAAATTGAAGTGTCTGTTTGTAATGTCGAAATAACAGCTTTTTACTGAATGCATATAAAATTATATACGGTACATGTAACAAAAAACAGTTTTTAAAATTTTTGTCTGTCTGTCTGTCCGTCTGTCTGTCTGTTTGTTCCGGGTCATCTCTGAAACGGCTGGACTGATTTCGACGGGACTTTCACTGGCAGATAGCTGATGTTATAAGGAATAACTTAAGCTACTTTTATTTTAGAAAGATCCTTAGGGTTCCGCGCAAAAAATAAAAACCTTGAAATCCAATACATATATATTCTATGTCAAGTGTCTATGTCGAAGTACTCTAAATTTCTTTTAAATTAAACGCGGGTGAAACCGCGGGTCCCAGCTAGTAAATAAATAAAATTGAAGTGTCTGTTTGTAATGTCAAAATAACAGCTTTCTACTAAATGCATTTGAAAGTATACACGGTACATATAACAAAAAAACAATTTTTACATTTTTTGTCTGTCTGTCTGTCTGTTTGTTCCGGGTAATCTCTGAAACGGCTGAACCGATTTTGACGGGACTTTCACTGGCAGATAGCTGATGTTATAAGGAATAACTTAGGCTACTTTTATTTTCGAAAAATAATTAGGGTTCCGCGCAAGAAAATCAAAACCCTTGAAATCCAATACATATGTTCTATGTCTATGTCGAAGTACTCTAAATTTCTTTTAAATTAAACGCGGGTGAAACCGCGGGTCCCAGCTAGTCTCAAATAATTTTCCAGGCTGTCACAGTCCCGAGATTCATAGCTAGTTATCACATCGTTTCACCCCAAAACTATCAAAACGAGATCACGTTCAGAAAATTCATACAACCCTTTTCGTCCATTATTTTAGAACCTAAAATCCTATTATGTGACCCGATTCCAAAATCAGAATCCAATTTTCACTTAGAATATCACAGTAGTTGTACCAGGCACCCATAATTTGAAGCAAGTTACTAGGTAATATTTCGGAGATTCTGCTTTAGGCTTTGCGAACAAAATTCCAATCATCTGGTCCAGCAGTTTTGGGTCAATTTGCCTAAAACTTGGATGTAGTGTACGGGTCTTGATTAAACATACATTACAGTCTGAAAAGTTAGTTAAGAAAGTTATTGAGGATTATTTCAACGTTGAAATTGTTTCGTATGAGTTTTGTTGCTACTCTGTCTTAGTTTTGGTCGTTTTAAGTTTGTTTTAGATTGTCACTATGTATAGTGTCTAATACATTGTAAGTTATACTTATTTTCGCGCGTTCATTAGAGTAAAATTGGAACTTGCTCGTGCATGCCGAAAATGTAATAGTATGAAGTTCGCTGCCAAAGATATTTGACGAGAGTAAATTTGGGAACTGCGTGCGCATACCGTATGAAGTTAGCCGTGAAAGATAATGAATAGTGAATGTTTATTTTACTAACTGGTAATTGATTTAAAATATATTTGACTCGTGGATATGAGAATTAATACTTTAATATTGGTGCTATATAAAAATAAATCTAATTTAAATTGAATTATGCTCCTTAATACAATATAATAAGACTTATTATTGGTATTTAATATTAAGAATATTGCACTACGTCTCCTTCCGTGGATGTCGTAAAAAGCGACTAAAGGACGTTATACCAGAGGAATGGGCAGCAGCAGCCATTCTGCGCTCACCAACCCACCAACTTGGCAGGCGAAGTGTGCGAGTGCAGTTCTAGCAAATTCTACCCAAAATGACGACACAATTGTGTAAATCGATGAAAGAGGTCTTTGTTCAGCAGTGGACGTCCTTTGGTTGGTATGATGATGATGATCATCATGAATATATTTCTTCAATAATTTTATCGTTTTCCTACTTACTTAAATTATTGGCATCATCAACATTTGCCTGCTCTGGTCCCAAGTTACCTGGGGTCGGTGCAATACGTTTTCTCTTCTATTTTTCTTGAGACGCTCGGTTGAAAAACCACCATGCGGTCACCTATGCATAGACTGATCGGGCCAAGTGTTGCTTAACTTCGCCGATCGTTTACCGATTTGGGACTACAACTGACGCGCCTCAAAACCTAATGCTTCAGAAGCAAGTCCGTAAATCTCTGGACCAGCACGACATATTACATACTACACGATACTTATCAGTGATTCATCATCATCATCATTTCGGCCGAATGAAGTCCACTGCTGGACACAGGCCTCCCCAAAGATCACAACGACCGATATGGGTGTGTTGTAGGCTCATTGGGGGGTTTTGCCATAATCGCCACGCTTGGCAGACGGGTTGGCGATCGCAGTTGAGTTGTTAATGTACTCGAAGGACGCTGCTGCCCATCCTCCGGCCAAACCCTTAGTCGACTTTTACGACACCCACGGGAGGAGATGGGGTGGTGGCATTCTGAGCCGGCACCACACGGCATATATCAGTGATTATGTTAGAGTGATTATGTATAGGTGTAATACAAATAATGTTAGCACCATATTAGTTGTGAAACTAAATTACAATTAAAATCTGCTGATGTTTGATATAGAGTCAAAAATCAAGAATCAAGAGAGAAACTATGTTTATTTTCACAAATCAATCAAGTCATATCAATCATCGCTTGATTTATTAAATATAGTAGTACGATGTGTGGCAGTAATTGATTACTACGTGCCTCTACATTTTAGCATGAGGCGTACAAATACAAATTGATTAAATTCTACAGACGTTATACAAATTATTATATTTCACCTAAATTATAGTCAATAGAAAAGAAAGTTAATTTCAAATTACATATATTTTGGCCGTCTGGTGCCAGCTAAGAATGGCACCTTATCCCATGGGTTTCATTGAAGGCGTCAGAGGATAAGCAGCAGCGTCCTTCAAGCATATTTATAATACGTTTGCGACTGCCAACTCACCTGAGAAGCGTGGTGATTATGGTAAAACCTCCCAGTGAGCATCCAGCACAAAACCAGAATGGTCGTTGTAGTGATCTTTGGGGAGGCCTATGTCCTTGTCTTTTCGCTGAAATAGTATATTTTGGCAGATAAATGATCCTTGATTGAATAATATTTATCAATTTTGATTATTCTTGAAGTTGATGATTACCAAACTAATCTTGTTTAAGTATGAGTTCATCATCATCATATCAGCCACAGGACGTCCACTGCTGAACAAAGGCCTCCCCCTTAGATTTCCACAACGAGCGGTCACATGCCGCTCTCATCCAACGACTCCCAGCGACCTTCACCAGATCGTCTGTCCACCTCGTTGGAGGTCATCCCACGCTGCGTTTTCCGGTGCGCGGTCTCAATTCGAGAACCTTTGTGCCCCAACGGCCATCAGTTCTACGAGCAATGTGCCCTGCCCATTGCCACTTCAGTTTACTAATCCTTTCAGCTATGTCGACAACTTTAGTTCTTCTACGGATCTCCTCATTTCTGATTCGATCTCGATATGCGCTATCTATCGAGTGCGATATGACAGCCCTTTGTACATGTAATTTTATGTATTCGATTTTCTTTTTATTTGTTATGTCTGGTGTACAGTAAAGAGTATTGTATTGTAATGCAAGGATTCAATTTACACCTAAAGTTCTCTTATCAATTTAATTAATTTCGCAGCCTCCCAATGATCATTGCACAGACTGGTCACAGGGGATACTGCCATGATCATCACGCTTAGCTGGCGGATTGGTGATCGTAGCATATTGTTACTTGCACAAGGGAGGATTCTGCTGCTGTCCCACCGGTCTGGGTGTGTTCTGTGCTTATTTGGGGGGCTTTGTTATAATCGCCACGCTTGGCAGGTGGGTTGGCGATCACAGTGGCTTTGTGGGCATAAGATGGGGTGTTGCTGTTCTTAGCCGGCACCAAGGGAAAAGTAATTCAATATGTATTTTTAGGGCTCCGAACGTCCGAAGGAAAAAACGGTGGAACCCTTATGGATCACTCGTATTTCTGTCTCGGTCGGTCACAGCCAATTTGCTCGGAATCTACGGGACTGATTAAGTTGAAACTTGGTACACATATGAATCTCTATAACCCAAACACGACTGTATAACGTTAATGAATGAATTTGGAAAATAGGAGTAACATTTGGATGGGTAGCAGCGTCCTTCGAGTGCATTAACAATTCAAATGCGATCGCCAGCCCGTCTACCAAGCGTGGCGATTATGGCAACACCCCCCAATAAGCACACATCGGCCCATATCGGTCGTTGTGGTGATCTTTGGGGGAGGCCTGTGTCCAGAAGTGGACTTCATTCGGCCGATATGATGAATGATGATTTGGGGTGCAAATGATTAAATGCAATAAATAAGTTTTGCAAACTGTACCGTGTAATAATATATCAAACGCAAGAGCTTGTTGTAAGGGGTTCAAATATATTTTGTTTATAATTTTATTACATTTAGTTTTAAAATTACTTAAGAAAATAGATGAAAATTACCATTCCCCCCGTATCTCCGAAACTACTGAGTTTATAATTTTGAAAAAAAGAATGCATATACTAGTTCTTTACTTATACATTACAGGAAAACCTACAAGAAGTCTATGGTCTTAAAATAACATGGTAAATCTTTCAATATTGTGCCTACAATCTTACATTTGCAGTTATAATGTATGGGAGAACATGCTATTCAACAACATTAAGTTTGTTCTTTGGATAATTATTGGTACAAGACAGCATTCAACAATCGACAATGTGTGCAGCAACTTCGGAACCCTCCCCACTTGAGTTCAACTCGCACTTGTCCGGTTTTTTATTTGTTTATACACACAATAAACTAAATATTTATATCATACAATACGTACGGTCGTCTACGCTCTAAAAATGTAAGTTAACAACGGTGGCACCCAGCCAACTTCATTGTTAAAAATGACGTCATAACAAGAAATAGTTTCAGAAATATCCTCAAACTTTCTATAAATTTTCTATTTCCTTCATCTACGCTAAAATAAATAGAACAGTAGAAACAATGTACAATATATGGAATTGTAATACGCTGTTGAAAAATTACAATCCACAAGGTCACGTTAATTTACACTAACGACAAGGGACTCCAACCAGAGAACCAGTGATGGGTAGCAGCGTCCCTTCTGGGGAATACCATACTACGCTGACCAACCCACCTGCCTTGCATGGTGGCAAATTCCCCCCAAAATGACGACACAATTGTGGAGATCTATGAGGGAGTCTTTTGTTCAGCTGTGGTTCTTTGGCTGATGAGGCGAAGAATTACAGCTTCATCTATGATTTAAATTCAGTGTTACGTGTGTGAGAGTGAGAATTCATTTATATTTTTACATTTAATTATGTAGGTACATCAAAAATTCTTCGGCGGCGTTCACTTAGAAAGTGGCATCACCGCCTGCGGATGTAGTTTGCGACCAAGCGCGTTGTCGAGGCCGTCCTGCCGCTCTTTGGAGCCTGGCTCAGAAGGAGCGAGCGCGTTACCTACCGCCTGACGCAGGTGCTCACCGGGCACGGTTTTTTCAGTGTTATCCTGTGCAGGTACTGTGTTAGCCTAATGGGAGTTGGCGGACGGTGGCGACACACAATTAAGAACTTTTTGGAGCCCTCTCTGGTGTATAGGTTTCCTTATGATGTTTTTCTTCACAGCTAATGCAAGGGATAATCACATTCTGATCGGCACAGGAACCTGCAAAGTCAGAAGTGTGGGCTGGGATCGAACTCAGACCCCCTGTATGGAAAGCAAGTATATAACTTATTATATGCCAATAAAAGTACTAATGTGTAAGAAAAATTGCATTTTCACTTCCTGAACTCTCAAGCATGAGTCAGTTCTGAAAACAACTGTAACGGCTAAATAATACTAGCTGGAATATTATCCTCACGTTCGCTTCACACGAGGTAGCATAATGAAGTGTCAGTCGTTGTGGTGTACACTGACACATAATTGTGTGGCTCGGTGATACATGATCTAATGGCGGCGGTATTTGCTGTGCATGTTTGGTCGTTAATAATACAGCATAACTTACTATATTCCGATCGAACACTGCATTTACCTGCTATAATTTTTACTTGTGGCATAGAGTTTCCTTCAGCATATAGCTCGATGCGCCTCTGGATACAGAGGAGTTTCGAAACCTTATGACATTCTGAATAAAATTAATGAATTTAATTGTAACAATAGGGATCTGAGGTTGCAGTGGGTTCCATCTCACGTTGCGTTGCCAGGAAACGAGGTGGTTGATTTACTAGCGAAAAAATTGGCTTTAGAAGGATTCGTTATTGAAATTAAATGTTAAACTCTGAATTACTAAGTAAATATAAATTAAATTGTAATAAAATGTGAAACGATTTTTTTTATAAGAAATCTCTAGAAAAAGGTTGTTGGTACAGAACAATACAGTGCGTACCTCCTCGTATTCCCTGGTTTGCCAATATATAAATAAGTAGAAAATATATTAAAGTGGCACATAGATTAAAATTAGGACATATGCCACTCAATAATTTGGCTTTTTAATGAAAAAAGTTAATAATCCAAATTGTGAACACTGCGGGACTGTACAAGATGTGCATCACTTGTTGGTAGAATGTGTCCGCCACAACAGAGAAAGATTTGGGTGCTTTTCAAAGCATCTTATCCAAGCCATGTAGTGTTGAGGCTTGTAAACTTTATAAGTTCGTGTGCAACTCTCTTACCTAACAAAGTATATTTTTACATTTAATAGCTTGAAGATGTTTTTCTGTGTATGGGTTACGATGGGGCTGACATGGTTACGTTATAGCCAAAAGCCTCTAAATAAATAATAAAAAAAAAGTCTTATTGCATGAGTCTGACTAGGAGTGTTCCACCGCAGTGCCAGATATTCTGCTGATCAGCAGTCGTAAACTTTAGAGGTTACTGTGTCCCGATTTGAAGGGCTAGCTAGTGAAATTACTGGGCATGAGAAATCAAAAACGAATGTCTCGATGTGACGGTGCATTGTGGTGCCAGCAATACTAGTTGTAGGTAGCATAACAATGTCCATTGTGATCATACGAGGTCCTGTAGCCGCCTCAGGTGCCGATGATGACCGCTCCAGCGGTTTCAGCCCATAGGAGTCCGGCACGTCCCTTCGCCTTTCACCAGGGCTGAGGAAGTTATTTCCAAGGGGCCAAAAATAGGTATCATTAGAATAGTTATGGCGACTGGCTCGCTCAGCTCGTCGCCTGGTTGAATCAGAACGAAATAATTTCATCTTTACTTTTATCTACTCTCATGCATATCGTCACCGTGTGGTGCCGGTTAAGAACACCACCACCCCATCTCATCCCCTGGGTGTCGTAAAAGGCGACTATGTCGGAGGATGGGCAGCAGAGTCCTCCGAGTACATTTATGACTCAACTGCGATCGCCAACCAGTCTGCCAAGCGTGGCGATTATGGCACAACCCCCCAATGAGCGCACAGTGCATATCCATACCGGTCGTTGTGGCAATCTTTGGGGGAGGCTTCTGTCCAGCAGTGGACGTTTTTTGCTGAAATGATGACGATGACTCTCATATCGTAAAATTCGAATTATAAACTCCATTTTTTTTTTTTTATTTAGATATTTATAAATAGAATCAACTCATATCTCTTATTCTCTAAAAAAATAATGTAATAATACATTTTCTGTTCCATTACGATACAGGGCAAATCCAATAAGTTAATATCACCATGGATGTTCCTCCATGGAAAAGGGAGCATCCTCCAACCAAGCGGGTGATATGGCTTTTTTTTATTGGTGTCCAGTGGAAATTCTACATGGAACTTCCTTCGTCCCGGGGAAGGGCGAAGGGGTATGCCCGTCTCCTACCGGCTACAACTACCGGAGGGAAGTGTTAAGGCGAGGTGAAAGGGGGTGTTATGCCTATTTTTCTTTTCAGTGGTTTTAATACTTTTATATTTATAACATTATCCAAATCTCAAGAGAACTCGCTTTCAGCGTTTTGTGTGTTACGCTCGAAATTACAAGGCCATAGTATTAATAATATTGTAGCTCCTACAGTTCTCAACTCGAACTCCGCAACACCGACTTGACGGGACAATTAGGCCTCGTCTGCACTTTGATCTCCAAGACTGAAGTGCTGTCGACCGCAAGAGTCCTCTCACTGACATTTTGAAATACCCTCAAAATTTGATGTTTCAACAGTGCTTGAAATTTGTAAAGGGGAAGCCCATCTGCCATACAAAATAAGCCTGAATTAAACAAAAATGAATTATACGCCAAAGTCTAGGTAAGTCACTTGAAGAAAACCCATAAATTGATTGAAAATTTGATTCATGATCAAAAACATTGGGAGAAACCAGTTTAAACATTTTTGTGAAAGTGACTTTACCTATGTTATGTCAAGCGCACAGATTAAAGTATAGAACTGACGTAGTTAGTGATTAATATGCAACGATGCAATTATTAAACAACAAAAAACATTCAACAAAGGCAGTCCGTAATTCAAGTTGCAAACGCAATAACAATAAATTAACTCAAGTGAACGAATGAAAACATGAAATGTAGTGCCAAAATGTCAGTTAGGCAAAGGACATGTGATTCATACAGCCGTAAATATGATTCATTTTATGATTTCATTCATTTTATATTTTTTTTGTAGTTTAAAATGTATTGATTAGGTATATTAATTATAATAAAATACTTAAAAATCCTCCCGTGGATGTCGTAAAAGGCGACTAAGGGAATCTAAACCAGAGGGATGGGCAGCAGCGTCCCTTCTGTGAAACGGTAGCCATACTGCGCTCACCGACCCGCCAGCCAAGCGTGGTGAGTATTGGCAAATACCCCCCAAAATGATGACACAGTTGTGAAAATCTATGGGGGAGGCCTTTGTTCAGCAGTGGACGTATAAATGGCCGATATGATGACTTAAAAACGGAT
Source organism: Diloba caeruleocephala (assembly GCA_947459985.1). Taxonomy (NCBI): domain Eukaryota; kingdom Metazoa; phylum Arthropoda; class Insecta; order Lepidoptera; family Noctuidae; genus Diloba; species Diloba caeruleocephala. The sequence goes on along the minus strand of OX381627.1, from coordinate 812,491 downwards.
TAAATCACGTATAGTATTGATTTTTGCTTTTCCTGACGTTTCGAACACTTTTCAGGGTTTATGGTCGCAGGATGACTAAGGTGACAAGCGTCGTTACAGACTTAAAAAGTTATTTTATCTACCGTACAAAACTAATCAAAAATTGTTTCGATGCACGCAGTTATCACTCACAGTGTCTTGATGTATTTTAGTGTGGTGTGTTGTTTGGGATTTTATTAATTTAATAACCGGATTCCAAACAGGTGGTACCTGCCAACCATCTTCTCTATTAAAATTAGGATGTTTTTTTTTAATATCACTAGCCTTACGAAACATTCTTGTTACATAACGGTTCTCTTTCGCGAGGACTTGAGGATGATCAAATCGAAGAAAATGGTTGGGTTTGCCTAAGGCATGTTCACAGATTGCAGACTTTGTGGAGCGTCTATGCTTGACGTCAGCTAAGTGTTCTTTAATTCTGGCTATACTGCGCTTTATTTGCCCTATGTATGACAACCCACAATCACAGTCAATTTTGTAGACCCCTGCATCTTGTAGAGGAAAGTGATACTTCACACACCACACTAAAAAACATCAAGACACTGTGAGTGATTACTGCGTGCATCGAAACAATTTTTGATTGGTTTTGTACGGTAGATAAAATAACTTTTTAAGTCTGTAACGACGCTTGTCACCTTAGTCATCCTGCGACCACGAACCCTGCAATGTGTTCGAAACATCAGGAAATATCAATAATATACGCGATTTAATCCGTTTAAAAGTGTTTTATTATAATGCATAATAATCGCGAAAATCTAAGACATTACTAGGTATATTAATATTGGCATGCTTAGATGATTAGATTTACAAAAGCCTGGCTGGAAGTAATTTAAATTATGATTTGATTTATTATAAATCAATCATTCAAGGCCCTTGATAACCTCATTAGACGACGAATTATATACTAAAATAAAAGTTATACTTTTACCCTAGTTAAGCAAACTTGAGAATAATTCAATTGTCCTCAAGGTTGTTGTCTAAATAGAATTTAGGACTACTGTTAGTTTCTGTTCATTTCAGGCGTTTAATAGGAATTCCCCTTTACAATATTGTATTCCTAATTGCAGTCATCGTCTGCCTTGTTGTGGGGAATATACAATCAGTTTAGAAATTAGAGACAGAAAGGAGCTAAGATTATAAGATCTACTCGAGACAGTTATCTTACATAGTTGAAATACATTGAACCAATCGATTTTTTGTGCCGTGTGGTGCCGGCTCAGAATACCACCACCCCATCTCTTCCCGTGGGTGTCGTAAAAGTCGACTAAGGAATTAGCCGGAGGATGAGCAGCAGCGTTCCTCAAGTACATTAACAACTCAACTGCGATCGCCAACCCGTCTGCCAAGCATGGCGATTATGGCAAAACTCCCCAATGAGCACACAGCACACCCATATCGGTCGTTGTGGTGATGTTTGGGGGAGGCCTGTGTCCAGCAGTGGACTTCATTCGGCTGAAATGATGATGAAGAATCGATCGGTTACGAGACCAACATGTCATTGGCCTCGTGGTAAGTAGCACGCATGCCCGTAATAATTATAATCATCATTATATCAGCCAGTCCCTCTGGTCCCTTAGTCGTCTTTTACGACAACCACAGAGGAGAGGCACCACACTGCGCTTGTCACCTCGGTACACTTTATTAATATTTAGTCTCTTATGTCCAGTAAATTCACTAGCTGCCCTTCAAATCGACACACAGTATGTAAGTTTAAATACTACTGCTTAAAGACTTGTCCGAGTGGTGCCGGCTCATTGATGCTTAAAGAAGTTTACTCTTTTCTCCTACATTTTCCTCACATTAGCAACATTTCGAGAACTTAGTAGTAACAAAAAAATCATTGTACCAATATGATTTAAAAGAGTAACCATGGAGTTTCTTGCCCGTTCTCCTCCATAGGAAATCTACACCTTGGATCGCGGCAACTCTTGACTATTCATAAGTGCCTTTGAATAGTTTTACATGAATAAAAAATAGAATGGATTCAATATTATTCGTAACAGGAAACACAATGTTTCACAGTGTTCAACTTTAAGGCTTTTTAAGGCTTTCTATTATTAATTACTATAATAATTTATTAATCAACTTTTACAAAAAAATATTGACATAAATTCACAAACAAAAAATATCTTACAAAATTTAATGAATGCTTAATTAAAATTTATTTATAACTAAAATATAATTTATCGGTACATGCATGAAAATGTAAGTCAGCTCGACTTAACATAGCTATTAACGGCCTGCCTGAACTGAAGGTCATATACTCTGTTTTTAAGTTTGGGAATTACTGTATAAGAAGCTTATTTTCTGTAATTGAAGTTCTGGCTAGATGCCATGACCAGTTGAGACAGAACATGTTCCATTGTTCTAGATAATATCGCAATTATTGTCGACATCTGTCTGTGTCGATCGTTGTCGTAAACATTGTAATTATTATAGCTAGAAACTTGTGTTATGGAATCACATTGGCAATTTGATTTTGAGTCAAGTTGTTTTTTATCAAATGTTCTTAAATTTGAGGAATATTTTGGTAATAAACTGTGTTAACGTTTAGATGATGAATGACTACTTAAAATCTTTTTTACATCTATATTCTTATTACATAAAAAAATCTATAAACTTAGTTGTGCGTATAGTGCCGGCTAAGAATAGAATCAACCCGTTCAATCTTTTGGGTGTCGTAAAACGCGACTAAGGGATTAATCGGAGGAGTGTGCGATTGCCAACCTGCCTGCCAAGCGTGGTGATTATCGCAAAACCAACCAATGATCACACAAGACAAACCCAACCGATAATAGTGGCTATCTTTGAAAAAAGCCTATATCAATACAGCATTGGGCGTATTTTCGGCTGAAATTATAATAATTGCTAACTTAATTCAGGTTAAAATCGGTGCAGATTCTCCCACTGTGAAATCAAGACGAAAGATCCTATTTCAAGCCATTATGGTCTCAGTGAGGCTTCTGTATGGCTCCAAAAAGAGATATCGTTGCAAGGTGGATAAATATTGTGTCGACAACGGATCCAATACAGCTTATGAGAAACGATATTTTTCCGAAGATTCGCAAATCGTAAATTGCTAGTATCTATTCATCTCGAGCTGCTTTTATGAAACCGTGTGTGTGGAATTCATGTCTGTAAACGCACTCACGACACAGGAGAAATCCAAGTGTGGAGCAAAGTATAAAAAAAAAAGTATTTTTAAATTTTTTGCGCGGTACCCTAATTGGAACGAAGTTCCTTACGGCAGGCTTGGAGGGGATAGGGATTTTGCTGCGCGACCGAACTGAAAAAACTGTGATAGTAAAACCCTAAGAAAAAATCCGTGGAAAAAAGTGCGTGGAATAAAACCGTTAAATGAGACGTGCGCAGGCGCGACAGTCGCATACACAAGCGAGTAGTGTATAATACCTTTCTCTTTCTCCCTCTTTCTTTTCGTTCTCTCATCCATTCTCTTTTTATTACCATTCCACCCCGCCAATGCATAGTATATACTCATGAATTCATGGACAAGCACGTGGCGAATACTCACATTATAGATACATTTTACTCGTGAGTAGCCACGTTTATTGGAACGAAGTTCCTTACGGCAGGCTTGGAGGGGATAGGGATTTGGCTGCGCGACCGAACTGAAAAAAATGTGATAGTAAAACCGTAAGAAAAAATCCGTGGAAAAAATCCGTGGAAAAAAGTGCGTGGAATAAAACCGTTAAATGAGACGTGCGCAGGCGCGACAGTCGCATACACAAGCGAGTAGTGTATAAGTGTCGATTCTACATTAGCCGAAGGAACTTCGTTCCTACCTGGTGTCCCACGACACCACATCATTTTTTTTATTCTAAAATAAAGTAGCTTACGTTATTTTTTATAACATCAGCTATCTGCCCGTGAAAGTCTCTTCAAAATCGGTCCAGCCATTTCGAAGGTTACCCGGAACAAACAGACAGACACAAAAAAAAAATATTTTTTGTTACGTGTACCGTATATACTTTCATATGAATTTAGTAAAAAGCTGTTATTTTAACATTAAAAACAGACACTTCAATTTTATTTATTTGTATGTGTAGAAGATTCAAACCTTACGTGAAATGTATGACATTAGTGGGATATTATTTCACTATGAACTTCATTTCGACGCCATTTTAATTTCCGATGCACTGACGTCACGTCGTCGTTCGAATGCATACAGGAAGTATGTGTTTCATTATGTCAAACGTGTGAACGGCTCGACGCATTTCAATTAAACATGGATATGTATTTGTGAAGAGAATGACGGATTTTGAGTTTACTTTTTACACTTTATCAATTAATCTGGCTACTTATCTGACTGAACTACTTAATATCTTGTACACATATTGATGTGTACAAGATATTAAGTGTCGTGCCCACCCCAATATCCGTTGGGAGCTCTGTTCTCGAAGTTGTTGACGAGTATGTCTACCTAGGACAAACTGTCCAGTTAGGTAGGTCCAACTTCGAGAAAGAGGTCAATCGTCGAATCCGACTCGGCTGGGCAGCGTTCGGGAAACTTCGCAACGTCTTTTCGTCAACAATACCGCAATGCCTCAAGACGCAAGTCTTTAACCAGTGTGTGTTACCAGTGATGACATATGGAACAGAGACGTGGTCACTCACAATGGGCCTCATAAGAAAGCTCAAGGTCACTCAGCGAGCTATGGAGAGAGCTATGCTTGGTATTTCTCTACGAGATCGAATCAGAAATGAGGAGATCCGTAGAAGAACTAAAGTTGTCGACATAGCTGAAAGGATTAGTAAACTGAAGTGGCAATGGGCAGGGCACATTGCTCGTAGAACTGATGGCCGTTGGGGCACAAAGGTTCTCGAATGGAGACCGCGCACCGGAAAACGCAGCGTGGGACGACCTCCAACGAGGTGGACAGACGATCTGGTGAAGGTCGCTGGGAGTCGTTGGATGAGAGCGGCATGTGACCGCTCGTTGTGGAAATCTAAGGGGGAGGCCTTTGTTCAGCAGTGGACGTCCTGTGGCTGATATGATGATGATGGTGACACATATTAGTGTGTCACATTCTTCAAAGTCACAGATTTTTATTTCCATCATCATTTCGGCCAAATGAAGTCCACTGCTGGCACAGGCCTCCCCCAAAGATCACCACAACGACCGATATGGGTTTTGCCATAATCGCCACGCTTGGCAGACGGGTTGGCGATCGCAATTGAGTTGTTAATGTACTCGAAGGACGCGGCTGCCCATTATCCGACTAATCCCTTAGTTGACTTGTACGACACCCACGGGAGGAGATGGGGTGGTGGCATTCTGAGGCGGCATCACACGGCGCGGATTTTTATTTATAGAAACAATTTTCAAGTAAGTACAAATAGCTAGAATTTAAATAGTTGCAAGGTTCCAAGTCATTCTATGGATAAGAGCCGGTAAGAAACTCTATGGATAGGGATACCCTTGTCAAAATCTATGAAAGTATTACAGTCTTAAATTCAATCATATCCACCAAAGGACGTCCACTGCTAAACAAAAGTCGGCCCTATAGATTCCCATAATTAAGAGTATTGCCATACTTTTGAGGGCAATTTGCCAGCACTCACCACGCTTGCAAGGTGGTTGGTGAACGCAAAATGGCTACTGTACCACAGAAGAGGCCCTGCTATCCATCTTTCTAGTATACTTCTGTCTTAATCGCCTTTTACGACATCAACGAAATGAGGAGATCCATAGAAGAACTAAAATTATCGACATAGCTAAAAGGATTAGTAAACTGGAGTGGCAATGGGCAGGGCACATTGCTCGTAGAACTGATAGCCGTTGGGGCGCAAAGGTTGTCGAATGGAGATCGCGCACTGGAAAACGCAGCGTGGGACGACCTCCAACGAGGTGGGCAGACGACCTGGTGAAGGTCGCTGGGAGTCGTTGGATGAGAGCGGCACGTGACCGCTCGTTGTGTAAATCTAAGGGGGAGGCCTTTGTTCAGCAGTGGACATCCTGTGGCTGATATGATGATGACGACATAGACGGGAGAAGGTGGGGTCAATATTAGAATATAATAGTTAGAACTTAGGTTAGGTGTGCGAGGATAATGCAGGATACTGTGCGAGATAAATACACTCTAAAATGACAATTAATTTGCCATACAATAATATTGGACGGAGATGGCTCAGCTCAACCATAATGCAATAAAAACTGAGTTTGGGTGTTCACAGCTCACGTGGGACTCGACAAAATGACAGGTTTTAGACGACTAATAGGACAAATGTATACTCTTATCAAGGATTTATATAAATGTATGTAATCGGAGCAAGTAATCCAGCCGATGTAATCGGAATCTTGATTCATGTTGCAAGAATTACAGAATTTAGAAGAGGCACTGCAGGGATGTATAAATTCATAATTCTATCAAAAAACGAATAAAATAAAGAAGAAAAGAAATAGCATAAAATCTGTTAGAGATAGCCAACCTAGATATTTCATGAAAGTCTAGCTTTACGACCGGCTACAAACAGTAAAAGTATTCTATTAACTTTATCGCTTGCATGAAATGTCTTTGTCTGCGGTTCAGGTGTCCTTAAGCTGCGTCCAACCACAGCGCTCGGCTTGTCTGTCACATCCAGGCTTGTGAAAGCTGTTTCGAAACAGGCAGAAGTCCAAAATAACTTACGATTATGTTTTCTTTCACGTGCTTATTGACTTACCTGTAAAAGAAATATAATATTAGAACATATAATAAGTCCATGTCATTTATTATAATATGTTCCAGCAAAATATAGCCTCATCTCATACCGTGAGTGTCGTAAAGGCGATAGTGGCATTAGCTGAAGGATGGGCAGCAGCTTCCTTCAAGTATATTTACAACTCAACTGCGATCACCTATCAATCTGCCAAGCATGGCAATTATGGTAAAACCCCGTAATGAGCACACAATACATTCAGACCAGTCGTGGATTTTTGGGGAAGGCATTTGTCCAGAAGTGGATTTTATTTGTCTGAAATCCTAAATGATAAAATATAGCCTTACATCTTGCCGAAGAATCATGCTAGCCAATAGTAAACACCATATTCAAATCTATTTATTAATTTTAGGAGAGTAATAGTAACAAGGCAAAAATAAATCTTTGTATTTATAAGTAGTAGTGATGAAATTAAAAGGATATTTTTTATACCACCGAGGCGGCAAACGATCAGATGGCCCGCGTACACGATTGCCGTAACCTAGGAGCGGTTGCAACACCAGAGGTGTGAATCGATCGTTGCCGACATTAGTATCCAGTTTAAAATTTTACATGAATTTAATCCGCCCCGGGGATGGGTGAAGGGGAATGCCGGACTCCTACCGGCTAAAAGCACTGGAGCGGTCAGCTTCGGCACCGAAAGGGGGCTCCAGGTCCTCGTAAGATCATACTAGAGCCCCCCATTCATGCTACACATTTAGCCACTTCTCGTAGGGGTTAACTGTAAAGTGGTCACCACCTCTAGCAGAAAAGAGGTAACTTTAAAAAGGTTACCAGGCTCTTCTCGGGAAGGATTGTAAAGGACCCCCAAACTTCGCTGTGCGCTGTGCTGCGCACACGGCGGCACTCGTTGCCGATCCTGTAAAAATTGTTTTACTGCAACATGAACGTAATATTATGTTTGACAGCTTGCAAGTTACACCCGGAATTGTTTATCTATACAAACCTTGTTGCAAATAGGACAAATTTTTCGTGCATTTAAACGTTTCTGCAATACCTGCTATTGGAATCTGTCACAATAGCTCACAATAAAATATACACGTATTTTATAAATATATAAAATAAACTCCTTTTCCTTTATGAATATATTCGTTGCGGGTTCTAAGTTATTCATTTTTCAAACATACCGAGCTTCATTGATCGGTGTTCTTTCCGATGGTATCTAGATTCTGGCTTACAGGAGTTGCAGTCATTGGGAATGTCGCGTGGCGGACCTACCCCATACATAAAATAATATAGTGTAGTGCCACTCACTATTGGCCTCATAAGATTGCTCAAGATCCCTCAGTGAGCATACCCTCAAAAAGTCTACAGATCCTTAGATAGCTTTAAAAGCGCTTTAACCACTCCGAGTTAAACTGTAGTTAAATTTATGGTAGATTCCCAACAATGCTTAACATATTTCAACCTTTTGGTCGTTAAACAACATTGTGTTAGCCTATTGTCACGTTTATGGGGCTATTTTAGTGCTAGTATAATATAATTTATAAGAATATGTTCCATTGAAATTTATTGAGCTATTTATACTATTGGAATTTCAATTCACTCTCTATAAAAGATCAGTTAATACAATTTGGTTGCTAAATATTTTCTGAATTGTATTATCTTTAAATTGGAACAACCGTAAATGTTCATCGACATGAAATAAAGGCATTGTCTCCTCATAGCGGTAATGCGGTTTATATTCAATCATAATGCATTTATTCAGTATATATATCCTTATTCTGAGTTCTGTACTTCTGTGTAGTTCCGGGTTTCAGTAAAACAAAGTAGGCACGTTATGTTATTGGGTTTTTTTAACGTGGGGAAATCCTCTTGGACTTCCTCCGCCATAGGAAGGGCGGAGGGGCATTAGACCGCGCCCCCGGTAGGTATTGGCCCGTCAATGATTGACGGACCCCTTTTCTGTGCGACCTTACTGGCCGCACATGTCCTTTAGAGACGCGCACGTGGAAAACGCGCGCCGCCATCCCAGGCCTGTTTCTGTTTCAGGCGACGGACCGCCCCTGATTCGTCGTCCGCAGGCCGCTCCTCATGGTGGCCGGAGATAGCGCAGCGCCCTACCCCGGCGCCCACGCCCGGTGCGTCTTCTGCGGCGGACATCAGAAATCTGCCTCCGTCTCCGCTATGCCGCCTTCTTTGCGTGCATCACTTCCTCGCAAAAGGAGGCGACGGCATCCCACGCGCTCTCACTCCGGTCGATGGACTGTACCACGGCCGGAAGCGAGAGGTCACCCGCTTCGTCCGCCGCAACGAGATGACGGTGCTGCGCTGCCCAAGCTGGGCACTCCTCCCACGTGTGCTGTGCCGTGTCCTCCGGGCAGTCTCCGCAGTGATGACAGCTGGGCGATGTTATTGGGACTGGAATTTTTCCACGTCTCTCTACCACACAATGTGCCTAAATATAATTTGCGAACCGTACCGAACCTATATGTATTTATAAACTCTGTTTAAATTTAGTCTTTTAGCTTGAGATCACAAAATTGTATGTCGGTGGTGAGAGCAAAACTAGGTGCAACTTGTTTTCCAGCGCTGCAGAACCAAACTTCATGGTCTGCAGCGTAGAGTGGTTATACGGATCACACTAGGGTACCGAACGGTATCTTATGAGGCGGCAACACTCCTCGCGCACTTTCCGCCTTTGGACATCCTAGCGGAGACTGATGTATGAGTCTGCAACCAGACACGTTCTCTCCACCAGAGTAGTGAAAGCGCGCCTCCAAGGGCGTTCGATAGGCTGAAACGCCTGGCCCGGTGGCGCACACTCGAGAAGTGGCGAGAGCACCTTAGGTTGCAGTTCGCGACCAAGCGCATCGTCGAAGCCGTCCTGCCACTCTTCGGAGCCTGGCTCAAAACAAGCCAGCGCGTCACCTACCGCCTGACGCAGGTATTCACTGGTCTCGGTTGTTTCGGTGTGGACCTGCACAGAATAGGATGTGAGGTCAAGGCACAGTGCCACCACTGTGAAAGCAACCAGGATACCGCACAGCACACGCTTGAGGAGTGCTCTGCTTGGGCTGCCTAACAGCAAATTCTGGTTGATCAGATCGGGAAAGATCTCTCTCTGCCGGCAGTAGTATCGGATATGCTGGCAGAGCATGAAAATTGGAGTGCAGTGCAGCATGACGCAGTCACAGAAGGAGACCGCAGAGCGGGATCGAGAGAGGGCTGATCCCGCACGGAGAGGGACTAGATAGCGCCGGGGTAACAACTACCCCAGTTCCCAAATCCAACACATCGTTATATGGCTGGGGGCCTCGTGGGCCACGGGCGCGTAGATTGGGGAGTTTGCGTGCTCATACCGAGTGACCTCCGGGAAGACGGCGGTTCACACGTGGCCATGTGCCACCGTGTGCGCAGCACAGCGCACAGGGAGACTCTAGGGTATCCTTTACAATCCCCCGAGAAGTGCTTGGGGGGTAGCCTATTCACAGTCATCCCCTCCGAGATGTGCATATAGGCGTGGCACCAATGGGCAGCTCTAGTGTGATCCTACGAGGACCTGGAGCTCCCCTTCGGTGCCGAAGATGATGGTTGACTCCATGACAAAAATATCATATGCTATATTATCACGAAACAATTCGTCCCAAATACCTCTTATCACTTTTAAACGATGCCACACTCTGAATATTCCCTTTTTTCGTGCAGTTTACAAACATAAATCTCACAGGCAAAAACACCCAGCTCCGAAACAACTATATAATACAATACAAACCTCTTTATTGTTTACTAAACATATCAAACAAAAGCAGATCAAATGCATAAAATTACATGTACAAAGGGCGGTATTTGTAGATCATACAAATATTGTCCGTGCGGGAATCGAACTCGCGTTACGTACCGCAGAAAGCTGATCGCTTGGCTACTGCTCCAACCGTGCTTTCACACACATTCGTTTCAATTTAACCCCAGCTCTACCCACGCAAAATATTCCCAAATAAATCATAAGCTCAACACCCAGCCGGCGAGGATTTGGTGAAAAATATCCCAAATTAAACTGCTACGAACTAGCAAAGCAAACTTTATACTACAACTTTATAGGTACGTGGTAGAACGAGAATGCGCTATACGATACTATTGCTGTCTTGTTCCCTCGTTTGTACGAGCAATGGCCTTTAATCAGAGCTTCCTTGTGATTAAAACGAAATTCGCTTTGAGATAGCGACCTCAAATTCCATGCTGCCTTAAAAGTGCACCATCTTAGGCTTAGAACAAAAATACTAATTATACGACTGCCTATGAGCGAATACAATTTTTTTATTAGACGAAATTATTTCGTTTGCACGCATATTTGCGGCATGGGGGGCCACCACCCCAGCACCATAACCTACTGTGACAGTATTAGTTCGATTAATAATATCCTTTTATTATTATAAGGGTAGTAATTAGGCTTACTCAGTATATTTCTAGTCACACACCTAGATTTTAGTCGGCAGAAAAATGCGACTAAGGCACTAATCTGAGGGATGGGCAGCAGCGTCCTTTATCCTTTTCTGTGCTCATCAACCCACCTGCGTGGTGAGTATTGACAAATCACCCCCCCCCCCCATTACGACACACAAGATATAACCCGTTGGCCCCCCCTAGGGCCTTTGTTCAGCAGTCGGCGTCCTTAGGCTGATATGATAAATGTTATAAATGTTTTAATGACAAAAAGATTAAACACAAGTTTTCTTTAAAGGAATTGTAGGACCCAAATAAGATGGATGTATTCCTAAACTAAATAGGTAATATTTCAATATTACATAATATTTACTTTCAATTGAAATCTCGAGATATGTCTCTTGATACAGTATGATTATGTTAACATATCCAAACCACCGTACTCCATTAATATGTGAAGCAATGTTTGAACAGATTCCAATCACTTTGTATTTGATATCATGATTTGAAACTATTCCCTTAGGAATGTGGAATGTATATGTATATATTGGTATCATGCTGAAATATTTAGAAATAAAGCAATTGCTTTATTAAAAATAGATCATTTATTAGCACAAACAATTATATAGCCAACCTAATAGCCGTGTGGTTGCCGGCCAAGAATACCACCAACCCATCTCATCCCGTGGATGTCGTAAAAGGTGACTATGAGAATAGCCGGAGGATGGGCAGCAGCGTCCTTAGAGTACATTTATAACGCAACTACGATCGCAAACCCGTCTAAACCAATGACCGTACAATACTAACTCATACCAGTCGTTGTGGTCATTTTTAGGGGAGGTTTCTGTCCAGCGTGGACGCTTCGGCTGAAATAAACCTAACAAGTAAAGGAACCCCACTTCCTCTTGATCTTTGTAGACTTTTGAAATGAAGACATTTTCACAATATGCACTTGCAACTTTGCAAACATAACTGAGTGTTCTATTGTCCCGAGAGAACATTGTTTTCTTTGGCTTTTGTTTCACCTCTTTATTATCCTTGCGCAAGACAAGAGTCTGCTGTGGGTTACTGGGGTAGGTATGCATATAACGGTTTGTTTATTTTCTTTAAGAGGTGCATGAATTTTAAGCTTCATTTTAAAACTTCCCTGCAAGTTTAGTTTGTATTAATCTAGTAATTTTTGCACCGTGTCATGATGAAAATTTAAAACCAATACAAACATTTTTAACATAGTAGATTTTTATTTAAGCAATTCGTTGCAATGCATTCCGTAAAAATAAACATATTTCCCAATTCGTTAATATTATACGTCAAATATTATTATATTTTTCTCTTCTTTCTTCTTTTATAGAATTAAATGATACCAACAGATGCACAACACACACACTTATTTGTACCAAATTTAAGAGCAGCATAAAAAACATTTATGTACGTAAATTTATCTAATTAATCTTCGGATTAAGTATATAGCACTACTTCACCTCCTCCCGTGACTGTCGTAAAGTGACTCAGGGATTCTAATCCAGAGGAATTGGGCCGTAGCGGCCTTTCTGCGGAATAGTAGCCATACTGCGCTCACCAACCCGCTTGCCAAGCATGGTGGGTATTGGCAAATTCCCTCCAAAATTATGACATACAGCATGTAACCGGTCGCTGTCTGTGGAGGAGGCCTTTGATCAACAATGTAGGTCATTTGTATATAGTCAGAGTCTCCAGCCAAATTGCTAGGGTTTGAAACCATCCCTTTAAGATATGCGTTTAGGCGTGGCACCAATGAGCGGCTCAGGAGCGTTCGTTTGCGAAATCCCGAAGCTCCCTTTCGGTGGCGCAGATGACCGCCCACGTATCCAGCATACCCTTCGTCCCAAGTCCATAAAGAAGACCGTAAACCTCTGAGTCATCACGGATAGTGAAATTAGTCGGCTTCAGAGACTATATAACTTATGTGTCGAGGTGACAAGTGCAGTGTGGTGCCACGCAGGAGTAGTCCTGGGCAGCATTACAATTGTCATGGGCAGGCTTACCATCAGGCGAATGACTTACTAGTTTCGTCACCATGCTCTATAAAAAAAGACTTCTGGTTTTTTTATTTTATAGTGTTCAAGTTTGATACAATAATAACTGAAGATCCCATGTTCAAGAAACATACGTGGTGTCTTACAATTAATCTAATTCTTGGTCATGTCATGCGTTAGGAAGTTTCTAATCCGACATCCAATTTGAACAGCATTAACTAACTCGGTAACAAATTGAACCTTTCCTAATCAACTCGGACATTATCCCAACGCTCGATTTGAAGAAATACTAAGTTGATGGCTCTGTTAATTGGATGTGTAAAAGGAAGTCTGGGCTTAGAATTCTGGACTGTTCTTAAGTCATCGCTGATAAGTGCTTATTTACATTTCTACCATCTGCAGGCGAGCTTATAAGTCACTCGGCTTTATTATGAGACAATCTGCTCGATTTCAGGATAGGAGCGCTGTCATTATGTTATACTTCTCTTTTGTTCGCGGCATCCTTGAATATAACTCTATAGTCTGGGATCCGCACGAGGCTAAGTATAGTATAATGTTGGAGCGTGTTCAGCGAAAATTCGCACGATTTTTATATAAAAAACTCTACGGCTACTACCCTTATTTGTATCCGTCTTTGTTTGTAACAGGTATGGTAGGTATCAACACCCTTGAGCTACGGCGTAAATGTGCTTTGATGATGCACTATTACCAACTGCTAAATAGTAAAATCGACAACCCAACCGCTCTGTCGCGCTGTTCCTTATCGGTACCAGACCAGTACACACACACACGCTCGCGCCGCTTACTGGCGGTACCTCCAGTACGCACGCGTACTGCACAGTTCGCCCCTACAAGTCGGGTAGTAGCACTACTTAATGCCCTTATAGCTCAATATCCGGACACTGACATATTTTTTGACAAGTATGGACCCTTTTTAAATATTTGTACACATTTTTTCTGTGCATTATAATCAAGTTTTTATAATTATCTTATATTATTTAGAAGTGTTGGCTCACTGCACGCGTTGGGAATACTGTAAGTGCAGTGAGTAGTTGAATACAAATAAATAAATAAATAAATAAATAAATCTCATGTAACTAGGATTTTTAAAAGTGAGACTTGCTGTCGTACCTCCCATCCAACTTATAACTGTAACCATGTGAACGACCTCAGTAGTAATTAACATAGTGGATATTTTAGAAAAACTTTTGTTCTGGCTATAGTATGATGAACTGATTGATGAACTCAGTAAAACTAATGTCGGCTGCTCAATAGAAGGTATTATGATAAACAACCTGAGCTATGCAGACGATATGGTTTTATTGAGTCCATCAATCAGCGCACTTAAGAAACTGCTGACTGTATGCGAGTCCTATGCGGCAACCCATGGGCTCATATATAATGTCAAAGTCAGAGCTATTGGTTTTTAAATGTAAAAATTCATCATTGGAGAACGTTCCTCCAGTGACTTTAAACAGAATACCGCTGAAGCGAGTTACTAGGTTCAAATATCTAGGACATGTGGTCGCGGAGGACTTATCTGATGATGCAGATATCGATAGGGAGCGTAGGGCGTTGGCGGTCCGATGCAATATGTCGGCTCACAGGTTTGCACGCTGCAGTAGTGATGTAAAATTATATCTATTTAAAGCCTACTGCCAAACTTTTTATACATGCAGCCTGTGGGTGAAGTATACGCAGAAGGCCTATAACGCCCTACGTGTTCAATATAACAATGGTTTCAGGATGCTGATGGGGCTTCCACGTTTTTGTAGCGCGTCACAGATGTTTGCTGCGCGCGTCGATGACTTCTATGCCATCATTAGAAGGAGAGTGGCATCGATGTTAATCAGAACGCGTGGAAGCGCTACCGGCATCCTGGCAACATTAGTCGAAAAACATGATAGTCCTTTTCTTAGGCATTGGTTAGATACTCACTTGTATACTAGATGCCAAGGACAGATTTCATTTTCTAAATAAACCTACAAGTAACTTACTTAAAATTATTGTACTAACATAGTTATAAGAAATTGAAATACTAACACTATGGAACCCATTTTAATATCCGCAGTAAAGTTATTATTATATTATTATTATTGTAGTATTATATTATCTGTGGTTCGGGTTCAAAGAGTGAAAACAGCCACCCCTCTTTCTCTGCATACTTCACCTCGCACGATCTCACTGGCTGTCATCTCACGGAACATACGTGTTTCAGCTGATAATCCATATTTATTTTGTCATGAAACATACTGATATCGTGTAAACAGTCGCCAAGGTTGCATTTCTTGCCACGCGGATTTGCATCTATATGCGGTTATAGTCCACATTTCCACTGCTGAACAAAGGCCTCCCCCACAGATCTTCACAACGACGGGTTCGATGCTGATCGCATCCAACGATTCCCAGTGACCCTCACCAGGTCGTCCTTCCACCTCGCTACAGGTCGTCCCTTACGCTGCGCTTTCCAGGGCGTGCAAAATATCATCATCATTCCGGCCGAATGAAGTCCACTGCTGGACACAGGCCTCCCCCAAAGATACCACAACGACCGATATGGATGTGTTGTGGGCTCATTGGGGGGTTTTGCCATAATCGCCACGCTTGGCAGATGGGTTGGCGATCGCAGTTGAGTTGTTAATGTACTCGAAGGAGGCTGCTGCCCAGCCTCCGGCTAATCCCTTAGTCGCCTTTTACGACACCCACGGGAGGAGATGGTAGTAGTAAGTTAATACAAACATTTTTTCTGCAAACCTCATCACTCATCCCTAATAATTAACAAACCAGCCTTAATTTCCCTTACAAAATATATTCATACATATGATGTATATCTCTTATACAATCTTGATCCATGTCAGCTATTCAAGCTGAGCGTAGATTGGCGCTCTATATATGTACTGTATACACATACCACAACGCGGGTAATGATGTAGAGAAATTGAAGATAAGTAAAAGCTGTGGGCGAGAAATGTTGACCAACACGTTGCTTTATAAAGATATAATTTATTTCCCGACAGGGTCCAAGATTTTTCTACAAAATGCTGATAACAAGTGACCTCCAGGACGGCAGTGTGCACGTGGCCAGTTGCACTTGCTGGTCGGTAAACGATCGGCGAGGTTAAGCAAAGCTTGGCGCGGTCAGTTTGTGAATGGGTGACCACATAGTTGTATTTGAAAAGAGCGTCTCCGTGCTTCGGAGGGCACGTAGGATCGTCACTCCCGGTTGTTGTCATGAGATGGCAGTCGTTAAGCCAAGTCGGAGGTGTTTGGGCGGGCTGAACAACGCTGACACAAGCTTGGCCAGTAACCAAATGAAAAAAAAAAGACATAAGGTGTAATTTCATTAGAATGAAAAATGGATTTGACAAAGTGCTAATATATTTTTTACTTTCGGATACAAAAAATAGGCTTCAAACTAATTAACAGTATTCTTTCTTGACCAGAAACCTCTTCCGAGCGACAATCCGGGTTTTCATGGAACTACGGATTATGTGATCCATCAGAGAAGCAACATTATATTTTAGTAAAAGAAAGACAAAAGTTAACCAGCATGTGTTATCAGCAATGACATTCACAGAGACGAAGTCAGTCACTATGGACGTTATGGGCGGCTCTAGTGTGAGCCATACGAGGATCTGGAGCCTCCCTTAGGAGCCAAATATGACCGCTCCAGTGGTTTTAGCCGATAGGAGTCCAGCATACCTCTTCGCCCTTCCCCGGGGCGAACGAAGTTCATGAAGAATTTCCAGTTCATGAAGAAAATGTATTTCACTAAACTCCAAATTTCCCTGCGACAGCCATGAGTAAAGAAGTGTTGTTTTAAAAAAAAAATGGTCTTTCTGTAAAAAAGACAAGTAGACTGTCTGGAATAAATAATTAATTTAAGTCTACGGTGAAGTGTATATAATAATACTACGCCACTACTGGAGAAGTGAGGGCGTGTTTCATCGGTAATCGATCAGCCACCAAGCTTAGCGTATATACACTATTTCCATTTATTTTAGTACTAGTATATTTTTCCGAAAATCTGTTTATCATGCTTAGTAGGTATGAAACTACTATTTATGGCTTGATTGTAGACGGTCCGTAACTAATGACCTCGACCGGCTTATGAAGATCTCTCTTATCAAAGAGATAGCCTTAGCTTAAGTATCTTTATAAATTACTGGTTGGAGGCTCTCACGGACTTTGCCTGGATAAATGATTATGATAAAGGATTTCCGTCCAAGGAAGTATCAATGCATCAGTATAAACATCATCATCATCATATCAGCCAAAGAACGTCCACTGCTGAACAACGGCCTCCCCCATAGATGTACACAATTGTGTCGTCATTTTGGGGGGATTTTGCCAGTACTCACCACCCTTGGCAGGCGGGTTAGTGAGCGCAGTATGGCTACTGATCTATAAAAGGGACTGCCCATCCCTCTGCTTAAGAGTCCCTTAGTTGTCTTTAACACCTTTATCACAATACTATATTCTTAAGACGTGTTCGTCTTCCTGCAATATGTGGGAGTGATTTTGTGAAAAGGGACGGAAGTTTGTAACAGGAAGCCAGGGAAGCGCGCGCGGTGCTAGATTTAGCCGTCAGATGGTACCAACCCATTTTCCGAGACGTTAGTACTGTCAGCCATCAACTGTGCGCTTAACCTACAGTGTTGTGTATGAAGTGTGCTGTTATCTAAACTAATTTATATGTATAAACTATATTAATGAATGTATTTACTGTTAATAATTAGAGTCTGAAAAAAGTGCAGATTATTGATAAAAATGCAAGCGAGTGAATTCGAATAGTGAATAATAATTCTAATAAATATTTCAATACATAGCTTTTTTAAAATTTCAGTTTAATTTCTGTCGCTGCTCACTCAATATTTTAACTAGGATTTTTTTTAAACAAATTATTTAAATAGGCAGATAATTTCTTTGATATTAATCATTTCCTCATCATATCGGCCATACAGCGTACACTGCTGAACAAAGGCCTCCCCCAAAGATTTCCACAATTGTGTCATCATATTGGGGGGAATTTTCCAATACTCACCACGCCAGAATGGCTACTGCTCCACAGAAGGGATGCTGCTGCCCATCACTCTGGTTTAGAATGCCTTAGTCGCCTTTTACGACATCCACGGATGGAGATGGAGTGGTGCTATATCCTTAATCCGGACACCACACGGAGTCTTAATAATAATAATTTCCAAATATTTATAATTCTAATTTAATTCAGGATATAATGACATTGTGGCTGACCAAGGTGAGATGTCAGATATTACACCTCACTTGAGACTACTGTAAGACTAGCACGTTCTTTTTTTTGTTTTCTGCTTGATTTTGAGTACAGGGGTGCAATTCTCTAAGCTCAAACATCCATACATCCTTGAATACAGGGGTGCAATTCTCTAAGCTCAAACATCCATGCATCCTTGAATACTGAATTGAAATAATAGTGAAAAACTAAATTGGTATTTGCTAAGACATAATTGAAGCTATTCAAGGACACATTGAAGACAGTGAGCCATGAGGACCAGTCTTAGTGAATACCAAATTGGGTTACCACTGTTATTTAAATTCTGTATTCAAGGATGTATGGATGTTTGAGCTTAGAGAATTACAGCCCAGAATTGAAATAACTGTGATAACCCAATTTGGTATTGGCTACGATTGGTCCTCATGGCTCACAGTCTGCCATGTGTCCTTGAATAGCTTCAATCATGTGTTAGCTAATACCTAATTGTTTTTTATTGTTATTTCAATTCTGTATTCAAGGCTGTACGGATGTCTGAGTTTGTAGATTTGCACCCCAGCTTACAGAAATAAATTTCAAATGCACCCAGACCCTATTTGACTCGTTTGACGCAGTGGCCGGTCGATTGGGTTCGATCAGAACAAATATTTGAGTCGTGGCGTTCTTCGTCGGGAACCGATCAGCCAGCTAACATGTTTTACGTATTCATTTGACGGCACGGTTGGTGCAGTGGCTGACACAGTCGGCTGCTGCGCTCCGGGATTCCAGCACGGAACAAATATTTGTATGATCTGCAGGTAGTTGTTCCGGGTATGGGTTTATTGCGTGTGGAATTCATGTCTGTAAACGCACCCACGACACCGGAGAAAACATAAGGTGGGGCAACGGTTAAAAAAACAAGTATATTACGTAAATCATATATATAAGGTCTTACTTTATTAATGGAAAATATTTAAGGAGGTCAATCTATAGGTAGCAATGATGCGTTTTAGCAAAAAAAAAATATGCATCGACCTTTATTTTATACATACTTAAAATTAATTAAAAATAATTCATATTGCCGTTTGCATAAAAAGCGCAGTTCGCCATGTAAATACTGTAGGTAACTATCACTGTTATGTCTTTCTAAAAACATTTGGGAATGTCACCGAACACAACTTATGCCCGGATCCTATATCTATGGAACGACTCGTTTCAGTAACGAAAAGTAACATTTTCTAACAAACGTAAGCTAAAACTGATCCTATAAAATCGACACGTAGTGCAAATTAACGAATGTTTGTTACTAACGGATGGGAGGGTTACCAGATACGTTCCGTTAGCTATAGTTAGCATAATGTATGGAGATGATAGATAGTGGTGTTCCTATAAAAAAAATTAAACGTCAGTCAACTGTCAAAGTAACCTTCCGTCGTTCGTTTCCCTACCGCTCGATTTTGGACGGTTTCACGGATCTGACGGATCAATTCAGCGATTTTCAACAATAATTTTATGAAAGATTCAATGTCAAGTTCAGATAGTGATACGGAAGTGCTCAACATGTTGTCGGACTGGAATTCGGATTCTGATACTGACGATGAAGTTACTGGCAGAATTTACAAGGAAAGAGTCAACCATATGAATATTTTAGATTCATATGAGTTCCAGCTGCGGTTTAGGCTTGATAAGCCGGCTGTAGAACAACTACTGACCGAAATTCATCCCCATTTGCGAGTAACAGGAGCCAGGTAGGTGCCTACTTTGTTTGTAAGCTGATATATTAAACTCTTCTCATCAAAATTGCATGATGATTTCCATTGATGAACTTCTTTGCATTTGTTAAAGGAATCATGGAATATCTCCATTGCACCAATTGCTGCTGACATTAAGATTTTATGCATTGGGCACAATGTTGCTGTCAGTAGCCGATTTCACTGGTGTCGCAAAATCATCGGCCAGTCGCATCGTGCGCGACGTTAGTTTTGCAATAGCTAAGCTGTACAGGCACTACATCTACATCAAAAGTGACACAGAACAGGCATTCTACCAAATAGCCCGCTTTCCGCGTGTCCTAGGCGCAATTGATGGAACACATATTAAAATACAATCTCCTAGTAAGTACTTTTTGCATGTTGGGTCAGTGTGTAGCCTTAGATTATACTCGTACTTATAATACAATATGAGTTAAATTAATTCTAATTCAGTAAGGAGATTATTTAAATAAAAACTATCTTCTCTACATTCCTACTAGACAAATATTGGTAGATGCCTATGGGGTTAACTAATCATACTAATTCTTAACCAAACATCACAATATAACACTCACAGTGCATATGACTATACCAAGCTCTGTGTCACAAGTGCTCACATTAAAAACTAAAACATTTCTGCATACCTTATACATTTTTTGGTTTTACTACAATAAACTACACAAATACCTATTTCCTAAACACTTTCTAATGTTTCAGATTCTCAGATAGGAGAGGAATTCAGGAACCGTAAAGGGTACTTTTCCATCAATGTGCAAGCAGTTTGTGATGCCAATTTATTATTGATGAATGTAGTAGCTCGTTGGCCAGGTTCAGCTCATGATGCAACTATCTTTAATAATTCAGAGTTACGAAGTAATCAAACAACAACCTCATACCAAATTATTACATCAATCAATAACACATAGTATGTGTTGTATGATATTAATCACATAAATACAATAATAGTTTTTTTATAATATGCGGCATTATATACTATTTTTATTTTAGCTCAGTGTGAAAGTGGAATGTTTGGTAATAGGTGGTTACTTGGAGATAGTGCATATCCTTTAAAAGCATACATTCTCACACCTCTACTAAACCCAGAAGGCAGAGGAGAACTGCTCTATAATGAAGCCCAGATAAGAACTAGAAACTGCATTGAAAGGTAACTATTTGAAAATTGTTCATCACAGCCCCATTAAAAGCTTTCATTCAGTAAACACAAATTATTTGTTTCAGGTGTTTTGGAATTTGGAAAAGGAGATTTCCTGTAGTTTCATTAACCATGAGGTTAAGCCTGTTGAATGCACATTCAGTTATAATTGCAACTGCTGTACTGCACAATATCTGTAGGATGCGCAGCATGGGTGATGTCCCTCCTGAGGTTGAGATACACCCGGAGGACACTGATGAACCTCATGTGGATGCAGAGTTAGCTTTTAACAACAATGACAGCATTCTCAGTACAGAAAGAGCAGTTTTGATTGCAAACTATTTTAACAAGTATGTCATGCAATGTTATTAAAATTATTTATACCTACTATGGTCTTAGTACTTGTTAGGCACATACTTTCCTAAAGATCTACTGATGCCTATCTATATAGAATAGTATGGAACAGCTTCTATAAATAAATTCTATTCTTCTATTAATAAATTTATATATATATATATAAATTGTCTGCTTGTATTACAATATCATATTATCTTTGTTTTGTACAATCGGAAACAGTGCTTGTTTTAGTGCCATGGCGTATTATTAATTACCTATATTTTTTTATGTTCTAGCTTGGAATAATGGACTTTGTGATGGAATGGAATGGACGGAATTGAAAGCAAAATGGAATAACTTAAATAATAATAAGTATAGTATTAGTTAAGTGTAGCTTGTGTTTTAAGAATAAAACAATTATGTTATAACATTACTAATGTATTTATTTGAAGTTTTTTGTTTTCTTAATCACTATGCATAACTAATAAACTTATCCGATAACTATCCTATAAAATTGTAACTACAGCCCGAAGTCTAATTTGCTGTGTGACTAGTTGAAACTTCAACTTGGATGGTTCTCTTAGCAGATTTTTCTTTCAGTAAGTCTATCTCCAAATTCAATTTTGTTGTTTTGGCATCATAATACCTAGCTATTGCCAAGTTGCGTTCACGGCGACCATCATCTTCATCTTTTTTCTTCTTGCCTGGGTAATTAAAGGAAATACAGTTTAAACTTTAAAGTTATGTAATGTATCAAGATTAGATAGGTGGAATTAGGGAAGTAGGCCTTACCTTTGCTGGTTTGTAATTCTTTTGTCATATTTGACATTCCATACAAGCGTCTGGGTTTTAAAAATTCGTCTACTTTTCTCTTTTTTGCTGTAACATGAAAATGAAAGTAAGTTACCTTAATATTGTATATTAATGAGTTGTAAGTGCAGTATTCAATTTGTAAACAAAGTGATGATACCCCATACTCCTCAAGTATGCCACGATAACTTCGTGGCTATGGTCATGCATGTTTATTAGTTAAGTTTAATGACCGTTCTCTACTGAACACATATTTTTATATGTACACAATGAAACAATTAAGAAAATATGTACCTTCACTTATGGGCAATGAGATGTATTTAGGTTCTGGTGTAATTTCAAACACTTCAGCTGTTGGTTCTTGTACAGGGGAGGTAATACTGTCACTGATCCCGACAACATCAAATACTACCACCTCCTCTTCGCTAGGAACCACACCATCACCACCGAATGGCACTTCAAATCCAGTGCATGTGGATCCCAACAAACCTGCTACTTTTTCCAAGACTTCACCATTGGGTATGAAATCTGGTTTTCCACCACCTGTCTGTATTGTAAAAACTACATTAATGAATTATTCACAATGGGTAGTTTTAGGTTTACTTAATAAATTCACACATGCAATACCAGCCATGCATGCAAAGTACCATTCGAGGGCCACCAAGAAGAAAATGTTTCTTTATCCTTGATGGTATGTTAAAGATGGCGATGGTTAAACTTACCTTTAAATTATTTAGTCGAATTTGTTGGCACCTTTTTCGAGCAGCGTTTTTCAAATTATCCCATTTCGCTTTCAGCTGTTCTTTAAACCGCGGAATTTGCCCATTTTTTGAATTATATTCAATTGTTAGTGAGATCCAGGCTTCTTCTTTAAGTTTATTTGAAGACGCATTAGTCTCCTTGCTAGTCAGTATAGGTCTACTTTGCATCAAATCCAATAGCAAGCATACTTCATCCTTTGTCATCGGCTTCTTCGTTTTCTGTAACACCAACAATATTACTAGACTGAGGCTTCGTAGTTTGATAAAATCACTTAAAAAAATTAGGTACTTACCATAGTCATATCCATTTTATAAAAAAATAGATTTACTTTAATTTAATTTATAATTGGAAACCATGTAACGCAATGGAAACAGGTACGAACATAAAACAAACTCAAATATGTGGAAACTTGGGCCAGTTATGTTTATGAGTATACATAAAAAAAGGCGTGCTTGCGTCGACGTTTCGTTCATACTTTAGCACGTTCAGCACCGAATAGCAAAATGATTTAAATTGAGATTATTTAATAGATAAAATTATTTCTTTTACATCTAATTCAACACATAATTACTAAATTGTCTATATTTCTAACTATAACTTAATTGTTTTATAAGTAGGCGTTAGTTTCTTTGGTATATTATAAACGCTTGTTGAAGTGACGAAACGCATAGAGGAACAAAGAGGCCCCTCGGTAAGCGGTAAAACTACGGACACTCGTCGCATGTAGTCGGTGTAAAAATCTTGTGGAACACTTTGTAACGCCTCGTTAGTATTAAGCTGATTAGGAATAGTTGCTTTGACGAATGACGGGTCGTTAATTATAGGAACCGGGAGTTACACACACACAATAACACTGAAACGTGTTTGAAAATGGTTAGGTCGAAGAACAATGTGGTTGTTTAGTGGCCCACCAGTATGTGTTGACATACTTGAAATGAATTCTATACCATTCATAGAGCCTAGTATTAAAATATTTTCCATTATTAAAATAAGACCCTATATATTCAAATTACTACGTCTGGTACCAGTATATTTCCGTAAAATCTGTGTATCATGCTTAGAAGGTATAAACCCACTATTTATGACTCTATTGTGAACCATCCGAAACTAATGACCTCGGCCGGCTTATGAGGATCTCTCTTAACAAAGAAATAGCCTTAGCTTAAGTACCTTTATAAATGACTGGCTGGAGGCTCTCACAGACTGTCTGGATAAAATATAAGGCAAAGTATAGCGAGAAATTGAGAGATAAATAATAACCTAAGCCATCCAAGGAAGTAATGTCTACATCACAAACAATTTTTTTTTTTTAAACTTTGCCCCACACTTGTATTTCTCTTGTGTCGTGGGTGCGTTTACAGACATGAATTCCACATACAATACACCCAGACGCGGAACAACTACCTGCAGATCAATCAAATGTTTGTTCCGTGCGGGAATCGAACCCACGACCCGGAGCACAGCAGCCGACTGTATCAGCCACTGCACCAACCAATACAATATAATACACCAATACAATACATAGAGTGGCACAAAGTTAAAAAAAAAAAAAAAAAAAAATTCAACAACAACAAATATATGTCACGGATCAAGTGATTATTAAGATCTCTATACAAATAAATAAAATTGAAGTGTTGTATTGTCAACAACTTGTCATTGTCACATCAGAATACCACCACCCCATCTCCGCTCGTGGGTGTCGTAAAAGTCGACTAAGAGATTAGCTGGAGGATGGGCAGCAGCGTCTTTCGAGTAAATTAACAACTCAACTGCGATCGCCAACCCGTCTGCCAAGCGTGGCGATTATGGCAAAACCCCCCAATGAGCCCACAACACACCCATATCCATTTGGGGGAGGCCTGTGTTCAGCAGTGGACTTCATTCTACCGAAACGATGAACGATGAACGATTTATTGTCAAAACAACAGCTTTTTACTAAATGCATACGAAAGTATATACGGTACCTATAACAAAATAAAAATATTTTGTAAAATTTTGTGTCTGTCTGTCTCTTTGTTCTAGTTAATCTCCGAAACGGCTTGACCGATTTTGACGGGACTTTCACTGACAGATAGCTGATGTTAGAAGGAGTAACTTAGGCTACTGTTATTTTAGAAAAATAATTAGGGTACCGCCCTAAAAATTTAAGCCAATAAAATCCAATGTACATACAATTATGTCAACTGTGTAAGTTTATAATACGTCTATGTCTAAGTTCTCTAAATTATTTATACAGAATCAGATGTTTTAAAATTAAATGGTGGGTGAAACCGCGGGGCACAGCTAGTTAGTAATAATGATGCCCGGGCTGTATCTATAATGACAAATCGAATCTGGCAGTACAAATAATTACATAATTGTTTAGTGACTATGGCTGTATTTTTTTTTCTATGACAGGTCATAGCATTTCTATTTCTTTATTCATTTGTTGACATTTACGTGAATATTATAATATGTAGGGCTATAAACTATAAACTAATGGATTTTTTCGCGTTATGAAATAAGTACTATTCCTGTATAATTGCCAATAATAATAATTGTATTCAAATTTAATTCGATCAATCTATCAATTTTATTAATAAGCTCTTAAAAAAGTGAATACTTTTGATGCATTTTGGAACATTGAAATAAAACAAAAGAAACAATGTTATTCAAAGTCAAAGTTAAAGTCAAAAGTTTTTATTCATGTAAACCATTTACTGGCACTTTCGAATAGTCAGAATTTAAATAGTTGAGTTCCATTTTCAAACTCCCAACGTACATAATTTAACACACACTAATGCAAATGGTACGCTGAAGTTGTTGGTCGTTAGCGTCCGGAATGGCAACGTTGCATTAGTTTATTAAAAACTGACACTTACAAATTAGGACAACTACAGCATGCGATGTTGCCGTTCTACTATAGCGATTTTAGCTAATTGCAACAATGTATTTTGTTTACAGCGACATATATTAAATCCGAACACTAATTCAAACTAAGGATGTTCTAATTATGTACCAAGTTCTACTCTAAGATGGGTGTCCAGTAAATAGCACGACATACTGCAGTGGGTGAGAGCTTGGGTCAATACCTACCAAAAAAACACAATATTTGTTCAGCAAAATCTTACGGATTTATAGTAGTACAAAATTTTCCGAAATATCGAATAATCTCTACCTTGACACAGATTTTTAAGCATCTCGTAATGAAAAATTCCTTTTCTAGTTTTTTTTTTACCTTTAACCTTTATTTGGGAATAGTTACTTTACTCATTGATAAGTCTTTATTGTATTAAAAACTAAAACATTTTCAAGAAATACAATTTATATTTAAATTTGCACAGTACAATTTTCTTATCGAAAATTTTGTACTACTGTAAATCCGTAAGATTTTGCTGAACATATATTGTTATTTTGGTAGGTATTGACCCAAGCTCTCACCCCCTGCAGTATGTCGTGCTATTTACTGGACAGCCTGTATAAAGTCTGATATTTTTGGAACATAATAAAATAATGCTAGTGTACTTTTAAGTATTCGAGTCAGGACCCGAATCGGCCTGATTCGGCACATCGCTAACGAACAGTCTTAAGGGATCGGTAATCTCATTATGTTCATCCACAGGAGGACGCTGTTATGTAAATCAGTGTTTATTCCGTAATTTATAGGATGTTACCAACCGTGTGGTGCTGGCTAAGAATAACACCACCCATCTAATCCCGTGGGTGTCGTAAAAGGCGACTATGGGATTAGCCGAAGGATAGGCAGCAGCGTCCTTTAAGTACGTTTACAACTCCACTGCGATCTCCAATCCGCCTGCCAAGCGTAGCGATTATGGTAGAACTCCCCAAATGAGCATACAACCTAAACTCAGACTGGTCATTGTGGTGATCTGTGGGTAAGGGCATAGCCCAGCAGTGGACGTCCTTCAGTTGATATAATGATGATGATCTAGCATGAGGTATTTCTGTTTTCTTTTGTCTTTTCGATTTACTCATGTGCTATCTGTACGGAGAAGTTTATTCAAAATTGTCTCTCTTGTGAATAAGTTTTAAACTTAAAATTGTATAAATTCCAACTAAGTATAATACTTTATTGAAGCTAAAATGAAACTGGCAAACAACTCACGACTTTGACTTTTCTGAAGGTCGGAGAGCTGTGACCTCACACTACTTGCGTTTCAGAGATAAACAGACTGCTGACGGATAGCCAATAACATTTGCATGAATTAAGTAACGTGATATTAGGGATTATAGATTTTGTTGAGTAAAATAAAAATAAAACTTTTAACAAAAATAAATATTGACTTCAAAAACCCTACGACATAAAAATATTAAAACCACTGAGAAGAAAAAAAAATAATTATGAAGTCGGGCGGGGCCAGGTATAAAATATAACTTCTCGTTGGTCTGTATGAACCATGGTTGGGGCATATCTGTAAATAAATGTAAGAACTTTTCCAATTTGATATCAGTATTTAACACAAAAAATAAGAATGACTCAAATCGGTTCTCTGATCTGAGAGGAATCGAAACTATTAAGACATCATCTA
Source organism: Diloba caeruleocephala (assembly GCA_947459985.1). Taxonomy (NCBI): domain Eukaryota; kingdom Metazoa; phylum Arthropoda; class Insecta; order Lepidoptera; family Noctuidae; genus Diloba; species Diloba caeruleocephala. The sequence continues at coordinate 784,766 of OX381627.1, read as the reverse complement.
GATAAGCGCAGTCAATTAACCTGTTTATTGAAGTTGTTTTAAAAACTACTCAATCAAATGTAAAGAAATTTATATGGGACCAATTCGAAAGCATTCTGCATTAGTTAAAATATGAATTGCTCAAATCGGTCTACTAATCTTAAAATAACCAGTGTACATACATTTTAAGAAAACGCATCGAATTGAGAAACTCCTTTTCGAAGTCGGTAATGATTTGGACTCTGAATTAGAGAAAGAATCACAGTGGAGTGTAGCCTATTCATCATCATCGTTGCAGTCGAAAGAATTGACCACAGCTGGACAAAGGCCTCATCCATAGTTCTATATAGGCTTCTGTCCAGCATTGGACGTTTACGGCCGAAATGATGATGATAGTGATCATTTATTATTTAGTTGGTGGTGCAGTGGCTGATACAGTCAGCTGCTGCGCACCGGGTCGTGGGTTCGATTCCCGCACGGAACTAATATTTGTACGATCTGCAGGTAGTTGTTTCGGATCTGGGTGTATTGTGTGTGTAATTCATGTCTGTAAACGCACCCACGATACAGAAGAAATCCTAGTGTGGGGCAACGTTTTATATTAAGAAAAAAAAATGTAACACAATTTATGCAAACCCATATTACGCAAATAAATTGAATTGATTTGTAGTTTGATTAAATGCAATGTAATGTACTTACCATAAAGTTCTAAGTTGTGTAGCAAAAGTACACAACCCTCAAAATGACCTTATGAATACGTACCAGTATTCACATATTAGGTACAAAGTGTTCCCTTCGAGATTTAAAACGAAAAAGACAACGCTCTAAATGACAATACCTAGTTGTATTTTGTAGATAGACGACAATTTAGTTCGCCAGAGACTTATACAGCTCGAGCATTTAAACTCAAATATCCTCCCGAATTCAACCCAAAAAGGATGATTTGCGTAAACCGTTGATTTACTTTTTGTGTGCGGTTTACGAAGATGAGTCTGTGAAACTGGTCCTCGCTGATACACGCAGTTTCGGATGAACATGTTTATATCTTAAAAGTCATGTCGAAGGACTTGATGAGTACGTGTAGAATTGACTTGATGTTATAATAAAACACTTTTAAACGGATTCTATCGCGTATTTTTTTTATTTTTGTTTTTTCCTGACGTTTCAAACACTTTGCAGGGTTCGTGATCGCAGGACGACTAAGGTGACAGGCGTCGTTATAGTTGCATCGAAATAATTTTTGATTATAATTGTACGGTAGATAAAATTAAATAACTTTTTAAAATCTGTAGTTCTTGGCTAAGCATTATATTAATGAGTGATTAACAAAAAAATATTTTATTGTAAAAAAGCGTGGGGTGCGTGATGTCAATTACTGTAAATATTATTGTGAATACATGTAAAAATAGAGATTAGTGTTCTGATTATATATTGTTGTTGTTGTTGTATGTTATATATTGTTAGATAGATACATAGCAAGCTAATAAAAGCGTGTTACAACTGAACTAGATTCCGTTTTGGTGCAGTCGTGAGATGTAATTTGAGATAGTTATAAGTAATGTTTATGCTAGTGTGGTGTATGCAATGTATTTACTTTCTTATCTACTAATATATAAATTTTGATTGCTATGTAAATCTTCTTACGTTTTGTCCAAATAAATGATTTCTTCCTTTCTTTCTTTCAATGGTAAAATACTTATAAATGATCAACCCAGTAGACGACAGCTTACAAAGTAATTGTTGTCTGTGTGTGATCACGCTGCACGCGAGATAAGTCCTAACAATCACATCTTCGCAGGCTTTGTAAAGTGGTTGTAAATTCAAAATCTATATCGTTGGACTCTTACGATGAGCCTACTACATAACCCCAGTATTTTACAGAAACGATACGACGTTTTCAAGACTAGAATATCATAACGTGCTAAGGAAAAGCGATGGATCAGAAGAACATTGTGCTACTACCTCCAAAACACGCTGATATTAAAATGCTTGCTTGCTGTTCAGAGGTGTAATAACCACACCACAGCGGCAAAAAATGGCTGCGGAGTGGCTAGTATAAATGGCGTCATTGCAACTGCTTGAAATTGCGCTTTGGCAGCCACTAAACGATATGGAGAGAGAGTATTATGGAAAGGGGAACGGAGGGAAGACGCGTACGCGGTGGTCGCGCTGTGGTTTGCCACTTGCGTGCGAAAGTCGTGAGTGGTTGCGATTGTAGCCGCGATGTCGTCGGCATCGATCTCACGTTCGTGCCGTTGACTGTAAATAAAATTGTCGTACGTGTAAATAAAGCTACACGTTTTCATAAAAGTTTGTGCCGGCACGTTGTGGTGCGCTTATTGCCTGTCTGAATAGAGAAATCTTTCCCACCAATACTAAGGATTATGAAGGTATCAAAGTAGTGGCTTTTAAGAGTTTACAGTACAGCCAACATAAATGTACAAAATGTTAAAAAGCTAACTTTTAATATTTTTCGCTCGCAATTTTTTGTTCTTGCTTAACTTCGTCGAGGATTTTAATAGCGAAGCGTTGAGAAGTTGTTTATTTCTTAGTTGAGTTTCAACTTTATGATATTCGTGTACATTGCTCTAAAGAGATTGTATAATATAAGGCTGTTGCTGAAAATCAGTGCTGATGGCTCGTTGAGATGCCAGAGTATTATGCTGAGCTTCAACCTATGTTTTGCGAAGATGCGACGCACAATTTCCTTAAGACCGTAACTTATGTAACCCTGTACCCTGTATTGTAGGCATTGTTTTTTCTTTTTGGTATTTGTTTCTTTTTCGACCACAGACAAAAATGAGCACTCTTTGGTAAAAAATATTGTTGTTCTATTTTGACTGGATACCAAGTCTTTTGGCCATTTTGCCAAGATATTATAACGGTGTTGTCAGCGCGGATACGCGTTTGGTTTCATGAAGTGTTAGTTTTTAAGCGTATAATTATTGTAGTATGTAGTATCGATTTTAGCTATGTCGTTGGTAATGCCTTATGTAGAATTTTTACGTTTGAATCTGTACTTGTGCGTCGACGTTCGCCGCAAAAATAAACTGCTTTTCTTTTTTTCTTTCTCTTTCATAATTGCTAAACTAAACAAAAGGAAGGGAAGATACTAAATAAATGATTATTAGTTAGATTCATCAAGAGTAGGAGCAGTAAACAGTGCTAAGATGAGGTGATTAATCGACTGTCCAAATTAATAATTGACATCCACCTAGCCAAAGGATGTCCACTGCTGAACAAAAGCCTCCTGAATAGATTTCCACAATTGTGTCACCCTTTGCCAATACTCACCACGCTTGGCTGGTGGGTTGGTGAGCGCAGTATACTGTTTCACAAAAGGGCAGTACTACAGTTACCTCTGGTTTAGAGTCCTTTAGTCGCCTTTTACGACATCTATGGGAAGATGGAGTGGAGCTCTATATTCTTAATCCGGACACCACACGGATAATCCGGATCCTTTACAATCCCACCCAAGATGTGCCTATAGGCGTGGCAACAATGGGTGGTTCTAGTGTGACTGTATTGAGGACTTGGAGCCCACCTTCAGTGCCGAAGATAACCGCTCCAGTGTTGTTAACCGGTAGGAGTCTGGCATGCCCCTCCACCCTTCCCCAGGGCGGAGAACATGATATATTTCCACTGGGTGAATTAAAAAGGAAGCTGCTACAAAGCAGTAGATAGTGCATAAACTTTTTACATTACCGTTCTCCGGTTTGAAAGCCACTGTAGCTAGGGAAATTACTGGGCATAAGAGACTAAATAACTAATGTCTCGAGGAGACGAGCGTAGTGTGGTAGTTTCCACGTTGGACTAGTCTTGGGCAGCATTACAATTGTTATGAGCAGGCATGACGCTTCCCACCAAGTGAATGACTTGCTCATCTCGTCAACAAGTTGTATAATAGTACAGTATATGTTATTATTTTTATTTGATAAACATTTACGCCTTTAAAAGTGTCTAATAACGGCACAAATTATTTAGCTTACACTAACCCAAAGATATTATACCATAGATATGTTACGTCCATATTAAATGGCGCGGAAAACTCAGTCTCGCTGTATCTAGGTATAAAGCTATAAGACTGCACACCTATGCTGTAAGAAAGAAGATACAAAAACTACGAAAGTAAAAGAGAGATAGCTATCTAAAATGACAACACGTGTACTCAATGTCTTTGTCGCACCTGTCATAGAATATATGTGTTGTCTCTTTTCTTTGCTTAGCCTGTCTGTTGTTTGAGAATATTATTCTATAGATAATTTGAATAGTATTTTTATACAAATATATTATTTCATTTGTTGCTCGCGTGTGGTATGAGATCCCTAGTTCTTGATTTATTTTTGCTTTATAGTTTGAGCATCTCCTATGAACGTACGATGGCATTGTTATTACTTAATTAATAAAACAATACAGATTGTGACAGTGTGTGCTCGTTGTCCTGTCTTGGGCGAACTGATTGCGAGGTGCTACAATTGGGGGAGCTTTGGTTCTTACTTTTGGCGCGCATGTAACATATCTACTTCTTTTAATATATAATATCATTGCACTAACCCAAAGAGAAAAGCTCTCTATGTCCTGTACTTTCTCTATGGTCGTTCATCTCCACTACTTATTCTAGGCGTCAAGCTCATCCCGCCATCTTTTGGATGGTCCACCACGGTCTTTTAGCTAATATGGTAATAATGAAGTACCAATTCGGCTGCCTAGCGAAGTTTCGCAATTTTTTTTTTGCCTTTACGCTTTGTGATAATAATTATTGCAAGACCAGTGGTCAATAGCGGAGGTGGACCGACGGGTATGATGGATGATAATGATAAAAATCTAAACAATTCTCAAAAAATCTTTCACTGTAAAATGTTTCCGTTCCCTTCTCTCAAACATTAATGTTGTAAAATATGTTTATGTAGCACCGAAACTTAAAGCCTATGGCCCCGGTGGACCGATAAATAACAAACGACTCTCAACTTTGGCCTGACGGTCGCCGTTTGGCCTATAGTTAGTCATCGTTACGTTCATCTGCTCCCGACATAGTAGATGGAAAACAGTAAGACAACATTAATACTATAATAATATATAAAAATTGTAGGTATTATATGTGTGTGTATAATTTGTGTCTGTCAACGTACCCACGATACAGGAGAAATCCTAGTGTGGGGCAAGGTTTTCTTGAAAGATAAAGATTATACAGTTTTGCTAGTACAAAGGTTAAAAGGCAAAATATTATTGTGTGTGGTGTCCGGATTAAGAATATAGCACCACTCCATTTCCTCCCGTGGATGTCGTATAAGGCGACTAAGAGACTCTAAACTAGAGGGATGGGCAGCAGCGTCCCTGCCCGACTTCATAAATAAAGTTTTTTATTTATTTTTAGTGGTTTTAATATCGTATAGTATTTTGAAGCCGGTTTTTGTTTTTGTTAAAAAGTTTTATTATAAAAAGGCCTTCTTCCTCATAACAGCTCATCAACTCGAGCCATTAGTTATTTAGTCACTAATGATCAGTAATTTCACTAGAAAATCTAAGCTGTACTTTTTATGCTTAAAGAAATAAGATAGAGAACTCACTTGATCTACTGCAAACCTACAGCTACTTTGGCATACTGCCAGCTCACACATTAGCATATTTACCCTCTTATGGTATAACGTCTCATCTCGTGGACAAATTATGTTAAGTACTGTATTTATCAAGCAATGACTGTGCACTTATCGCTCCTGAGACTACATTGACACAAGACTGAAGAGGGCTTTAGAAATCTGATCTACAATTGTTGCGGATATTGCCATAATCACCACGCAGGCGGAATGGTGATCACAGTTTGATGTTATTATCAGAGGTGAAGAAGATAAGATACATTTTTGTGTTTACAGTATGACTTATTTGATTAGTGAAATGTGACTATACAAATTGCTCGTAGAACTGGTGGCCATTGGGGCAAAAGGGGAAATGGGTTCTCGAGCAGAGAACATGCACTGGAAAGTGCAGCGTGGGAAGGCCAAAGATAGACGATCTGGTGAAGGTCGCTGGAAGTCGTTGGTATCGGGTGGCATGTAACAGCTCGTTTTGGAAATCTATACAGGAAGCCTTTGTTCAGCAGTGGACATCCTTTGGCTTATATGATGATGACGATGAAGAGACTAAATACCTGACTAATGTCTCGAGGTGACGAGCGCATTGTATATCGGTCCAGCTGAAAACCAGCGTCGGGCATTATTCGTCCGGCTTATGCCGAGCTAGTTAACCTTTTGGCGCAAACTCGAGACACGATGTGTAGCTCTGTGTATACCTATGTTAAAAATTTATTGGTTTTACACTTTATTTATTTATTTTAAAGTTTTCAGTATTATTTTGTGTGTCTGTGTTTGTGGCAAATAAATATATTTCTTTCTTTCTTTCTTTCAGTGTGGTGCCACGCAGGCCATCTCCTTGGTAGCATTACTATTGTTATGGGCAGGCAAATTGCATGCTCGTGTTGCCGTAGATATGAACTAAAAAACTCATATTCTAGTATCTATAAGTTTTTAAACTGACATGGTCACTGACACTATTATTAGAACTGAAAACGGGATATTTACCATGTTTTTTATTTGCTTTGAGTTCCCGATATTTCGGCGCTGTTGCAAGCGCCATGTTCACGGATAAACTAAAGTTTTTGCGGGTGGATGTTTATGAGCAGACAAAACGATCTACCCTCTTCCTTATACGTTTTGTGCGAAATATCGGGAACTCAAAGCAAATAAAAAACGTGGTAAATATCCCGTTTTCAGTTCTAATTCTAGTATCTATTTTATTTTACCGTTTAAATATTCACGGCTCTGAGTGACAATGAAAATTAATACTGTTAAATAAGATATTCCAATGTACGTAGGTATATGCCTAACTATACTATACCCACTCTGCCTACATAATTATAACTAATACTATACTACTAAACATGTGAAGTTACGCATAACATATGACCTGGTTGCTTTTAGGCCCAAACTTTTTTTTTTTTTAAACGTTGCCCCACACTATGATTTCTCCTGTGTCGTGGGTGCGTTTACAGACATGAATTCCACAAACAATACACCCAGACCCGGAACGACTACATGCAGATCATACAAATATTTGTTCCGTGCGGGAATCGAACCCACGACCCGGAGCGCAGCAGTCGACTGTATCAGCCACTGCACCAACCGTGCCGTCGTATTGCATTAACCTAATTTATTTCCCGATTGTAAATACGATGATTGTTTATAGTCTAATGACGGATTGGTTACGGGGCCGGCGTCTGAGAAAAGGCTATACAAATTATAAATTTAGTTTTGTTTTATAGTGGCAATCTATAATCTTTAATCTACATTTTTTTTTTCACTTGTATTTAATTTTGTTTATTGTATTTTAGTAGGTATTATTCAAGCTGTAAAAAAAATATTACCCGCGAAATATTTGTAATATACATAACGGTAGTAAATGGGGCGGACTGAAAACCAGCGTCGGGCAGTGTTACGGCCATGCTGCTCACTGTTCAACATTTTGCTGAGACCGCTCCTTTTGCCACACCATACAAACAAACTTCTTGTTATTCTTTTTATTTTTTTGTGTTAAATTAGTGTATAGATGCTTTCTTTCTTTCATCATCATCATCATATCAGCTAAAGCATCACTGCTAAACAAAGACTGCCCCCAAATGTTTACACAAAGATGTAGTCATTTGGGGTGAATTTACCAGCACTCACCACACTTGACAGGCTGATTGCTGAGCGCAGTATGGCTACTGTTCCATAGAAAGGACGCTGATGCCCACCCCTCTAGTTCAGAGTCTCTTAGTCTCCTTTTACGACAGTGATGGGAGGAGATAGAGTGGTGCTATATTCCGGATACCACACGGAGTATGTAAATATACCTTTTTAGTTTTCCTTTATCAACCAAACCAAATATGGTGAAGCTCTTTTTTACGTTTCGTAGTTTGCTGGTTGGCGGTTTTGCACCGTGTTGGCCGGCTAAGAATAGCACCACCTCATCTCATCTCGTGGATGTCGTAAAAGGCGACTATAGGATTAGTCGGAGGATGGGCCGCAACGTTCTTTCAGTAACTCAACTCAACTACGATCTCTAAAGCGTGGCGATTACGAACTGACGATTACAAAATTCCCAATCCACACAACACAAACCCATACCGGTCATTGTGACGATTTTTGGGGGTGGCCTTTGTCCAGTAGTGGACGTATTTTAGCAGAAATTATATCTCTTTATCAACCAAACCAAAAAAGGTAGAGTTTTTTTTCAATTGACTAGTTCGTTGACACTACATAAAAGCAATATATTTTATTCTCAGGTTATTTAGATAAAATAATGTTTTTGCTTCCTCAATCAGCAGAATTTTATGTTTTTGAAATGCAAATGGGAATGATACCAAACTGAATTACATTACAAATACCTAGTAATCAAACGGTGTGTTCAATTAGACTAATTAGTTAAAAATATCGTCAGGAATTACGTAAAAAGTAACTACCAGACTATACGCTTAAATTTCACCATAAAAAAATAACAATGTTTTCAAAATAACAATGCATGGTGGGTTTCCCAGGATACGGATCAGCGCTAGCTCTCTAGTTACAAGAGTCCGGCTAGTAGGTACCACCGTAGTCGGGGGTAACGGGCGCGCAGATTGGAGAGTCTGCGTACTCACACCGAGTGACCCCCGGGAAGACGGTGGCGCGCACGTGGTCACGTGCTGCCGTGTGCACAGCACAGCGCACAGCGAGGCTTGGGGGGATCCTTTACAATCCTCCCCGAGAAATGCCTGGGGGGCGGCCTTTTTAAAATCGCCTTCCCTCCGCTAGAGAGGGTGACCGCTTTACAGTCATCCCCTCCGAGATGTGCCTTAAGGCGTGGCACCAATGGGCGGCTCTAGTGTGATCTTACGAGGACCTGGAGCCCCCCTTCGGTGCCGAAGATGACCGCTCCAGTGGTTTTAGCCGGTAGGAGTCCGGCATACCCCTTCGCCCTTCCCCGGGGCAAACGAAGTTCCATGTAGAATTTCCACTAGATACCAATAAAAAAAAAAGTAACTAACGCAGTGCCAGATATTTGCGGCTAAGCAGTAGTGTTTGAACAATACTGTTACAACACAACAACAATATTATAATAAAACAATTTTAAACGGATTGCATCGCGTACATTATAGATTTTTGTATTTCTCGACGTTTCGAATGCTTTGCAGCATTCGTGTTCGCAAGACGACTAAGGTGACAGGCGTCATTAGAGACTTTAAAAAGTAATTTTATATTAGGTATCTACCGTACAATTCTAACTAAAAGCTATTTCGATGCACGAAGTAATCACTCAGTGTCTTGGTGTGTTTTAGTGTGGTATTTAGCTTGAGACTTTTTGATTTTAATAACAGGATTCCAAACTGGTGGCATCTGCCAACCATCTTCTCTATTACAATTAGGATAAAAAAAATTTATTAGGATTTCAATAGCCTTACGAAGCATTGTTGGTGCATATCGGTTCTCTTTCGCGAGGACTTGAGGTTGATCGAAACGAAGAAAATGAAACTGTCTGCAGTGTCTGCACATGCCTTAGACAAATCCAACCATTTATTACCCAATAGAAGGGTCAGGGCTGGGCTACCGGTTGCGGAGAGATGGTCAGGTTATTTCCAATTTAAAATGCGCATAACCGCTGACTCCATACTGGTCATCGGTTCTGCTAATATTAAATTCATCCATAAGGGAGTGGTATCTATAAAACAAAACAGTTAGCAAACCAGTCCGCCTAAGTATTCAAATGATATATTTTCTAACGAAGTAATGGCACGAAGAAATAATAAAATTATAAATGACTAGCACAATTAACTGCTTTAATTAAATGCTAATTAATTAATCAAAGTTACAGGGGTTTTGCTTACGATCTTTCCAACTCGATGATCAGGAGCAAAGTGAGTCTCGAGTTGGCTAGCTATTCCAAGCGGGAGCAATTTTATAAAAGTCGTTGTACCCGCGTAGAATTCACAACAAATTGATCTACTTACAAGCTGATAAATAAATTATCTATTCTTACAAGACAATGAACATGTTACAGATAATTAGCACTTATTATAAATAGAATTAAGATTAAATTACAAACAATCACAGAACTGAAAGCGTTAAATAAATCAAAATCTGAACTTACTTTTTATTCTCACTATTCAAAACAATCACTTGATAGTCAAACAAAACTAATTTAATAGCATGGCTTAAGAACGGCAAAGCTAATACATAGATTGGCTTTTTAGATAAATTCATGATGATTTAATAATAAGAGCTTACATTAAATAGTTTTCTATTAAAATAAATTAGACGCTGTTTATATTTCCTAGTGACGTAAGTGCTGCGGCGACATATAAATAATTCATATATACAACTGTACCGTAAACTTGCCGAATTTTATTTGTGGACTGTATTACCTATAGGGCCAGTAGGCCGAACCTAAACTCCAAAACGCACGTAACGCAACCCAATCAAATCCACCTACCTTTGCCGTGGTACTTGAAGATGTGCAGGCACGTGGATGTCGGCTGCCAAAGTTTAGGATCCGAGTGGAAAAGTTCACTAACACAAATAACACACCGTAGTCACACCAATTAATAGTTTATGCATAAATCACAGCATTAAAACAAGCCGTTATCAATATTCGAGAATTACACCGCGAGAGGGCCCGTTCCGTTTTTGGTTGCAACCGCCATGAAGGGAAAACGACTCGAGCGTTTGTGATTGGTCGACGCGTCCCACGTGACATCGTGCCGTCCGGCGCCAAGACATAAGGCGGCAGATTCGAATTGGGCAAAGACGAATACGTGCGTGAACAACAACCATATACTATATTTTATACAAACAATACTAATGTCCATAAGAATTTACATACAATTTTACGCGAGAAAAATGTTATGCAACGTCTGGAATGATCTTTCGAAAAGTAAGTGCGCACGACAGACCAATATACAATATATAATATACACTATATAATATAATATTAATAGCTACAATATCCTCACACATTTACAATTTTGTATCCTCCCTTACCGCCTTCCTCGTGATCAAGACAGCGGCCTTTGCAATGTAAATTTTAGGTGTCTAACCAGCTCTGCGTGTAATTGGATAGCTAACAAGCATTAGTAGTTTGATACCTTGTTTGTAACGACGAGTCCGGTAGTGGAACAGTCTTGTCAATGTTAGTCCAAATATTGTCATTAGTCATTGGGTTTGTTGATTTTATCGACGAATCGTTTCATATAAAACCGGGAATTTCTTTTGGGAAATCATCAGTTGTGATAACCAGCGTTACAACAGGTGAAACCATGAAGTTCTCTCTATGTAAGATTTTTTCTTCTATATTAAATCTATAGAATTTCAGTGTTGGTTCTCCTATAGCCTTCTTATTTCATGAATGATATGAAATCATGTGTATTTATAAAGAAAATCACTAGTTCCAAATATGTTATAAAATAGTTGTTTTTTAAACGGAAATATAATATCCAACCTTTACCGCTTCCTAATGTCTTATCATTTCAGCTGAAATTGTCCATTGCTGGACAGAAGCCTCTCCCAAAGATCGCGACAATGACCGGTATGGTTTCTGTTGTGTGCTCATTGTGGGTTTTGCCATAATCACCACGCTAGACAGACGGGTTGGAGATCGCAGTTGAGTTATAAAATGTCCCCATGTAAATGTCTTAGCTCAGGAAAAAGAAACCATGCTACTAGTTAGTGGCATGGTTTCTTACAACTAGCGTGTTCCCTGGCAACACGTCTCTATCTATAGTCTGTAGCTCTGAACAGTAATGTTCCGTTTCAAAGCTTCAGTGGAATAATCACATGGGACTTACCATAAGACCAAGCTTTCAGGCAGTTTGATGATCGCTGTGTGATTTACTATTACACTTATGCGCACAGTATAACGTTGCTTCCCCGTGGGGATCGTCACCGAATAGGTAGAGTCCAGACAGAGCAATTTACGCGGTCAATTCGCGCTTTTTACGGATATATCTTGGATAAATAATAATAATAATAGCTAGCTAAATAACTATAAAATGTCAGCCTTTGAGAATATTAAAAAAACACATAACAGCATTATTATTAGAAGAAAGTTATTATTCAGTGCATGAGTTCTTAGCCGATAAGCTGTTATAATTAATAGATTACTTAAGTAACTTTCTTCGTTATTAAATTTGCATGCTATATTAAGGCAGAATGTACAAGGATTTTTTTTTAAATTGCAACACCTAGCTTTTGTACCTACATTCATTGCAAATAAACTTCTATTCTATTCTAGTAACTGTCCCACTGCGGTACAAAGTACTTTTCTTATACAGAGAACACCGCGCATTAATCACCACGCTTGTTCACTTCATGTTGGCTACTTCAGACCCTAAAATCCAGATTTCCTCACGATGTTTTCCGTCACTATTAAAGTCAATAGTCTTATATTGACTTAGAAAGTATTTATGACTTGGATAAAGTCATATTCGTAAACGGCTAGCTTTGGACATACAACCTTATGCTTAAAAAGCGAGGCCCTATACATCCGGGGCACTGCGACGCTGAGAGATTTTTGTATTTGGTGTTTTGTTCCGATCTGATAACAGTAATAGCTAGTGGTTGAACGCTTGCCTTCTATATACAGATGGGTTTGAGTTCTATCCTGCCCTGCCTGACTTTTCAGATTGATGCGCGGATCAGAATTTGATTATGAAGTGCATTCAAAGTGAAAGAAAACATTGTGAGGAAACCTGCACACACGAGAAGACTCCAAAAAAATATATTCTTGATGGTGCGTCCGCCAACCCGCACTAGGCCAATGTGGTGGACTAAGGCCTAACCTTTCTCATTGTGAGAAAAGGCCAGAGCCCAGCAGTTGGACAGTAATGAGCTGATTATGCTATGTTATGATACGTGATCGATCCTCTCACTCACTAAGCTAAATATCGAATCCAACGGCTACGAACTGTTGCGAACTCTCTAAAGAGGAAAATACTATTGCCCGATCTGGTAATCAAACGCAATTCCTTGCCCTCAGGTAGCTGGGTTACCAACTATAGCAACAATAAAGCGGCATTTCACATTGCAGTGCTCGCGGCCGTATTAGTGGTAGTTGCGTGTGCGACGGTAATCAGTGCGCAAGCGTGCGACTGTCCTTCTGATTATATTCCTGTGTGTGGGAGAGACATGAGGACCTATTCCAATACGTGCAAGTAAGTGATATCAGCTAAAAGTCGTCTACGGCTGAACGAAGACCTCCCCCATAGACGATCGACTGCAGAACGTGTGTCGTTCTTTTAGGGGGCATTTGCCACTACCCACCACACTTGGCAGGTACGTCATTGAGCGCAGAATTGTTCAAGGGACGCTGCTGCCCATCCCTCTGGCTTAGATTCCCTTAGTCGCCTTACACGACATCCATGGGAGGAGATGGTGTGGTGTTAAATTCTTAATCGGGATACCACACGGATTAAGATTATTTGAGTAAGTAAACTTGTGACGAAGTCATCCTTCATCTTCATTTCAATCAACCTCTTTCATGACTTCATACCTTTTATCTCCATCACTGTCCACGTAATGATTCATTCTTTATTCAAATCAAAATTCGTATTAAGTATTGCGGTGTCGAATCGTTCATATTCTGATCATCATCATTATCACATTGGATTCGATTCTGAACGCTAGTGGTTCGACACACAGCTGTTGCTCTGACAAATAGTCTGCCTGCAATATTCATGATTTTTTTTTCATCATTTCGGCCGAATTAAGTCCACTGCTGGACACAGGCCTCCCCCAAAGATCACCTCAACGACCGATATGGGTGTGTTGTGGGCTCATTGGGGGGTTTTGCCATAATCGCCACGCTTGGCAGACGGGTTGGCGATCGCAGTTGAGCTGTTAATGTACTCGAAGGACGCTGCTGCCCATCCTCCGGCTAATCCCTTAGTCGACTTTTACGACACCCACGGGAGGAGATGGGGTGGTGGTATTCTGAGCCGGCACCACACGGTTATACACACACCTGCAATATTACAATTACTTATTTTTAATTAGCTTCAATTGTGATAGTAAGTTATATTTTAAAATACCTATAATCTACAGCATGAAGTGTAGAAGTTGTGAATAACAATATACCTATATAACAATATATATGATACGTTTCATTCAATATCATTAACTGAACTCCGTTACTTGCTGCCGTGGAGAGAGCCGCCCAGTTGAGCTAACCGGGAAGGAACACGGAGGGAGGACTCCGGGACAAACTACCATAAATGTGAAGAAGGATCATAATAAAAAGGAAAGGATTGTGGCGATGGCTAAGCGAGTGGCATTCTGTGCTCCAAGTAGTGGGTTGGATCCCCGCATGAAACATATATGTGTATGGCTTAGCGTAGCGGAGGGCATTTCACTACGTGACAGCCTCTGAAAATAAATGCCGAAAGAAATTCAGGATGCGACCTTCTTTTCGTATTTATTTTAACAAATTCAACGTATACATTGTTTTCATAGCAATGAATATGTGGGAGTAGTGTAGATATAGGTAATAAGGTAATAATCTGATTCAAATAGCTACATCGTACTCTACTAATAGTAATAAATCAAATTATATTATAATAAATTACTAATGTAATCATTAATAAGTAGTAATGTCACAAAAGAAATACCAATTGTGCAAATGCAATAAGAAGTATATCAATTTTAATGTAAGTTATCATTTTTTGGTTTTATTTTTAAATATTGTCCCACACTAGGATTTCTCCTGTGTCGTGGATGCGTTTACAGATATGAATTCCTGCAGACCTGCAGATCATACAAATATTTGTTCCGTGCGGGAATCGAACCCACGACCCGAAGCGCAGCAGCCGAATGTATCAGCCACTGCACCAACTGTGTCGTCAACAATTGATGTCACATTAATGCAGTCGATATGTCAACATAATGTAACTACATAACGTGTATTTGTGGTCTTGCGGAGCTGGACTAGCACTCTGCCAAACATTTTTATCTATTACATAATCCTCTAAAAATACAAAGTAATGTTCATATTTATTTTGTTCGCAGTATGCAATGCGCTAAAGTGACAAAGGCTCACGAAGGAGAATGCAAGAGACGGAGTTCCTTATATTGAATGCTGTGCTTAAGGGGTCATTTCCACAACTCAGAAATTGGATACCGGATACCTACTGATCATGGATTGAACGGCTTACGAATACATATAGATTCATAAACATAAGATAAAAGATAAAAATATTACTATTAATAAATTACTTCATAAGGTTATTCAATATGTTTTCCTAACGTCTAAAGGAAAAAAACGGTGGATTTCTTATAGGATCACTCGCGTGTCTGCTTGTCTGTCAGTCTGTTTTACAGCCGATTTGCCCTGAATCTACCGGACCGAAAAAGTTGAAACTTGGTATACATATGGATTTCATCGACCCAAACACGGACGTGTAACTCAAATAAATATTTGTAATACACTCTTGGGGGTCAATTTAGAAAATTAAAGAATAAAGTTTTGCAAACTGTACCGTGTCACATATGAAATGAAAGGGCTTGGTGTGAGGGTCTCAAATGTATTTCTTGAATAATGTCCAGCATTATTCAAGAAATACATTATTTACATTACATTACATTACACAGGCCTCCCCAGAGATCACTACAACGACCAATATGGGTGTGTTGTGAGCTCAATGGGGGGTTTTGCAATAATCTCTAAACTTGGCAGACGGGTTGGTGATCGCAGTTTAGTTGTTAATATACTCGAAGGATGCTCCTGCCCATCCTCCGGCTAATCCCTTAGTCGACTTTCATGGAACCCACGGGAGGAGATGGGGTGGTGGTATTCTGAACCGGCGGTGCGGCGTGCATATACGGATTGGTGTTTGCAATATTTAAAATCAAAGATTTTCTGAGAGTCAGAGTTTAAGTTGCGCGGTTCCAAATAGTTGGTCCTGTGGAGAAGAGCCGGCAAGAAACTTCATGGATACTTTTTCGACTCAACTGATGATATTTATTTATACTTTTATGCACAATGATGGTATACAAGGCGGACTTAATGCCATATGGAATTCTCTACCAGAATGCCATATGGCAAAAAAGTATCTGGCTCTAACTTTGGGTTAAAAAATAAATTTAATAAAAAGATACACATACATAAAAATCTACATACCATACGGTAAAATGTATAGGTTTACAATATACTACATACAATACGTACTATTTATCATTTTAACCATGTCCATAATTGTCAGTTAGGATTCCAGTGAATTCAAATAGTATTCCCGAACTTTGAAAGAGAATTTACACTCGACAATTTGATGTCATCATATCAGCCACAGGACGTCCACTGCTGAACAAAGGCTTCCCCCTTAGATTTCCACAACGAGCGGTTATATGCCGCCCTCATCCAACGACTCCCAGCGACCTTCACCAGGTCGTCTGTCCACCTCGTTGGAGGTCGTCCCACGCTGCGTTTTCCGGCGCGCGGTCTCCATTCGAGAACCTTTAGAACCGCATGACGACCCCCCCCCCCAACGCCCCCCCACGTTGAGACGGTGAACTTCCTCACATGGTCACCCGAGATTGGGCAGCAGCCGGCATAGTGCACCTCTCGACTCGGGGGACGAGGCGCTGGAAGTGCTCTTCGAAGCCCCAGCGACTGTCTAGGGTAAGCCCCAGGTATTTCATGTACCGGCCCAACCCGATTTGCGAGTCACCAACGCGTATCCACGAACTGGGTGGTTCTCTACTCCTCGGCCGGAGTATATATAACTATATATACTTCTTTTTTTGAGGTTGCCCCACACAATGATTTCTCCTGTGTCGTGGGTACGTTAAGAGACGCAAATTCCACACACAATACACCCAGACCCGGAACAACTACCTGCAGATCATACAAATATTTGTTTCGTTAGGGAATCAAATCCGTCACCCGGAGCGCAGTAGCCGCAGTAGTAGTATTAGCCACTGCACTAACCCTGCCGTCAATTTCTGCCCATATAAGAATTTATTTTAATGAGAAGACACTCGTTAAAATTCCTTGCCTCTTGAAAATGTAATTAAAATTCCATTTTGGGGTATTTTAGGACAATCCGTCTATGAAGGTTAAAAAAACGTTGAATGTACAATTAATTTATAATATTATTTATTAATAAAATATTGCTAATAGACAACATTATGGTTATGAAGAATGCAGTGACGCCGAATAGCAATTATTGTATGGTAGCTCTTTTCAAAACCAACGTTGGGTTAAGGGAAATGAGCATCATATCAGGCACAGGACGTCCACTGCTGAACAAAGGCCTCCCCCTTAGATTTCCACAACGAGCGGTCACATGCCGCATTCGAGAACCTTTGTGCCCCAACTGCCATCAGTTCTACGAGCAATGTGCCCCGCCCATTGCCACTTGAGTTTACTAATTCTTTCAGCTATATCGAGAACTTTAGTTCTTCTACGGATCTCCTCATTTCTGATGCGATAATACATAGCAGTTCCAATATTATCATGGCTTCTTTCTTAATTATAGTCCATTCATAAAATGTAACCTATATATGCCTCTTACAATGTGCCTTTTGAAGACCAAGCCCTGAGTTTGCTTTGGGATTCCTTCTCAGAGATTGTAATGTACCAAATTTCCCTCCATTGGCGTTGTATAAATACTATGTCTAATCAAAACTCAAGTAGAATTTGAGTCGAGATTGCATAAATTGAGTATAATTGCTACTGGTCCAGCGTTCAGGTAATAACTGTTTATAAAGTGTCTGTAATTTCTAATCAGGTCTTACTTTAATCAGTATAGCTGATTACATGATTCTATTCTATTACATTCTAAAGGGTAGGTAAATAATGTAATTAAATACAAACAAATGGACGAATTTAGATCATTTCTTATAATCTTTTTATATTAAGCGAGGTATGTGCAATTTTATTTGGAATTACACAGAAGCGCTTGATGGCGGGCTCTACACTGGTTTTCTGTAAAGCTAACTACACATTGGAGACTTTGTACAAAAATAATATTACGTTTAAGGTTATTTTTGTTAGCAATATGTTTTTTCCCCTCTATTTTCTTGGATATCGGCAAAAGGAAAATAAGGAATTGTGTTAACAGCGTGAGTAGCTGGATAGCAACATCTTCATAAGGTCTAAGAACTGCGGGCTGAGCTCACTAATTCGGTTGCCAAATGTGGTGATGATGGCAATAATCCTTGTTCCGTTCACTGTAGGTACGTTTTGCATGTTAATTAGCGAAAGTACACGACCTTTTCGACTTCACGAGCTATGGAGAGAGCTATGCTTGGTATTTCTCTACGAGATCGAATCAGAAATGAGGAGATCCGTAGAAGAACTAAAGTTATCGACATAGCTGAAAGGATTAGTAAACTGAAGTGGCAATGGGCAGGGCACATTGCTCGTAGAACTGATGGCCGTTGGGGCAAAAAGGTTCTCGAATGGAGACCGCGCACCGGAAAACGCAGCGTGGGACGACCTCCAACGAGGTGGACAGACGACCTGGTGAAGGTCGCTGGGAGTCGTTGGATGAGAGCGGCGTATGACCGCTCGTGGTGGAGATCTAAGGGGGAGGCCTTTGTTCAGCAGTGGACGACCTGTGGCTGATATGATGACACGACCTTTTTAGTACAAGCCCGCCACATACGCCCAGCCAATGCAACATCTGTAAGTCAGGATCCACAATGGCAACCATCAGAAAAAACACCATTAATAAACTCGGCGTGTCACAGGGAAATGAATAACTTTCTTGAAACTAGGAACGAAATTAATCAGATAAAAGGAGGAGTAGGTACGTTCAACTTCTATGTTTACTTTATATATGTGACGTGAACACAATTTGTAAAATTAGCAAGCCAGTTACTTGTGCTATGTCCAGTAGCCACCAAACAGTTTTATCATCATCATATCAGCCACAGGATGTCCACTGCTGAACAAAGGCCTCCCCCTTAGATTTCCAAAACGAACGGTCACATGCCGCTCCCATCCAACGACTCCCAGCGACCTTCACCAGGTCGTCTGTCCACCTCGTTGGAGGTCGTCCCACGCTGCGTTTTCCGGTGCGTGGTCTCCATTCGAGAACCTTTTTGCACCAACGGCAAACAGTTTAGATGGCACATTTTACAATAACTGTCTTGGGCTTGTATCCTATCGTATCTTAAATTACGACTGGAAATAAAACATATATTATGAACGCTGTTAGGGCGTCTTCCTCACTGACCTGCTCAGCCACCTTCTTACACGAGATGAGATCCTTGCAGAAGTATGCGACTGCCTCCTAAGCCTCCTCGCTATCGACCATGGCTTTTATCAAGGCCAGAAGCGAAAGGTCTCCCCCGATCATAGTACTGGTTAGTGTTGCACCGTATCCTCACTGCAACCGCTCTAGTGGCACACGGGAACTCTCTCCCCTCTCACAACTGTGTGCATGTATTTGCTGAAGGAGCCATGTCCTAACAATACCTACACTAGACGAAAGCACAATGTGCCACGAGGCCTTTGGACCTCCTCCAGGATTGGTTGGATTGGTTAAGTAAACCTATCTCTGCCGTGAAAAAAACAATAGATAAATAGACCATTATGTACTTCACTATGAAGGCACCCTTACTTATGCATAGTTTCGTATAAAATCTCACTGCAAACCTCATAATAAACAGTTGTGATCTGACTACACGTTATTTGTGATCATGAAGTATCTTTTTGGTAAGATTATAGCATAAATGTATGGCGTGGGATGAAGTGCATCCCACGCTATACATTTGCCAATTCAAGTTGGCAAATCCTAAGACTTACAAGGAAAACTTAAGATTCTTATTATAAATGTAATACCTATCTAACACATGAATGCAATAAAGAATTTGAACTTGAGAACTTGAACAGTAACATATTAACATCCTGTCTGATGATCCATAAGGAAAACTTAATTACAACTTTCAGTTATTGCGGTAATATATCTGATGGTGGCATGTGCTTCGCTGGTTAGCGCTGAGACGTGCACCTGCCCCGACAACTACGACCCCGTGTGCAGCACAGATGGGCAGACGTATGGCAGCTTGTGCAAGTAAGTTGGTTGTACGTCAAAGTCAAAGTCAAATTGTGTTTATTCATGTAAGCCATATGCTGGCACTTACGAATAGTCAGAATTTAAATAGTTGCACGGTTCCAAGTCGTTGGTCTTATGGAGAAGAATCGACAAGAAACTCTATGGATATACTCTTTTGAAATCTATACAAATAAATAAAATTGAAGTGTCTGTTTGTAATGTCATAATAACAGCTTTTTACTAAATGTATATGAAAGTATATACGGTACCTACAACAAAAAAAAACAATTTTATTTTTTTTGTCTGTCCGTCTATCTGTCGGTCTGTCAGTCTGTCTGTTTGTTCCCCCTGATCTCCGAAACGGCTGGACCGATTTCTACGGGACTTTCACTGGCAGATAGCTAATGTTATAAGAAATAACTTAAGCTACTTTTATTTTAGAAAAGTAATTAGAGTTCCGCGCAAAATAATGAAAACCCATGAAATCCAATATATATACTCTATGTCAACTATCTATGCAGAAATACTCTAAATTATTGATAATAATCCAATTTCTTTTAAATTAAACAGCGGGTGGAACCGCGGGTCCCAGCTAGTAATATATAAATGTCTTCAATATCTAAATCCTTTACATATCGTTTTCGTATTCACAAACTTTACTTACGTACGCATCTACTGCAGAACTGAGGATATGGTTTGACTGTCAAAGTCAAAGTCAAAGTCAATCAGCCCATTACTTTCCTACTGCTGGGCAAGGCCCTTTTTTGTCGTTCTGAAAAGTTAAGCCTTAGTCCACCACGCTGGCCTAGTACAAATCAGATCATACAAATATTTGTTCCGTGTGGGAATCGAACCCACGACCCGGAGCGCAGCAGTCGACTGTATCAGCCACTGCACCACACACACATTACGCTTGGCAGGCGGGTTGGTAAGCCACAGAAGGGACGCTGCTGCCCATCCCTCTGGTTTAGAGTCCCTTAGTCGCCTCTTACGACATCCACGGGAGGAGATGGAGTGGTGCTATATTCTTAATCCTGACACCACACGGAAATCTCTTGTAACTTTAACAAATTTGTATGTTTAATACTTATAGAAAGAAAGAAAGAAAGAAAAGTATTTTCTTTCTTCTTTCTTATAATAGTTTAAACGCAAAAAATCACGCTTCATTCTACTATCTACTGCCACCTCAGACCCTAGTCACCAAGTATCGTGTATGGGACTCGTAAAACAAATTAAATGTACACAAACGGCACGGTTGGTGCAGTGGCTGATACAGTCGCCTGCTGCGTCCCGGGTCTTGGATTCGATTACCGCACGGAACAAATATTTGTATGACCTGCAGGTAGGTGTTCCGGGTCTGGATATGTGTGGAATTTGTGTCTGTAAATGCACCCACGACACAGGAGAAATCCTAGTGTGGGGTAAAAAAAAGCAATTGTAAGTGATTACTAGCAGCTATTGAAGAGTTCCAATATCCACCTCCTGGCTCCATCATCAGATCAGTTCGGTTGTACCAAACTATTGTATTATCACCCGGATATCATATACTTGCAACATTTTAAACCAATACGACAATTAGAAGTAGGTTAAATTCGATTTCTATTTGTTTACAAAGTTAAGTGAAGCTAATAAAAGCGTGTTTATTTATTTATTTATTATTATGGACTTCCAATAGAGGATACACACATACATGGGCTATTACAAATTGGTATATAAGTTTGTGTTTGGTGTGCACCTCCAATTATAGGAAGCCACAGCGTGCTCTTGTATATCTAGGTGAACCAACATAGAAAAATTAACATAATTTAAATTAAATTGAAAAAGTAGAATGTTTACATTAAAATGCAAATACTTAATATTCAAACAAAACTAAATAAACATGCAATAATTTGATTAGGAACATTTTCAAAACACTTCCAAAGAAAACAAAAAGTTAAAAATATTAAAAATCGCATGCGTTATTTGCAGTTTGCAGTGTGCCAAGGAACAGTTGGCGTACAGAGGACAGTGTCGCACTGGATAAGATACTTCGCAGGACGCCAATACCAGATAATGGCTGCCAAATATGGATCAATGAACGGACCAATTATCAAAACGTATTGTTTGTAAAACTATAATAAAAAGACTTTCTTATAACATACAATTATTCGTAAAACTATAGTTGAATTATTGAAAAGTATTGTCCGTTTCGTGTTTGCAATAACAATCTTATTTATTATTATAATTATCGAAGTTTGTATGTTTGAATTTCACGCTCAAACGGCTGAATACATTGAAGTGAATTTTGGCATAGATATAGAAAATATCATAAAATGGGATGTCATTGTCATCATTTCAGCCAAATGAGTCCACTGCTGGACACAGCCTCCTCCAAAGTTCACCACAACCAAACTGGTTGTGTTGTGTGCTCATTGGGCGGTCTTGCCATGCCATTGACACGCTTGTCAGGCTGGTTGGTGATTGCAGTTCAGTTGTAATTAATGTAGTCGAAGGACACTGCTGCCCATCCTTCGGATAATCTCATAGTTGCCGTTTGTGACACCCACAGGATTAGATGTAGAGATACTATTCTAAGCAGACACTACACAAATGGCACATAGAACAGTTTTATTGCATTGTCAAGTTTCTTTATTCTGCAGAGAGAGAGAGAGAGAGAAATAATATAGTATAGTTGCCTCTCTTTCGTTACACGCTTTCGTTTCATAAAATCCAATTCACACCGTCCCAGAAGAAGTTTCATTTTATTAAGTCCGTGTGGTATCCGGATTAAGAATATAGCACCACTCCATCTCCTCCCGTGGATGTCGTAAAAGGCGACTAAGGGAATCTAAACCAGAGGGATGGGCAGCAGCGTCCCTTCTGTGAAACCATAGCCATTCTGCGCTCACCAACTCGCCTGCCAAGCGTGGTGTACTGGCAAATTAACCCCAATATGATGACACAATTGTGGAAATCTTTGGGGGAGGCCTTTGTTCAGTAGTGGACGTTTTATGGCCGATATGATGATGATGATGATGATGAAACATTATTATTAGTATATTCCGCAGTAGGACTATTACACATTAGAAGCGCTTCTGCCTACATTTAACAAAAAAATTCATATTATGTAAGTAACGCAAAGGTTTTAATTTCGAAGCTAGCACAATTTTGAAATGTATTCGAGTAAAACAATGCGCATAACATTTCTTTGTTCATGATACAATTAATTTTAATTAAAGCACTCATTAAAATTCCTTAGTCCTAACACAGCATAATAGCATGTGTCCGTAAGGGTTCGGTAGAGGTCACAGTTACAGATAAGTTATTAAGGTCCTATGTAATTTGAAGTACTCTAAAGTGACCGGGATACTTTTTGGGGTTTGTGGCTTATTAGAAATAATAAATGATTTGAACAAATATGACGTTTATTGAAATACTAACGGTTATGAGCCGCAGAACCTTAAATGAATATTTTTTCTCCCCTCGTGGTACTGATTACCTCCCCATAAGTCCTTGTCGCCATCTGAGGCACGGGCTCACCGACCCGGACGGACGATGAATTCACCCCATGCCACTTAGAACACAAGAAGAGACTGACGCAGTCTCGTTCGAACTGACCGGTGTACCATCTACGCCACTGAGGTCCACTTCACCACCGTCGCCACCACGGAGGCCTGTCGTCATGACAACCCGTACTCGTGCCGGCACGAAAGTACAGAACCAGTAGCTTTAAATATCCCATAAAATACTTAAATAATACTGTCCAGTTGTCCCTAGTTTGGTCCCCCGCAACGGCCTAAGCTGAGGTTCGCGTCCTGCCTGTTAATCAGTGTGGTGTCCGGATTAAAAATATAGTTCCACTCCATCTTCTCCCGTAGATGTCGTAAAAGAAGATTAAGAGCCTCTAAACCAGAGGTATAGGCATTACCTTTTGAACTCACTTCTAATCAAGAAATCGCATCAATCATAATTTCATGTAAAACTTTTAGAGGCACTTACAAATCGTCAAGGATTTAGGTGCATTGTGGGGTCTATGGGGGTGTGATGTCCGGATTAGGAATAAAGTACCACTCCATCTCCTCCCGTGGATATCGTAAAAAGCGACTAAGGGAATCTAAACCAGAGGGATGGGCAGCAGCGTCGCTTCTGAAGTGGTAATGGGCGGCGCCCATTGCTCGTTGACCTGATGGCCGTTGGGGCGGCGTGGGGTGGCCTCCAAAACAAACCACAAGAACCGCATGTATTTTTCTTGCAAGACTTCAACTTTCTGACAATAACAACTTCCAGTGGTCCATAAATATGTAAGTCGAGCTCCGGATTAAAGGCTAAGAGAGCGATAAGCTTCTTCCAAAGGCGACTTGGAGTGTCCAACGGTATGGTACAATGGAACTGCTAGCACTCTGTCTGTCTGTACTCCTATGAGAACAATAGAATGCGGGCGACATATAACCGGTCATTTTGGAAACCTATGCGGGAGGCCTATCTTCACCAGTGGCCTCGCGCATAGGTGATGATTGTTTTGATGATGTTTGAGGCTCCATCGCGCTCAAATGTCTGCACGGATTCTAATGTAATTTGGTAGAGAGGTAGATTATGTCGTGGCGTAGGTTACAGGACTTTGTATTTGAATTCTAAACAGAGTAAAATTTTAATTTATGCCCCAGTGGACACCTTGTTACAAATAAGAACTTTTTTTAATTTTGTTAACAACCCTTAAATAATGAGGGATGGGCAGTAGCGTCCTTTCTATTAAACAGTAGCCATTCTGCGCTCACCAAGCCGCCTGCTAAACGTGGCGAGTAATGGCAAATTCCAATTTGATGATACAATTGTGTTAAGCTATGGGGAAGAGTTTTTTTCAGTAATGAACGTTCTTTGGCTGAAATGATTATGACGATGACATCTTCTACCCGGACTATGAGTGAAGGAACATACCGAACTCCTACTGGCTAAAACCACTGGAGCAGTATTTGCTAGAGACGGGGAGCAGTCTTTATTAGAGACGGGGGTTCCAGGTCCTCGTTAAGATCACACTAGAGCCGCCCATGACTGTTATGCCATTAGGCACGTCTCTGAGGGGATAACTGTAAAGCTGTCATCCCCCGAGCGGAGGGGAGATGACTGTAAAAAGGGCACCCCCAGGCACATCTATCTCGGAGGGGATGGCAGTAAAGCGGTCACCCTTCTAGCGGAGGGGAGGTGACTGTAAAAAGGGCACCCCCAGACACATATATCTCGGAGGGGTTGACAGTAAGGCCGTCACCCCTCTAGCGGAGGGGAGGTGACTGTAAAAAGGCCACCCCCAGGTACATCACGGGGAGGAGAAACCTAGTTTTATATACTAAACCCAAAATATAATTTAAATAGCCAATAAAGGCTTTCCATGTAAAATTAACTTGTTTGTTGTTAATTATCCTTTTGTATTTAACCGCTATGTGTTTTACGAAATAAGGCAGAACGCGTAATAAATGTTTTTAACATTTTCCCTTACTAATTAATAATGTATTCATCTTCTGTTAAAATATTAAATGAAATAACTTATCAAAATTAATAGGTACGAGATCCAGATTTAATCTGGTTTTATGATCAAGACTTTACTCTTACACATTGGGATAAGCAGAGCACATATGGCACGTTTACATATTTTTGCGTCTATAATAATAACCGGTTATAACCGCCATGGCAGTATTAGGTGAAATAATAATATTGCCTCGTCGATCGTAAGCATGCGAGATAAATATTACTGCAGACTTGTAAGATATAAAATACACATACATACTGTGTATTTTATTTAAACCCATGCAGGTAAAGAAGATCATAAATTAGTGAATCTATATACAAATAATAAAATTGAAGTGTCTGTTTGTAATGTCGAAATAACAGCTTTTTACTAAATGCATATGAAAGTATGTACGTTACATATAACAAAAACACTATTTTTAATTTTTTTTCTGTCTGTCCGTCTGTCTGTCTGTCTGTTTGTTCCGGGTAATCTCCGAAACGGCTGGACCGATTTTGACGGGACCTTCACTGGCAGATAGCTGATGTTATAAGGAATAACTTAGGCTACTTTTATTTTCGAAAAATAATTAGGGTTCCGCGTAAAAAAATAAAACCCTTGAAATACAATATATATATTCTATGTCAAGTGTCTATGTCGAAGTACTCTAAATTTCTTTTAAATTAAACGCGGGTGAAACCGCGGGTCCTAGCTAGTTTTAAATATATTGTTGAGGTCGAGAACCTGAAAGGGAGACTGGTGGAGAATTGTACAATAATTGTGTGAGGCATTTGTATTCGAGTGCGTACATTTCTTAGCATATTTATTTGGTTATGGACTCTTGTTTTATCATTCCTACTTCCTTGACCGTATTTACACGCATCTGGTCCAAATTTAATAAATAAACTTAACAAATAACAAATAAATCTATCTATACAAATAAATAAAATTGAAGTGTCTGTTTGTGATGTCAAAATAACAGCTTTTTACTAAATGCATATGAAAGTATAAACGGTACGGTATAATAAAAAAAAACAATTTTTACACTTTATGTCTGTCTGTCTGTCGGTCTGTCTGTCTGTCTGTTTGTTCCGGGTAATCTCCGAAACGGCTGGGCCGATTTTGATGGGATTTTCACTCGCAGATAGTTGACGTTATAACAAATAACTAAGGCTACTTTTATTTTAGAAAAATAATTAGAGTTCCGCGCGAAAACCATAAAACCCTTGAAATCCAACATATGTATTCTATGTCAAGTGTCTATGTCGAAGAACTCTAAATTTCTTTTAAATTAAACGCGGGTAAAACCGCGGGTCCCAGCTAATCTGAAATATATCTGAATCTATTTACACAGATTCTTTTACGCATTTCTTGGTATCTTCCCACAAATAATTACCTGTTTACACAAGTATTCTTGTTACGCTCATTTGTATCTAAACACACATTTATTTACACGAGTATTCTGTCGAGCACGTATACTACATAAAAAGAAAATCATAGAATTTAAATGACAGTAAAAATAGTCGAGTACTGAACGAAGGTATCCACATATGCTTCCACGATAGTGTCGTCATTTTGCCAGGACTCACCACGCTTGGCAGGCGGGTTGATCGCAGTATGGCTACTGTTACATAGAAGGGACGCTGCTGCCCATCCTCCGGTTAATCCCATAGTCGCCTTTTACGACACCCACGGGATGAGATGGTGTGGTGGTATTCTTAGCCGGCACCGGCAAAATTTAAGTATAGTACAAAAAATATGTATGTTGATTCGCACAAGGATAAGGATATTCTTTTCTTAAATAACTTTAAAACCATAATACTTTAAAATTATAAATAAAACCCCCCCAACAAGCCTTTCCATTTCATATGTTACAGGGCACATATTGCAAAACTTTATTCTTTAATGTTCTATGTTGCCCCAAAAAAGGTGACCCCAATATTCGAAATGCATTTATTTACGTTACACGTTTGTCTTTGGGTTGTAGAAATCTATGTGTGTATCAAATTTCAACTTAATTCGTCCAGCAGGGTCGAAGCAAATTGTCTGTGACAGACGGACAGACAGACAGACACACGAGTGATCCTATATTGTTTATTTGTTAATATGTCTCTCTTCACGGGTTTATATCCCCTGTAAGGGGGAACCCGGTCTTTTGATAGGCTTACGCGGGGACATGGATCCAACATACAAGGTCTTACTTTAATAGTCCACGAAATTTCGCATGGCCCCTGAGTGAATGCTGAAGATAATGTAGGTATCACTGAGAATTAAATCTGTTGGATTTTTTTTGTCGATTTTTTTTTATAAATCAATTATTTTATTTCTTAACGGTTTTCTTCGATTTAGGTAGTCGGCAACGTCATTCGTTTGACCAATAGGTGGCCGCGGCGGTGCAGGCGTTGGTATCGCACAAACGAAAGAAACAAATTTATACAACCGAATCTCTATTTTTGTGATAGGTACGTCATCTTTAGCATTTACCAAGGCACCCTGTAAAATATCGTGGATTATTAAAATAAGACCTTATATAGCTCTGGTGGCCCCCCTCTGATTGGCCAATTAAGGCAAGCCAGAGTTGAAAATCCTGCGGGCACTCATGAAGTTCCACTCCAACCGACCAATAAAGGCAAGCCGGAGACGAGGCCCTGACCGACTCTCTGGAGCATTCGGGTACGCAGTGTCGCCACTCACATCCAGCTCGCCACAAACCGCCCTGCGTTTTGTAAGCTTCTTAATATCCTTTTTTTCTTATGATATACTTTTTTTTATATCAAAAGGTAGAAATCAAGCAGCTGATTTAATCTGCCCTCTAGAATTAACTTATCCCGTGGTGACATAACGACTGCCCAGAGGGGTTTATTATTTATTATTATTACTATATTCCGCCGTTTTTTCCTTCGGACGTTCGGAATCCTAAAAACATCTCAGACTATTTACGGGATGAATAGTCAAGAATTTATTTGCTGCGTTCCATTGTGTAGATTTCCTATGGAGAAGAACGGGCAAGAAACTCCAAGGTCACTTTTTACCGTATGATTTGGGTCTTTCGTTTGATTGTTGTATTTAATAATCTTATTAATATGATAACTGTGACAGTTTTGTATGTTTAAACATTTGTTTAGCATTCACGTTCAAACAAGCGAATTGAAGTGATATTAGGCAGATCATGTTTTGGAATAGGCCGTACGGTTCTAGTGCCTAAAAGTTCGCTTGAGGGTTTAAATTAGTTCCCTTACAGACGAAGTCGCAGATAACAGGTAGTTTACTAACATCTAAGGAAATATAATCTACCTAAATATGAAAAGTTGAAGGTTATAACGAACACAATAACCGGAAAAAACGAGCCAAACTAATTACCTACACCTCACCGGGGATTCCTTTGCTTCATATCGCTGATTTTTTCCGATGAGGTAAAACCACTCATAATGCGTAGCTAGTCGACCAATCACAGCCGAGTATTCTATCTCACGTATTTATTAACGAATCAGGAGCAGTTATATGTTTCCAAGTAAAGAATTAACCAATAGGCGAGAATGTATCAGCCAATATTTGTCCCAACATTTTCTGTTTTGATGGCATATTGTTTTTGTTTTTTTAATACTCTGGTAGTTTTGCTTTATCGTAGGTACAGCTTCATCACTATCATTTCAGCCGAAATACGTCTACTGCTGAATATATGCCTCCCCCAAAGATCGCCACAACGACCGGAGTTGCGCCA
This sequence comes from Diloba caeruleocephala, assembly GCA_947459985.1. NCBI lineage: Eukaryota > Metazoa > Arthropoda > Insecta > Lepidoptera > Noctuidae > Diloba > Diloba caeruleocephala. Next base: position 755,528 of record OX381627.1, on the reverse strand, counting down.
CTCATCATCATCATCATCATCATTTCAGCCGAAAGACGTCCACTGCTGAACATAGGCCTTCCCCAAAGATCGCCACAATGACCGGTTCTGCGCCACTCGCATCCAGCGAATTCCCGCAACGTTCACTAGGTCATCGGTCCATCCCGTGGGGGTCTACCCATGCGTCGTCCGGTACGCGGTCGCCACTTGTGAACTTTTCAGCCCCATCGGCCATACGTGCTAGGAGCAATGTGCCCCACCCACTGCCACTTAAGGTTAGCAATTCTTCGGGCTATGTCAGTTACCTTGGTAATTTTGCGGATCTCCTCATATTTAATTCGTTAAAAAAAATGGGTTCAGCTTACAGACCTCTTTTTTTATTGGTGTCCAGTGGAAATCCGTCATGAACTTTCTTCGCCCCGGGGAAGAGCGTACCCCTGTGCCGGACTCCTACTGGCTCAAACCACTGGAGCGGTCATCTTCGGCACCTAAGGGAGGCTCCAGGTCCTATAATCACACTAGAGCCGCCCACTGGTGCCACGCCTATAGGCAGATCTTGGAGAGGGTGACTGTAAAGCGGTCACCCACCCGGGGGGATTGTAAAGGATCCCCCAAAGCGTCCCACGGCAGCGCATGACCACATGCGTGCTACCGTCTTCTCTTGGGTCGCTTGGTGTGGGCACGCAGATTCCCCAATCTACGCACCCGCACACCCAGAGGTCCCAGATTGGCTGTGACAGACGGACAGCATAATAAATAATTTTAATATTTTAATTTTCAACTTATGGCTAATGTTTTGTTGATGCTACCTTCTTTTCTATTTAGTTTAATCTGTGATTCTGAGTTCTGGGCCAGTACTTCCGCTGCCGTTTTATGGTACATTTCTAATGTTTAATAACAATATGCCTACATCAAGCCTCTAACTAAAACTGCTGCGCCCTAACAGGGTTTCATGTTGTTTGTAAACTTATGCTATGTAACACCTTCTATGTACACATGAAAGCAATAAATACTTTGGATGTTTGGACAGACAGACACACACGAGTGATCCTATAAGAGTTCTAGCCGTTTTTTCCTTCAGACGTTCGGAACCCGAAAAACGACCGTAAGATGGGGGTTTCGTTAGTGAAGAACAGAGCATGGAAATCACCAACGTCCTTTCGTCACAACATCATACGATCACCCATCCTCTTACCAAGCGTGGTGAATAAGGCAATATTTTCTAAAGACCGTTCCAAGGACCTGTCTGGCCCATGTGATGCCCATTATCATCACAGGATGCTTTAGTTGCTAACGTTATAATAAAATTTATTTTTAAGTATAAGAACCAGTTTGCCGTTCGCTGAGACAAAGTTGGCTCAAACTGGCTGATAAGAAAAATGGTACTGATAAAAGGAAAATTTAGGATTAACGCTATGGATGCCTGTTTGATCCAAGCATGGCACAAATGTTTGCATACACACACACATCGGTCCGTCAACGTCCATTGCTGGACACGTTCCTTCCAATGATCACTGCAATGAGCTCATAGCAGATATTTCCTTAATCACCACAGTTGGCAGGTATATTGCTAATCGCAGTTTGTTGTTAATTCGTTTTTAAGATGTAATAAAGGAATGAGGATGAAAATAAAGGACAGTGTGTTGTCTATACACAAATAAATAAAAATAAAGTGTCTGTTTGTAATGTCAAAATAACAGCTTTTTACTAAATGTTATGAAAGTATATACGGTACCTACAACAAAACATGGTTTTTAATTTTTTTATCTGTCTGCTAATCTCCGAAATAGCTGGACCGATTTCTACGGAACTTTTACATGCAGATAGCTGATATTATAAGAAATAACTACACTGCCGGACTCCTACCGGCTAAAACCACTGAAGCGGTCATCTTCGGCACCTAAGGGAGGCTCCAGGTCCTCATATGATCACACTAGAGCCGCCCACTGGTGCCACGCCTATAGGCACATCTCGGAGATGGTGACTGTAAAGCGGTCACCCCCCCGGGGGGATTGTGAAGGATCCCCCGCAGCGTACGCTCTTGGATCACTCGGTGTGGGCACGCCGATTCCCCAATCCTCACACCCACGAACCCAGAGGTCCCCCCCCCTCATAGCAACGGCAGGGCAGTTTTTATGATTTCAAAAGAGTATCGACGGAGTTTTTGGTTCCAAGGAGTTTGTCCTATGGAGGCGAGGATCCTCCATAGGACAAACTCCTTGTAATTAAATTCTGTCTATTCATAAGAGCTTGTATATAGTTTATATGAATAAACATCTTTTCAATTTGAATTTATTCGTCCCTTGCGTATTCTGATAATAAAAAATACTGAAACATATTATTTTGATGTGATAGTAGTAGAAATCAGAGGTTAATATTATGAGATACATGTTCTCACAAAGATAATACACGGATATAAATATAACTGATTTACAACTTATACGTGTGTTAAAGCTAATACATTTTCCTCTAATTACGAGAGCATATTGTGACAAAACGTTGGCTCCAATAGTTAATGCATCATTGGGCCAATATTGAAAACTAAACTGCGCGTGAATGATCATCTCGTGTCATATAAAAGGCGCTTCAACGTTTCTTTTTCATCATTCGTGATAAAGTTGTGACTTTGCAAGAACAAAATGAAGCTTACTTTGGGTAAGTATACGTATTCCACTGTTATATACGCAGCTTGAAGATGGCACTTAGAATTAGCCTTGTCGTAAGGGTATATTCCCAACATCACCACACTCACCAAATGGATAGATGGTTGCAGTAGTGAACTGTTTTTTTTTTACCGACTTCGAAAAGGAGGAGGTTCTCAATTCGATGCGTTATTTTTTTTATGTATGTACACCGATTAGTCCGAGATTTGTCAACCAATTCTTTTTTTAACTGGTGCAGAATGCTTTCCAATTGGTCCCATATAAATTTCATTACATTTGATGGAGTAGTTTTTTAAATAGCTTCAATAAACGGGTTAATTTTACTGCGCTTATCTAGACGATGTCTTAATAGTTTCGATTCTTCTCAGAACAGAGAACCGATTTGAGTCATTTTTATTTTTAGTGTTAAATACTAATACCAAATTGGAAAAAGTTCTTACATACACTAAAAAGAAACAAATAAATCTTTTAACAAAAAACCGCCCGACATCCTAAAGTTTTTTTTCCTTTTTGAAGTCGGTAAAAAGTTTTAATATATGCCACATTCTTATATTTTATAATTTATCCTGTGCTTTGTGTAAGGTTTACATACATAAATCTCACATGCACTAACGCCTATTTGAAAAACCACAAGTGAGAGTTGAACACGCGTGGAGAGGGTTCTGTATGATGAATATATTAAGTAGTCCGTTTTTCATTTTTAAATCTGACCCAAAATCGTTTGTGGTAACTAAAAAAGTATTTATGGTACCGGATTGTAGAGGGAAGTTGCTGAATTAATTGTCTATTGTTGAACTGTCTTGTACCAATAATTTTTCCCAAGAACAAACTTAACATTCTAAAACAAGTTCTCCCATATGACACGACATTCCAACTGTAGTGTAAGTTTGTATAAACAAAATTGAAAGGTTTAACTTGTTATTTTAAAACCATAGACATCTTAAGGCTTTTCTGTAATCTTTAAGTTAAAACATTATGTGGTGTCGTGGGACACCAGGTAGGAACGCAGTTCCTTCGGCTAATGTAGAATCGACACTTATACACTACTCGCTTGTGTATGCGACTGTCGCGCCTGCGCACGTCTCATTTAACGGTTTTATTCCACGCACTTTTTTCCACGGATTTTTTCTTACGGTTTTCTATCACATTTTTTTCAGTTCGGTCGCGCAGCAAAATCCCTATCCCCTCCAAGCCTGCCGTAAGGAACTTCCAATAAAAAATATAGTATGTATTTAAAAAAAATTAGACGCAATAGTTCCACATGGTGACAAGAGTGAGACCCACTCGTCAATTTTCATATATTTTCTTAAATGATTTGGGCGAATGAAGTCCACTGCTGGACACATGCTTCCCGCCATCACCACAACGACCGATATGGGTGTGTCATGGGCTCATTGGGGGTTTTGCCATAATCGCCACGCTTGGCAGGCGGGCTGGCGATCGCAGTTAAGTTGTTAATGTAATCACGCTGCTGCCCATCCTTCGGCTAATCCCTTAGTCGCCTTTTACGACACCCACGGGGTGAGATGGGTTGGTGCTATTCGTAGCCGGCACAACACGACAAAATTTTAAATTTAAAGTAGAATGTTGATACAATCTCGATTTCGAATTATAAAGGTTAAAACACTTTATTTTTAAATTATGTAAAAATTGAGTCCCACACATAAAGCCCTTCCGTTTGATTTGTTTCACGTCACAGATGCAAACTTTTTTAAAATTTTCTATTTTAGTCCTCAAATACCACCACCTACATTAAAATAATATTTATTTACGCTACACATCCGTATTTGGATTGCAGAAATTCATATGTGTACCAAATCTCAACTTAATCGGTCCAGTAGAGAGAAAATTGGTTGTGATAGATAGACAGACAAACACACGGATATCCTATAAGGGTTCCGCAGTTTTTTCATCTGGATGTACAGAACTCTAAAAACCTATTTGCTCCGTGCAGCACTGAAACCCGTGATAGAAAGAAAGAAAAAAGTTTTATTAAGGTCTCGCACAGGAAGCTACAAATAACATCAAGTAAAAAATATTATAATTGAGCCAACCTGGACGAGGCCAAAAAAGGCCCCTATCTCAGCATAATGCAGTGACATTTAAAAAAAGAAGCCGCTGCGCTGGTTTCGAAATAGGACCAAGACAGTTGTTAATAGATACGTAGTGTAGAAATATATGTGTATTCCCACCGCACCAAATGTACCGTCAGTTCGTTATATTGTGAAGAAGCTTACTATACGAACGTCGTACTAAAGCAAGAATGATAGCTACAATGAAGGGTCATATGGGGTCAATGGGGATATTGCCAAAATAACCACGCTTGGCCGGTGGATCGGTGGTTGCAGTATGTGCTGCAACACGGGAGGATTCTGCTGCCCATCCTTTTAATATCAACCCATAATCGGTTTTTACGATACCTATGTGTTGGAAGGTCTGTTGTTGTTGTTGCCAGGAATCGCATCACCCCAGTGTGGACTGCCGAGCGGCGGCGTGTGTATGGTCATGTACCGCCGTGTGCGCAGTACAGCGCAAAGCGAGGCCTCGGGGGAATCCTTTACAATTCCCCCGAGAAGAGCCTGGGAGGGTGGCCTCTTTACAGTCGCCCTCCCTCCGCTAGAGGGAATGACCGCTTTACAGTCATCCCCTCCAAGATGTGCCTACAGGCGTGGCACCAATGGGTGGCTCTAGATGGAGATCTTTCGAGTTCCTGGAGCCTCCTTACGGTGCCGAAGATGACCACTCCGGTGGTTTTAGCCGGTAGGAGTCCGGTAGAAAGTATATGATGTATTTCCACCGGATCAATAAAAAAATAAAAAATCAAAGCAGGTATCGCACCACACCTAGCAAACGCATCAAAGTCAAAGTTTTTTTTATTATTGTTAAAAAAAGAAGCTATGTGAGGATAATGCATGCATAGGCATGGGATAAATACCACATACTTATGCACAATGATATTAATTGCCTTACAATAAGATTGCTATAGCAGTCAAGAGCTGACCAGTCCCGACAGAGGGCACCCGTTCACGGGCATAACGCATGCATCAGCATAGTTCAGCTCAACCATAATGCAGGGAACTTAACCACCTAACACACAACGCTACCCACAACAAGACATTTTAGTGAGCATGACAGACCCAAACTGCCAGGCAACAGTTCACCGCAATCGTTCAGGCAACCGAAATCACTTCCACGAGCAAAACTTTACTTTGTTTTACTATCTTCCCAGTATTCACCGTATTCCTGGTGCTGGCGAGCGCAATGATGACCAGTGCTGGGGGCTGCATCTGCACGGCTGACTACACTCCTGTGTGTGGGCAGGACGGCCGGACGTACAGCAATCAGTGTCGGTAAGTAACAACAATCAGCATCAAGTCACCCGAAGGCAGAAACAACAAGGCAATACTTATTGCACATAGACATATTTTGACCAGTAAAAGATCGACGAGGTTATGCAATGCTCAGCACGGTCAGTCTATGGATGGGTGACCACATCGTGGTAGTACAACTGAGCGTCTCCGTGCTTCGGAGGGCACGTAAAATTGTCGGTCCTGGTTGTTGTCATTAGACGGCAGTCGTTAACCGGAGTTTGAGGCTTTTCGGTGCCTGTGATACAAGGTTGTTTACGTTTTATTTCTATACTAGCTGGGACCCGCGGTTTCACCCGCGTTTAATTTAAAAGAAATTTAGAGTACTTCGACATAGACACTTGACATAGAATATATATGTATTGGATTTCAAGGTTTTTATATTTTGCGCGGAACCCTAAGTATCTTTCTAAAATAAAAGTAGCCTTAGTTATTTCTTATAACATCAGCTATCTGCCAGTGAAAGTCCCGTCAAAATCGGTCCAGCCGTTTCGGAGATTACCCAGATCAAACAGACAGACAGACAGACAAAAGATTTAAAAATGTTTTTTTGTTATACCTGTATATATATGTTGGTACCGTATATGCTTTCATATGCATTTAGTAAAAAGCTGTTATTTTGACATTACAAACAGACACTTCAATTTTATTTATATGTATAAAATAAAAGTAGCCTTAGTTATTCCTTATAACATCTGTTATCTGCCAGCCTGTAGGAGTCCGGCATACCCCTTCGCCCTTCCCTGGGGCTAAGGAATGGAGGAGGTAGAATTTCCACTGGACATCAATTAAAAAAAAGGTCATTGACCTACAGTAACTGTGTTGTACAGTAACTCATACAGATGTGAACCTTATTTCTACTTACAAATAAAATATAAAATGTACTTTTAGGGCTGTTTATAGATAAAGCTTATTTCTTTATTTTCAGGATGAATTGCGCTGGAGTCAGACTGGCTTATAAAGGGGCATGTCGCTAGAACATTTGAGAAGCACAACCAAACCGAAGATAATATAAAGGAAACTGGTATTGTTATCCATTAAACTTGAATTAAATATGTATTATTGAAGCAAACTTTTGTGTTTTAATATTCTAATTGCCTCAAAAATACTTAAAATATCTCACCTTTTTTTTATTGATCCGGTGGAAATACTTCATATACTTCCTCCGCCCCGGGAAAGGGCGGAGGGGTATTCCGAACTCGTACCAGCTAAAACCACCGGAGTGGTCATCTTCGGCACCGTAGGGAGCCAGGAACTCGAAAGATCTTGAGATCACCAATGGGTAGCTCTAGATCCATCTAGAGCGGTCACCCCCTACAGCGGAGGGAAGGTGACTGCAGAGGCCACCCCCTCAGGTACTTCTCGGGGGGATTGTAAAGGATTCCCCCGAAACCTTGCTATGCACTGTGCTGTGTACGCACACGGCGGCGCGTGACCACATGGTTTTTTTTTTAAAACGTTGCCCCTCCCTAATATTTGTGTGGGGATCGAACCCGTGACCCGGAGCGCAGCAATCGACTGTATCAGCCACTGCACCAACCGTGCCGTCAATGCGTGTAATTGTATTGGGGACTTGGAGCCCCCCTTCAGTTTCGAAGATGACCGCTCAAATAGTTTTAGCCGGTAGGAGTCCGACATGTCCGCCCATCCCCCGGGAGGAAGAACTACATGATGAAAATTGAGCCTTAATGAAAAGTAAAAAAGGCCTCTGTCTAGCACAAAAAAGAATAATGCGTGGATGTAAAACTGATTTACAACTTGTAACAATAATCCTCTAATTACGAACAAAATTTGACAAAACATCTCTACACATTGACCAACATTACAATAGTTTTTTTTTTTTGACGTTGCCCTACACTTTTCACCTGTGTCGTGGGTGGGTTTACAGACACAAATTCCACACACAATACACCCAGACCCGGAACAACTACCTGCAGATCATACAAATATTTGTTCCGTGCGGGAATCGAACCCGCGACCTGGAGCGCAGCAGCCGACTGTGTCAGCCACTGCACCAACCATGCTGTCGTTTGTATCAATTAGCATTGTAATCTCAATTATTTTAAAAGAGTATCCATGGTGTTTCTTGCCGGCTCGTCTGTACGAGATCAACTGTTTGGAACCGTGCAACTTAGATTCTGACGTTTCATAAGTGCCAATATTTGGTTTATTTGAAATGAAATACTTTATGACTATCTATACAAATAAATACAATTGAAGTGTCTGTTTGTAATGTCAAAATAACAGCTTTTTACTAAATGCATATGAAATTATGTACGTTACATGTAACAAAATACCAATTTTTTTATTTTTTGTCTGTCTGTCTGTTGTTCCGGGTAATGTCCGAAACGGCTGGCCCGATTTTGACGGGACCTTCACTGGCAGATAGCTGATGTTATAAGGAATAACTTAGGCTACTTTTATTTTAGAAAAATAATTAGGGTTCCGCGTAAAAAAATAAAACCCTTGAAATCCAATATATATACCTATTCTATGTCAAGTGTCTATGTCGAAGTACTCTACATTTCTTTTAAATTAAACGCGGGTGAAACCGCGGGTCCCAGCTAGTGTACAATAATTGTGGTGAACATCGATTGACAAAGTGATGCTTCTGTATTCGAGTGCGTACGTTTCTAAGCATATTTATTTGGTTGTGGACTCTTGTTTTATCATTCCTACTTTCTTGACCGTATTTACACGCACATATCTATTTACACAGATTCTTTTACTCATGTCTAGGTATCTTCACACACACAATTACTTGTTTACACAAGTGTTCTTGTTACGTTCCTTTGTATCTAAACACACATTTATTTACACGAGTATTCAGTCAAGCACCGATATTACATAGAAAGAAAATCATAGAATTTAAATTACAGTCTAAATCGTCCCTTGTAGAACGAAGGCTTCTCCCTTATGCTTCCACGATAGTGTCGTCAATTTTCCAGTAATCACCACGGTTAGCAGGCAGGTTGGTGATCGTAGTATGGCTACTGTTCTACAGAAGGGACACAGATCCCTCTAGTTTAGAGTTCCTTAGTCACTTTTTACAACATCCACGAGAGGAGAGGGAGGGATGCTATATTCTGAATACGGACACGGATAACTGTCATATTAAGTCGTAAAGGCTCTTGTTATTACCTTTAGTATGGATTTTCGATACATAATCAAATATGTAGTGCAAAATTGTAAATCAATATGAAAGTCATTCGTTCGTCGTTTCAGCTGAATGAAGTCCACTGCTGGACACGGGCCTCCCTAAAGTTCACTACAACGACCGATATGGGTGTGTTGTGGGCACATTGGTTTTTTTGCCTTAATCGCCACGCTTTGCAGACGGGGTTGGCGATCGCAGTTAAGTGGTTAATGTAATCGAAGGACGCTGCTGCCCATCCTCCAGCTAATCCCTTAGTCGAATTGTACAACACTCACAGGAAGAGATGGAGTGGTGGCATTCTGAGCCGGCACCACAAGGCGGAGGAGATCCGCAAAAGTACCAAGGTAACCGACACAGCCCAAAGAATTGCTAACCTTAAGTGGCAGTGGGCAGGGCACATTGCTCCTAGCACTTATGGCCGATATGGTTTTAGCCAGTAGGAGTCCGGCATACCCCTTCGTCCTTCCCCGGGGCGAAGGAAGTTCATGATGAATTTCCACTGGGCACCAATAAAAAAAAAAAAAGGACCGAAAAGTTTTCGAGTGGTGACCGCGTACCGAAAGACGTAGCGTGGTTAGACCCCCCCCCCCACGAGATGGACCGACGACCTGGTGAAGGTTGCGGGAATCCGCTGGGTGCGAGTAGCGCATTACTGGTCATTGTGACGGCCATTGGGGAAGGCCTATATTCAGCAGTGGACATACTTCGGCTCAAATTATGATTAAGATGGTGATGATGAAGCTGTTCCAGAGTATTGACGGCACGGTTGGTGCAGTGGCTGATATAGTCGGCTGCTGCGCAACGGGTCGTGGGTTCGACTCCCGCACGGAACAAATATTTGTACGATCTGCAGGTAGCTGTTCCGGGTCTGGGTGTATTGTGTGGAATTTGTGTTTGTAAACGCACCCACGACACAGGAGAAATCCTAGTGTGGGGCAAAGTTTTTTTAACAAAAAGAATAGATACATTTTTTGTTTTAATAAACTAAAAATATGCCGTCGAAACAGACAATGTTGGGACAAACATTGGTAAATGCATTTTAATCTATTGGTTAATTAGTTACTTGGAAACATATAATTGCCCCTGATTGGTTAGTTGATACGTGAAATAGAATACTCGGCTGTGATTGGTCGACTAGCTACGTATGATGAGTTTTACCTTAGCGGAAAAATCTGCCATATGAAGCAAAGGAATCCCCGGGGAGGTGTAGGTAATTAGTTGAACCTTCAACTTTGCATTTATTTATTTTTTATTTATTGGGCTTCTCGCATACATTTCTTGGAAATCTGGTTGCTTAACCGGTCATTTCTGGCGAAGTCAAAAGAAGCCTCCAGGCTTTCAATTAATATTAAAAACTAAGCAACTTGCGCTAAGGGCGCCTCCTGCGGGACACGGACCTCGGCTCAGAGCGTCGCTGGGGATAACAAGCTAATGTTTAGGGGACAACTGGATCGGTATTGTTTAAAATGTATTAGAGGACATTTAAAGCTACAGGCTCGGCACGGGTCGGCGCGAGCAAGAGACGGGGGGAGAAGTACTGACTTGAACGGGAAGGTGACGCGGTGATAGGCCTCCGCGACGTCGGTGAGGCGGGCATCCTCGGCGGCGAGAGCAATAAATCGGTCGGGTGCGACTTCGTCTGCAAGGGAACTAATTTAAACCCTCAAGAGAACTTTTAGGCACTAGAACCCTTCGTCCTATTCCAAAACATAATTTGCCTCTTTGCCTAGTATCACTTAAATCCGCTCGTTTGAGCGTGAATGATAAGCAAATATTTAAACATACAAAACTGTCACATTTATAATAGGTATTAGTAAGATTAGAATATACAACAATTAAACCAAAGACTAAATCAATCAATGAAAAAATGACCATGGAGTTTTGCACCCGTTCTTCTCTATAAGAAATCTACACATTGGAACGCGGCAACAAAAATGTTGAATGTTAATGCTTAAGAAATGGCTTGTAGATAAATGTTTTTACACTATTACTGAGTTTATGACATGTAAGGATTTGTAAAGCGAATGATAATGATGTTCTCTTTTGCGAAATTCTGGAATAAGATATAATAATCTTAATTTGACATTTTTTATATTGTAATTTTCAGTTATATTTGTGAAATGACATTCTAACTAAACTCTTAGCAATATTATAATTTTTTTGACATAGGTACGTTTCATGGTAAATGTTGTCCACACGTTTACATATATATATTCATACTGCACTAATTCAATATAATTTAATAAATAATATTACTGACTATGGTGTCTTCAAATTCAATTTATGTTTTGTTGCATATGTTTAAATTCATTACTAGGTACAGAAATAATAACACTTGATTTTTGCATGCCGATTGTACGGTGAGACGTGCTGCACTATACCAATTGATGTAACATCTCTGAAACCATGTTTCTAGCAAATAAATGTTCTATGTTCTATGTTCTATGTTCTATGTTCATCCCGTAAATGGTCAAACCGTTTACACTATATTTGTAAATGCGTAAAGCGTACTTGGTACAGTATCAAAAACAGTACGAAAATCTTCAAGGTAATTCATCTGTTATTTGATTATTTAAGTATTTGTTTAATGTATATTTACTTATAACGAAGTAACTGCATACAACCGACTGCTGACGATAATATCATTCATGGAAGATCGCATGATACCTTACTTTTATGCATATAAAGTCATATAAGTACACATTATATTCCTTTGACTATATTAGTAAAAGCCTTTCTTACTTTGCACCCTTACAATATTTACACATGTATACATTAAATTTTTATACGATACAACCAAAACAAAATGCCATGTGGTGCTAAGGTGGTGGCTAAGAATGCTACCACCCCATTTCATCCCTTGGGTGTCGTAAAAAGCGACTATGGTAAATAAACCGGAGGATGGGCAGCAGCGTCCTTCGAGTACATTAACAACTCAACTGCGATCGCCAACTCGCCTGCCAAGCGTGGCGATTATGGCAAAACCCCCCAAAATTAACACACAAACACAGACCCCTGCAGCTGGCAGCCCTGCTATTCCTGATTACGGTAGCGGTCATGGTAACGGCTGGGCAGGGGGTGCTATAGTTAGCGCAGAACCGGTCATTGTGGGGATCTTTGGGGGAGGTCTATGTTCAGCAGTGAACGTCTTTTGGCTGAAATGATGATGATGATGATGATGAAAAAATACAAATAAAAAAAATAAAAAAAAACGTGTTTGGTGTAAAACAAAGGTTTTATTTGTATTGGACCAGTGTGTGTTGCCAGTGATGACTAATGGTACTGAGACGTGGTCGTTCACCGTGCGCCTCATGAGAAGGCTCAAGGACACCCAGAGAGCAATGGAGAGGGCTATGCTGGCAGTTACCCTGCAAGATCGAATAAAAAATGAAGAGATCCGTAAAAGAACCAAGCTAACCAATATAGCCAAAATAATTGCTAACTTAAGTTGTAGTGGGCGGGACAAATTGCTCGTAGAACGGATGGTCGATCGGGCCGAAAAAGTCTCGAGTGGCGTGTACCGAAAGACAGTGTCAGTGGCCCCCACGAGGTGGACCGACGACCTGGTGAAGGTTACGGGAATCCGCTAGATGCGAGTACTGTCGGACCGGCCGTTGTGACGATCTTTGGGGGAGGCCTAAGTCCAGCTGTGGACACCTTGCGGCTGAGGTGACGATGATGCGTTTTAAAGAAATCAGAGTTTAGTCGCAATTAATAATTTCACTATCAAACACTTAACCACGTATCACATAGATAATGTGCAAATATAAATAAAACTGATTTTAAAAAAAATTGGTTGCAGTATGGAAAAATGTACGAAATCAATGAATTTTATGTACGAATTAATTTCATGCATAAAATATGTCTATTAAAATCATTACTAATAGTATTAAATAAATAGGGGACCCCATTCCTCAAGGTTTAGTCTGTATGCCTCAACAGATCTATTTTGTGCCAATATTTCTATTTCGTCAACTTATACATAGGCTGCACTAAAAGTATCGGGAATGGAATATTTCCACTGTTCCTGTCATATTAAAATCTTTTTAATTGAAAACTCCTTGGTTTTACAAATCGAATACCATTTATTTATTTTAAAAAAGATTCACGGTCTCGTCACAAGGTTTTGTCAAACTTGTTTAGTCGTTGAGAAAATGGAATTGACTCGAGAAAATTCAAGAGCGATGATTTATTATGACTTTCGAAGTGGTTTAACACAAAAACAGTGTATTGACCGGATGATTTCTGCATTTGGTGATGAAGCCCCATCCAAAACCACAATTTATCGCTGGTTTGCTGAATTTCAACGTGGACGTGTCAAGCTCAGTGATGATCCTCGTCAAGGTCGTCCAAAAACTGCAGTCACCCAAGAAAACGTTGATGCTGTGCGTAAGCTGATTGAGGAAGATCGACATATGACATACCGCGAAATTCAGGCAACTTTAGACATTGGCATGAGTCAAATACAAATAATCTTGCATGAACAATTAGGTGTAAAAAAGTTGTTTTCCCGATGGATACCGCATTTGCTATGTGAAGAGCAAAAAGCGGCTCGCGTTACTTGGTGCGTCAGAACTCTCGAAAGATTCCACGCAGGATCCTCAAATGCTGTATACAACATCGTATCAGGTGACGAATCCTGGATATATGCGTACGAACCCGAAACAAAAAACCAGTCACGAGTTTGGGTGTTCGAAAATGAGTTAAAGCCAACAAAAACTGTTCGTTCACGGAGTGTAGCAAAAAAAATGGTGGCCACGTTTGTCTCCAAGACCGGCCATGTTACAACTATTCCTCTTGAGGGACAAAGAACGGTTAATGCAGGATGGTATGCTAGCATTTGTTTGCCACAGGTCGTTTCTGAACTCCGTAGAGAGAACTGCAACCGCCGCATCATCCTCCATCACGACAATGCGAGTTCTCACACCGCGCACAGAACAAAAGAGTTTTTAGAGCAAGAAAACATAGAATTATTAGACCATCCGCCGTACAGCCCCGACCTAAGCCCTAATGATTTCTATACTTTCCCTAAAATAAAGAATAAATTGCGTGGACAGAGATTTTCATCACCTAAAGAAGCTGTGGACGCCTACAAAACGGCCATTTTGGAGACCCCAACTTCCGAATGGAATGGTTGCTTCAATGATTGGTTCCATCGTATGGAAAAATGTGTCAAATTTCGCGGAGAATACTTCGAAAAGCAATAAATACATTTTTAAATAGTAATGTTGTGTCACTTCCTTGATTCCCAAAATTTTCAGCCTCGTACGCATGTTAAAGCTACATTTTCCTCTAATTACGAGAGCATAATGTGACAAAACGTTGGCTCCAGTTAATGCATCATTGGGCCAATATTGGAACCCAACTACGTGTGACTAATCACCGCGTATTATATAAAGGACATTGCAACGCTTCATCATTTCATTCTTGACACAGTTGTGAAATCGCTAGAACAAAATGAAGCTTACTTTAGGTAAGTCCGTATATGTATTCCAGTATTATAATTTCACTTAAAATAAACCACACTTATCAAATGGATAGAGAGTTGCAGTCGTGAACTGGTGTTTTTTTATTTTGGTATGCCATGTGTGTTGCCGCTACGTAAAAGGCGACTAAGGGATTAACCGGAGGATGGGCAGCAGCGTCCTTCGAATACGTTAACAACTCAACTGCGATCGCCAACCCGTCTGCCAAGCGTGGCGATTATGGCAAAACCTGAATTGGGGTATACAACACACCGATATCGGTCGTTGTGGTGATCTCTGGGGGAGGCCTGTGTCCAGCAGTGGACTTTATTCGGCCGGAATGATGATGCCATTTTCCTATTACATATTTTTTCTATGTCGTGGGTAAAGTTTACATACATAAATCTCACATGCACAGACACCTATTTGAAAAACCACACAAGTTTTTTTCCACCCACCGTGCCGTGCTCTTCGAGTTGAGCTCGCGTGGAGAGGGTTCCGTACGATAAAAATATTATCTGCCATGCTTTTTTTTAAATCGGACCCAATTTTTTTAGTAATTCAAATAAATATTTGTGGTACCGGATTGTAGAGGGAAGTTGCTGAATATATTGTGTTGTGGAATTCTGTCTTGTACCAATAATTTATCCCAAGAACAAACTTAACATTGTAGTGGAAAAACAAGTTCTCCCATATGACACGACATCCCAACTGTAGTGTAAGTTTGTATAAACACTAAAAAGTTTCACTTGTTATTTTAAAACCATGGACATCTTAAGGTTTATCTGTAATCTAAAAGTTGAGAACTATTTTATGTATTTAAAAAAATAATTTGACGCAATAGTTTTTGCCGTGTGGTGCCGGCTCAGAATGCCACCACCCCACCTCCTCCCATGGGTGTCGTAATAGTCGACTAAGGGATCGGCCGGAGAAAAAATTGTCACTTTGTGAAACTATTTTTTTTTTTTTTTTTATTATTTCGGCTGAATGAAGTCCACTGCTGGACACAGCCTCCCCCAAAGATCACCACAACGACCGATATGGATGTGTTGTGGGCTCATTGAGGGGTTTTGCCATAATCGCCACGCTTGGCAGGCGGGTTGGCGATCGCAGTTGAGTTGTTAATGTACTCGAAGGACGCTGCTGCCCATCCTCCGGCTAAACCCTTAGTCGACTTTTACGACACCCACGGGAGGAGATGGGGTGGTGGTATTCTGAGCCGGCACCACACGGCAATTTTATATGTGTACCAAATCTCAACTTAATTGGCCTTGTAGGTTTGGAGAAATTTACCTGTGACAGATAGACAGACAGACAGACACAAGAGTGATCCATAACCTCTTGCAAGCCAACCCGGACTGCGACCTGTTCGCCGAACAATTTAAAGTCTTAATGTCTGTGTGTCTTAAGTTTTGTGAATCAAATAATGTTTAAGTAATTTATTGAACAAAATGTATATTTAGTTCAAGTTAGGTAGTATTTTATGTTCAAAGTCAAAGTCAAAGTCAAAATTTTTTATTTCAAATAAACCAAAGATTGGCACTTATGAAACGTCAGAATCTAAGTAGCACAGTTCCAAATAGTTGATCTCGTGGAGAAGAGCCGGCAAGAAACTCCATGGATACTCTTTTAAAATAATTGAGATTACAATGTTGATTGATACAAATTATTGTAATATATATACCGAGAAAAATGTAGGCCAATGTGTAAAGATGTAACATACCACAATGAAATTATAATAATAAATTATTTGCCGTGGCAGTTAACGGCTGACCAGATGTTGGTTATTGATGTTAATTTTACTGATTTTACGAATATTTGTGATGTGTGTAAAGTAGTGTCCTTTGATTAGTGTAATTGGTTTTGTTTTAAACCGTGTTAATCGAAGTATAAATAAAAAATTAAAAAATATATAAAAGGGTTTCACAGTTTTTCATCTGGACGTACGGAACCCTAAAAAACCTATTTGTTCCGTGCACCCATGACAGAGTTATAAGCGATTTCCCACTGGACCAAACGCACCGTCAGTTCGTTATATTGTGAAGCTAACTATACGAACGTAGCGCTCCTGGTAAAGCAAGTAACACACACAGACACATACATCAGCGTGTAATTGTCCACTGCTGAACACGGACCTTACCCTTACATATGGAGTTTCTTGCCGGCTCTTCTCCATGGATCACCTATTTGGAACCATGCAACTTTAACGATTCGGGGTGGTATCCGGATTAAGAATATAGCACCACTCCATCTCCTCCCTTGGATGTCGTAAAAGGCGACTAAGGGAATCTAAACCAGAGAGATGGGCAGCAGCGTCCCTTCTGCGAAACGGTAGCCATACTGCGCTCACCAACCCGCCTGCCAAGCGTGGTGAGTATTGGCAAATACCCCCCAAAATGATGACACAGTTGTGAAAATCTACGGGGGAGGCCTTTGTTCAGCAGTGTAGTGCTCTAGTCTGGCAAATGCTGAACTGGTTACCTGTTTGGCGCAATTGTGGGGCACACAACAAATTCCAACTTAATATTGTTTTGTTTTTTTGTATTTATAACCCTATCCAAATTTTTTATCGTGTTTTCTTTCAGTTTTGTATTTAGTTTTATTACCGTTTGTGATGTCTCACTTTGCTGTCAAATAAAGAATTCCTTTCTTTCTTTCTTTCCCAGTATTCACCGTATTCCTGGTGCTGGCGAGCGCAATGATGACCAGCGCTGGGAGATGCATCTGCACGGCTGACTACACCCCTGTGTGCGGGGAGAACGGCCAGACGTACAGCAACCAGTGTTGGTGAGTACCAATGATCATCAAATCAGACAAGACAGAGATAGAACGGGGCAATATTGCCATACTGAGGAACTTGAACTTGCCGGCTTTGCCGTGTGGTGCCGGCTCAGAATGCCACCACCCCATCTCCTCCCATGGGTGTCGTAAAAGTCGACTAAAGGATTAGCCGGAGGATGGGCAGCAGCGTCCTTCGAGTACATTAACAACTCAACTGCGATCGCCAACCCGCCTGCCAAGCGTGGCGATTATGATAAAACCCCCCAATGAACCCACAACACATCCATATCGGTGGTTGTGGTGATCTTTTGGGGAGGCCTGTGTCCAACAGTGGACTTCATTAGGCCGAAATGATGATTGATGTCCAGTGGAAATTCTACATGGAACTTCCTTCACCCCGGGGAAGGGCGAAGGGGTGTGCCGGACTCCTACCGGCTAAAACCACTGGAGCGGTCAGAAGGGGGGCTCCAGGTCCTCGTAAGATCACACTAGAGCCGCCCATTGGTGCCACGCCTTTAGGCACATCTTGGAAGGGGTGAATGTAAAGCGGTCACCCCCTCTAGCGGAGGGAAGGCGACTGTAAAAAGGTCGCCCCCCAGGCACTTCTCGGGGAGGATTGTAAAGGATCCCCCCAAGCCTCGCTTTGCGCTGTGCTGCGCACACGGCGGCACGTGTCCACGTGCACGCCACCGTCTTCCCGGGGGTCGCTCGCAGCACGTAGACTCCCCAATCTGCGCACCTGCGACCCCCGAGGCCCCCCACCATGAATTGACGGCAGGGGGCGGAAGGGGTAGACCTTTTTTTTTTTTTATTGGTGCCCAGTGGAAATTCTTCATGAACTTCCTTCGCCCCGGGGAAGGACGAAGGGGTATGCCGGACTCCTACCGGCTAAAACCACTGGAGCGGTCATCTTCGGCACCTAAGGGAGGCTCCAGGTCCTCGTATGATCACACTAGAGCCGCCCACTGGTGCCACGCCTATTGGCACATCTCGGAGAGGGTGACTGTAAAGCGGGGATTTAAAAGGGGGATTGTAAAGGATCCCCCAAAGCGTCCCACGGCAGCGCGTGACCACATGCGTGCTACCGTCTTCTCTTGGGTCGCTTGGTTTGGGCACGCAGATTCCCCAATCTACGCACCCGCGAACCCAGAGGTCCCCCACCTTATAGCAATGGCAGGGGTTTTCAGGCGTATCGGAGTTAGGCGCCAGAGCGGTTGTTACCCCGGCGCCGTCTCCTTCTTCTTCGAGCGGGATCGGCCCTCTCCCGCGAGGGAATGGCGGACGTTTCAAGACCAAATCAGGGACGTCTTGGAAAAAGGCCAGGTCAAGAGTACCCTAAACCGAAGAGCATGTATGAAGGGAATAATGAAAGTGGACGAAGCGAAACAAGTATGTAAGGATCGTAGCAAGTGGAAAGAAGTGGTCTCTGCCTACCCCTACGGGAGAGAGGCGTGATTATATGTATGTATGTATGTATGTACAACAGAAATACACACGCTACGTTGCGGTCCCACCGACGACTCGCTCACTGTTTGCCTTACTAGTACACATTAAAGAATATTCTACTCTAAAAAATTTACTTTTCGAGCTGTCTCTCGATATTGCTTATAAATTATCGTAGAACCTACTTATTCAGGTTTTTTTCTTTGTTTTCAGGATGAGTTGCCTAGGAGGAAGTCTGGCTTATAATGGAGCATGTGGCTCGAACATTTGAAAAACACAATTTGACCAAAGATTAGTTATACGAATATGGTATTGCTATTTATTTTATTTTAATTAAATATGTATTATTCATACAAACTTTTGTGTTTAAATATTCTAATTGCCTCTAAATTTTTAAATATGTTACCTATGCTTTCTTAATCCAAGAATCAATCAAAAACTTTATTTTAACAGTCAAAAAATGTAATTAAAATTGATGTCAAGTGGAAATTCTAAATGAACTTCCTTTGTCCCGGGGAAGGGCAAAGGGATATCCGGACTCCTACTGGCTAAAACCACTGGAGCGGTCATCTTCGGCACCGAAAAGGGGGCTCCAGGTCCTCGTATGATCACACTAGAGCCGCCCATTAGTGCCACGCCTTAGGCACATCACGGAAGGGATGACTGTAAAGCGGTCACCCTTTCTAGTGGAGTGACGGTGACTGTAAAAATATCACCCCCCCAGGCACTTCTTGGGGAGGATTGTAAAGCCCCCCAAGCCTCGCTGTGCGCTGTGCTTGCTGCGCACACGGTGGCACGTGACCACGTGCGCACCGCCGTCTTCCCGGGGGTCGCTCGGTGTGAGCACGCAGACTCCCCAATCTACATACCCACGACCCCGACGCCCCCCACCATGTAGCGATGGCAGGGGGGGGGGGATATTTTGACCTACTGTCATTACACACTCCCATATAATATCGTTACGGACTCACTCCATTAGAATATGATAAGCAACTTCTATGTTATTGTATACATAAATAATTTATCTGTATAATTTTGTCATATGTAGCTGTGCGTGGCTTCACTTTGGGCCCTATCGGAAGACCAGCGCTGCAGCATTGTTTTGTTACAGCTTATAGCTGAGATAGCGGCCTTTTCTGGCGTCACACAGTTAACCTTCAAAATCCTGGTGACTCACTGGTGACATACAACGTCATCCCACAGATACACAAATAAGGCGATCCCAAATACGAAATTTCGATTCTCTTTCTCTCCATAACATGTCACTTGGCGTGGTGTGTCACGAGTGTTGTTCCGTCCTCTAAAGTTTGTATTAATAATTACAATTTCTGGATGACTGTGTGCGTTTAAGAATAAACTTTTTTCTTTCTTTCTTTCTATCCTACCATGAACTGTGCAATTCAGTGTATTAAATTTTGGCGTTAGAATAACAGTTCCTGTTCAACGGAATGTGTTCGGAACGTAATCGTAATCAGTACACCATCCTGCTTACAAAATAAACTTTCATCAAACCAATGCGAGAAAATGCGTTCCTAACACTGGTCAGTAGGACCGATTTCTTTTATAATGGACTAGCTGGGACCCGCGGTTTCACCCGCGTTTAATTTAAAAGAAATTTAGAGTACTTCGACACTTGACATAGAATATATATATTGGATATCAAGGGTTTTTTTTGCGCGGAACCTTAATCATTTTTCTAAAATAAAAGTAGCCTAAGTTATTCCTTATAACACGGGTGAAACCGCGGGTCCCAGCTAGTATTTAATATGAAAGGAACCAGTCGCACTGTAGCTAGCACTGTGCCGATGACATTGCGAGGCACACCGAGCCCCATGCTGAAGAGCACTTTTTGAGGTGGTAAATATGAAGAATTTGCTGTGTGAGATGATTCGATAGGCGATAGTACTTTCGATATGGTCCGTTACCATATCAAAAGTACTATAAAGTACATACATAATAGAAATGACGGTTTTAATTCGAAAGGAGACTGGCAATCACCCATACAATGCATGGCACCACATTTTGCTGGTCGTTACATTTAAGAAATTGGTATGGTGTGATAGGGTATTGCCGTGTGGTGCCGGCTCAGAATACCACCACCCTATCTCCTCCCGTGGGTATCGTACAAGTCGACTACGGGATTAGCCGGAGGATGGGCAGCAGCATCCTTCGAGTACATTAACAACTCGACTGCGATCGCCAACCCGTCTGCCTAGCATGGCGATTATGGCAAAACCCCCCAATGAGCCCACAACTTGCCCATATCTGTCATTGTGGTCATCTTTGGGGGAGGCCTGTGTCCAGCAGTGGACTTCATTCAGCCGAAATGATGATGATGATAGGGTAATTCATGAATATTTCATTACAATTTTTTATTTTTTTATTCTCAATTGCCTTTAAATAAAATCCTCGTTTTCGTGACAGCGAGGTTAAGTATGGCGGTATTTATTTATTTATTTTATTATAAGGCACGTCTACAATGTAAACACAAACATTGAGAAAAGTAATGACTATGGCTAAATACTAGTGTTTACATCAATTACAGACATGCACCACATTTGTGTTATATCACTGTGTCCACAATTTTATGTTAGACAAGTATGAGACACAAATATAAGTAAATGTAAAGTACTGTAAAATCCTTAAAGGGAGGATCGATGCCACTGATCTTCACAACAAAGTGTGCCAGTTATTTGTTCCTAACAGTTACCGTCGCAGCAGGACCCATCGGTTATTAGCAGTCCCTGCATGCCGTACTGTTGCACACTCCAAGTCCCCCATACCCCGGACAATGACTGCGCTTAACGCTCTCTTGGATTCTAACCCCGACTTTGATTTGTTTCAGGCATCCGGAAGACTATTCTGTCGAAATGTTTAAAGTTTTGTGAAAATAATGCATGAATGTGTTAATTGTGTGTTTATTTGTGCCTTATTTTTAGTTAATAATTGTCTTATTTACAATTTTAGGTTTTGTCTTTTTACCTTATACTTAGTTGTGATAATTTTATTTATAATTTATTGATTTTGTCTTTAAATGGTGTAATTGGCTTTGGCCGTTCTATTTAAAGTGAATAAATAAATAAATAAGAACGATATCTAATAAGATATAACAATATATAAGTAGATTATGGTGTAAATGTTTTCTTTCCAATAATTTTTCTTCTAAATTGTATGGGGTGGTCATGGAAGATGTCTATGATCCAATACCTACTATAGTTTATTTTATCTCATAAGTAATGCCTATTCGTATCGATACATGTAATTAAGGAATTTTTCGCAATATTCCAGAATTTGCTTGGTTTTTTTTTCTCGTAGACATTGCCCCACACTAGGATTTCTCCTGTGTCGTGGGTGCGTTTACAGACACAAATTTCACACACAATACACCCAGACCCGGAACAACTATCTGCAGATCAGACAAATATTTGTTCCGTGCGGGAATCGAACCTACGACCCGGGGCGCAGGAGTCGACTGTATATATATAAATATGTATATAAATATATATATAAAAAGAGTAACCATGGAGTTTCTTGCCCGTTCTTCTCCATAGGAAATCAACATCTTGGAACGCGGCAACTAAAGCCTTGACTATTCATAAGTGCCTGTATATGGTTTTACATGAATAAAAATATTTTTATCTTATCTTATCTTATCAGCCACTGCACCAACCGTACTTTTTTTGATAGCCCATAGCTGTCCAACGATTGATCGCCCTTGGTAACATTATCCTGTACTTTGTATTCTATATCCGGTTCCTAATTCCCACCTCTAACACCAATTAATTAATGAAAATGACGTCAGAACCTGCATGAACATGTCTGTGGTGAACATCTGCATATAAAGGGACTATGTACAATGGTGCAGCTCCGATTTCATAGTGACGTCACACAAAGTCGGGTACACTAAACAGATGCGGTGAGGTGTAACCGCAGCTTGAGAGAAATTATTTGTCATGCGAATAATCAATACGCGCCTTTCTCAATTCTGTGGCGGCTTTACAAGCAATAATACTACATACAATATTTTAATGAACAACATGTTTTTTTTTTTTTCTTTATTTAAAGAGTTTTTTCGTATACACGAATATGCCACTCTGTAAAAATAATAGTGTTATATCGATAGCACAAGTATTAATCTTATCTATTCTTAAGGCCTATCTTAGAACAACATGTTATGTCGTTCTGTTTTACTGCTGGATACAGGCCTCCTCCAAAGATCGCCACATTGACACTTCTGGGTGTGCTGTGAGCTGGCAGGCAGGTTGGCAATCGCAGTCGAATTGTTAATGTGGTTGAAGGACGCTGCTACCATATTCCGACTAATTCCATAGTCGCCTTTTATGACACCCACGGGACACGAGATGGGTGTACAGATTAAGAATATAGCACCACTCCATTTCTTCCCGTGGACGTCGTGGCAGGCGACTAAATTTACGTAAACACTCGTCACTGCCTTACGATTCTCAATCGCAGTCAAACAGGAGGCGTAAAGACCTTATATTCCCTAGCACAAAGATTAAAACTACCTTAGCCGGGCGTCACTACGACAGCCTTGGCTGCTTCCTTTATAATAAAGTGAATCGGATCTGTAACATATATCCATTACCAAAACAGAAATGCAAGAATGTAGTAAAAGAATATCTACAGAATTTATCATACGAAGAGACTGAAAGCTTGTTCCAGAGAGCTTTTTAATAACTATCACAGTTGAAACATACACTAACTCACACACGCACACACGCATGTACTCCCAAACACACATTCACGCAGCCACACACACAATCATGTACAAAAACACACACATTCCCACACTAACCCGTAAAGCATGCCTTAAATTAAATTTCAATTTATTTTCAAATTTTAAATGTATAATTTATATTGATAATGTTAATAAAAATCTTTTTCCGATTAATTAATTACATTGAAAATAAACTATTTAGCACATAATTATACAAATAGTTAATTGTTCAAACATTTGTATTCGTAAACTGTGGGTGGAAGGCGCCGGTGTCTGTCACACAGTTTATACTAGCACAGACATCGTCGTAACTCTATCTATGTAAGAAATACTATAACAATTTTAAACTTTTTTTCCCGCTTAAGATAGAAAAATGTTGTACCCGTTTTTGAAAATAAATTATTATCAATATCAATATCAATTAAAGGGCTCTAAACTAGAGGGATGAGTAGCAGCGTCCCAGTAGTCATACAGCGCTCACCAATCTTTCTGCTAAGCTTGGTGACTGATAAATCCCCCTGATGAAATGGACAGTAAATTATAGCAAGACATACAAATTAAGGACTCGCTAGCTATAATATACTTTCGTAACGCATCGTATTTATTGCTCATGTAGGACACGTAGATGTGAGTCAATAGCATCTCGTCTGCATATGAAGGCATTGTGTACAATGGTACTACGCGTCCTTAAACAGATGACGTCACACAATGAGATAGCGTCTAGTACATTCAACTGATGCGACAGGTTACAACCGCAGTTGACACTAGGCAGAGAAATACAGAGAACATTGTTTTAAAGTTTTATAAATCAAATGTACATGTATGTGTAGTTAAAGAGTCATGATTAATTGAAGCGTTTTAGACGACAAAATTCTTACATGTTAATTGGATCAGCTAATAGTTAAAAAGAAATCAGAGGTGGAATTACACTGTTAATAATACCGACTATCAGCAGCTTCAAGGATTCTAGCCTTCGGGGTCGGGAGAGGTCCGATCCTAGACGGAGAAGGGCGAGATGGCGCCGGGGTTACAACTGATCCGGCAGCACCCAGGTCCCCTGTCGTTGCCGTCGTTAAAAAAGGGGACCTCGGGCGTAGCGGGCGCGCAGATTGTGGAGTCTGCGTGCTCATGCCGAGTGACCCCCGGGAAGACGGTGGCGCGAACGTGGTCTCATGCTGCCACGTGCGCAGCATAGCGCACAGTACACAGCGAGGCTTCGGGGATCCCCCTTTTACAATCTTCCCCGAGATGTGCCTGGAAGTGGCTACCGTTTTACATTTTCCTCCCGTCTGCTAGAGGGGTTGACCGGTATACAGTCATGCCTTTCGAGATGTGGCTATAGGAGTGGCACTAATGGGCGGCTCTAAAGATTTTTTTTTAAACTTTGCCCCGCACTAGGGTTTCTCCTGTGTCGTGGGTGCGTTTACACACAATACACCTAAACCCGGAACAACTACCTGCAGATTATACAAATATTTGTTCCGTGCGAGCCGCGACCAGTGCGCAGCAGTCGACTGTATCAGCCAGTGCACCAACCGCGCCGTGAATTCATGTGATTGCATTGAGAACTTCTAGCCCCCCCCCCCCTTCAGTTTCGAAGATGGCCGCTCAAGTGGTTTTAGCCGGTAGGAGTCCGACATGTTCCTCCGCCCATCCCCCTGGCGGAAAAAGTACATAATGAATACTGAAAGACGTCGGCTTCTATCTAGCCATATAAATAAAACTGATTTACAACTAGTAATTTCTTAGGTTTTCGCGAGTATTACACATAATAATAAAACACTTTTAAACGGATCCTATAACGTATATTTTAGATTTTATAAGATGCAGGGGTCTACAAGATTGACTGTGAGCGTGAGTTGTCATACATAGGGCAAACAAAGCGTAGTAGAGCCACCAGATTAAAAGAACACATAGCTGACGTCAAGCATAGACGCACCACAAAGTCTGCAGAGTGCGAACATGCCTTAGAAAAACCCAACCATTTTCTTCGTTTCGATCAACCTCAAGTCCTCGTGAAAGAGAACCGATATGTACCAAGAATGTTTAGTGAGGCTATTGAAATTAAAACACTTCCTAATTTTAATAGAGAAGATGGCTGTCAGGTACCGACACTTTGGCATCCTGTTATTAAAACAATAAAGTCCCAAACTAAATACCACAGTAAAAACGTCAAGACACTGTGAGTGATTACTGCTACTACTTTTTATTTATAACACAAATCTAAAATGTACGCGATCTAATCCGTTTTAAAGTGTTTTATTATGATTTACAACTTGTGACAATAATCCTCTAATTACGGCCAAAACTTGACAAAACATGTGCCGTAACAGTTGATGCGTCATTGGGCAAACATTGACGCCAAACTACGTTAATTAATTACCGATACTTTATAAAAGGCGCTTCAATACTTCTTTTTCGTCATTCGTGATAAAGTTGTGACTTTGGAAGGACAAAATGAAGCTTACTTTGGGTAAGTCCGTATACCTCCGTATTCCATCACTACATCGGCTAGTAGACGCTACGGAATAGTAGTCGTGTGGGTATACTCCCAGGATTACCAAGCTTTTCAAATAGATTGTTGATCGCAGAAGTGTAATTTTGTATACCGTAACAAACGACACTTTTGCCACTCTCGATACAATCTCAACGGAGAACCCGTTCGTCCGGAAACTTCACATGAATCCATTCACGCAGCCTACGCAATAAGACGTGCTCAATCGCTGCCAGTGTTTAAGGGACTAGTAAGGGAACATTACATGTCGTTAAAGTCATAAATTGTGATTACTTTGCCTTTATTCTGCTCTATTTTTCTTTTTACTACTAAATTATCAGTTGGTTTAATTATTTTTTCATATATATATTATATATATCGCAGTATTATTTATATATGTTTTATGTATATGTATGTTTATATATATATAACTATCTTATCACCAGTATTTATTTAGAATTGTTTTGTTTAGATATATTGTTATGCATTTTTGTGTGCACCATCGACTGACCCATTCTTGTCCAATTCAGATTTTTTCATCCTAAGGTTGCCTGGAAGAAATCACCGAGTGCGATAAGGCTGACCATTGTACTCTATATACTAGGCCTTACAATTTTTTTTTTGTTTTTGTGTAGCAATTGGTGTACAATAAAGAGTTTAATAAATACGCGAGACCCTGTTTGAACATTTTTGTCTTTTCCGTACATACGAACGAAAAAACGGCGGAACCCTTATAGGACCACTCGTGTCTGTCTGTCCGTCTATCACAGCCAATTTGCTTCGAATCTATTGGACCAATTAATTTGAAATTTGGTACACATATGAATTTCTCCGAACCAGACACGGATGTGTAACGTTAATAAATGAATTTGGAATATGAGCGTCACTATTGGGGGGCCAACTAGAAAATTTTAAAAAGTGGTTGTTCCCGAAAGTGTTTTTCTAAGTGTAGATGCGTTGCGCGCGCTCTGCGATGGTCACATGAAAGCAAGGTAATTGCCTGGAGTTGGTTTAGTCGCGCACCGACTAGTGTCGACGGCTGTACGGAATCATAAGCGTAATTCAGTAACATATTGCGCAAAAATAATGCTATCCTGTATTTATAGACGATGTACGAACTATACTGCTTTTGTGAGGGATAAAGAAATTTTATTTCATACATAAATAAATACTTAACGTAAATCGATATTGTAAATAGAAAATTGTACTTTGTTTTATTATTTAATACGCAATCAAATGGCGGCCGGCGCGCTCTATATGTAAACTGTAATTGATTTTCCACCTTTATATATTAAATGGAAGGGTATGATGTGAGGGTCTCATATATTTTTATAATAATTTTAAATTAAAATTTTAAAATGTGTTTAAGAAAACAAATGCAAATTGACCATCCGCGGAACCCTCTCCACGCGAGAAACTCGCACTGTTTTTTTCACGCCGGTTTATTTTATGAAAATATCCATTTATATGCGTCATGCTTGTACGAGTGCTGTCTGTTGGAAATGGTCAGCTTAATACTCGTACAGCCATGGCTATTTAATCATAAGCTTAATAAATATTAAAATTTGGCTTGTTTGGTGTAGACTTAATTTAATTTAGACTCTAATCTCCTACATTGTCCTCAGATAACAGTTATTTCAAGAATAATGTAGTCAAATATTGTAACATATATTATGATTTAAATAGAGTAACCATGGAGTTTCTTGTCCGTTCTTTTCCATAGGAAATCTACATCTTGGAACGCGGCAACTAAAGTCTGACTATTCATGAGTGCCTATAATCAATTTTATATGTATATAAATATTTTTATCTTATCAAAGGAACAGGAAATTCTGCTTCGAATGATACTAAATATGTCAACATTCCCGAACGGTATCGGTAGGTTAGATTGGTTTGGGGAGTCTGCGTGCTCACACCGAGCGACCCCCGGGAAGACGGTGGCGCGCACGTGGTCACGTGCCGCCGTGTGCGCAGCACAGCGCAAAGCAAGGCTTGGGGGGATCCTTTACAATCCTCCCCGAGAAGTGCCTGGGGGGGGGCGACCTTTTTTACAGTTGCCTTCCCTCCGTAATGTGCCTAAAGGCGTGGCACCAATGGGCGGCTCTAGTGTGATCTTTGTTATGAATTGCTTTCTATGATAACCTCTGGAACAAGGGGTGGTATATTAATTGCTTGGAATCACTCGGTACAATGAAACCTGTTTCATTAATCTGTTAAATATGTAAATACCATTGTGGTTAATGAACTATAGCGAGGAGTTAAAATAGTAAAATAAATATAAAAAAAAAGAATATAAGTCTCCGAGAACGATCGGCAACGCATCAGCGACTCTGGTGGTGGACTGGTGTATATGTTCAAGGCAGGCGACGATAGCTTACTTTTAAGTAATACATATGATCATTTGCCTTGTTTTAAAAATAAAGATTTACCTATTGATATTAGTACAAAGAAATATATTTAAATGTCAGTGTAATTCCTTCTTCCCTTCATTGTCAGTGTAGTTTTCGTGTGGTGTCCAGATTAAGAATATAACACCACTCCATCTCCTCCCGTAGATGTCGTAAAAGGCGACTAAGGGACTTTTTAAACAGTAGCCATTCTGTGCTCACCAACCCGCCTGCCAAGCGTGGTGAGTACTGGCAAACACCCCCTAAAATGACGAAGGCATCGCTCGTCTTATGGGGGAGGCCTTTGGTTCCGCAGTGAACGATTTTTGGCTGACATGATGATGATGGTACAGTCGGCTGCTGCGCTCGGAGTCGTGGGCTCGATTCCCGCACGGACAAATATTTGTATGATCTGCAGGTAGTTTTTCCGGGTATGCGTGTATTGTGTGTGGAATGTGTGTCTGTAAACGCAGCAACGACACGGAAGCAATCCTAGAGCGGGGCAAAGTTTAAAAAAACTCAACGACTGGTTAAACAAACATCTATAATATACGTGATGTTGCGTTTCAAAGTGTTTTTTTATAATGGGTAATAATCGTGAAAAACAACCATGGTGGTTCATGCAGACCAACGAGAAGTTATATTTTATACCTGGCCCCGCCTGACTTCAAAAAGTTTTTTTTTCCTTTTCAGTGGTTTTAGTAGAGTTTTTGAAGTCGGTATTTTTTGTTAAACGTTTTATTTGTGTATTTTTTGTGTAAATAAATTAAAAAACTTTTTCCAATTTGATATCAGTATTAAACACAAAAAATAAGAATGACTCAAATCGGTTCTCCGATCTGAGAGGAATCGAAACTATTAAGACATCATCTAGATAAGCGCAGTAAAATTAACCTGTTTATTGAAGCTAGTTTAAAAACTCAATCAAATGTAATGAAATTTATATGGGAAGAATACGAAATCATTTTGCATCAGTTAAAATATGAATCGCTCAAATCGGTCTCCTAATCTCAGAGTAATCGGTGTACATAGATAAAAAATAAAAATAAAATACGCATCGAATTTAGAACCTCCTCCTTTTCGAGGTCGGTAATAATGGGTTATAAACCTAAGATATTACTATACTCCTCAAGTGCTACAGCTAACTCTGGAAACACTCCCCTATCTGCGCACCAAAGTCACTGTACTAACTTCCACGAGCAATAACTTGGTATGCTAAATGCTTGTCTTTCTCCCCAGTGTTCACCCTATTCCTGGTGCTGGTGAGCGCAATGATGACCAGCGCTGACGGCCGCTTCTGTACGGCTATCTACGACCCTGTGTGTGGGCAGGACGGCCATACATACGGCAATCAGTGCGAGTAAGTAGCAAAAACCGGACAAGTGCGAGTTGAACTCGCGTGGAGAGGGTTCCAAAATTGCTGGATGTATTGTCTATTGTTGAATTCGATCTTGTACAAATAACTTATCCCAAGAACTTGAAAAATGTTTTCCCGTACATTCCAACCGCAAACGTTAGTTTGTACGCACAATAATGAAAGATTTACCATGTTATTTTAAAAGTTAATATGTTATTTTAAGACCAAGGACTTCTTAAAGGTTTTTATGTTGTTTGTAGGTAAGGAGATATTATCTATTTTTATTTTAGGTTCAGTAGTTTCGGAGATAAGTGAGGGAATTATCAAATTTCGTCTATTTTCTTAAATAACTTTAAAACTCTATATTTTGAAATTATAAAATAAATACACTTGAGACCGTCACGACAGGTCCTTCCATTTTCTGTGTTACACGGTACAGTTTAGCCCCAAAAGTGACCCATATATTCAACATTTATTTATTTACGGTCTTACACGTATGTGTACGTGTGTGAGTCACAGAAACCCATACATGTACCGAATTTCGACTTAATCGGTCTAGTAGATTTGGAGAAAATTGGCTGTGACAGACGGACAGAGAGACAGACAGACAGACAAAGGAGTGATCCTATATGCATTTCGGTGTTTTTCCTTCGGACGTTCGGAAGCCTAAAAACCATCATCAAACCGGCGGAAGACACAGAGATTCGACAAAGCAATGTTGCCATACTCAAGTATACTAGAAAAATTTATGGTAATCGCACTCAGGACTAATAGTCCCACAGCATAGTGTTGATACTCGTGAAATAATCCCATAACTGTCTTTCATTATCTAAAACCAAAGATTTCAATCGTTAGATAGGCCCTTACCATATATTGCATGGTCATAACTCAAACGAATGAACGAGTGCATTTGACTTTAGACGCGATACGGACGCGATCTAATACCCGTCTGGCTTATAGGCATGTGACATTGACACATGACAATGGCACCAGAACATTTGGACACGAATTCATTGGGTATTTTATTGGTGACATTGTTAATCTTAAATTCTTTTAGATTTATATTTTAAATGATAATGACAATTTTAATTGTAAGGCAACATTTCATACGCAATTGTATTATTGTTATTGAATAAATCATCTTGAATCTTGAATCTATCTAACATTATTAGGAAAATAATATAAATTATGATGTACCACGCACATTCAAGAAATGTAAAAACACCACTAGTAATACTTGCAAGGATAAAGACAATCCATTTCACTTGTAATTTAATTAATACATGTACCTAATGTTTTCATTATTTAGATAAATGTCGCAGTCTGTCACAATCCATAACGCCATTTTTGTTTATTGCCATCACGGACGCTGACAATAGCCGTAGAGAACGAACAATTTGAAATACTTATGAGAAGGACAGTGACAAAGATAGTTTCGTACTTCGTCAAGAATACAACGATAATCGATTGTCCGAACTACATGGTTTTCATTTATCGACACAGCGCGGATATTATGTGTGACATCACAAGTCATCCACACGATGTCTTGCATGTTTATGCCATTGAATATAGTTTTGCGATAAACTGGTGTGAGGAATCTACGATGAGCTTTACCATTATCATCACCATTCAGCCGAAAGACGTCCACTGCATAAAATAGACTGCCCCAAAGATCGCCATAATCATCATATCATATCGGCCATTTATACGTCCACTGCTGAACAAAGGCCTCCCCCATAGATTTTGACAACTGTGTCATCATTTTGGGGGGTATTTGCCAATACTCACCACGCTTGGCAGGCGGGTTGGTGAGCGCAGTATTGCTACTGTTTCTCAGAAGGGACGCTGCTGCCCATCCCTCTGGTTTAGATTCCCTTAGTCGCCTTTTACGACATCCACGGGAAGACATGGAGTAGTGCTATATTCTTAATCCGGACACCACACGGACAATCGCCATAAACCTTTACCATAAAGAACATTTATTATAAAAAAAAGTATTTTTTTCTATGGTAGGACAATGACACGTGGAATTGTACTACACTTAATTTTTAGATATCAACAATGCCTGAAGCAATGTTGATATTGAAATGTTATGAAAGAATTTAGACAGTAAAAAAATCAATTTAAGATAATATATTTGGAGGTCTACAAGTATAGGTATTATCATTGAATAAAATTATAAGTCTGTGTCTGTATCGTCCGACTTCGCCATAAGCAGTACATAGTACGTCATGCTGGCCTGTGACAATCAATAGTTTTGTTTATATAACACTGAAGGGGCAAGGTAGTCATTCGCCTAGTGATAACAATTGTAATACAACCCAAAACTAGTCCTGCTCCTGGCACCACATTGCGCAAAGTAGCAGTATACAAGTCTAGCCTCAAATGGAGTATGCTGCCATTTATGGGCGTTTAGCACCTGGATACCATCTTCGACCACATTGACTGGGTACAGAAACGTACAGTTAGGATTGACGGCGATTCCAAGCTTACAAGCGATCCGAAACCCCAAGTCTGAGGAGAGAGTTTGCCTCCTTGTGTTTCTTCTACCGCTTGTACAACGGGCCTTGTCTAAGGAATTTTACGATATGATGCCAATGGCTACTCCGTTGTTTCCGTTCGCCACGTTCCGTTTACCAGGCTCCAGTGCAAGGCTGATGGCTTATGAATGAACACTTGTTTCACACAAATATATTCGGGCTTGTAATGTTTCCACGGTCGAAAGTATTGACGAGTATTATATTTGAGTTTGGTTATCATTGTCCTACTGTCGGTGCACTCATACTGATGTGGACGTTCTCCTAACATAGAATAAAATACTTTTTTTAAGTGCTGTTTATGGTAAAGCTTTATGGCGATCTTTGGGGAAGGTCTGTGTTCTGCAGTGGACGTCTTTTGGCTGAAATGATGATGATAATGGTAAAGTTTATAAATGAATAGTAGAACCTATTTATTCAAGTTGTCTTTGTTGTCAGGTTAAATAACGCAGGAGTGAACCTGGCCCATAAAGGGGAATGTTAGAAGAACATTTGGGAAGCGCAACGCAAGATTATATAAAGAAGATGGTATTGCTATCTATTTAATTTATAATAAATAAATATGTATTATTCAAACAAAAAATTGTATTTTAATATTTTGTCTCTAAATTCTTCAAATATCTTACCCATTATTTAATTCCATGCGACCCGGAGCGCAGCAGTCGACCGTTTCAGCCACTGCACCAATATCTATAAATTTATAGTCAACAATACGTAATAATAATTTAACATAATTCAAATAATAATATGTATTTACAGTTTATGTGATAAAAATGATAAAAAAGTAATAATAAAGGAGACTGGTTAAACGCCCATATAATGCTAGGCCCCAAATTGTGCTGGTTCGTTACATAAATGAAATTGGTACACAATTAATCCTGGTCTGCTTATATGGATTCTCATAGAACTGCGTTCGATATTCGTTTGCAACAGCTGGCTACTTGATTTGAACTTGGAATCCAGGAATCGTTCACAATATTTCAGAGAAATCGGTATCCAACTTAGATCACATAGGTGGGCTGTAAAAACAGGAGGTGTCGATGTCCAATTAACTCGCAAGGGTTGGTAGCAATAGCAGGGAACTTCGGAATCCAAAAGTAAGCCAGGGTCGTATTAATCCGGGAAGACGGTGGCGCGCGCGTGGTCACGTGCCGCCGTGTGCGCAGCACAGCGCAAAGCGAGGCTTAGAGGGATCCTTTACAATCCTCCCCGAGAAGTGCCTGGGGGTGCGACCATTTTACAATCGCCTTCCCTCCGCTAGAGGGGGTGACCGCTTTACAGTCATCCCTTCTGAGATGTGCCTAAAGGCGTGGCACCAATAGGCGGCTCTAGTGTGATCTTACGAGGACCTGGAGCCCCCCTTCGGTGCCGAAGATGACCGCTCCAGTGGTTTTAGCCGGTAGGAGTCCGGCATACCCCTTCGCCCTTCCCCGGGGAGAAGGAAGTTCCATGTAGAATTTCCACTGGACATCAATAAAAAAATAAATTTAAAAAAAGTGTCGTATTAATCCAGGTCCGCTCCAGTGTGATCATACGAGGACCTGGAGCCTCCCTTAGGTGCCGAAGTCATCTTCTGACCGCCCCAGTGGTTTTAGCCGGTATGAGTCCGGCATACCCCTTCGCCCTTCCCCGGGGCGAGGGAAGTTCATGAAGAATTTCCACAGGACACCCAAAAAAAAAAGAAAAGTATAATCAATGAGTGCGTAAAACAGCCACCAACATGCCAACAGTACATGACACAGCTAAACAGGGGAGAATGCAACGAAGTAAAAATACTTGACACGTCGTTGTCTTTTTACATATTTGGCATCAGGCTATGCGTTAAATTGAAATGACACTGGTTTATTCATGTTATCTTCTTTTTTCTTAAGTAGTACTTATTTTGCGACGGTGTGAATTGGATTTTATGAAACGAAAACGTGTAACGAAATATATTATATTTCACACACACATGACACATGACATTTGTAACAGATCAGGCCGAAATCCACCTTTGTCCTTTAATTATAATTTAATTTAAGTTATAGAATAAGTTGTAAGTCAGGTGGTTGCTATGCCTGTGGTGGAAATTGTATTATTCTACTGTAAGTTTTAACACCTTGTAAACAACATCAGTGCGAAAAAAGATAAATAAATTATACGAATGAAACTGATTTAAAACAAAAAACAATTTTCCTGATATTAAGAGAGTAAAATGTGATAAAACGTTGGCGCCAACAGTTGATTCGTCATTGGTCCAATATTATACATATAAAGGCACTTCAACGATTCTTTTTCATCATTCGTGATAAAGTTGTGACTTCGCAAGGATAAAATGAAGCTTACTTTAG
Source organism: Diloba caeruleocephala (assembly GCA_947459985.1). NCBI lineage: Eukaryota > Metazoa > Arthropoda > Insecta > Lepidoptera > Noctuidae > Diloba > Diloba caeruleocephala. The sequence continues at coordinate 720,829 of OX381627.1, read as the reverse complement.
GTAAGTCCATGTACCTACTCCATCATTGACATTCTCAGTATCTGGTTGTGCTGTCTTTTATTTAGTCTTTTTGTATCGATGGTGCGATTATACCCACGGCAGTAGGATTTATCGAATGTCATGTGTATATAAATGGGTACACTTTGCCATTCCAGACGTTGCCCTAGTCGCCTTTTTTTTTCTCCCATAATATTGTATCTAAATATGTCTGGAATCTAAAACAGAAACCTTTGAGTTTGTTTCGGGGTAGCTTCTCGGAGGCAGTCCCGGTTTGATACAAATTTATTGACGACTGAAAGTGTTTCTTAAAACCATCCATTTTATATTTATTGGTATGATTTATTAAAGTTACTGATATTATAATGTTGTGAAAACATGCAATAAATGATTAGTATAAGTATCTACATATTATATACGCGAAGGAAAAACTTTGTACCCCTTTTTAAGCATATTGCGCACCCGGAAGAGTGTGAGATTTGTCATAGTTAAAATGCACATGGCGGAGCAATGCAGAAAGTTAAAATATATGCACAATATGTGTTACAAATATAATAAATCAAATTTAATAAATCACGGTCCAATTTCGATCCCTAGGTGACCACTAGTTAATAAACAAACACAAAATAGATTACTTACACAAATAACATTCACTGACCCCTGACAACGATAGTGACTGATAACCCTAACTACGATAAACAATTTCGCAAGTATTACATATTATAATAAAATATTATTAAACGAATTACATTGCGTATTATTATATATATTTTAATAGAGAAGATGTATATATGTGTAAGTTAATAGAAAAGTGTCTTTTATATCAAAAATTGAAATAAAAACTTTTTAAAATCTGTAACGACGCCTGTCACCTCTGTAGGCGTCGCATGAACATCGAAGACAACGGTCTTGTCGACGGAAGAGTAGACAAAAATGACATTAGGGTGTAGACAGTGGTAATAATTCTACGATTTCGAGCATGGCGATCTAAAGAATGAACGGAACGAGTAGTTTCTATTCTTCCCTAGAAAAACCGTCTTCATCGTCGAGCATGACCAACGTATATTGTCTCTCTTTGACGATTAGGGACAGAGATGTTTCTTCCCAAATAATCTACACCCCAACAGACGTAAACAAGAGTTTCTTCGTATCTATATCGTAAGATTTCGCGTTGCGTTAAAGGATTACGGCAACTTATCTAACACTAAATAACATAAAACTCCCCATTCGCAAAATTTATGTGTGTTGCCATATAGTCCACCAAACTTTAGACAATCCTCTTCAATAATGACACTATCGCCACCACTTCATCATTTCGGCCGAATGAAGTCCACTGCTGGACACAGGCCTCCCCCAAAGATCACCACAACGAACGATATGGATGTGTTGTGGGCTCATTGGGGGGTTTTGCCATAATCGCCACGCTTGGCAGGCGGGTTGGCGATCGCAGTTGAGTTGTTAATGTAGGTACTCGAAGGACGCTGCTGCCCATCCTCCGGCTAATCCCTTAGTCGACTTTTACGACACCCATAGGAAGAGATGGGGTGGTAGTATTCTGAGCCGGCACCACACGGCAACACGCCACCACTTGATTCACAAAAATCCAAATTATTCTCATTATAACTCATTGTCACAAAATATGCTACCGCGGAAAGTGGTCGGATATATGTGGGAATAAATCGACGCGACGAGTAACAATCCATTAGTCAAAGCTGCACTCGACTTGCCGTCTCGCGCCCAACTGGAATACGAACTTACTTGTCAAATGCTTCTGCTAACGCAAAAACGCTTTTAATATTCCATTCTGCTATTCTAATGCTTATCTTTTTCCCCAGTACTCACCCTATTTCTGGTGCTGGTGAGCGCAATAATGACCAACGCTAGGACCTGCATCTGCACGGATGACTATAGACCAGTGTGTGGGAAAAACGGCCGGACGTATGCCAATAAGTGCGCGTAAGTAGCCTAAATCATCATCACATTAGCCGAAGACACAGTAATAACGACGAAATATTGCCATATTAAGCATAGATGCCGTGTTATGCCAGACCAAAATACCACCACCCCATCTCTTCCTGTGGGTGTCGTAAAAGTCGATTAAGGTATTAGCCGGAGGTTGGGCAGCAGCGTCCTTCGAGTACATTAACAACTCAACTGCGATCGCCAACCCGTCTGCCAAGCGTGGCGATTATGGCGAAATCCCCCAATGAGCCCACAACACACCCGTATCGGTTGTTGTGGTGATCTTTGGGGGAGGCCTCTGTTCAGCAGTGGACGTATAAATGGCCGATGTGAATATGAATATATGAAACGATAAATTTTGCGTTTTTCTATAAAGAACTGAATACAAATATATAATATTCTTTGCATCAAGAAATAAAATTCAATACATTTGGGTGCACGGATAGTAGTACAGTGACACGTCAAACCTCAACCTGTGTAAAAATCAAACTAGTTTAAACAGCGCTTGCGCATTCACGCTTATTACTCAGACGCAAAGCTTAAAATTCCTTGTGCGGGCCTTAATTACCTACAATATCCAAAAACGACAGATCCAGCCAGAGAATTTAAACACACAATTCTTTTACCATCGGCGATCGGTGATTTTGCGACAGCGTTGATGCTGTATCGCATTTTAGTGACGTGCTGCGTTTGATCGCGATACCGAAAACGCACAATAGATTTTCACAACTGTGTCATCATTCTGGGGGGTATTTGCCAATACTCACCACGTTTGGCAGGTAGGTTGGTGAGCGTAGTATGGCTACCGTTTCATAGAAGGGACGCTACTGCCCATCCCTCTGGTTAAGATTTCCTTAGTCACCTTTTACGACATCCATGGGAGAAGATGGAGTGGTGCTATATTCTTAGTCGGGACACCACACGGAATATCGGACCACCTATTATTTATATATTTTTTTGTATTCAGGTTGAATTGCGCCGAAGAGGAACTGGATCATACAGGGGAATGTGACCAGAATATTTGAGGAGCACAACTGAACCAACAATTAGCTAAAGGAAGATGGTATTGCTTCTTGAAGCCCATCGTATGTTTTTTTGAATTAAAATATGTATCAATCAATCAATCAATCAATCTATCAATCAATCAAAATATTTATTTGCTAGAACATGGTACATAAGGTGTTACAGTAAATTTGTTTCAGCATATCCTGTCATCACATGACGTGCAAATGTATTAACAATTAGCGGATGTCAATTAGTCCAAATTACAAATTACATTCTATTGACTTGTCTTCTAAATAGTCCTTAATGGTAATATGTATTATTTCAAAAGTCTTTCGTGTTTTAATATTCGAGACAACACCCATAGTTTTTTATTTATATTATTTTCCGTGTGGTGTCCGGAGTAAGAATATACCATTCACCATACTTGACCTTATAGAGGAACAACTTGATAGACTTGAGCGACTTAATTATTTTTTGTGTACAATTTATATATGGTTTAAAAAAATATGATCATGTCTCAGAATTCCGCACTAAGGTCAAGTGGTTACCGATTTACCTTCATCGGAATACTCCTATTCTTTACAGTGTATTATTCATTTGTTCTACTCCCTCTTACCTTAAAAAACTCGTCGAGCTCAGAATACCACCACCCCATCTCCTCCCGTGGGTGTCGTAAAAGTCGACTATGGGATTAGCCGGAGGATGGGCAGCAGCGTCCTTCGAGTACATTAACAACTCAACTGCGATCGCCAACCCGTCTGCCAAGCGTGGCGATTATGGCAAAACCCCCCAATGAGCCCACACCACACCCATATCGGTCGTTGTGGTGATCTTTGGGGGAGGCCTGTGTCCAGCAGTGGACTTCATTCGGCCGAAATGATGACTCATACAAGATTTCTCTGATTTTATAAACTTTAATATTAATAGTTCATTCTTTTATAATGGTTTTTATTAGTGCCTAAATAAAATCAAGCATATGACTAATATATATATATCATCATCATCATAATATCGGCCATTAATACGTCCACTGCTGAACAAAGGCCTCCCCCATAGATTTTCACAACTGTGTCATCATTTTGGGGGGTATTTGCCAATACTCACCACGCTTGTCAGGCGGGTTGGTGAGCGCAGTATGGCTACCGTTTCACAGAAGGGACACTGCTGCCCATCCCTCTGGATTAGATTCCCTTAGTCGCCTTTTACGACATCCACGGGAGGAGATGGAGTGATGCTATATTCTTATTCCGGACACCACACGGAACATATATATATATATAAATTACAGGTGCAATCATGTTAAACTGGAATTAAAATTATATGTAGCAGCCTGCCCGAACTAGTTTCAATAAAACCTGTATTTCAGGCCATCACTACAACGCGGTATGGGACGTTAAATTCATGTAAAGTAAAACTAATACGAAAATATGTTTTCAACTACTAGATAGTTAACTGTTGAAGAGCCATAATTGTTTACGAAATTACCATAAACTCGGGCATGTGCTAACAGTACAGGTCAACTTAAAACGTATATGGATATTGCTGATATAACAGTGTACTGTTCAATATATCTGCACTTTAAACTAAGGTTAAAATTGAGATTTCTCGGCGTTTCTCCTCAAGTCAGTAGGAAATATTAGCTTCATCCAGATTTATTGCCGAGTGATATGACATCATGCACATCTGAGGGCCAATTCTCGTAATTAATTTACACTTTGACTGAAACATGACCGAACTGAGATTAAATTATGAATTGACCGAAAATATGGTATTCTGCTAAAAAGCTGCTCTTAAAGTTCAGTCGGATTTCGGTATAATCTCGATCTAGTCTCATTTCAATCTCAATGTTGACGTTTATTTCATGACAATTCAGTACAAGCGACAGTTCGTAATGTTAGCAGAATACCGTTTTGACTTCGATCAACGTTCGATCCATTATCAATCTCATCAAAGTGTTATGACACTGAGACTAGACCGGAACTATATTTTGAACATTTTTAAATTACGAGAATTGGCCCTCTGATCAGATTGCCGGACAAGAAATTTTAGGACGCCAAGTGTTGAGAATGACGCGCGACAGCGTCGGCTTTACCATTTGCCGAGTGCTTTAGTAGAAAGTTCTCGCACATTCGTCTTACTAGCTACCATCTGCTCATAAGCTCATAAGCTCATTATCAGACACCATTTACACAACCAGATCATTGTATTATTCAGAAAATATAGTTATTATACCAGTTAAATTCAGTCCATTACTTAGAAGTACAGCCCAGACAGTATAATGCTTATTAGCATAAGCTATGGCTTATCAACGAGCCACATGAATTTACTCCAGTTGATAGCATCGTAAATCAAATCGAGATTTACGATCGATGTGACAACAATTCCATGACTGTAGGGATATATAAATTCAAAATTTTATCAAAACGAGAATACTTTTAGCAGTAAGTAGGTGATGTACAGAGTGTATAATTAATAATTTTTATTGTTCAGCTTGAAACTGGTATAGTTGTTTGTTTGTTTTCTTTTAAATATATTTTGTCAAAAAAAAGTTACGTTATTATTTTTGGTTTGGATTCTGAGTCTTTTGGCCAAAATAATTTTGTGTTGCCAGTTTATTGCACTTAAGTTGTTCTTGTGTGTCTTAAAAATAATGTGTTAATTTAAGTCGTGTGTGTCATTATTGGTGTAAAAATAAATGGTTTCTTTCTTTTTTTCTATGTATGTATTTCAAGTCAAAATAGGTAATTATTCTCAACCAACCAAAAAATCCGCTTAAGATAGTAAACTTAGAAGTTTTATGAACTATGAACCGTTTTCAGCCTTACGATCAGCTACAAAACAGTAAAAGAATTCTATTAACATTATTGCTCGCAGAAAGAGTCTTTGTCCGCGGTCCAAGTATCCGTAAGTAGCACAGAAGCATGGCTCGGCATGCTAGTCATATCCAGGCCTGTGAAAGCAGGTGCCGCCAAGAACTTACGTTGTTTCGAACAAGGAAAAGAAAAAAAAACTTACGCTTTCTCATCTGCATGTTCATTGACTTACCTGTAACAGAAATAGGTATATTTGTAATATCTTTTATACAAATTGACGAGACGAGTTAGTCATTCGCCTGGTGGTAAGCATAATCTCTCGCATACACTACACCACTAAGGCGGAGGACATCGTGGAGTACGTGCGTCATAGAATCAAGTACAAGCCGAGGGTGCAGCTGCTGGAGTCGCGCCGCAACGTCAACTTTAAGGCGTTTGTGGTGCGAGTACCAACATGTTTGCTGCATCTTGTCATGGAAGAGGACTTTTGGCCGCACGGTGTGGTGTTCCGTCACTTCCACGGACAAGTGCCACTAGAACGCACAGTGACGTAGTGCGAGTGAGGGTTTTACTAACATAGACTTAAGTTTCGTTACACTAACATAATCTGTATTATAGTATCATATATGTATGTTAGTCTATAAGGTATTTATGTATGGGTCTTGGTAACCTGAAATAAAAAAAATGAAAAAAAATAAAAAAAATATTGTGATGCTAGCCAGGACTGATCACCACACTGCGCTCGTCACCTCGATACATCAGTAATTTAGTCTTTTCACACAGGCCTCTCCCAAATATCACCACAATGATCGATATGAGTGCGTTGTGTGCTCGTTGGAGGGTTTTTCCATAATCGCACGCTTGGCAGCGGCGGGTTGGCGATCGCAGTTGAGTTGTTAATGTACTCGAAGGACACTGCTGCTCATCCTGCGGCTTATCCCTTAGTCGACACACAACACACCCATATCGGTCGTTGAGATTATCTTTGGGAGAGGCCTGTGTCCAGCAGTGGACTTCATTCGGCCGAAGACCTATAACATAGTTTAACAACTTACATCTAATGAAAGCAACCGGGAGAGACGATCAGCTCAAATATCACTACACGTTCATCCATCCATAGACTGACCGCACCAAGTGTTGCTTTACCTTACCGATCAGTAAGTGGAGGCTATGACCACGTGTGACAATAAATACTAAGTTCGCTTGAGTCTTCAAAGACTCATCGGCTTCGACATTACATTCTCTGGCGTAATTATCGTTTGAGCCAAAGCTAACCGCTACACTATTGTGAGTAGCGCTAAGCTCAATAAATCTAGTTTGTAGTTACAGTATGCCTAATGTTAAGTTGTTGGCGACGTGCCCAATACTGTTCGGCGCTTTTATGTGGAAATATACGGTCATAATATGATCGCTGGATGATTACAGCACAATCCCCTTTTTTATATTAGTTGAAATTTATCATGAAGTTCCTCCACCCCGGGAGGGCGAAGGGGGATGCCGGACCCCTACCGGCTAAGACCACCGGGTTGGTCATCTTCGGCACCCAAGGGGGGCTCCAGATCCTCGTATGATCACAACAGTTCTATGCTGCGCACACGGTGGCGCGTGACCACATGCGCGCCACCGTCTTCTCGTAGGTCACTCGGTGTGGGCACGCAGATTCCCCAATCAGCGCACCCGCGAACCCAGAGGCCCTCCGACATATCGATGGCCTATCCCCCATTACCGCTCATTGAAGTGATCATTGGAAGGCTCATGATCAGCAATGGATGTTTACGAGCTGCTGTGTGTGCGTGCATATCTCATTCCCAGCACAGAGTGACTACAGCCACTTTTGTTCTGTCTGATTGAATGTGTCTAAACATGATATACCTGACTTCCATTTTCATGAAGTTGGATAGTCTCCGGACTGTCCTGGCGAACGAAATTCATCCATGTTGGTGTCCGGATTAAGAATACTCCATCTCCTCCCGCGGTGGTCGTAAAAGGCGACTAAGGAACTCTAAGCCAGAGCGATGGGCAGCAGCGTCTCTTCTGTGAAATAGTAACCATACGGCGCTCACCAACCCGCCTGCCAAGCATGGTGAGTACTGGTAAACTCCCCCCAAAATGACGAAACATGACATGTAATCGGTAGTTTATGGGGGAGGCTTCAGCACTGGACGTATGACTGATAAGATTATGATGACGAAAATTTAGGTCAATTGAATAAGTCAAATAGATAAAAGTTAAATAAATATTCCATTAGAACGAATTAAGTGAGGCATCTCACAAGGCTCATCGCGGGCATCACATAACAGTCAACAATGTTGAGGAACGAGTTAATGACACAAAAAGAACGACGGATGTATTTTTTTTTTGGGCTTCTCGCATACTTTTCAGGGAAATGTGGTTGGTTAACCGGTCATTTCTGGCGAAACCAAAAGAGGCCTCCAGCCAGGGTTAAAATTAATATTAAAAACTAAGCAACTTTCGCTAAGGGCGCCCCCTGCGGGATACGGACCTCCTCTGAGGGCGTTGCTGGGGATAACAAGGTATTGTTTTGGGGACAGCTGGATCAGTATTATTTATAACGTATTAGGGGACATTTAAAATTACAGGCTTGGCACGGGCCGGTGCGAGCAAGAGACGGGAGGGAGAAGTACTAACTTCAACGGGAAGGTGACGCGGCGGTAGGCCTCCGCGACGTCGGTAAAGATGGCTGTATTCTCTATAGACGTGTATAAGTAGTAACTGTGATTTTTAACTCAGGGTTATTTTCAATTAACAATCAAAATACGAAAAATCTATAAAACAGGAAATAATTTTAGGGAGTATTCTGTATTTACATATCTACTTTCGTCAAAATAACATGAATTATCTATTTACTTAGCTAACTTCAACAAATTTTGTACCGTATGTTTCTGTATCTACGAAACCTTTTTTTGCGTGTTGGACCTTTTTTTTTATTTATTTTTTTATTGATCCGGTGGAAATACCTCATGTACTTCCTTCGCCCCGGGAAAGGGCGAAGGGGCATGCCGGACTCCTACCGGCTAAAACCACCGGAGTGATCATCGTCGGCACCGAAGGGAGGCTCCAGGAACTCGAATAATCTCCATCTAGAGCCACCCGTTGGTGCCACGCCTTTAGGCACATCTCGGAGGGATGACTGTAAAGAGGCCACCCCCCCAGGCATCTCTCGAGGGGATTGTAAAAGATTCCCCCGAGGCTTCACTATGCGCTGTGCTGCGCACACAGCGGTACGTGTCCACATGCGCACCGCTGTCTTCCCGGGGGCCGCTCGGTATGAGCACGCAGATTTCCCAATAAGCGCGCTCGCGGCCCCCAAGGCGCCCCGCCATATAAAGACAACAGGCGCCCCCCGGCCCCGTGACCTCCTCCTCCGAGCGGGATCGGCCCTCTCCCGATCCCGCTCTGCGACCTCCTTCTGGAGCATTACGCTCTCACAGAAGGAGACCACAGCACTCCAATTTTCCTGCTTTGCCAGCATCGCCGATACTACTGCTGGCAAAGAGAGGTCTTGCCCGATCCGATCGACCAGGATCCACCGCTCGGGTATCTACGAAGCCTACCAATTCTATTCAAATTACTGCGTGATGCTCCAACAAACTGGTTAAGCCTTTAGCCCTAGTTAAAATCGCTCCGTGTGGTGTCCGGATTAAGAATAAAGCACCACTCCGAAAAAAACGTCAAGTGTCAAAATAAAACAAAGATATGACAAATTTAAAATAAATTTTGATAAATTGACAATATTGGGTCTATCAAAGCCATAATATACACATTTTATTAGAACAGTGAGTTTATTGTTATATCAAGATGTTGTCTGCAGCGAAAGGGTCTGATAAAGTTATATCAACGTATTGGAGAGTATTCGTCAACAGAACTTTAACAAGAGGAAACAACTTGATAGAATCAGATACACGAAGAACAAGTAAATGGAGCAAAATCTCTTTGCACAGTTTATGAAAGAGCAAAATTGGACTTCTGGGGTGGAAGGCCTGGTGACCTGAAATACAGACTTCAGCCTAGTTTAGGCACCAGTCTCCCACAGTAAATTTGTATAATACTATAACGTTTTCATTATTGTGGTAAGAAAATAAATGATTAAATGACTCCATCTCCTCCCGTGGATGTCGTAAAAGGTGACTAAGGGACTCTAACCCAGAGGGATGGGCAGCAGCGTCCCTTCTGTGAAACGGTAGCCATACTGCGCTCACCAACCCGCCTGCCAAGCGTGGTGAGTATTGGCAAATACCCCCCAAAATTATGACACAGTTGTGTAAATCTATGGGGGAGGCCTTTGTTCAGTAGTGGACATGTAAGTAGCCGATATGATTGATTGAAAAACGGTCCCGGCTCACCACATCTGCCGTATGTTTCCCACTCAGGTCGTTAGTGGTACTGACTAAGTGCTCTCACGTCGAAGCAGATTGAAACGATCTGTCTAGAGCATTCGATGCGAACAATTGAGCAAACAGGCTTCGTCGTCGGTCGCATTATACATGCCGAATAGGGTCGCTGCGTTTAATTGTGCGTTTTGTGGCTGTATGTATTAGAATAGACAAAGTTAAATAGAGTTTAAACTCTGACGTACTTAGCTAACCAAAGTCACACCAATTATTTTCGTAATCATTATCATATCAGCCAAAGAATATAAACTGCTGAACAAAGGCATCCCCTGTAGATTTCCACAATTATGTCGTAATTTTGGGGGGAATTTGCCAGTACTACCCACGCTTGAGATTCGGTTTGGTGGGAGCACAATTGCTACTGTTCCACAGAAGGGACACTGCTTCCCATCCCTCTGCTTTAAGAGTCCCTTAGTCACCTTTTACGAAATCTACGGGGGGAGATGGAGTTATGCTATATTCTTAATCAGGAAGCAACACGGAATAAAACGTTTATTACACGTACATAAATAAATTCGACCAAGATATTAGCCGTCACCTTGAGTTCGTTTAAGTAAATGCATAAAAGCAACATGAATATTTTTACAATAATACATACTTAAGTAGCGCCACGAATACACCCACGTCTAGCTATTTCATATAAATATTTTTTTTTTGTTTTTAAATATTGCGGACACGTTTAAGTTGACCATAATTTTTTTTTAAACATTGCCCCACACTAGGATTGCTCTTGTGTCGTGGGTGCGCTTACAGACACGAATTCCACACACAATACACCCAGACCCGGAACAACTACCGGCAGATCATACAAATATTTGTTCCGTGCGGGAATCGAACCCACGACACGGAGCGCAGCAGCCGACTGTATCAGCCACTGCACCAACCGTGCCGTCTTTATTAGTCTGGCTTTAGTATGGTTTATACTGTAGGTCCTAGAGCGTCAGGTTACTGTGGCGCAGTGTGGGCTAAAACACTTCTAGCAAGCGCTTCTAAATAAAAAGAGAGATTATTGTAAATAATTAAATTCTGCTTGCTCGTACTGCATCTCATACAATAAATCTTAACAAAGTATATTCCAATAGATTTCCACAATTGTGTTGTCATTTTGGAGGTCACCTGCTATTCCTCACCATGGTTGGCAAGCGGGTTGGTGAGCGTTGAATGGCTGCTGTTCCACTGAAGGGACACTGCTGCCCATTATGTCTTCAATTGTAATTTTTGTAATTTATGATTGTGTGGAACAGAATTTAATTATCACTTGCGTCAACGGTGAAGGAAAACATTGCCTGCACACCTGAGAGGGCTCCAAATTATTCTCAATGATGTGTGTAGTCCGCCAAACTGCACTGGGCCCGCGAAGTGGACTAAGGACTAACCTTTCTAATCATGAAAAAAGACCCATGCCCAGTAGTGGGACAGTAATGGGCTGATTATGATGATAATCGGTAGCAATAAAAAATAAATCGTAAACAAAAACGCTCCGTATAATCCTTGCCAGAATCTATTACAATGTTTTGTGTGTCGATCTATTTGTGCGTTTCTTAATTATTATTATTTAAATTAAACAACGTTGCCCCACACTTGGATTTCTCGTGTGTCGTGGGAAAAATAAATGCTTGTGCATAACCATAAAAAAAGAAATGGAATTAATACAACTACAGATTTTTGCATACTGGGAACCATAGACATAAATCTCAATCTGTGGTCCTTTTGAACTCAAACCAAAGAAGATTTTCTGCTTCCCCCATATATTTTTAGTAAACCACACGAACGATTTGTATGATTCTTTCACTGGGGCAATCGATTTTTTAGTTTTATAAAAACGTTCCCTCTTACTAGGATTTCTGCTGTGTCGTGGGTGCGTTTACAGCCACAAATTCCACACACAATACACCCAGACCTGGAACAACTACCTGCAGATCGTACAAACATTTATTCCGTGTGGGAATCGAACCCACGACCCGGTGAGCAGCAGCCGACTCTATCAGCCACTGCACCAACCTTGCCGCATTACTTACCATCGGGCAAAATTGCACATTAGTAAGATGTATAAGCAGCCTACTTTATCGTAAGATCTGAGTATATGAGTATTATGTTTGTAACCGTGAAGGTGTTAAAAATGCCGCACGTCTTGTGTGTTGAGCCCTTAATTTGTCGTTTCTTTTTAGGGCTCATTAAACTCGCTTGGTAAAAACAAAACTCACGCTGTATTCTTCGGTGGAATTTATATTTCAATGTATATATTTATTTGATAGCCGTGTGGTGCCGGCTACGAATAGCACCAACCCATCTCATCCCGTGTGTGTCGAAAAGGGCGACTAAGGGATTAGCCGGAGGGTAGGCACCAGCGTCCTTCGAATTCTTTAACAACTCAACTGCGATCGCCAACCCGCCTGCCAAGCGTGGCGATTATGGCAAAACCCCCCAATGAGCACATGACCGATATCAGTCGTTGTGGTGATCTTTGAGGGACGCCTGTGTCCAGCAGTGGACTTTAATTGGCCGAAATGATGATTTATTTAATTGCCTTTTGCAGTATTTTCTTTCCATTCGGGCCTCTCAAGTGAACGTTACAAGTCAAGGGGCCCTAAAAGCAGTAGTTCACAACTGGTCAAAGGCATGTCAGGCATCAACAACCAGGAAAGACACAACAATGTCAGCCTTATCTTGGTACCTAGCGACAATGGCGTTAAGGATAATGAGAAGGCAGACCAATTGCCAAGGGCTGGCTCACAAACACAGCTAGTTGGCTTTAAACCCTTTATAGATATTCTCCACGGAACTTATCATCATGCATTATATGCACATGCTTGAAAAGAACAAGATAAATAATGGAAGGAAGCAGTAAGGCTAAGGCAAGACCTTCTCTAGCACAAGAAAAGACCTTTAGGTGCACTCACAGGGCACTTGGTACCAATGAGCATCTCCACAGAATGAAACTAAGCACTGCAAAATAATCTATGTTACACATACTGTGTGACTACGAGGTACTTGCTAGGCGTGTGGTGAACCCCCTGGGGGCAGTTTATCCTGTACCAGATAATTACGTACAGTTCCATACTGGCACAATCGCAGGGTACCTGCAAGACCTCTTCGGTGTGCCAGCAATGGAGCAGAAGGCTAAGATCAGCACAAAAATGTCACAACGATCGAAGTGCTTTTTGCCGGCAGCTTTACCTAATTTGTAATCGACCAATAGATAAGATATAATAAAACCAAGCCATCTGGTAACAACTACTAATAATTCTCGCAGAATTCTACCATTAATCACGGGATTTGCGATACCACTGTCACGGCCATGGTCATGGGAGAAACCCGCGCTCCGAACTCGGTGTCTATGATATTGCGTGAGCTGGTTTGTCAGACGTGACCAACTGTTCGGATGACAGTTTCGAGTCAGAGCGGGCTGTTGCTGGACAATAAGAATTGTAAAACTAGAACTATGCACATGCATTTTTCGATACAATAACGCGTAGCGTTAGAGAGGAAATAAATTATTGCTATATAAAGCAAATTCTAGTCGAAGAACCTAACAGCTTTCACAATACTTTCTGCAAATATACGACTTGTAACTTGTACTTAACACAAATCTTGTACGATGACATTTCGAGACCCGTCACCTTCGTTTTTATATACCATATACTAGGCAAAAGTCAAACCATTAATATTGCTCCATACACGTCCGTCATATATTTTAGTTCAACAAAAAATGTGATATATTTTGTAACTGGCACGCGATATTAACACGATATAATATGTAGACGAGTACAGAAGGTCAACTCCATACAATAATTATGCCATGACAAGACACAGATAAAAGAATATTTCTCATTCCCACAGCGTCTAGCTTATTTATTTACTTGATTATTTATTGTTTAGGTTTCAGTAATTGATTCTTATTTTCAATGTGTAAAAACAACCAAATATTGACTTATTTTTCAAAAAGAAAACATAGCATCGAAATAAGTACTTAAAAATAGCTATCGTCGGTTCGAATTTACAACCGGCCACTGCGCTGTGAGAAAACACCACCTGTTTGTTTTTTCAAGATAAACATTTAATTGCTTTTAATATATAATGTTATTTCGAAAAAATCTATTTTGAAAATAACCTTTTTTTTGTCCTGGATGAGAGTAAAATTTTTATGTAAAAATTTAGTGCTACTTTTTGAGTAACGTTGCATGCATACGCGGGCATAAAATCTGTGGGTGTATGCGCGGATATTGAACTATAGGCCCATGTGCGGGCATGAGAATTGTTTCCAAGCTTTGTACTTGTCACGTGTACTGAGTTGCATGCGATCTAATTTTTATTTTCGTGGGTAATCCAGAACTAGCATTAAAACAATTACATAAAAACAGGTACTGAAACAAGTCACTCTTCATTAAATTGACATCTTGCACGGACCCATCAATATAGATACTTGTCTGCATTTATCAGTATGAACTGGCACCATATAAATTAAGCATTTCTACTAAAACATAGTCAGCACTAAACATGGTACAATAAAAACAAAAAATTCGCTAAAACGCGTGTATAATAATAATATTAACTATGTAACCTCACCGTTGTAAAATATTGCGAGTTAAACTTTTGTAGTTTCTTGTTTGGTGGTATGACAAATCACAAGATAGAGATGGGTGTAGCGTGTTCGAGATTAATCGAATTGATACATTAGTCAATTTATAAGTAAATTTTGAATTAATAAGATAATTTATTGGTATTTTATGCTGATCTGTTAGTCACGCAAAACAATAATACATTTAGTTCAATACATATCCGACAAAATACAAAACTGACTGAACAGCATAGATACATTTGTAAAACACTAATGATAAACAGATTGCTCGAAAAAGTAGTGTAGGAACTTTTGTATCAGATTAAGCACACGCTCGAGAAGTGCCCTGCGTGGGCTGCCGAGCGGCGGATCCTGGTTGTTCGGATCGAGCAGGATCTCTTTATGCCGGCAGTAGTGTCGGCTAAGTTGGCAGCAAAGTGGGATCAGATGAGGGCAGATCCCATTCGGAGAAGGAAGACACGGCGCTGGGGTATAAACCGCCTCGACTCCCATATCCAACTCGCCTTAACCCCTGTATTCGTTATAATACGATCAGGGGCCTCGGGAGACACGACCGTGAGGTTGGGAAATCTGTATGCGCATACCATGGTTACGTACCACCGTGCGTAGTACAGTACACAACGAGGCTTCAGGGGTCTCTTATAATCTACCAGGTCTTTTTACAGTCACCTCCCCAAGGGGTGACCACTTTACATTCAGCCTCTCTGAGATGTGAATAAAGGCGTGGCACCAAGGGCGGCTCTCGTGTGTACGCGTTTTGAGGACCCGGAGTCCCCCTTTGATGCTGAAGATGACCGCACCGGTGGTTCTTGCCGGATGGAGTCCTGCATACCTTCACCGAGGTGGAGGTAGTACGTGATGTCTATCGCCAGGTGAAATAATAAACAAATTAGAAAGTACTGCCAGCATAGTGCCAGATATTCTGCTGCCAAGTAGTAATGTTTGAATATTACTGTGTTCTTGTTTGAAGGGCACCCAATGAATGCTTAAAACATTCACTTGGATCACCCAGTGCACGCTTACCAAACGATACAATATAACCAAAGCTGGAATCCTTGTTAAATCCTTGTTAAAAGTGCGTCAGCGGTTTATTACAAATTTTGGATTCAAAGGAATTAGCCTATTTATTTTCTCCTCACAATAAACGTTATCGTATTAAACAAATGTACTGTGGGAGAGTGGTGCCTAAACTAGGCTGAAGCCGATATCTCAGGTCACCAGGCCTTCCACCCCAGAAGTCCAACTTTGCTCTTTCATAATCTGTGCCAAGAGAAATTTTTCCATTTTTGTTCTTCGTGTATCTGATCCTATCAAGTTGTTTCCTCTTGTTAAAGTCTTCTTGATGCAATACGTTGATATAACTTTATCAGGCCCTTTCACTGCAGACAACATCTTGATATAAAACCTTGCTGTCCTAATAAAATGTGTATATTATGGCTTCCATACACCCAATATTGACAATTTATCAAAATGTATTTACAATTTTTCATATCTTTGTTTTACTTTGACACTAGACGTTTTTTAATGAAAAAATGGAATTGGAACCAAATTACACATACATATAACAAACACTCATTCCAATCTACAATAATTAGCGTTGGTTACAGCTTTTGCATTCTAAGTATTAACTTGTATTTACACACCCATAGGTCTCAACCCTAGTATGCTGATTTAGCGGGCTTTAATCATGGCAGCCATATTGGTTGAGCGTTTACTTAGAAGTGCTAAGCTGTGGGGATATTGCTGTGGTTTATGGTAAGTTTGTGAAGTTCTTAGTTTGCAGCAAAGTTGGGTTTCAGACTCTTTGATATATTATCCTTAATAGCTATGATAATCGTTGTGGTTTTGTTAGTGAGTTGTGTAGCTTTTTAGGCAGTTTACTGATTACATCGGCGTCTATGTCAACCTTCAGAATAAAAGTGTAGTGACTTTATTCCAAAATATGTCAGTCGTATGGAAGCAAAGGCAGCAGCATCCAATATTTGGCATAGCTGCATCATCATTTCAGCCGAATGAAGTCCACTGCTGGACACAGGCCTCTCCCAAAGATCACCACAAGGACTGAAATAGGTGTGTTGTAGGCTCATCGGGGGGTTTTACCATAATCGCCGCGCTTGGCAGACGGGTTGGCGATCGCAGTTGAGTTGTTAATGTACTCGAAGGACACTGCTGCCCATCCTCCGGCTAATCCCTTAGTCGACTTTTACGACACCCACAGGAAGAAATGGGATGGTGGTATTCTGAGCCGGCACTGCTGCTGTGCTCAATGAAAATAAAATAAGTGTTTTTTTTTTTTTTTTTTAAACTTTGCCCCACACTAGGATTTCTCCTGTGTAGTGGGTGCGTTTACAGATACAAATTTCACACACCATACACCCAGACCCGGAACAACTACCTGCAGATCGTACAAATAATTGTTCCGTGCAGGAATCGAACCCACGAACCGGTGCGCAGCGGCCGACTGTATCAGCCACTGCACCAACCGTGATCAAGATTAATAATTATGATGCTTGTAAAACTCTTGCATCACAAATGTACGTGACTCAAAAAATGTGTTCTATTATAGGCGTGTTTATATAGTTAAAATAATTTCTGATTAACAACAATTGTAGTTTTACTCTGTTAGACACCTGAAATTACACTCAAAATCTTCAAACTCACCTCATGTTTGTGGTCCTTTTTCATGGAGCCTCCATGGCCACCCCCCGAGCTTTGTACTGTATTCATATTGTTAACACATAACGACACTACACTTTATAAACCAACTAATTTCAAAATGGACAGTTTTCACTACTTTAGGCACTGTTTTAAGTCATTTTATTCACAGCACGATTTTCAATTAAATTTTTTGGTAGTTGTTTATGCTGATTTGATATTTTGAAGGCTTGAGTCAAATTTTGCTGGAAAAATATGAAGCGAAACATAAGGAAAATAATAAGATACGTACAATTGGATTACTTAAATAAAAAACAGAACAATCTGGTAATGAAAGAAGAATATGCAAATAAGTTGACCTAAATAATATTACTTATAAATAAATTCAAGACATTAGCAGAAGTGACTTGACAGTGTTAGCTATGATGGTATGTGATATTTTAAACATGGAATCGGCAATTCAAGAACTTTTCGATGAAATAGAGAGACAGTATATGAAAATTATTATTTTTCTTGTTAATCGGGACATTACAAAATATATCTTATAAAAATACGCATCAAATTGAGAACGTTCTACTTTTTGGAGTCGGTTAAAAAAAGCAACACTTCAAGTGATATTAGTACAAAACATATACCCACACAGCAGTCCTTCTTGGCAGACGGGTTGGCGATCGCAGTTGAGTTGTTAATGTACTCGAAGGACGCTGCTGCCCATCCTCCGGCTAATCCCTTAGTCGCCTTTTACGACACCCACGGGAGTAGATGGGGTGGTGGTATTCTGAGCCGGCACCACACGGTATTATCCGTGAACTAATCTTACTTAAATCTTCAGGTTAATTAAAACTTCAAGATAATATCAAGATTGATTGTCAAGTCACGACGTAAACTAGAAACCTATACAGTTCTTTCTAAATGACCCAATTCTGTGCTGTCTCAATAGAAATATAAATGGCGGGTAACTTGCGGGGTTAAGGGTACAGGGGCTGGAGGCCTCATTTGCAAGATTTGCATAAACCAATTTGCGGTCAGTCACGCGAGCTCTTAATGCCGTGAAACGACGTGGTGAACCTGGCAGGGTGTTGAGACACTGTTGCACGATTTGATGTAAATAGTTTAATTAAGAATGTCCATACATATGTGCATGACGGCACGGTTGGTGCAGTGGCTGATACCGTCGGCTGCTGCGCTTCGGGTCGTGGGTTCGATTTCCGCACGGAGCAAATATTTGAATGATCAGCAGGTAGTTGTTCCGGGTCTGGGTATATTGTGTGTGGAATTCATGTCTGTAAACGCACCCACGATACAGGAGAAATCCTAGTGTGGGATAACGATTTAAAAAAACTGAAGACAAGAATTTGTTTGTGTGTCCTTGTTATATTGTGTATTTAACTAAAGCAGCTTACCATGTGGTGTCCAGATTTAGAATATAGTACCACTCCATCTCATCCCGAAGATGTCCTAAAAGGCGACTAAGGGACTCTAAAAATAAAAGAATGTGGCTTTCTTAAGGAAAATTATTATATATATAGAGAAAAATTTAAGTGGAGCCCACTTAAAATTTTCAACTCACTGGCTTAAAAGACCAGTTCCCCTTTTTAAGGAGCAAAAATAAAGTAAATTATGTGCTAGAAAGTAGATTAAAATCAAAGGTTTTTTGCATCTTGACTTATTTGATATCGAACTGCACTGCTATTGAAAATATTCTAACGACATTTTACTATACTTTCGAATTCTGCGATCGAATTTACTACTCGAAAACGTGTCTATTCGATTTTCCTGAATACTTCTAAAACCTGTCGTCGTTTCCATTAAAACAAAATTCGACGACCAGACTGGTAGGGGTTGCTTATAAAGTAGTACAGTGAATACACAACAAGTCCCAATACGACACGAGGTAAAAGCGACAAATTTAAAACATGCATATAAGCAAAGAAACTGTGTGGATGCTACGAAAGTTTGTGGATGCTACGACGTAGCTGTCGTCAGAGCTACGCGCGCTACTATTTCGTAGCTGTTAACTATACTTCTACGCAGCTCATTCTTATAAAACTTTGCTGTAAAAAGGACCCGTTGTAGTCAGTAGTCAGCGGTAGTGAGATTTATTTAGCGAATGATTCCACCTTCAACATCGATTGAACCGATAAATAACTGTAATCAATAATGAAAAATGAATACCAAATACCAACTTTACTGCTGCCTGTACGTATAAGTATCCTATAGGCGTTGATCAATATAAATAACGCGTCGTATGTGGATCATTGGAGAAGCGACTAAAGAATTATGTTAGACAGTCGGTACTGATTAAACTCGCTACGTTGGTTAGCGCAAAACTGTTACTTAAAAAAGCAGGACCAACGTTAAATAAAACAAGGGGATTTCAATAAAATTACTATCATATCAGTAATATCTATTTAAATGTAAAATGATAAAATGTACTCTTGTTTAAAAAAAGAGTCGTTCTAAACTACCTTTTCATTCGCAAGCATGACGTATGCATCAGCACCGCTTAGCTCAACGATATTGTTGGGAAATGAACGACCCAATACATAACACCGCCACAAAAGACACAAACAACGTTCTAAGCTATCGGTAGTGAAGGCTCCAGAAACCATCTAACAATATTTCTGCACCAAGACTTATGTATAATCCAAGCATCAAGCCCTTGACTCAGCCACCTTACAACAGCCTCTTCAGATATTGGTAGAGGCTCTGAGTTATTCTTTATTTAACCAAGTTTCAAGCAGTATATTATTTTTATTATTCACAAATTCACGTCATACTACGAGATCCCAATGTGTCAGTCCATATAAAGTCCATTCCACAAATTCATAAATTAAACATATAAGTTAATTAACCTATGACCTTACTGACACTATGATATTCATGAATATAATACTGCTCTCATCTTTCAAACTCAAAGTATTTATTCCTTTCATGTGTACATAGAAGGTGTTACATAGTATAAGTTTACAAACAACATGAAACCCTGTTCTCGCACTATGCCACGTCATCGTGACACGTTGTCTGACCCCTTTACCCGAGACTTGAAGACTTCTAAGTTGTAACTATCCGGAAATACGAATTTCGGCAAGGAGTTCTACTCCTTAGCGGTCTTTTGGAAGTCTTTTGATGTGATTGAGAAATGCGTAAACAGGCTCATTAACAACGATGTTCATGTCGAGGCATGGTTTCAGCGCCTCGAACATAGTCGTAGAGTTTCAAGGCTATCTGTGCATTATCTATGAACATATTATTATCGGTACATTTTGGCGAGTGGAAATGTACGACTTAATTGCCCCAAAACTGTACCATCTTCGGACAACCAGGCGAATGGCGTTATGCCACTGTTATAATCTGGTGGATGTTTCACTAATACACACGAAGATTGGTCCCACATTGAGATATTAGTGAAACGCAAGCTCATTTTCAGTATGAAAGAAAAACCCTAATCAGTTTTCTACCCTTTACATAAAAGTTTGGTTGCAGACAGAGATAAATAGAACTTAGAGCAACAGTAATGGGGATGCTGAGTAGACTATTATGTTGTGAAATGAACCCGATAACATATGAAATGGAAGGGCGTGTTGTAAGGGTCTCAAATATATTTATTTTCTAATTTTAAAATAAATAGTTTACAGTTGTTTAAGAAAATTGACGTATCTCCAAAACCACACAACCTATAATTTTGAAAAAAATACAAAAAATTCTTCTTTACTTATAGATTACCGAAAAACCTATAAAAATTCTATGGTCTTAAAATAATATGGAAACTCTTTCAATATTATGCGTATAGACTTACATTTTAGTTGTAATGTACGGGAAAACATGTTTTTCAACTACAATGTTAAGTTTGTAGTTGGGATAAATTATTGGTTCGAGACGGGAATTCAACAATCTAAAATCGGGTATCATACATACTTTTTCAGTTACCAAAAACAAATATGACCAAGATAAAAAAAAAGATAGATAAAACATTAATTGTACGGGACCCTCTCCACGCGAGTTCAACTCGCACCTATCTGTTTTTTTACTCTTCGAGACACTTCCGTGCCATGGCTAACACGTTGTGTGTTCGGCCCTGTTATACGAACTTCTATGGCAGACATCACAGCAAAACGTCAAGAGTCAGTTAACCAGTCTAATCAATTTTGGTGGTTCGTTTTAGGTTAGATATGAGAAGGAGGAGACGGCACCGGGGTAACAATCGCCCTGGCGCCTAATTCCCATACGCCTGAAACCCCCTGCCGTAGCTATAAGGCGAGGGCCCTCTGGGTTCGCTTTGGGGGTCCTTTACAATCCCCCCGGGGGGTCACCGCTTTACAGTCACCCTCTTCGAGATGTGCCTATAGGCGTGGTACCAGTGGGCGGCTCTAATGTTATCATACGAGGACCTGGAGAGTACCTTACGTGCCGAAGATGACCAAAAAAAACAAGAAAAAAAGCGTAGATATGAGACACTAAACAAATAATGTCTCGAAGTAATGAACGCAGTATGGTATCAAGCTGAACTTATACCAGATAGCACTACAGTTGATTTATGGAAAGGCTTGGCGCTGCAGGAGAATGGCTTGCTTGTATCGTCACAGTAAACGGTAGTTATTTGTTTTCTGTGCCAGAAAATGGTCTTCGAGCACATCTAGTTGACCCACTATTTCCCGTGTGGTGCCAGTTAAGAATAGCACCACCCTATCTCATTCAGTGGGTGTCGTAAAAGGTGACTAAGGGATTAGCCGGAGGATGGGCAGCAGCGTCTCTAGAGAACATTAATTACTACTGAACTGCGATCGCTAACTCACCTGCCAAGCGTGGTAATTATGGCAAAACTCCTCAATGAGCATACAAAACCAGCTGTTGTGGGGATCTTTGGCGAAGCCCTGTGTCCAGCAGTGGACGTTTTTCAGCTGAGATTATGATGATAATGAACTACATCTAGTTGATTCCCAAGCTCAAATGTACTTAGGAAAAGACTCAGCTATTAAAGATTAGTCCTTTTGTACGTCAACGAACAGTTATGGAATGCTTCTAGAAACTAAAAGGCCTCTAACGTACTTTATGAATATTCATTCATATCGGCCATTTATAAGTCCACTGCTGAACAAAGACCTCCCCCATAGATTTCACAACTGTGTCATCGTTTTGGGGGGTATTTGCCAATACTCACCACGCTTGGCAGGCGGGTTGGTGAGCGCAGTATGGCTACCGCTTCACAGAAGAGACGCTGCTGCCCATCCCTCTGGTTTAGATTCCCTTAGTCGCCTTTTACGACATCCACGGGAGGAAATGGAGTGGTGCTATATTCTTAATCCGGACACCACACGGAATATTAGCATATAACAAGCGTGTTCACCCGACCCGAAAAGTTTGGAAATCCGACATTCTTGTAGAACTATGGAAGGGAAATAACTTAATTCAGAAAATGATCTAGAGGTCGTTGTCGACGGAGTAAGTTCTTATACAATAGACTAGCAAAGAATGAAGTTTAAACCATTGGGAGTCTTACAAGGCTACTAAGAGAGATAAGATGGGTGTCTTATTGTCTAGAAGTTGATTTATTTAAAGCATATTTGGCCCTTTAGCTCAAGATAACCTGATTCAGTTTTCCGGTACGAGGAAATGCGAAATTGGATGTTTCTGGTCTGAAAACAAATTGCATTATATATTAGTAAATGTGGTTTTTTTCTAAATATTGCGGACACGTTAAGTTGACCTTAATTGTTTTTACATTCCCTCACCCTAGGATTTCTCCTGTGTCATGGGTGCGTTTACATTACATATACATAAATTCCACATACTATACATCCAGACCCGGAAAAACCACCTGTAGATCATACAAATATTAATTCCGTGCGTCAATTGTCAGCCACTGCACCAATTGATTTCGATTCTACTTTGGCTGTCTACTACTTCTTTTTTGTGTGGTTAGTGGCCAACCTGGTGTCAGAGATGTTCAAGCAACCCCAAGGCCTCCAACTTGGCTGCACGACTGCCGTTTGATGTCAACAACCGGGACCGACGATTTAACGTGCCCAAGGAAGCACGGATACGCTCAGTTGAAATACCACTATACGGTCACCCATCCATATACTGACCTCGCTAAGCGTTGCTTAACCTCACCGATCACTTACTGATCAGTGAGTGCAACTGGCTATTAGCACCCCGTTTACTTTGATAATAACAGCTGAGACGTTTCCTAAGTACATTTGTACTTTCAGATCAGTGCTGACGTGTGGTAATTTCAAAATACGGTGACCACCATTCCACTATTCAAGCCTGATCGTGGAAATATCTTTGAACATTCATCTGGAGGTCCATGTTTACAGTGGATGGTGGTGGCTGAGTAAACCTTATAACCAACTTCCAGGATAGTAAGTCCATACTCTGAGGCAAATGTATAACTCTATAGTATTGACACGACACCTGTGTTCCGATTACGATAACATTTAAAATTTCGAAGGCCATTTTGTTAGATTACAATTTAATTAACAAATAAATACAGGTCTTTGTTTTCTTACCAGAACAATCCGATTTCACATTTCCTTGCACAAGAAACCGTAATCAACTCATCATGGGCTAAAGGACCAAATAAGTTTCAGGTAAATCAATTTCTCTTTATGAGACAAACTTTCTGACGTAATTCAAATGTAACCTCTGTCTCGCGTCCATCTCGAAAGGACGACGTACTGAATTTCAAACCAATTTTAAACCAAGACTTTAATCGGGGCCTAGTAGATTTTAACCTACGTACTATCTATGAGCGAATCAAAGCAAATTTAGCTGAAGAGGAAGGAAATAAATATGTACAAGGTTCAAAATTCAAGCGATTCGTTTTCACAAAATATTTTTTCAGGGATCATTAAATTATATGAGAGCGTGTGGATAATATACTGTGAAGATTGATTGTATTACAGGTTTTGGAGATCGAATGCTCTTGGTAAAACTAGAAAGTCATCGAGATATGTTTCGTTGAGGGTCAAGGTCTGTCAGACCCTTGAAGATGAAGATTTATTAGAGTTTTATACATATTTTACTATTCACACAATTCAAAAATTGCATAGTACCATGTGCTTCGTATAATTGTTATTCGCATGTTTCAATGTTCTATCTAGCTCCGCAAACGCAATAGAAAAATTGGTTGGACGGTAAATATTCTCTGGAGTGGACGCATTCGTACGTTGTTTGTAAACATGAGAATAGAGTGGGATACCGCCGAAATATTTAAATTAACCTAATGCTCCCAAAGTAAAAGGGAAACCACCCATTCTTGGGCCCATGCATTACAGGAATAACAAATAGTGAGAAAAGGAGACTGGCAATCGCCCATGCAACGAAAGGCTCCAGATTGTGTGGGTCGTTACATATAGATAAAGATAAGATAAAAATATTTTTATTCATTTAAACCATTAATAGCACTTGAAAGAAAGAAGAAATGCTTTCTTTCTTTCAATAGCACTTATGAATCGTTAAGACTTTAGTTGCTGCGTTCCAAGATGTAGAATTCCTATGGAGAAGAACGGGTAAGAAACTCCATGAAACTATATGAAATCATGAGTATTTATTTACAATTTCATTTATTTTTATTCTCAGTTGCGTTGTATTATCCTAGTTTTTGTGGCAGTGAGGTTAAGTATGGTGGTAGGATCCAATCGCTACTATCGTTTATTTTATAAAACATACATAAATCATCATCATTATTTCGGCCGAATGAAGTCCACTGCTGGACACAGGCCTCCCCCAAAAAATCACCACTATGACCGATATGGATGTGTTGTGGGCTCATTGGGGGGTTTTGCCATAATCGCCACGCTTGGCAGACGGGTTGGCGATCGCAGTTGAGTTATTAATGTATTCGAAGGACGCTGCTGCTCATCCCCCGGCTAATCCCTTAGTCGACTTTTACGACACCCACGGGAGGAGATGCGGTGGTGCTATTTTGAGCCGGCACCACACGGGAGACATAAATCATACATACATAAATCATAAGCGTATAGATACAAGTAATTAAAATTCCAATATTCCAGACAAATCCGTATCCAAGTTAGATCACAATGATCGACCGTAAAAACGGGGGGCGTCGATCAAAGATTTAAATCTTTGGCGTCGATGTTCAGTTGATTCGCAGGGGTCGTTCACAATAGTAGTGTTTTTCGTAGTCGAAGCAGAGTCATTGTAATAAGCCACGAAAAACCAACACTAACAAAACTTCTTCTTCTTCTTTTATGTTATGGCTTCTGTAGAGTATCTTCCATAATTTCGCCAATGTCGAGTATAAGGCAACGTCGTGCGGTGTTAAGAATAATGAATCTTTAAATGTTCATAATTTATTTCTCAAAAATGAAAAATATCTAAAAAAATATGTGGGCAACGCCGTACGGTTTTCAATAGATTTTTTCTACAAACAAAACATATGTCACTTTTCTACATGTCTGGCATGAGGCCATAGACAATAGTATGCGTTTCATTAAAATGCCACTGGTTGTCACATGTTGTCTTCTATTTATTTGGACTTCTTATTGAAATGAAACTTCTTTTGGGACGGTGCGAATCGGATTTTATGAAAAGAAAATGTTTAACGAAAAAGAGACAACTATAAATGTATTTATAGGGTTTAGGCTGTGAGAGAATTAGAAAAAACACGTTTCTATATAGTTTTCCTCTCTCTCACTCTCTGTTTACCACCTCCAGTGTATTCATCTTATTCTCTTACAAATGAACCGAAATTCAAAGTTTCACTTCTGCCGCGTGTGAACTCACACTCGACAATTTTTTTTAAATTGTAATTACAAAGATATATACGGATACAAAATATAAAAATATGCACTTATTTTGCACTTTGTTAAGCTTTCATTTCTCACACCTATTTCATCTTTCACATTTAATTGAACCGAATATAAATCTAAATACAAAAGTTTTGAAGTCATTGAAGTTGATTATATCGGTCCTCGTTGAGGTCAACATAGCTGGCGTACTCAAGGATAGAAAGAATAAGAGATTATTCAAGCTCAATTTTAATGATAGTCGGGAGAAAATTATGCATGAAGCATGATCTCTTACCTCTCATTACTTGTAACTCAAACTTAAGCCAAACGTTAAAATTTAATACCGCCCCCACTTAACAATGGGAGTCGCTGGGAGTTGGTAATAACGCGGTATTATCAAGGTATCGTATGAACGAGAATGGAACTTTATTGCGTCGTTTATACATTGCTGCGTTATAAAGGCTGCTTGGAAATGAAACGTTAAGTTATGGAGTAATGATTTTGATGTCGTTTGTTTTCTTAGCTATCTTTGTCGGTATAGTAGCTACAAGTCACAAGCATGTTTCCTTTCTGATACGTCTACTCGAGTCCAGAACTTGGACTTGCACTTCTTCATAGTAATTAAGTAAGTAAGTAATTTAGTAAGTAATTTATTTTCTCACCATAATAATAATGAAAAAGTTGCAACAAAATCCAATATTGCCTAGTTATAGTATTATTCAAATTTATTGTAGGAGACAGCTGCCTGAGTCAGGCTGAAGTCTGTGTTTCAGGTCACCAGGCCTCCACCCCAGAAGTCCAATTTTACTCTTTCATAAACTGAGCCAAGCTATTTTTTTCCATTTTCTTCTTCTTTGTGTATCTGATTCTATCAAGTTGTTGCCTCTTGTTAAAGTTCTCTTAATGAATACTCTCCAATACTTTGACATTAATTCCATATAAATGCTTTCTCTAGAAATGAAAACCAATGATACACGATGATGATGATGGTGATTATAAAGCACGGTTTACTAAGTGGCATTACGATTCGCGTCGCGGGTCGCGGATTCAAGTCCCGAAAAATGTGTTATCAACAGGGAGTTGTTTCAGGTCTGGGTGATTTTGCATATGTGACATACTCTTCGCTAGTGTACCCATGATGTACTAGAACTACTAGTGGCAAGATTTAAAAAGAAAGGAAGAGATAAATTAAAGGATCCAACTATTATTAGATTATGGAGCATAATACTAATATAATTGGCTGACGGTAGACGTTATAACTAGCTGCAAATACTGATCGGCAAACGATTGGCGAGGTTAAGAAACGCTCGGCGCGGTCAGTCTATAGATGGGTGACCGTATAGTGGTGTTTGAACTGAGCATCTCCGTGCTTCGGAGGGCACATAAGATCATGGGTCCCGGTTGTTGCCATTAGATGGCAGTCGTTAAGCCAAGTCGAAGCCTTTTAGGTGGTTTGAACTAGTCTGACACATGGTTCGTTCACTATAGTGGCTAACCATAACCACATGAAAAGAAAGAAAGAAAGAATATGGTACGTAGGTACACAGACCAAGGCTTTTCATGTTAGAGCCTAGGCTGAGAGTATGGTATTCATGCTCTCACAGAATATCTGTGTAAGGTGGCACCATCGCGTTGCGGAGTGACTGGTACTAGAATCTCACTTCCCATCCTGCTTCTTCATCTCTTTGTCTTCTTGACCTCCCTCCTAATGCCCCGCATCAGCGCCATCTCCAATGTTGCGGATGTTGCAACCTGAACCACTGCCGCAACGCGCAGAATCTGCTGCTGCAGACTGTTGCGGAGTGTTCGGTTGCCTTGGTGGTAGTGGCGGAGCCCTACGGCGTCCAGGAACATCCTCGCTGGTTCAGGGACGCCGAGGACTCCGTCGCCATTCATTGGGCTGCGGTGAACGGAGGGCCGCCCTGCTCCCTGTTAGATAGGGGGCAGGGATTTGTTGCGGTAGAGTGGGGACCTCTGGCAGTAGTGGGCTGCTACGTCTCCCCCAATGTGTCTCTCGCCGATTACGAGAGATACTTGGACGGGGTGGCGCGCAGCATTCGCTGTAAATGCTCACCCCGTCCAGTGCTCGTCCTGGGGGACTTCAACGCTCATTCCAGAGCTTGGGGCAACCACCGGGATGGGCCGAGGGGGAGGACTTTGCAAGACTGGGCGGCGTCACTTGACCTCCGATTGTTGAATCGGGGGTCCGTCAGCACCTGCGTTCGGTGGCAGGGGGAGTCAGTCGTGGATCTGACATGGGCGACTCCTTCTGTGGCCCGCATGGTATCGGGCTGGAGGGTGGCGGAGGAGGTGGTCACGTTGTCAGACCACCGCCACATAGTATTCGATGTGGCCCTCCACCCTCCCGGCCCGAGCCGTCCAGGTCCTAGCCCACCGTCACGGCGTTGGGCCCTCACACAGCTCGACCGAGAGATGCTCGTCGCAGCTGCCAACGTCATGGCGTGGTCAGAGGTCAACCAAGAGATCTTGCCCGATCCAGAAGAGGAAGCGTCCTGGTTTCGAGAGGCGATGACGTCGATTTGCGACGCATCTATGCCCCGAGCCAGGCGCTCCCGGCGTACGGCGGTGTACTGGTGGTCGGAGGAGATCGCGCGACTACGCACGGTCTGCCTGGTATCCCGCCGCCAGTACACAAGAAGCCGGCGCCGGCGAAGTGCTACAGCCGGAGAGACTGCCGAGGCGTATCGGACCTACCGGGCGGCCACTATGACGCTCCAAAGCGCCATTCGCGAGGCGAAGGCTCGGTCCTGGAGAGAGCTCTTGGAAGGACTGGACAGGGATCCGTGGGGGAGACCCTACCGTATGGTGATGGGCAAGTTGCGCCCGTGGGTCCCCCCGGTGACCGAAACAATGGCCCCGGATTTGCTGGAGGGAGTGCTCTCTACGCTCTTTCCAGCGGTCCGGGACTATCCCGGTCCTTCTGTACCGCCGATTGCCTTAGAATGGGATGAGGAATTGGCGGTTTCAGAAGGAGAGTTGGACCGAGCCGTTGGCCGCCTGAAGGCTCGCAACACCGCACCCGGCCCGGATGGCATTCCGGGTCGTGCGTGGGTGTATGCATTGCAGTCTCTTGGGGACCGCTTGAGACAGCTGTTCACCAGCTGCCTCCGTCGCAGCGTGTTCCCGTCCGGCTGGAAGGAAGCCGGATTGGTTCTCTTGAAGAAGGAAGGAAGGGCCGCGGATTCTCCCTCTGCGTACCGTCCCATTTGCCTGCTCGACGAGGCTTCAAAGCTATTCGAAAGAATAATTGCCCGAAGACTCGTTGAGCACTTGTCGCGAGTTGGCCCCGACCTGGCCGACAGCCAGCATGGCTTCCGGCAGCGGCGCTCCACTATCGACGCGATTCATCGCGTCCGCTCGCTGTCGGAACAGGCAGTGTCCCGACGGGGTGGGGTGGCGTTGGCTGTCAGTCTTGACATAGTCAACGCCTTTAATTCTATCCCGTGGGGTGCAATTAGGGGGGCACTAGTCCACCATCGGTGCCCCCCCTATCTGCAGGGTATCATCGGGGCATATCTGCGCGACAGGCATGTTCGCTACGTGGGCAGGGACGGTAGCGTAAAGCGGAGGGAGATCACGTGCGGGGTTCCACAGGGGTCAGTTCTCGGTCCCCTCTTATGGAACCTCGCTTACGATGCGGTCCTGCGTGTCGTTCTCCCCGCTGGCGTCAGCTTAGTCTGCTACGCTGATGACACTCTTGTGTTGACCAGCGGGGAGTCCTTCGAGGGAACCATCCGGCTTGCCGAGCAAGCGGTGGCAATTGTCGTGGCCAAAATCCACGCTCTGGGTTTGCGAATAGCGCCTCACAAAACCGAGGCGCTATGGTTCCACAAACTGCCGCGGAGCAGGGAGCCTCCCAGTTCGTGGATACGCGTTGGTGACGCGCAAATCAGGGTGGGCCGGTACATGAAGTACCTGGGGCTCACCTTGGACAGTCGTTGGGGCTTCGAAGAGCACTTCGAGCGTCTTGTCCCCCGGGTCGAAAGGATAGTGGGTGCCTTGCACGGGCTGCTACCCAATCTCGGGGGACCGAGGGAAGAAGTTCGCCGCCTCTACGGGGGAGTCGTGCGGTCCGTGGCCCTCTACGGGGCGCCTGTTTGGTCATCTCGACTTTCAGGCGTCCAGCGCTGCAGAACCAAGATCCACGGTCTGCAGCGTAGAGCGGCTATACGGATCGCACGAGGATACCGAACGGTGTCCTTTGAGGCGGCAACTCTGATGGCGCGCTTTCCGCCTTTTGATATCTTGGCGGAGATGGATGCGTGGGTGTATCACCAAACACGCTCCCTCCGCCAGAGCGGGGAAGGCGTGCCTTCAGGGGCGCTCGAACGTTTGAGGCAGCAGGCTCGGCGGCGTGCCCTCGAGCTATGGCGCGAGCGGCTTATGCTGCCACAGTACGCGCAAAAGCGCGTCGTCGAGGCTG
Source organism: Diloba caeruleocephala (assembly GCA_947459985.1). NCBI lineage: Eukaryota > Metazoa > Arthropoda > Insecta > Lepidoptera > Noctuidae > Diloba > Diloba caeruleocephala. Next base: position 690,206 of record OX381627.1, on the reverse strand, counting down.
TCTTGCAGCTCTTCGGAGCCTGGCTCCAAAGGAGCGAGCGCGTCACATTCCGCCTGACGCAGGTATTCACCGGACACGGTTGTTTCGGTGCGTACTTGCACAGGATAGGACGCGAGGTCACGGCACAGTGCCACCACTGTGGAGACGAACAGGATACCGCACAGCACACGCTCGGAGAGTGCCCTGCGTGGACTGCCGAGCGGCGGATCCTGGTCGATCGGATCGGGCAAGATCTCTCTTTGCCAGCAGTAGTGTCGGCTATGCTGGCAGAGCATGAAAATTGGAGTGCTGTGGTCTCCTTCTGTGAGAGCGTAATGCTCCAGAAGGAGGTCGCAGAGCGGGATCGGGAGAGGGCCGATCCCGCTCGGAGGAGGAGGACACGGGGCCGGGGTAACAACCGCCGCGGCGCCCGTGTCCAACACGCCTGAGCCCCCTGTCGACTTTATATGGCGGGGGGCCTTGGGGGTCGCGAGCGCGCTTATTGGGAAATATGCGTGCTCATACCGAGCGACCCCCGGGAAGACAGCGGTGCGCATGTGGTCACGTACCGCTGTGTGCGCAGCTCAGCGCATAGTGAGGCCTCGGGGGAATCTTTTACAATCCCCTCGAGAGATGCCTGGGGAGGTGGCCTCTTTACAGTCGCCTTCCCTCCACTAGAGGGGATGACCACTTTACAGTCATCCCCTCCGAGACGTGCCTAAAGGCGTGGCACCAATGGGTGGCTCTAGATGGAGATTTCGAGTTCCTGGAGCCTCCCTTCGGTGCCGACGATGATCACTCCGGTGGTTTTAGCCGGTAGGAGTCCGGCATGCCCCTTCGCCTTTTCCCGGGGCGAAGGAAGTACATGAGGTATTTCCACCGGATCAATAAAAAAAAAAAAAAAAAAAGGCTTACCAGGCTGGAGGCTATTTCGCTTCTCCAATTGTCTGGTTAAGCATCTACATCCTTGAGATGCAAGCGAAAAGCCCATTATAAAAATTAAAAAAACAACTAGACTCAAAAAAAAATATTTATGAACTGAAAATATTTCTGATACGGGAATCGAAATCGCAATGAAAACAGAATCGGACAACCCGACACTACGTAAAAATAACAGGCCTTATAATAAATGTAACAACCATCTCAATAGCTCACCATGATTTTTCCGAATTCCATCTTATTCACATGAAAAAGATATGATTTCCATAATGCAATAGTCGGAAGCAAAGACCTCTGATGAAATAAGGTAGAACCTACTTTATATTCCAACAAGGTAGTTCTCTAAGGATGCCATGAAATATTATTTCCCTGAAGCACGTCCCGACAGGGTAAAGCGCTAACGATAAGGTCGAACAGGGGAGCTTTATGTCAGAAAGGATATGGGGGTTTGTCGCCACTTAGATTCGTCTGGGATTTATTTAGGATGTAGAGTGAAATATTATCTCTAACTTATACTGAAAGGATTAGTAAACTGAAGTGGCAATAGGCAGGGCACATAGCTCGTAGAACTGATGGCCGTTGGGGCATAAAAGTTCTCGAGTGGAGGAAAATGTAGAGTGGGACGACCTCCAACGAGGTGAACAGACGACCTGGTGAGGTTCGCTGGGAGTCGTTGGATGAGAGCGGCATGTGGCCGCTCGTTGTAGAAATCTGAGGGGGAGGCCTTTGTTCAGCAGTGGACGACCTGTGGCTGATATGATGATGATGCTACAACTGATGCGAGTGAATGAGTATAAAGCTGGAATTTGGAAGTATGATTATCAGGTTTTACAATTCATACAACTTGCCTTTCTTTCTTTTCGTGTAGTTAGTGGCAAATCATCTGTAAGAGCTGTTCGAACTACTCAAAGGCCTCCGACTTTGCTGAACGACTGCCGTCTAATGATAACAACTGGGAATGACGATTTACGTGCAATCCACGGTGATGGTCAGTTCAAATACTGCTAGGTTACCCATCCGTAAACTAACCATGCAGAGCGTGGCTTAACCTTATCGATTGTTAACGAGCATTGTGTGCATTTGGTTATGAGTGCGTCAAACGTCAAATCAAATCATGCTTGCTATAAGCGTCTCAAAATAAATGTTTATATTATCAGTGAATTTACTTTGAGAAAGTTTATCTTTAACCGTTTGGGATTCCCTAGTGTTACCATAGTAAACAACAACAGGCACGATAAAAACCAACAAAGCTTTTTGAAAACCCAATCTATCTCAGCTTACATCATGAATATAGCACAATTTTTCTCGTCGCCAATAATTCCCGTGGGGTAAAGAATGAAATATGGCATAGTCACTAAAATACAACAGTACGCGGTATGAGTAACGAGCGACTACGATATTTTTTTTCACTGTGTCGCACTCTAGGCTTTGCTCCATGTCATGGGTATAGTTTACAGACATAAATCCCACATGCACAAACACCGTGCAACTATCATCATCTTACAAATATTAGTTCCGTGCAGGGATCGAATCCGCAACACGTAGCGTAGAAAGCCACTTGCTTAGCCACTGCGCCAACCGTGCCGTCATCAAAGGACGTACACTGCTGAACAAATGCCTCCCCCATAGATTTCCACAACGAGCGGTTACATATTGCCCACTTCCAATGGCTCCCAGCGACCTTCACCAGGTCGCCTGTCTACCTCGTTGGAGATCGTCCCACGCTGCGTTTTCCGGTGCGAGGTCTCCACTCGAGAACCTTCATACCTCAACGGTCATCAGTTTTTACTGCTTTTCACTGCAGATTCAGAAGTGAATTCGCTAGAAGTGTGGTCCTTGAAATATTATAATAACTGATTGTTTCTTTCTTTGTATGCACAATTGAAACCAATATCCGATCCTTTAACGATATCTGATATATTTATACAAATATATAAAAAAAAAAATGAACCTACTTCTAACGTTTTGCTCAGTGTTCACAACGGCTATATTTCAGGCTTTTTCAGAGCATGTGGTTATGGGGACTCTCTTCAAACATTGTTACCTTTGAACTAGTGAAAGATACCTCGGTTTAATATTATAAAAGGATATGGGATACTTTTTGGAGCCCTCTGGAACTTTTAATATGATATTGTTATTCTCTCACAGTGTTCATTCCAACAACTATCGTTTCGTTGAAATATGGAATTCGAGATGAAAGTTAATATTGTAATATACTAACAAAATTAGGCTGCCGCGCAAGCTCTTGGGACTAAATTATGCATACATCGCATGCATCCATACACACAACGGGGAAATATCCATTAAAAAGCAGATTGGATAAATTTCGTTGCCTTTGCATTAAGTGTACTTTTTTATATGAAGAATATAGTTATGACGGGTGTACATGACATAATAACGCAAACTGACACCTTAGATTCAGTACATGATTCCGGAATTCTCAGGGTAAGAATTTGACGGCACGGTTGGTGCAGTGGCTGATACAGTCGGCTGCTGCGCTCCAGGTCGTGGGTTCGATTCCCACACGGAACAAATATTTGTATGATCTGCAGGTAGTTGTTCCGGGTCTGGGTGTATTGTGTGTGGAATTCATATCTGTAAACGCACCCACGATACAGGAGAAATCCTAGAGTGAGGCAAAGTTATAAAAAATATTAAAGAATTTTTCGTCGGCCTTTCCAAGAATTTTCCGATATTTTATCAAAATTTAAGTAATTGTTATCGTCTGTCCTTTCCTAAAACTTTTTGAATAAGAACACAATAAACCATTTATTTTCACATTCAACTGCAATATAAATAAAAACTAAATGGCTGTTGTTTCACTACAGTTAACGGATCAGTCTGATTTTGGGGGTCAACGAGGTCTAAAAATCGACCCCTATTAATGAACACAAGTTCTTATTTGAAACTTTCATGATACTGTATAAGTTGTGTTACGTATACCAGCTTGTTACAACAATGACTATTTTTTTAGTAGGAATAGGAGAATTAGGTATTGGTATTTTGTATCAATAGGAAAAAAAAACTAGAGAAAGGATTTTTAAAGTGATATGGCTATGGGGGTCTGAGATATCAGTTTATTTTGAAAAAAGGGGTCTCTTGCCCAGTGTAGTTAGAGAATCCCTGCTGTAACGTATCAATTCCGAGGTAAATCGCTTTCTTATTTTTATTATAAGCATAAGTGTAATCTCTTCCTAAAGTTTTAGATATTTTATATATAGATTTCTGGTACTTCCAGGAGGGTAATCCAGATGCTGAATTGACAGGAGCAATAACACGCACTCGAAAAATGGAGCGGGTGGCCAGAGGGGCAACAGCACTTGTACAAGCACGTTGTCGAAGCCATCTGCTTACATAGAAGCATGGCCGTGGAGAAGAGAGTGCGTCACCTATCAGCTGACTCAGGTATTGACACGACAGGACAGGTTTACTTCAGTAACTATATAGAACATACCTAGATACCGCACAGTACACGCTCGAAAAACCCTGCGTGTCAGGTCGGTCGCATCAGGCAAAATCTTTTTTGCCAGCAGTAGGGTCGGCTATGCTGGCAGAGCAGTAAAATTGGAAGGCCTCTTTCAAAATATGCGCCTTTGCGGTCACAGACGTTCAGAGTGGGGGCTCTGGACATCCTCCAAGTACCCTCAAAGGTGACGACAGTACGTGTTGATAGCGTGTTGCTTTGAATGATCGCTTATATGACCAGCTCGACTGTCAGGCGTCCAACGCTACCGAGCCAAACTTCACGGTCTGCAGTGCAGAATGGCTATACGGATCGTACGAGGATACCGAACAGTATCCTACGAGGCGGTAACTCTCTTGGCGCGTTTTCCGCCGGTAGGATTCGTTCCGCAAGTTCATAAAGAATTTCCAATGAGACAAATAAAAATAAATAAAAAGATGCCAGTAGATAAATACTAACAGAAATACAAATATAAAATCCTAAAACGTCCTTAGCTCAGCAAAGATTCAAGTACTTGACGTAGCGTTTGTAGCGTTGTAGCTTCCTTCTAAAAAAAGCGTAGCTGGCGTAGCATGACAGAGTCGCGGCAGCTACGTCATATAAGCAGTGCAATAATTTAATTCCCAAGAGCGTAATATGTAAAAATATGTTTAATGTCTTAGGATAGAAAATAATGTACAAATTTGTTCTAAAATATCACAAGTTCAAGCGTAAATAAAGCTGTGTACAGAAATATCTTATATTACAAGAGGTACTAGACAGCTTTTCGAACCGCACCGCTAGCTTCTCTGGAATCTAGTATAACAAGTAACTGCTTGATATTCCCAAAGACAATTAACTATGCCTAGTACATCGGCGATGTCTTCCAGTCCATCCAAAAAAGATGCAACTGAAGACGGAGTGAATGTTTTATCGTGAGTATAAACACCGGAGTGGAGGGCATCCATGGAGATATCCCTACGGACGTTCTCTATCTTGGAGAAGACGCCGGGGGTCAGTGAAGATGTTTGCCGCTCGCTCCTACTCCTGGCTTGCAACTAACTTTGGTAGACCGTATTATTCGTGCCCCCTTGTCATCATTTCGGCCGAATGAAGTCCACTGCTGGACACAGGTCTCCTCCAAAGATCACCACAATGACCGATATCGGTGTGCTGTGGGCTCATTGGGGATTTTGCCATAATCGCCACGCTCGCAGTTGAGTTGTTAATGTACTCGAAGGACGCTGCTGCCCATCCTCCGGCTAATCCCTTAGTCGACTTTTACGACACCCATGGGTGGAGATGGGATGGCGATTTTCTGCACCCTTGTCACCCGCACAATTCTTTGAAGAGACGCGCACGTTACTCTACTTTACTCTACGCTGCTCCGTCTCGGGTGTGATGGAATGCCCCAAAGCCACCGCCTGCAGGCTACAACTTATGGAGGCCGGAGATCGGCAAGCGCCCTTTTCCTCCCGGTGCGTCTTCTGCGGAGTGGGAGAGAAGTATTCACCTCCCTGTCCTATTCGGCCACCTATTCAGCCAGTCCTCCATGTGGGGTCTTACCACCGCTATCGCAGTAGCCCAATTATTTGAATATTCTGATATATTTTGGTTAGACTGGTAGTCAGATTTCTATTGACTACCTGCAATGTCTAGAACGTATTCGTATGACAAACGCCTTTCCTTTTTTTTTATACAACCAATCACAGAAATTGGAAATAAGGAGAAGTGGTAACGTGGAAGTGGTGGCGTAACCGCGCCACCACGACATGCACAATCTGGGCCATCCGCAAAAAATGGCCGTTTTATAAGATCAGTTGAGATTCGATCGCGTAAGTGAAACTTTGTTAAAGTGTCGTGTTGTTCGGGGATAACATGCAAAAACCGAAGCGAAAATAATAACTTTATCAAGGAAGGAATCATATACAATATGCAAGTGAAGGAATTTTCTTGTATTTGTCTATAAAAAGAATAAAATATAAATTATTGTTTTCTTTATTATTTCATATTTGGATTGATGGAGCAGAACGACATTATTATTTTTGTACAAAATACAATGCTTCTTATCCACCACTTTTAACTAGCAATCGGTGAATAACAAACGCAGCGAATAGAACAGCGAATGGTACTCCCAATAAACTTACGCGTTGCGTGGTACGGCTGTCGTGTGCGGTCAGTACGCTCGGTATGATTGGCTACCTACAAAGTCGTGGATGTGTTTTAGTATGAGAAGCCAATTATAATGTTATGTTTATTCAGTTCATTGGATGAGATCTTGTAACTGTGAGCATTAGTGTGCTTTTATGAAGAATGGTAGTGGGAAAATGGATTTCTAGGCTCGCATACATTTTGATCTACATGGCATATCTCCTTTCTTTGCAACCAATTGACGAGCAAGTCATTGGGCTGTTGGTAAGCGTTACACCTGCCCATACCCATGATAATACTACCCAGAACTAGTGCTACATGGCAGAACACTGCGCTCGTCACCTCTAGACATAGGTTGTTTAGTCTCTTATCTTACTTATCTCACTAGCTACAGTGCCCTTGTAACCAAAGCACAGTAATGTCTAAACTTTAAACAATTTAATTGGAGTAGAATATCTGGGACTGTGGTACTTACCTAGCGGGACTCTTACAATAAGTTACCTTCTGCCAGTGGATATAGCTTTATGTAAACCCCGAGGCATGAGATGCCGAATTAATAAAATTGGAGCTCAATTCAATGTTCAAGGTAACATTTTACCAGAATATAAGATACCTCGATAAAATCTATAAGTTAGTATATTTATTCTGAAAATGTTAAATTAAAGAAAATAATTCATAAATAGTAGGTATAAGGTAAATATTTGGAGCTACAGCAAATTACGAGATTCATCATTTCGGCCGAATGAAGTCCACTGCTGGACACATGCCTCCCCCAAAGATCACCACAACGATCGATATGGGTGTGTTGTGGGCTTATTGGGGGGTTTTGCCATAATCGCCACGCTTGGCAGCAGCGTCCTTCGAGTACATTAACAACTCAACTGCGATCGCCAACCCGTCTGCCAAGCGTGGCGATTATGGCAAAACCCCCCAATGAGCCCATAACACACCCATATCGGTCATTGTGGTGATCTTTGGGGAAGGCCTGTGTCCAGCAGTGGACTTCATTCGGCCGAAATGATGAGCCCATGATTATAAATTGAAATATTAATTACATGACAGATTAATGACGTAGTAGATATGGTATTATTAGTTAACATACAGATGCCGCTATCAATCTTCCCGACATTAGTTATTAATTCCTAGCTGTCCCTTCCGACACATGGTTATAGGGAGTTCGATTACCAATCAACGGGCAGCATAAACGACAACACAACACAATACAAATGGGGAAGATAATTAAAAACCTAAATCGAAGGAACAAAATATTTTTTTGAAAAATGCCTAAAAGCATGTTGGTTGTATGGTCTGCAGGTAGTTGTTCTGGATCTGGGTGTATTGTGTGTGAAATTTTTGTCTGTAAATGAACCCACAACACAGGAGATATTACTAGTAAAGGCAACGCAATTTTTTGATTTTTTAAGGTTAGCTACTTAATTTCTTCCTTACGTATGTAGTGCAAAGTACAAGTTGTGCATTAATCTGAAGATAACGGGTGATGGAATCCGCTAAGAATATAGCTGCTAGCTCTTTATATAGCTATTGATATTTGGGACGTCACTTTTTTTACAATATTATGCCTCACAATAAGATTTCTCATGTATTGTGGGTACAGTTTACAGACATACACACATCAAAAAAGTCTAAGAAACACATACAAATTTCAATTTTACAATGTGTTTTCGCATTTTCCTTATTTTTTTTTTATTTATGTTATTTTTTAATGTTTTTTTTAAACAACAATTGTTTTTTAATAATCTTAATTAGCAATAATTACAAGTAAGTACTGTACGTAGTACAAAGTAAGGTGCCTAATCAACTAATCTTAAACTAAAATTAAATGGTTGTACAAAAATTGCATAGATTAATTAATACAAAGTGTGGCCTCCTCTGTTATGGAGAACTTGCTGGCATCGATTATTCATAGAATCGATGAGACTGTTAATTTTACTATTACAAAATTTTAATTAGCAAAGAAAATGCTATAAAATTCGAACAAATTCATTCGCTTTTGAATTTGTGAAAAAGAAAAACAAATGATACTCGATTTTTTGTACAACCAGCCAATATGTCCTCTAGATCAAAAAAGTTTACATAGGTATACCTACTTGGTAAGAAATGATATAATCATTGATTAGTAATTTGAAATAGTATGTGTTGCTTAGACTTTTTTGATGTGTGTAGATCTCGTATGCACAAATACCCAGACCGTGTACCACACCCGTATCGCAGAGCAAATTCTTAGCCAGCGCACAAACCATGACGTCTTTATTAAGTTAGTTCCTTGAGTTCAATTTTTCAACATTCTCATAGATTGAATATTGTGACTCAGACTATTGACGCCCAGTAACACAAACCAAGGACTACCTGTCACCGTAAGATCACACATGTTATAGGAGTCCCGGACATGCTGGTGCAGTGTAACGTAAAATATCAGTAGCTAGTGGAATTGACGTTCATATAGGAACATATTGATTGCTTCGTAACGAGTTCATAAGTAGTTGTCAAAGAGAATGCGTACCGGTTCGCTTCCCGGAACAGGCTTTGTCCTTAATAACCGATGGTGTCATGACAGACATCCAGGGATTATGTCAGAATAGCAACAGTTTTATAATTCTAATAACTTCGTATTGCTTTCATTCATTATCATCATATCAGCCGAAAAATGTCCACTGCTGAACAAAAGCCTCCCGCAAAGATCACCACAACGACCGATATGGGTGTGTTGTGTGCTCATTGGGGGGTTTTGCCATAATCGCCACGCTTAGCAGGCGGGTTGGCGATCGCAGTTGAGTTGTTAATGTACTCGAAGGATGCTGCTGCCCATCCTCCGTCTAATCCCTTAGTCGACTTTTACGACACCCGCGGGAGGAGATGGGGTGGTGGTATTCTGAGCCGGCACCACACGGCATCGATGCGTATTGCAGAAAGCCAACCGCTTAACCACTGCGGCAACCGTGCCGTCTCTATTGCTGGCTCAAAATTCAGCCCAGTAGGTCACGGAATAAATAACACAAATCAGGTGGATTCTTGCAAATGCCAAAACATAAAACGCCAGGCGGAAGAACTAAAAGTACCGTGATCTTTTTACGAGGTTATAAAATCAGAATAGGTGTATCGATTCGTAACTTGATATTGAAAACAATGTCCAAGTACTGTACCCCTAGTACGAGTTTCGTTTCGTATTGGCTGAAGAGTTTGGTGCGGGCCAATCGCAGCGCCGAACGCGGTAACTATGTAGTTTACTATTACGTTTCGATCGTGAAAAGAAACTCGTACTAGGGGTACTGATGTCTATTGAAGTAACAGGCACAAGTAGCAGGGATACTTTCCAGCCAGAAAAACTGATGGCGAGAAGTTGGAGTGGACTGAATACAGCAGAGAGTGGAGGAATCTACAATAATGGACAGACTGAGCCTGAGTCTGATTGATGTGGATGAGCGGTTTCATCATATCATCATATCAGAAATTACTGCCCACTGCTGTATCACTGTAGCAGTGATGACATATGGAACAGACACGTGGTCACTCACAATGGGCCTCATAAGAAAGCTCAAGGTCACTCAGCGAGCTATGGAGAGAGCTATGCTTGGTATTTCTCTACGAGATCGAATCAGAAATGAAGAGATCCGTAGAAGAACTAAAGTTGTCGACATAGCTGAAAGGATTAGTAAACTGAAGTGGCAATGGGCAGGGCACATTGCTCGTAGAACTGATGGCCATTGGGGCACAAAGGTTCTCGAATGGAGACCGCGCACCGGAAAACGCAGCGCGGGACGACCTCCAACGAGGTGAACAGAGGACCTGGTGAAGGTCGCTGGGAGTTATTGGATGAGAGCGGCATGTGACCGCTGGTTGTGGTAATTTAAGGGGGAGACCTTTGTTCAGCAGTGGACGTCCTGTGGCTGATATGATGCTGTATAAAGGCTTCCCCCATAAATTTTCACAATTTTGTCATTTCGGGGGGAATTTGCCACTACTCACCACGCTTGGCGGGTGGGTTGGTGAGTGCGGTATGGGCACTGTTCCACAGAAGGGACTCTTTTGCCCAATCCTTTCTGCTCTGTCGGCAACTTTAGTTCTTCTACGGATCTCCTCATTTCTGATAATAGTTATAATAGTTAATAAAATCGAGATTGCCACATCATCGGAGTATAAGTATTCGTTTGTCAGTAACCTAGTTCACCACTGAGCATGCCGGACATCATCATCAGGTATCATCATCGAAATATAATAATCTCTGAATCTCCTCTTTACAATAGTCTAATTGGATACCGCATCGTAAAGAAATTTGGCATTTGGCTGTAGGTGTTACCGCTTAAATTTCCCTCCATTTTCAAATTACGGAGAAATATAATAAATGATAGCCAGACGGTTTCTGGGACAACCATAATTACTTTTCCCCTAGGGAATAAGAGGTTTCAATTAATCACACGAGTGTATGTTTATGGCACACTTTGTGGTTGCGGCACGGTATCCGATATGTTTCTACTCACATAAATAGAAATGAAAATGGGTAACTGTAGCTTAGAATAAAGTATTGTTTTAAATGAAGGTTGGTCATGTCTGCAAAAACAAGGAACTGAAACTGGCCTATTGTTATCGGCGGTCAGGTAGCGAGGAAATAGACGGCCATAAATAATAGAGTAGCTTGTTTTAGTCGGGTTTTCATGAATATGTTATGTACTACGAGTATGTAAATATAGTCTAAGTATTACAGCAGTGTAAATCTCTCCGAGATATGCCTATAGGTGTGGCACCAGTGGGCGGCTCTAGTGTGATCATACGAGGACCTGCAGCATCTCTTGGGTGCCGAAGATGACCGCTCGAGTGGCTTTAGCCAGTAGGAGTCCGGCATACCCCTTCGCCCTTCCCCGGGGCGAAGGAAGTTCATGAAGAATTTCCTCTGGAAACCAATAAAAAAAAGCCCGTGTCGTATGAAGCTAAGAGTAATTATATTTTAATTAACCACATCCGTGTGATGTCCGGATTAAGAATATAGCACCCCTCCATCTCCTCCCGTGGATGTCGTAAAAGGCGACTAAGGGATACTAAACCAGAGGGATGGGCAGTAAAGTCCCTTCTGTGAAACGGTAGCCATACTGCGCTTACCAACCCGCCTGGCAAGCGTGGTGAGTATTGGCAAATACCCCCCAAAATGATAACACAGTTGTGAAAATCTATGGGGGAGGCCTTTGTTCAGCAGTGGACGTATAAATGGCCGATATGATGAAAAGTGCTAAAACTGACATTGTAAAATAACATAAAATTATATTGCTAAACGCGCGTTTACCACACAGGAAAACGTAGCGTGAGATGGCCTACAAGCAGGGTTGCTAACTCTCCCGGAAAAGGCTCTTAATTTTTTAAACCGGCTTCAAGAATGAAGCCAAAACCTCCCGGATCTCACCCCCATTTGTCTTCGCATCACGCACTAACTACTCTGCAATTAAGCTTGGCAAGCTTCGTCGTCATCTCACGCGACTCGCGCTCGCTCGGCTTTGCTCGGTGACGTTTGACAATTACCGCCCGCTCCCGCTGCGACGCGTTATGTCACGGCACGGTGGGTGCAGTGGCTGATACAGTCGGCTACTGCGCTCCGGGTCATGGGTTCGATTCCCGCACGGAACAAACATTTGTATGATCTGCAGGTAGTTGTTCCGGATCTGGGTGTTATTGTATGTGGAATTCATGTCTGTAAACGCACCCACGACACAGGAGAAATCCTAGTGTGGTAGCCCCACAACCAACAGTTAAAAAAATATATATTACGATAATGTACAAAAAAGCAAATATTCCGGCTGAATGAAGTCCACTGCTGGACACAGGCCTCCCCCAAAGATGTCCACTACGACCGATATGGATGTGTTGTGGGCTCATTGGGGAGTTTTGCCATAATCGCCACGCTTGGCAGACGGGTTGGCGATCGCAGTTAAGTTGTTAATGTACTCGAAGGACGCTGCTGCCCATCCTCCGGTTAATCCCTTAGTCGACTTTTACGACACCCATGGGAGGAGATGGGGTGGTGGCATTCTGAGCCGGCACCACACATATCATTTATTATATAGTAACTAAAACACGTATCTGTTTATTAATACGCCCGCATAGCGTACTTTATTTATAATCATTGTAAACATTTATATAAAAGCACTGATGGGGTTCTAGCTTTGCTTTTCTAATGGAATCAGCAGTCTTGTATACAGTATCAACAAAGAAATGTTTAATTAAATTCGCTAGTACAAGAAGACTTTTCAAAAGCATACGTGGAGATATTGATTCAACACGCAAGGGCTTTTAGAGAATATTGTGTAATGGAACACTAAACATCCACATCCGAGGAAGCTACAAGGTTGCTGCCATTGCTGAGAAGGTCGGAGAGCGAAGCTTTCGATGTAATGGACATGTGCTTTTGCCGTCCAGAAGACCATATGGTGCAATAGCTCTGACGATGACATGATGCCACGACCGTGGAAGACCTTTCGCTACTTATCTGACTACAGTTCAGAAAGACTTCAAAAACAGCGAAATTGATGCCAGAATCGTTCAGTATAAGAAGCTAATGGAGAAGGCAGACAAGGAGAGCCGACCCAGATAATGAGACAGGGCTAAGGAAAACAGATAAGAAAAAAAGAACTATAGCCGAAGGCCGAGAATTGTTACTGATTTGGTTTCGTTTTTGGGCCTTCGAAACGACTTTTAGACTACGAAAATTCTATTTCACTTCAGGCTCTTCAAACTTTTGTTATGCTTTCCGTAGCCGGGTTTTATTTTTAAACTTCTTTTGATTTAAATTATTTTAGGGTTAGATACCGTTGTTGGAAAGGCGTGCATATGTTAAAATTATAAAAATACTGAGTTTTTGTATGTAAAAGTAAATATGGTAAATGGGTAATCTATATAAAAATATATAGATTACCCATATCCGTCCGCTATTAACCGCCATATTGGATTTTATATGTGTGTATAGCCTACGACCTGTTAAAGTTTAGGTGATCTCAGGGAAAATGAACATAATCAAATAACGCATACGCTGACATCATAACCCTTCTTTTTGCGTCACTACAGTTAGGTAATGAATGGGTAAATAAATTATCATTATTCAGATCATTTGTCTAGCTGCAGTAGAAATAATCATGTTCCGCTGTCTTTATTAATCCTACTAGATACGCTGCGGTCTTGGCAAGCTATGAACTGATTTCAATTGTAATCGTATGGATATACGTATGACTTTTAATTGTGATCGGCTATAAATCACATGTTCCTTCATTATCATCAGCATCATCATATCGCCAAAAGACGGTCCCTGCTCAACAAAGGCATCTCTCATAGACTTCCACAATTATGTTACATTTTGGAGAAATTACTACGTACTTACCACGCTTGGCAGGCGGGTTGGTGAGCGCAGAATGACTTTTCCACAGAGATTCTGCTGCCGCTCTGGTTTAGAGTCTATTAGCCATAATTTACAACATTTACGGAAGGAGATGTAGCGATAGGTATATTCATAATCTGGAAACAACCCTGAAATTTTCCTTGCTTGACGTGTATTGGCCCTGTAAGCAATGGTCTCTACTGGCAATTGAAACGGATTATAAACTTTTAATGGGTTTAATAAAAACGTAAAGGTAGACGCAAAAAAAAAACAAAAGAACTGTGGCATTTGGCCTTCCAATCCTCAACTATGCTGATGCTAGCTATCTCGATCTCACCGAGAGCCAGTTTGATAAACTTGAGCGTCTTCAAAACCTTTGTATAAGATTCTTATTAGGACTACGCAAATATGATCATGTTTCTGAATTTCGTACTAAGCTCAAATGGCTACCTATTCGTTTTCGCCGGAATACGCATATTCTTTCACTACTATACAATGTACTCTTCAACCCTTCTACCCCCTTTTACCTTAAAGAACGTTTTGAGTTCCTGAGTGATACACATTCTATTCTTGAGATCATCAGAGGATTTGACATTAAAAATCCGTATGCATTCAACTAATTTCGTTGATAACTCGTTCACCACTCAAGCTGTTCGACTGTGGAATGCATTACCACTCCCTGTGAGACGTGCACAATCACTGCCCGTTTTTAAAAAGATAGTGAAAGAACATTATTTGTCACATTACCTTGTTATTCCTTATTCGTTCTTCATTATTCGTATTTACGATTTATATCCACATACAATATTTATTTGTATATAGCATTTATTGATTTTTATTGTACTAGTATGTATTTTAATCATTATATATGTTTAATTAAAAATATGCCCTACTTTGTACATGTACACGTAGACTGCTCGTTAACTGTTTCTTATTTCCCAAATCCACCCAAAGGTTATCTGGAAGAGATCGCTGTATGCGATAAGACCGCCCATTGTACATTGACTATTGTATTTCTTCTTTTTAATTTTCCTTGTTTTTGTTAGGTATATGGTGTACAATAAAGTGTATATAAATAAATAAATAAATAAAAATTTGATGATGAAGTGAGGATGGGAATTAGAAGTACCATGTATGTCTATTATTCTTCTTACATTGCCAGATTAGTACGAAAACTTTTCACAACAACAAAGTTATGCATTTAGAGCTCTTGGATTTTTTATTATTTTTAATTGTATATTATTCGAAGCCCTTTGTATTGTGATATAAATCGTTTTTTTTTATTATTATCAGTATGACAGACAAACATTTTAAAATTATTATCTTGGATAATGATTTATTGGTATTTACTATAATAATATAATTATGTAAAATAGAAAAACTTTCGGATTTCTTTTGCGTTATTTTTAGTGACGTATATTTAATATACGCGCAGCAAAGGCATACGTGTATATGCCTTCATGTGTAGGCATTTAGGTAAAAACATCTTTAGTAATGCGAAAAAGTTTGTAAGTTTCTTTCAGTTTTACATCATTTCGGCTGAATGAAGTCCACTGCTGGACACAGGCCTCCCGCAAGGATCACCACAGCGACCGATATGGGTGTGTTGTGGGCTCATTGGGGGGTTTGCAATAATCGCCACCCTTGGCAGACGGGTTGGCGCTCGCAGTTGAGTTGTTAATGTACTCGAAGGATGCTGTTGCCTATCCTCCGGCTAATCCCTTTGTCGACTTTTACGACACCCACGGGAGGAGATGGAGTAGTGGTATTCTGAGCCGGCACCACGCGGCAGTTTTACGTGTATTTTATTAATTATCATACATTATTTTCCAAAAATTCATCAGGTTATGTTCATTTTTACTAAGAAAAGGCGTGTTAGATAGCGTACTTAGTGAAGTATCACAAAAGCTCAGCTTATCTTAGCGCTACCCTAAAACAATAGCCTACACGCTTGTGAAAATTATTTCCAAAGCAAAGAAAATACCTTGTGTTATGACTATAGCCTTGACAGTGGATAGTTCTCACTTATCACAAATAATTCGCAACGTTATCACAGCACACAGTTATTAGAACACTGACAACTTTTAACAAAAAGCACTGTTATTTAAATGTGATATTTTATTTTCAAAAATGTTAGATTATTTACGAAAATTTATTTAATTAAAATAAATAGAAATTGAAAATTCTAAATGGAACTCGATGTTTAATTATTATATACTATGTATTTTCTTTAAAATTACAAATTCGAATTTTAAACACTACCAGTCAGGTATTATAAGATTTTAAAACACGAATTACGATAAGACAAAGACAGAGGAAATCTAAACTCTATTCACGATAAGAAACGGTTTAAAATCGAGTGTGGGACGTGAGCCACCTGTAGATTTAGTTGTAATTTAATATTTTATTTTTAATTATGATAGCTTAAGCCCTAGTTTGAGATGATGATATTGGTAGACGAACATGAGTTTTAAGGGTAGGACAAGTGTTTGTAAGTGTGAAAATTTAGCGATACGAGTGGCCCCGGCCACGTCGCGTTGTGTACTGAGTCTTTGCCCGGCAACTGACTGCGGACTTGGAGGATGCGGATCAGTCGCCCGATTTCGTCCGGGACTAGATACGTGCGGTTCGAAAGTCTTTATTTGAAGGATGTGTTCGGAATAATTGTGTACTTTCGAATCAGGGATGGAAGGATTTTTGTTTAAAGATACTTTTATTTTGATAACTTGAGTATCTAAAATAGGGTTGGTTTTTTTTATAACGTTGCCTCACACTAGAATTTCTCCTGTGTCGTGGGTGCGTTTACAAACACAAATTCTACACACAATACATCCAGACCCGGAACTACTACCTGCAGATCGTACAAATATTTATTCCGTGCGGGAATCAAACTCACGACCCGGTGCGCATCAGCTGACTGTATCAGCTACTGCACCAACCGTGCCGTCAAATTCGATTCACTTACCTACGTGTTTTTGTTGATTCACTTATCCGTGTGGTGTCCGGATTAAGAATATAGCACCACTCCATCTCCTCCCGTGGATGTCGTAAAAGGCGACTAAGGGAATCTAAACCAGAGGGATGGGCAGCAGCGTCCCTTCTGTGAAACGGTAGCAATACTGCGCTCACCAACCCGCCTGCCAAGCGTGGTGAGTATTGGCAAATACCCCCCAAAATGATGACACAGTTGTGAAAATCTATGGGGGAGGCCTTTGTTCAGCAGTGGACGTATAAATGGCCGTTATGATTATGATGACCTACGCATATTATGATAAAGGAAGGGTGTAAAAATGTGATGAAAAGGGAATAAACCTTTTTGGGTCAAAAATAGGGATACGGATAGAAGGCTTTCTACTTGAGTGTACCTACCATTTGAGTCTTCTCTGAGGTACGCGGGCTAAGTATTCTGTAAGTGTAATAGGTACTCTATCAACCGTAAAACATGTCATATAGCAGAAGTTATCATGGTAAACATACAACACAATTGGCCCTGTGGCTTACCAATCGGTTTAATGCGTGTTGCAGGTTCGATCCCCGCACGGAACAAGTTTTTGTTTGATCTAGGTTGATTCGGCTGTAAAATGCGCCCAAGACA
The DNA here is from genome assembly GCA_947459985.1 of Diloba caeruleocephala. Lineage (NCBI taxonomy): Eukaryota > Metazoa > Arthropoda > Insecta > Lepidoptera > Noctuidae > Diloba > Diloba caeruleocephala. The sequence goes on along the minus strand of OX381627.1, from coordinate 672,728 downwards.
CATGAGAAAGCTTACGTTGAATGTTAAAAAAGGACTTTAAACCGCAAAAGATAGATTAGATTCAGATAGTAGAGTTATTATAAACATACCATCATATGGTAAACTCATCGTCATCTACCTTTATACCAATACCATAAAGTCCACTGCTGGACACAGGCCTCCCCCAAAGATCACCACAATGACCGATATGAGTGTGTTGTGGGCTCATTGGGAGGTTTTGCCATAATCGCCACGCTTGGCAGACAGGTTGGCGATCGCAGTTGAGTTGTTCATTTACTCGAAGGACGCTGCTGCCCATCCTCCGGCTAATCCCTTAGTCGACTTTACGACACCCATGAGGGGAGATGGGGTGATGGTATTATGAGCCGGCACCACATGGCAAGCCGGCGCCATACGGCAAAGCCGGCACCACAAGAGATGGGTTCTCTCTTGTTTGTTTCAATATGATGTGTCGTAAAACGAGACACAATTAAAAATCTATTGTGTCTTCACGACTGCCTGCAATAGACACGCGAGAGGATTTATAATATTCAGCCTTAGGACGTTGACTGCTGAAGAAAGGCGCCCCCCATAGCTTTCAATAATTTGTGGTGTCGTAATTATGGAAATTATTTGCCAGTATGGTTACTGTTCCATGGAAGGGACGCTGTTGACATCCCTCCGGTTAAGAGTCCCGAGGATTAAGAACACAGCGCCACTCCATCTCCTCACGTGGATGTAGTAATAGGTGACTAAAGGCCTCTTAACTAGTGGGATAGGCAGCAGCGTCTCTTCTCTGGAACAGCAGCTATTTTGCGCTCACCAACCCGCCTGCCAAGTACTGGTGATTGCCCCCCAAAATGACGACACAATTATTAAAATCTATGGGGGATGATGAACTGAAAAATCTACCCTAAGACGTATCAACCTAACCAGATCTTATGCTCATCATTTGGGCCTTCACACGTATTTACCCATTAATGGTAATTGGCCAATCTAAGTTTAAAACTTTAATTATACTTTTAACTGAAATAACATAGTCAACAATTCCCATTAGTCAAATAATAAACAAGATAAAGTAATAAAATGTTGACTAAGATCCGTATCATATTAACTGAACTGAATTTATTTGACAAGATAACTGTAAATTATCATCCCCGTTTACTTTAACGGTTTTATAATGTAGATGTAAGTAATTGCGATATTTTAAATATTACTGTATTTTGCTGGAATATGGCTTGTTTGTCTGTACACCATCTCTCTTCCCGTGGGTGAAAAATACGTCTAAGAGTTTAGTTAAGTGGTAAGTGGCTTTTTCATTCTGCATTCAGCGTGAATGCTGTACTATCATAATTTGATCACCAGTGCGTGAAAGTGTGGCGATTATGAAAATATATAACATTAGCCTGTATCTGTCCCAAGCAAGATAAAGGTATCTTCTTATACAGAGACGGCATGGTTGGTGTAGTGGCTGATACAGTCGGCTGCTGCGCTCCGGGTCGCAGGTTTGATTTCCGCACGGAACAAATATTTGTATGATCTGTAGGTAGTTGTTCCGGGTCTGGGTGTATTGTATGTGGAATTCATGTCTGTAAACGCACCCACGACACAGGAGAAAACCGGGGCAACGTTTAAAAAAAAGTGAGAGAGAAGGAACGAGCATTGATCACGAAGCTTGCTCGCTGCGTGTTTGTGTTTCCTGACCATTACTTCCAGCTTTTCTCACGATATTTTCCTTCAATAAAGTTGGTGGTATCTTAAATTAACTAAGACGCAAGAAAAACGCATTCTTGAAATTAATTAAGCCAGCAATTAAATCGTAACATACATAAAACCACATTGGTTCTAGATTGCTGTGTAATCCATCGTGTGAACAATCTAGCACCTTTTAGGGTTCCGAACGTCCGAAGGAAAAAAACGGCGGTACCCTTATAGGATCGCTCGTGTCTGTCTGCCTGTCCGTCTTGTCACAGCCATTTTGCTCCGAATCTAGTGGACCGATTAAGTTGAAGTTAAGTAAGTGTAACATAAAAATAATAATTTGAATATGGGGGTCACTTTTGGGGGGTAATATAGAAAGTTAAAGAATATAAGTTTTGCAAACTATAATATTGCCGTGTGGTGCCGGCTCAGAATGCCACCACCCCATCTCCTCCCATGGGTATCGTAAAAGTCGACTAAGGGATTAGACGGAGGATGGGCAGCAGCATCCTTCGAGTACAATAACAACTCAACTGCGATCGCCAACCCGCCTGCCAAGCGTGGCGATTATGGCAAAACCCCCCAATGAGCCCAAACACATCCATATCGGTGGTTGTGGTGATCTTTGGGGGAGGCCTGTGTTCAGCAGTGGATTTCATTCGGCCGAAATGATGATGATGAAACTATAATATATGAAATGGAAGGGCTTATTTCGAGGGTCTCAGATGTATTTATTTTATAAATTTATAATATATAGTTTTAAAGTTATTTAAGAAATTAGACGAATATATACCCCCCCCCCCCCCCCCCCCCCTTATATAGATGTACAGATTAATTATTTTGTATATTTATCTTTTGTAATTTTATTTCTGTTTTGGATTTAGTATCTGGAAAATAAACGATTTCATTTCATTTTTCATTTCATTTCATTTCATTATCTCTGAAACTACTAAGCCTAAAATTTTGAAATAAATATACATAATAGCTCTTTGCTTATAGATGACAGGAAAACCCATAAGAAGTCTATGATTTTAAAATAACATGGTATATCTTTCAATATTGTGCGTACAAACTTACGTTTGCGGTTCGAATGTATGGGAAAACATGTTTTTCAACTATGGTGTTAAGTTTGTTCTTGGGTTAACTTATTGGTAAAGACTGAATTCAACAATAGACAATATATTCAGCAAATTTCGGAACCCTCTCCACGCGTGTTCAACTCGCACTTGTCTGGTTTTTTTTTTATTGGTAGCCCGGCGGAAATGCTTTATGGACTTACTTCGCCCCAGGAATGGACGGGGGAGTGTCCCGGACTCAACATCATTGCGTTTGCGTTATATGCTCATTGGGGGGTTCCTACCGGTGAAACTACCGGAGTGGTTATCTTTGGCACCGAAGGTCCCGAGCACATCTTTGGCAGGATTTTAAGGGATCCACCAAAGCCTCGCTGTGTGCTGCGCAAAGGGCAGCACGTAGCAGCACCAGCTTTGAACATAGCAAAAGTTTAGCCTGTAAACAGATGCGAAAGCTCTCCACATTCATGGGTGTAAAGAAAAGAAAGGGGCTACAATTCCACATAAGTATTTTATGGCATGACTAACCAATCGATTAAAATTTAAACACTAATGACTAACTAATCGAATAAAATCTAAACACTATCTAATGACTAAACGCTTGTAAACTAACACTACATGACACGTGACGCGTATTGGCAACACTGAACATGTTATTACTAAAATCATGACCAAAGGACTTGGAATCCAGGCCAAATATATTTTATTTAACCATTTTTTCTTGTCTTGTTAGGAACCAGAAATATAATAAATAGATTATTATCTATGGAAGTCATATTTACAATAAAAATGAAGAATGATGTGGAGTGGAACAATTATTTTAACCATTATCGTGGTCACACATCACAGCAACACTTTATGGCAGTTCACTGCTGATCAAACACGTCAACCATAATTGAAGTGAAGGAAAAGTTTTGTATATGTAGCTATCAGCCAGCATCACAATTCCAAATTTAAATGACGCTCGAATTATTTAAGAATATTGAAGGTAACTTTTTCGTCCGTATTATTTGGGTCTAAGGGTCTAAGACATTTGACCTCTGAAGCAACGACTGTGCCCAACGACGAATCCTTTAAGAAAATACTTTCGAACCAACGAACCATGTCTTTCCATGTTTTATTGAAATGTACAGGTATATTCAGGGTTCTATATATTTTGAGGTCAGCTAAATCCTAAGGGAAATCAACTTTTTGCTTAGGTATATCTCTCACTGTGAGTCCTCATGAGTTGCATATACTTATCCTTATATATAATATAAAATCGTCCGTTTCACTATCTGTTATCAGGTAAAACCTACTCGACGAAATTTCTTTCCCTTTTCTGTCAAATTATTATTGGATTACTTGATTAAATTAAATAATCATCATCATCATATCAGCCACAGGTCGTCCACTGCTGAACAAAGGCCTCCCCCTTAGATCTCCACAACGAGCGGTCACATGCCGCTCTCATCCAACGACTCCCAGCGACCTTCACCAGGTCGTCTGTCCACCTCGTTGGAGGTCGTCCCACGCTGCGTTTTCCGGTGCGCGGTCTCCATTCGAGAACCTTTTTGCCCCAACGGCCATCAGTTCTACGAGCAATGTGCCCTGCCCATTGCCACTTCAGCTTACTAATCCTTGTAGCTATGTCGATAACTTTAGTTCTTCTACGGATCTCCTCATTTCTGATTCGATCTCGTAGAGAAATACCAAGCATAGCTCTCTCCATAGCTCGATGAGTGACCTTGAGCTTTCTTATGAGGCCCATTGTGAGTGACCACGTCTCTGTTCCATATGTCATCACTGGTAACACACACTGGTTAAAGACTTTCGTCTTTAGGCATTGCGGTATTGTTGACGAAAAGACGTTGCGAAGTTTCCCGAACGCTGCCCAGCCGAGTCGGAATTAAATAATAATAAGTTGTATTAGGTTACTAGGTTGGATCCTGTATCCGAGAAGACAGTGCCTTCCCTAGTACATAAATTTAGCTAGACACGTACAGCATAAAAATCACAATAAATGCCATAAATAAAACAAATAAATACCATGCACCTGGATGTGTTGTTTACAAAAATAAATATTTCAAAAATTGTACAGCCACACACTCAATATGTAGTCTGGAAAGTAGTGAGGCACAGACGTAGTGTGGCTACCTTATTCGTCACGCTACCTGCCGTGCTCACTGCTCCCAGCTCTCCACCAGTCAAAGTACTGGCAATATGAGCACACCAGCAGCGGACCACACACTCGTGTGAACGTAGCCCGCGTCGAGCGCTCGTATTGAAAACACGTGTCACTTTTTAGGTTAACACCGTCAACCGATCAATGGTTTAATGAAAAACATGATTAAGTAAAAATATTGTCTTATTTTATACATTGATATAATTAGCTATGCTATAAAGGCGCACCAACACGCTACCACAATTTTGACATCCATCGCCGAAAGGCGGAAGCCGTAGTGCGAGAAGAGCAAAGTGTGGCTGCCTAGGGACATATCGCGGTAGCGCGATGAGTAGAGTGACGAGCAATGCGAGGAGCATAGTTTGGCTGAGAGGCTACTTGCCACACCCACGCCGGGATCAACTATCTGCAAGTTATAAGAAGTATTTAACCGGCGTTAAACGCTAAAACTTTAACCCAACTGAGAGTACCCCGTGAGCCGAGCCGCAAGCTAAACTTTGTAAACAATAATACAATAAAGGCAAGTGTTCTACCTGGGAACGGTTTTACCAGTGGACAAGTTGAGTATCTCTTGAACAAGAGATTAATATAAATAAAACGGAACGCAACCAGAAAGTGTCTTTTGTATATAGCAACACTATTAACTATCATTTGTACAAATGAGTAGCATAGTAAGCAGTGATAGCCTAGTGGTTGAATGCTTGCCTTCCATACAGAAAGGTCTGAATTCGATCCCGGCCCGCAGCTCTGAATTTTCGAATCCATTAGAAATTGCACACAGCGCTGTATTAAAGATATGTCTTAATGTAAGAGAGCTTTTTATTTTAAATGCAACACCATAATACCCCTTATGTTAACCTCACTAGGCGTTATAAAGATAAAATCTGTTCTTTGCCTACGATCCATTATTCCTTTACAAAAAAAAACTTCTTCTATCTTGGCCCTTTCTTATATAATAAAATTAATTCAAATATTTCAGTTTATAGTTTACCCTGTCATGCGTGTAAAATAGCTGTTTGTTCCTTTCCATTATGTAATACTTATGACGAAACTGAATCGTATATTTTATCATTGTTATAAATCTATATATATTAATTAAATAGATGCACCACACACATATACACACATGCACAACACGCTTGCACATACACACCACATACGCACACGCTTACAGTCTTACAACTATTATTGTTAACTGTAACTACGTAGTAAATATTTCGCTTTGACTGGGACCAATTTAAAATAACACTATTGCTCTCACCACAGAGAAACGGCACTGTTTCTCTTAATCACAGGCTATATCTAACAAAACAGTACCTCAACCAATTAGTGTAGTGTATTTATCTATTTGCTTGTAAATAATTGTTTATTACATTGTACTACAGCACCTTATATGAAATAAAGTTAATTATTATTATTACATTATATATTATAAGCGAATTAGAAATTGATTATGACTTACTTTAACGGTGAAGAAAAACTGCATGAGGAATCCTGCACACCTAATAGGGATACAAAATTTGCTCAGTGGTGTGTATGCTGCCAACCCGCACTTGCCCAGCGTGGTGAACTAAGGCCTAACCTTTCTGTCCCGTGCCCAGCAGTGGGACAGTAATGGGCTGGTTATGTATTTTTATTTTATTTTTTAAATCGTTGCCCCACGCTAGGATTTCTCCCGTTTCGTGGGTGCGTTTACATACAATACAATAGACCCGTAATAACTACCTGCAGATCATACAAATATTTGTTCCGTGCGGGAATCAAACCCACGACCCGGTGCGCAGCAGCCGACTGTATCAGCCACTGCATCAACCGTGCCGTTGTGTATATATGTTTTGTATGGACAAATGAGAACAATTGAGCAGTTGAGATTTTCGAAGCCAAAATAAATTTAATTTTACCGTATAAATAATTAACTTCTGCATGATAAATGGTGCCAGTAATTCTATCGAGGAATTAATTGAATTACTGGGTTACTATAACTTTAACTGTTATGAATACTTTTATTGACGATTTTGGTCTTCATCAAACATATTTCGTCCAATCCGTGTGTTGTCCGGATTAAGAATATTGCACCACTCCATCTCCTCCCGTGGATGTCGTAAAAGGCGACTAAGGGACTCTAAGCCAGAGTCCCTTCTGTGCTGCAATAATACGAGGCTTACCAACCCACCTGCCAAGTGTGGTGAGTATGGCAAATTCCCCTAAAATGACGACACGCGGCATATTGCCGTTCATTTATTGGGGAAACCTTTGTTCAGCAGTGGATGACTTTTGGATGATATGACTACAAGCTAAATGAATATTTATTTCAAATATTTTATTGAATTCTAAACTAAAATTATGGGATAGTCAGATCTATTTACTAACTCTGTAATAATGACATTTTAGAAATACACGAACTTTATTGCACTACAGAAAGGCGCGGGCGTGCCGGCCGCCATTACACCGCGTAATAAAAAATAAAACATTTTTTTTATTTACATCTAGCTGGGACCCGGGGTTTCACCCGCGTTCAATTTAAAAAAATTTTAGAGTACTTCGACATAGAATATATATGTTGGATTTCAAGGGCTTTATTGTTTTCGCGCGGAATCCTATTTTTTTTTTAAATCGACGTAGCTTAAGTTATTCCTTATAACGTCAGCTATCTGCCAGTGAAAGTCCCGTTTAAATCGGTCGAGGCGTTTCGGAGATTACCCGGAACAAACAGACAGACAGATAGATAGACAGACAGACAGACAGACAGACAGACAGACAGACAGACAGACAGACAGACAGACAAAACATTTAAAAATTGTTTTTTTGTTATATGTTCCGTATATACTTTCATATGCATTTAGTAAAAAGCTGTTATTTTGACATTACAAACAGACACTTCAATTTTATTTATTTGTATAGATATCCCTTTACGTTACGTATTTAGTTACAAATAAAATAAAAAAATTGCACTCCGGGAGTGCCGATAGAAGTGAAAACTTATTTTGGCGCGTTAGACATTTTTAGATGGGTACTAGGGTTAATGCGATCCCGATGGCGAAACGCCAAACTAAAAGTCTAGCGTCTCGTAACGGTGTCGCGAGTCCTGAGATGTTATCTCATCTAAAAATATGCGTACCGTACTAAAAGAAGTTTTCACTTCAACAAAACGTCGTTTTCAGAATCTATAGAAATTGAGACAGTATATACAGCAATTTCGGAAACCTCTCCGCGCGATTTCAACTCGCACTCGACCGGTTTTTTTGTGTTAAATGTGATCGTAATACTACAACAAATGAATTTCAAGAGATTCTAGAGATTTTAGATGAGATTGATTCTTAATTTCGGCCGTTAGTCATCTTGCGACCACGAATCCTGCGAAGTGTCCGAAACGTCATCATCATCATTTCGGCCAAATGAAGTCCACTGCTGGACACAGGCCGCCCCCAAAGATCACCACAACGATCGATATGGGTGTTTTGTGGGCTCATTAGGGGGATTTCCCATAACTGCCACGCTTCGCAGACGGGTTGGCGATCGCAGTTGCGTTGTTAATGTACACGAAGGACGCTGCTGCCCATCCTCCGGCTAATCCTTTAGTCGACTTTTACAACACCCACCGGAGGAAATGGGGCAGTGGTATTCTGAGCCGGCACCCCACGGCAAACGTCAAGAAAAACGAAAATCAATAATATACTCCTTTTAGAAGTGTTTTATTATAATGTGTAATAAACGCAAAAACCTAAACATTACTGGGTACTAGTAGCCTTATTTGTGACTGCGGCTAACGTCTACTAAAACAACATTGATAATTCAAAGCTGTCAGTATTTACTTCCGCCTGTATTAAATTACCAAGTTATCAAGACAATTAATTGGTACATCAAATAACAACATCTCACAAAACAGTTTATTTATATCTTAGCAAAGCGCGCGGCTAAATTTGAATTCGAATAATAGAAACATTTGAATTCAAATTTAACCACATTGAAATCTTTGCATATTGTTTGTTTATTATTCATTCATATCGGCCATACAACGTCCACTGCTAAACATAGGCCTCCCCATAGATTTTCACAATTGTGTCATCATAATGGGGGGAATTTGCCAGTACTCACCACGCTTGGCAGGTGGGTTGGTGAGCGCAGAATGGCTACTATGCCACAGAAGAGATGCTGCTGCCCATCCCTCTGGTTTGGAGGCCTTTAGTCGTCTTTTACGACATCCACGGGAGGAGATGGAGTCTAGATGGAGGATAGTATATTCTTAATCCGGACACCACATGGATTGGATTGGTGTGAACATTGACATAGATATATGTGTCTCTTTCAACGGAAATGGAATGGAATGATATCACCAATACACTGGAGCAGCTGTTAGTCTTTTTTGACTTGGGAACATATTCATGGAGTCAGTCCACGCTGAGGAAGGGTGTCAAGGTGCAAGCTACGTACCGACCACATACTGGCTTAAGCCCCAAGATGTTCCTTCGATCTACTTGTCGCTGTTTATTGTTGCTCAAATTCAAGTTTGGAATGTTATATATGTAGAGACGCACTACTACATTGCTCTACAGCCCTCTTATGACTAGATAAATTATTTCTCAAATATATACAGGATGTAAGTGACAATGTACCGGAAACTTGGGAAAGAGGCTTTTAATAAAAATAGGAAAGCCATTTATCACGGAAACAATAGGTTACAGTCTTTTTATTCGTTAGCAGTAATGTATCGCAAACATGGCGATCAAACATCAGGTGATTATTGTACTGTGATATGATACTATTGTACTACTGCGGGCGATGACCTCATCCATGAACTGTAGCGAAACTGTAGTGATTATAGCAGTATCCTGGTATATTTTTTATGGTCATAGGGATCATCGTGGACTTAATCCCCACAAAGAACAGAGAGCATGCCGGAGTTTTACCTTTCTACTTACCTATTTCTGGGAGGTGGAGAATTCGATAGGCATTGTGCCATAGTCGACCGGATTGGGCAAGATCTCTCTTTGCAAGCAGTAGTTGCTGTGCTGGCAGAGCATGAAAATTGGAGTACTGTGGTCTCCTTCTGTGAGAGCGTAATGCTCCAGAAGGAGGTCGCAAAGCGGGATCAGGAGGGCCGATCCCGCTCGGAGGAAGAGGACACGGAGCTGGGGTAACAACCGCGGCGGCGCCCGTGTCCAACACGCCTGAGCCCCTTGGCGTTTTTATATGGCAGGGGGCCTTGGGGGTCGCGAGCGCGCTAATTGGGAAATTTGCGTGCTCATACCGAGCGACCCCCGGGAAGACAGTGGTGTGCATGTGGTCACGTACCGCTGTGTGTGCAGCACAGCGTATAGTGAGGCTTCGGGGGAATCTTTTACAATCCCCTAGAGAGATGCCTGGGGGGTGGCCTCTTTATAGTCGCCTTCCCTCCGCTAGAGGGGATGACCACTTTACAGTCATCCCCTCCGAGATGTGCCTAAGGGCGAGGCATCAACAGTTGGCTCTAGATGGAGATTATTCGAGTTTCCTGGGGCTCCCTTCGGTGCTGACGATGATCACTCCGGTGGTTTTAGCCAGTAGGAGTCCGGCATGCCCCTTCGCCCTTTCCCGGGGCGAAGGAAGTACATGAGGTACCACCAGATCAATAAAAAAGGCGTTGTGGGAATCCCCGGCAAGTATCGGTCCGTCACTTGGTCTGTGGGTACCATCTCAGTAGAAAATATTCGTTGGCATCATGTCAAACAATTCTTGAGAACGCTATCCGTTGTACAAGCTGTAGAACACTTAGAACTGAGGGGCTCTAGATTGCTTGTGAGCTTGCCTTTAATCGTACGATGAACTGCCCCAAGTTATTTTAAAGCCTGGCTGGAGGCCTCTTTTGGCTTCGCCAGAAATGACCGGTTACGAAACCACATTTCCAAGAAATGTATGCGTAAGCCCATAAAAAGGAAAGGTTAACCTAGTTTGGGGATAAACGTTCACCTGGATTTGTCAAAAGTATTATTTGGAAAATAATACTTATTATTGTTATTAAAAAAAACATTATTGACTGATCCAAACATGAACTTGTTTATTTTGTTATTAGAGAAAAGCAAAATTAGACAGTTGCTTGCCATGAAATGTATTATACAATGTTTTGTTTTACTCGAGAAGCTAATTAAACAAACACTCTCTTTTCCGTCCCATTTATTTAGCCCAAGCAAATTACCAAAAATAATGGCAACTTATACAAATAAATCAACAACAGCAATTCCCTAGTTGTTACAACAAACACAAATATCACGGGAGTAAAGCGAAGGAAACCAAATTACACTGTAACTTAATTAAAATTGCTTGCGTATGTTTGTATAAATTCACTTGAATATTTGTGCACGATCCATATGCAGAATATATTTAAGGCTGTGTATGGGTTGAGTATAAAACCATGTATACATACTTAATCAGTATATTCCTATTTCACTGCTGGAAATGGGTCTTTTCTCACGATGAAAAAGGTTAAGCTTAGGTCACCACAAGTTGGCGGGCTACACACACCATTGAGAACATTTTGTAGCCCTCTGTATGGAAACGTTCAACAACTAGGCTATCACTGGTTTTTAAAGAAGAATAAGAGACCAAATAGCTAAGGTTGGTGCAGCAGCTGATACAGTCGACTGCTGCGCTCCGGGTCGTGGGTTCGATTCCCGCACGGAACAAATATTTGTATGATCTGCAGGTAGTAGTTCCGGGTCTGGGTGTATTGTATGTGGAATTCATGTCTGTAAACGCACCCACGACACAGGAGAAATCCTAGAGTGGGGCAAAGATAAAAAAAAAGTCTCGAAGTGACGAGCGCAATGTGGTACTATTATTATGGGCAGCTTGATGCTTCATCATCATCATTTCGGCCGAATGAAGTCCACTGCTGGACACATGCCTCCCCCAAAGATCACCACAATGATCAATGTGGGTGTGTTGTGGGCCCATTGGGGGGTTTTGCCGTAATCACCACGCTTGGCAGACGGGTTGGCGATCGCAGTTGAGTTGTTAAGGTACTCGAAGGACGCTGTTGCCCATCCCCCGGCTAATCCCTTAGTACTTTTACGACACCCACGGGAGGAAATGGGGTGGTGGTATTCTGAGCCGGCACCACGGTTAGCCATGATTAATAATTGATAATCCCATGATTAGCCAGAGGATGGGCAGCAGCGTCTTTTGAGTATATTTATAACTCAACTGCGATTGCCAGCCCGTCTGCCAAGCATGGTGATTATGGCAATATCCCCCAATGAGCTCACAACACAAACCCATACCGGTCGTTGCGGCAATCTCTTGGGGAGGCTTCTGTCCAACAGTGGACGTTTTTATGGCTGAAATTATGATGAAGATTCATGTGACGAGAGAAGTGGCTGGGATCATGGTATTACGTTCGAGGGCGTTAAATCGGTCGGGTGTTAAGAGAATGGGACAGCGCGAGTTTCTTTATGTAATCTAACGTAATTTTATCTGGATCGACCAGAACGTGTCTCGGGTGGCGTACTCTACTAATACGGGAGGGTTGGTAATCGGCAGCTGATACCACAAGGGGCTTTGGGTGGGACAGGTCAGAATTGAAATAGCGTTTGGACGCTCATTTCATAAATTGCCTGATGGTCGGCAAGTTAAGATCGAAATGGAGTTGATCATTTCGCATGTACCAAGGCGCTCCGGTGACCTTGCGCATGAAATGGTTTTGGAGGGTTTGGAATTTACGGAGTTGGAACGTAACTGGAGTAGAAAATGGCTGTGTCATCGGCGAAGACTATCTCACTGTATATCTTCTCCTAGACAAATGCTGACCTTTATACCCCACACAGAGAAGGTGCGTGGCCGCGCCACCTTTGTGCTCAGTCGCCTTCACTATCACCTGAACGGTCGTAGAAATAATGTCAGGAAAAACAAAAATCTAAAATATACGCGATAGAATCCGTTTAAAAGCGTTTTATTATAACATCATATCCCCAAACTTTTGCAAAACAAACTAATTATACGGCACGGCTGTTCATTCAGAACCACGGCAGCTGGATGTTTACGAGTTAGTATAAACAAAAAATCATATTTGCCGCGGGCTTTTATAATAGAATTAGATCGTTAACCTTTGATCGTAAAAGCGTTATCTCTTTAATAGCCGAGAGGACTTTCATTGTTATAACTTGATTTCTAAGTTTTGATTAGAAAAAGGGAAAACTCCCCAGTCGCTCAATCAGCCTAGAAGCACGTACGGACCACCTTGTACACTTATTAGGTTCCTTTGTATAAGAAATAGTGTAGGCACAGCCGGGTCGATACGTCACGAGTACACTAGCGGGCAAAAACGGATCGGATGCCGATGGCCGAGGGCTTTGTGCGGTTTGATTATGGAATTCTGGTTAAATATAAAACTGCGGCTGCAAACGATATTAATAGCCGTACGATTGGCCGGAAAAGTAAAAAAAAAAATAACATTAGTCTATACGCAATTACTCCGCCAATCTTACAATGTTTATAATATATGTAGAAGTAGATTTGTTTCTGTCAAATAACAAGAATCAAACCCGTCGCGGACTAAAGGATCAAGTGCATTTGTAGTCATCTTTTTTATACTGTAGGTACAGCAAACCCCCTAGAGGGGGTAACCGCCTTACAGTCATCTGTCCTCCGAGATGTGCCTAAAGGTGTGGCGTCAAGGGCGGCTCCAGTATGATCTTACGTGGACCTCAAGAGAGCTTCCTTCGGTGCCAAAGATGACCAGTCCAGTGGTTTTAGCTGGTAAGAGTCCAGGATACCCTTTCGCCCTTCCCCGGGATAAAAGAATTTCATGTAGAAACCTATAAAAAACAAAAAAGATACTATATGTTTGGTGGTTGTAGAGTTCTGTGTGATGGCTTGACTGGAACGGTCCCATCTATTCCACCTACCATGAGACATGATTGAAGCTATTCAAGGATACGTTGCATACAGTGAGTCATTAGGACCAGTCTTAGCGAATACCAAATTGGGTTGTCACCGTTATTTCTATTCTGTATTCAAGGATGTATAGATCATTGAGCTTAGAGAATTCCACTGCTGACTGCTACTTTATCATTGATTTTTTTACAGTTCTTGAAGTCAGATTTTACTTTTCCTTTCTTTATTTTCGATCGAAATAATTAAATAGCCTTCTAGCCCACCAAAGCGAGGCGCTCATATCCACTCGCATTCATTGATTGGTAAACGATCGGTGAGGTTAAGCAACGCTGGTCGAGGTCAATCTATGGATGGGTGACCACATAGTGGTATTTGAACCGAGCGTTTTTATGCTTTGCGTCGTTAAGCCAAGTCGGAGGCCTTTGGGCGACTTGAACAACTTTGACACAAGGTTTGTCACTAATCACAAGAAAGCAGAAGCAGCAGCAGCCCACCATTTGCTTCTCTGAATTTGTTGATGGTAAATACATGAATAATGTTTGGTCACCATACGTTTTCCTTTCGCGCCCATTGAAGTTTTTTTTTTATCCTATCCAAACACTTATCAATAGTCCTAATTCATCATATCAGCCACAGGATGTCCACTGCTGAACAAAGGTCTCTCCCTTAGATTTCCACAACGATGTGACTACATGCGGCTCTTATCCAATGACTCCCAGCGACTTTCACCAGGTCGTCTGTCGACCGCATTGGAGGTCGCCCCACGCTGCGTTTTCTGGTGCGCGGTCTCAACTCGAGAACCTTTTCACCTCAACGGCCATCAGTTCTACAGAAATGTGCCCCGCCCATTGCCACTGCAGTTTACTAATCTTTTCAGCTATGTCGACAACTTTAGCTCTTCTACGGATCTTCTCATTTCATTCGATTTCGTAGAGAAATACCAAACATAGTTTTCTCCATAGCTCGCTGAGTGACCTTGAGCTTTCTTATGAGGCCCATTATGAGTGACCACGTCTCTGTTCCATATGTCATCACTGGTAACACACACTGGTTAAAGACTTTCGTCTTGAGGCATTGTCTTGGTATATTCTGTGACTTGTCCAAGGCCTTCGATTGCGTACATCACGATATGCTCATAAGGAAATTGCACCAATAAGGATTTAGGGATAAGGCTCTTGACCTTCTGACTTCTTACTTAAACAACAGAATTCAGAAGGTTGATGTTAATGGTAAGAGATCTCCAGGATCTTCGGTTTTTTTTTAAATTTTTAATTTATACAAAAACTGACATCTGTTATTTTATACACTTTTTATTGACATTGAATTCAAACAGATTTTTGACATGTGATTTATATTAGTATTTTTACGTTTTATTTATATTTAATTTACATACATTTTTGACATACAAGTACATTTTAGTACTGTTGTAATTTTTTATTTTTTGTGTACATGTATGTATAAATATTGTATATGACAGACTAACGTGTTGCTGGGGAGTTTGTTGCGCCGTTTCTTCTCCCCAGCTTAAAAACTAGGAAGCGGTGAAGGGTGGGCTTAATGGGTGCTGTCTAATGTTGACGTTCAAAAGAACTAATAATTTAGTCTATTTGAATAAATTATTATTTCATTTCATTTCATTGCATTGCGGTATTGTTGACGGAAAGACGTTGTGAAGTTTCCCAAACGCTGCCCACCCGAGTCGGATTCGATGATTGACCTCTTTCTCGAAGTTGCGTTTTGGCCTCGAGTAAGACGGAATTGAATAGCTTCTGAAGGACTTTAAGTATTGGTATGCCACTCGCTTTCAGAAGCTATGTCGTAATTCCGTCCCCATCTCATTTTTGAGCTGTTTCAAGGCCATCATAATCTCGTACAGAATGATGTCCGGGATCTTCTCGGTATAGTGTCGGGTTAGTTTGGCTCGCGGGTCTTTGTCAGAGCCAATTTATTATCCTAATTATTTCCCGGCAATCCCGCACACGGCCAGTAGAGTTCAATCACCTAAGTCCGGAGAGCTTACAAGATCTTGACCAATACAAATTGTAAAAGAAAATGCCGTCGAATTATTAACCTCCTGCTTTTTGACATTCACAAGTATTTTCAGTGTTCAACAAATTAATCCGTAAATGGGTACAGATTACACAAAGCGAGCATTTCATTAGTCCTCGTCGCATAGCCTGGAGCAAAAACAAAGCAACATAATAAAATAAGAGCAACGAATTCATTTGTTTTAATTTGTTTTACTTCTGCATCGTTACTTGTAATCAGATTTTTTGTTTTAATGTCTCTTATAGAGCTCTTATCAGAATTATTTTCTTTGCTAGAAGTGTGTTCTTTTCACGTTTTATTTTGGAAGTAATACAGGCAACTATCGTTCTTTGACTTTAACGGTAAAGGAAAGCTTCGTGAGGAAACTGAATATAATGGTCTGAAATCACCAATACGTGGTGAGCAAGTGTGGCGATTAATGCTTCTTTCTTCCCTGTTTCATACTGGGACTAATAGTAGTTTTCATAAGTAGCTAGTGAAATTAATGGGTATATAAGGCCAAATAACTAATGTCTTGAAGTGACGAGCGCCACGCAAGACCCATCCATTTTTATTTGTCCCAGTGGAAATTCTTCATGAACTTCCTCCTCCCTGGGGAAGGGCGAAGGGGCATGCCAGACCTGCGCTCAGGGTCGTGGGTTCGATTCCCACACGGAACAAATACTTGTATGATCTGCAGGTTGTTAGTGGTAGGTGTTTTTTTTTATTTATTTGGAATTAATGTCTGTAAAACGCACCCACGATACAGGAGAAATACTAGTGCGGGTCAGTTTCTAAAACTTTTTAAAAAAAGGCACTCGGAGATGGTGACTGTAAACGGACGGTCACCCCTCCATCGGGGGATTTTTAAAGATCCCTGAAGCGTCCCTGTACGCACCAGATCTTGTCCTTGGTAGCATTACAATTGTCATGGGCAGGCGTGGCGCGTACCACCACGTGAAAGACTTGCTCGTCTGGTTACTGAAATACATTTAAAAAAGAAGAGAAGAGGCCTTTCTGTAGTGCGGCAGTTACAGTTTGATATTATTTTATTGTTTATTATTCTTATTTTCTATGCTAAAATCAGCGTTTCTTAGTAGGTTGGTTTTCTTATACACTTACTGCCCGTAACGACTTTGATAGATATTGGTATGACGGCTTGACGGGCTCTTTTCAACATGGAGGGGTTACGAAATTGAGAGATTTGTTTACCATCCTAGAACTGACCGCAGTAAGCAGGTCAAGCTATAGGCACAGGCCCCATTGTGTTTTCTTTAATACATGTAAACACATGTATTTAGATGAAAAGATTATTATTAATGTGGAGCATGCATTACTTCATTACAAAGCACGTTGGGAACCGTGGCTAGTCGGTTGACTTTCTCCATAACGCGTAGTGGGTTCGATCCCCGCACGGAAACAAAATATATTAATATCAAACTCGAGCTGAAGCGCTCACGCTGACTCTCTGTTTGAACTTAACTTGTTGTTGATGATGCTTGTATCCCACACTAGTGCTGAGTGAAACGTACAGCCACTGCATCTAGCTTTCAAAACTAACGATCCAATGGCCAGAGTTAAGAGTACAATCGCAGGATCGAGCTTCTGAGAAGCGATCAAATCGCCTATTGCCGGTGCTAAAAGTATCGTGTGGACTTTGGCCACAAGTATCACGTTTCCGTGGATGTCGTAAAAGGTAACTAAGAGACTCTTAATAAGAGGGACGGGCAGCAGCTTCCCGAAGAACCCAGCCATTCTGCATTCACCAACCCAACTGCCAAGCGTGGTGAGCACTGGAAAATTCTGGACAGAATGATGACACACGTGAAAAACCGGTCATTCTATGGGGGAGGGTTTTGTTCAGCAGTGGACGTCTTTTAACCGATATGATGGGGTTTCAACATACAACCTCTCGGTCACGAGTCCGATACTTTAGCCGCTAACCTTGCTCTACATTATGTAATTATAATAAAACACTTTTAAACGGATTCTATCGCGTATATTTTAGATTTTTGTTTTTCCTGACGTTTCGAATGCTTTGCAGCATTCGTGGTCGCAGTAGTTACCGCACTAAAAAACATCAAGACACTGTGAGTGAATACTGCGTGCATCGAAACTAATTTTTTGATTAAAATTGTACGGTATCTTAAATAAAATAACTTTTTCAAATCTGTAACGACGCCTGTCACCTTAGTCATCCTGCGACCACGAATGCTGCAAAGCATTCGAAACGTCAGGAAAAACAAAAATCTAAAATATAGATAGAACCCGTTTAAAAGTGTTTTGTTATAATGTGTAATACTCGCGAAAACCTAAGACATTCTTATACATTATGTAAGTTTAGGATTATACCTATTTCTATTTAGACTGATAAGAATAATGCCGCATCTCATTTCTTGTCGCCATTTTTTACTCACAGCTATCATTACATAAATACCAATTAAGTAAATACATTTCAAAACAAAATTTATACGATCATAAATTCAAACAGAATTACAATTGCGCACTTAAGGTCTAAGTTACTTCTACATTGCGTCGTGCTTTACATATTTTACGAGAATTTATAACAGTCTTTTTACATTGGAAGTTATTATTTAACATTATTTAAAGTGTCTGTTTTGCTTAACAAATTAACTTTGTAAGAGTTTGAATAAATATAATATTATTTTGCGTTTATTTGCTGAGTTCGTGTTTATTTTATCCCAGTTGTAAGATTCAATTAAATCATTTAATTGAGATTCAGATGTTGTTTTCTTTTAGTTTGAATTACAAAATTATTGTTGAAAATATTGTACTGTGTCAAGAGTATGGTAAACGGTTGTCACTCAGTAGAGGCAAAAAAAATATTTTTATCGTTGCCCTGGACTACCATTTTCTTGTGTGTCGTGGGTGCGTTTACAGACACAAATTCTACACACAATACTCCCTGACCTGGAACTACTACTTGCAGATCATACAAATGTTTTCGTGCGGGAATCGAACCCGCGACCCGCAGCGCAGCTGCTGACTATATCAGCCACTGCACCAACCATGCGGTTAAATGCCATCAACAAGGCCTTTTTTCAGCAGTGGACCTCTTATGGCTGATGATGATGATGAGTGGCTTGAACAAGACTGGTTGGCAATTAACCACACGAATGAAGATTATTATGTATATCCTTTGTCAGAAATCCTTATTAAATCAATAGATCTGTGGCGTAGTTAGTTTTTGGCGAGCCAAATCGATGATGAGGCTGTATCTGCGACCATTGCTCAAAAAAAAAAAACGAAAAAAAAACATCGCAGCAGCATTCTCTTTCGAGGTGTTCTAATGGATGCATTGTTCCAACTAGTGACGTGCCCCATCACGCTTTTGTGTCGTTCCGTGTGAACGTCTAATGGACTAGACATGTACCGGTTTTAAATGGACAATACAGCAGCACATGGTTGACACTGACGTTTTAATACGTTAACGCTGCGCCAAAAGAACATTGATTTCGCTGGTGTTTGATGGATTATTGTCGTGTGGGAGGCAAGGGTTTTTGTTCATAACGTAATTTAAAGTGCGTTGCGTCAAGTTACATCATACAAATTATTATTTTTTTAACTGGAAATTGTACGTTTTTTTAAGACTATTTACAAGTAGCTTTGAACTGTTAAGATTCTAAGTGCCCATTCCAAAATTATGTTTCTATTGAGAATGGAAAAAAAGGACATTTATCACACCACGCTTTTTTACAATATTTTTATTATTGTTAACCACTCTACTGTTATTTTAAACTTATTGAAAACTATTTTCTACTTTTTAGTTCGGTTTTCTACAAAAGCGTGTTTATTAAACAATTTTTTTGTATTTATATTGATTGTCTTTTGGCATCGTGTATAGGGTCGTTCGGTTCCCTACAATATGGTAGAGCCAAGTGAAGCATCAGCTTGATCATCACGTGCATAAGCACGTTAGGACTGGCCAAAAATAAATATTTTTTATAATCTTATTGTGGAATGTTCCAACTTTACACATTGACCAACATTTTTATTGGTATATATTTTACAATAATTTGTCTCAATCAGCATTGTAATCTCAATTATTTTAAAAGAGTATCCATGGAGTTTCTTGCCGCCTCTTCTCCACGATATCAACTATTTGGAACCGTGCAACATAGATTCTGACGTTTCATAAGTGCCAATATTTGGTTTATTTGAAATAAAAATCTTTGACTTTGAAACGAATCTAACGAACATGTAGTCGTACCTGTTACTTCCAATCAGACTTATAGACTAACATTTCAACTTTAGATGACGCAGTTATATTTTTCGGGAATACTGACATATTTACATCGTATTCAACATTAAACACCGATTGTAATCTTGTTTTACGTGAAATAGGCTGGCATTAGACCCAGGGGTGGTTCCTGATATTAAGCGACGTAGATCAAGAATAAAACACGCTTACCTAGATGCAACCTATTCACTCATGACTTTAATTTGACGGCACGGTTGGTGCCGTGGCTGATACAGTCGACTGCTGCGCTCCGGGTCGTGGGTTCGATTCCCGCACGGAACAAATATTTGTATGATCTGCAGGTAGTTGTTCCGGGTCTGGGTGTATTGTGTGTGGAATTCATGTCTGTAAACGCACCCACGACACAGAAGAAATACCAGTGTGGGGCAACGTTTTAAAAAAAAAAAATTATCTTCTATTCTATTCTATACGTGACACCACGTACAAAACACTTTTATGTGGCTGGTGCAGTTTTTGAAGTACCGCATACCTTCTGCGATTTTAGTTTAATTTAAATATGGCAAATGCAACAATAATCTGGACTTTATCGAATAATTCAATTATTATTGCGATTAATCAATTTGTCGTACTACTTAATACGTATCTAATCAAGGAATTCAGAAATAATAAAAATAAAATATGCTATCTATGAATGATATGATATACAAGGTCTTAATTTAATAGTCCACGATATTTTGCATGGCGCTATAGTGAACGATGAAGATAATGTAGGTATAAAAAAAAGTTGTAAATCTGCTGTTTAAAAAAATATTTTATTAAATCATTTATTTCATTACTTCCTAGTTCTCTTAGTTGTGATAATATTCACATGCATCTAGTAAGACAATGGCGGATGGGGCTGGTTGACTGGTTTAGATAGTCTGTAACGTTAAACAAAACAGACTGCGCACGGTAGCGACATCATACAAAAGAAAGAAGTGGATTTTTACCATGAGTTTTTTTTTGTGTTCGGTACATCATCTTAAGCATTTACTGAGGCACCATGCAAAATATCGTGGATTATTAAAATAAGACCTTATATATGATAGCTCGTCATACTATACACGGTCACATATATTAAATTGTCGTTTTCTCGAACTGGCCACTTTGGTCTCAAATATCTGGTGTTTAGTTAGGCATTCCAACTTTAAATTTATCTCAACTTTAAGCTCGTGTATAGAAAATATTTTGTTTTCGCGTATTTGACATCAGTCGGTTCACTATATGGAATACTTAAAATATCGCGTTATTTACGAATATGAGTTCCATTTGTAAGTAACTGTAAATAAGTGTAATTTCACATGTAAGGACATAATGTTGAATGTCACGACTAGAATCAAGCTATTAATTGCGTTGTTAAATCTGTTGGCATTCTTACAACATACCGCTAGTGACTGACGTGAAATTTTACAAAGTTAACCTACATTTATTCGTCCTAAGTGATCAGTGATATATAGAAGTAAGTGGGTACTAAATACCAAAAGCTGTACCATTGATATTTGTGCAGACACCATCGCGCGGCCATGACCTTTGTAAATCAAGCTATAAAACCAGCGAGAAAGAGTACATTACTTGACTCACTGCGTTCTACTAATCACCACTACGTCACTTACCGAGGTTATTGCTGAAAATCAGCAGTTGGTTCGTTCTGGTGCCACAGCATTACGCTGAGCAACGAGTTTTGCGCAGATGTGACGCACAAGTTCCAGACATAGCATGACCATTTTACATAATTGTAGGCTTGGTAATTTCTGGTTGCCAATCATAGGAAAGTAAAAATTACCAGCGCATGAATTGAAGAGCTGAATTTTGATAAATTTATATTATAAAGATTTATGCGATCATTTATCTACTTATTTATGCTTGTACAAGTGTACAAAGATGGTTTTAATTTAATCTTTGGGTGAAGCAAAGAAGTTTAAGGTAGATGTACCGATAAAACATGAAAACAAGGTATAGATGCGAAGATATACAAACACAGTAAACAAACGGCACGGTTGGTGCAGTGGCTGATACAGTCGACTGCTGCGCTCCGGGTCGTGGGTTCGATTCCCGCACGGAACAAATATTTGTATGATCTGCAGGTAGTTGTTCCGGGTATGGGTGTATTGTGTGTGGAATTCATGTCTGTAAACGCACCCACGAGACAGGATAAATCCTAGTGTGGGGCAACGATTTTTAAAAAAAAAAATCGGCACGGTTGGTGCAGTGGCTGATGGAGTCGACTGCTGCGCTCCGTGTCGTGGGTTCGATTTCCGCACGTAACAAATATTTATATAATCTGCAGGTACTTGTTCCGGATCTGGGTGTTTTGTATGCGAAATTTGTGTATGTAAATGCACCCACGACACAGGAGAAATCCTGGTGTGGGGCAGTGTTTCTTTTTTTAAAGAAAAAAATACCAATTTTAGCCTAGCAGTTAAACGCTTGCCTTCCATACCGGAGTGGACTTAGACCATGTTCAATCCCAGACAAGACAATTCAATCCCAAACCCCAAACCTCTAATTTTTCGGATTCGTTTACGGACATTACATTTATTTATAAATAAACAAACATACATATATTATAAACACTTACATAGAAAACAAATTGATCAGAGACGAGTCTGCTGACTCCCTTCCTTGACTCTTGTCAAGAAGGTAAGTAGTGCTGATTTTCTCACGGCACGGTTGGTGCAGTTGGCTGCTACGCACCGGGTCGTGGGTTCGATTCCCGCACGGAAAAAATATTTGTAGGATCTGCACTATAAACTTATTGTGTTGTTGTTTGAATTGTTTTTTTTGACATTGTTCGTTCCATAGAGTATCAGCAGAAGGTGGGGGGGGGGGGGGGGGCATTAGTTATGATGAAACAACACTTGAAATTTAAAGAACGACTAGATATTTGCGACCTCTCTGTTGAACGAGTTTGTGAGCTCGCGTGTGCAGAGACGGAGGAGTTTGTCATTTTATGTGTTTATAGGCCTCCCTCTTCTAATACATCTCTATTCCTTATAACAATGGAGGATGTACTTCGAAGAATTAAAATTGACAAAAAGACATTAGTTTGTGAAGATTTTAATATAGACATTCTAATAGATACCATAGATAAACATAACTTTATAGCCTTATTTAGGTCATTTATCTTGAAGTCTTTGTATTTGGAGCCGTCTAGAGTGACACCTACCTCAGCTACTTGTATAGATAATATTATAACAAACTTTAAAATAAGAGATAAGGGCAGTTGCATTCGATTTAGTGGCATTCGATCGATCAAAGTCAAAGTCAAAGTTTTTTATTTCAAATAAACCAAATATTGGCACTTATGAAACGTCAGAATCTAAGTTGCACGGTTCCAAATAGTTGATCTCGTGGAGAAGAGCCGGCAAGAAACTCCATGGATACTCTTTTAAAATAATTGAGATTACAATGTTGATTGATACAAATTATTGTAATATATATACCGAGAAAAATGTAGGACAATGTGTAAAGATGGAACATACCACAATGAAATTATAATAATAAATTATTTGCCGTGGCAGTTAACGGCTGACCAGTCCCAACAAACGGCACTCGTTCACGAGCATGACGCATGCATCAGCATCGCTTAGCTCAACCATATTGTAGGGAACCGAACGACCCGATACACAACACCACCGCCAGCAAGACATTTTAGTGAGTATGACAGACCAATACAGCCAGGCAAAAGACAATCAATATAAGTACTAAAAATAACATCAATGGCTACATGATTCTCACACATTTACAGTTTCGTATGAATATTATAATATCATGTTACAAGAACAATATTAACAATAACTAATAGTCAATGTCATAATAGTAAATATAAGAAACTAACATTAATAGAAATGAAATTTTAAATGAATTTGTTCAAGATAATGTCAAGTTATTGAATATAAGTAAATAACATAAAAAATTATGTAATTTCAACTGAGTCAAGTCAAATGTCAAGGTATATAATGTCAAGGTGTAAATATTTAAGTAAATAACTTAAAAAATACAATTTTAAATGGGTCATGTCAATTTATTTTACATTAATAATATAATCAATTCCAATGTTTAAATATTAAACCCTTGATTGCAAGTTAAAACACTTGCAATCATATCCAATATAAGATGTATTCAAATAAATTATACAGCGCCAGAGGGTCGCAGTGTGCAGAAGGGAATCGTATGCCAGACATCTTTATCATCGATGTAATGATTTATGCTATAGTAGGCCTTCGACATTAAAACACGTTTAATCAAAGATTTGAACTGTAGTTCTGGCAAATCGGTAATACTAGAAGGAATTTTGTTGAAGAACCTAACACTGTTTCCGATAAACGACTTGCTGGTTTTACTAAGTCTAAAGCCAGGCAAGACAAGCTTGTTCTTATTGCGAGTATTTAAATTGTGCACGTCACTTTTTTTATTGAAACTAATAATGTTCTTGCGTATATACATGATATTTTGGTATATATATAAGGATGGTAAAGTAAGTATGTTTATCTCCTTAAATAGATCCCGAAGTGACTCACGAGAACCCAGATTATAAATAGATCGGACTGCTCTTTTCTGTAATATAAAAATTGATTCAACATCAGCAGCCGATCCCCACAATAAAATACCGTAGCACATAATACTGTGGAAGTAAGCAAAATATACCATTCTAGCTGTAGCCACATCTGTCACCTGTCTAATTTTCCTAACAGCATATGCAGCAGAGCTAAGTTTTCCAGACAGTGCTTTTATATGGGGCCCCCATTGCAATTTGGAGTCTACTGTAACTCCCAAAAATACGGTTGATGGGACCAGATCTAATGCTCTACCGTCAAGTTCTACTTGTGTTCCTATATAGGCCACATTTGTCGTTGAAAACTTTATACATTTGGTTTTTTCTGCGTTCGATCGATCATAAGTGCTAGATTGTTAAAATAAACTATAATGCAGTTAAAGAGCATACAATAATACATTGTAGAAATTTAACAAAAAGAAGTCTAGATTTTTTTTGTAAAAATCTAGCTTCTCAACTACATACTCTAAAGCCGCATTGAGCTAAGCGATGCTGATGCATGCGTCATGCTCGTGAACGGGTGCCGTCTGTTGGGACTGGTCAGCCATTAACTGCCATGGCGAATAATAATTACATTACATTAGGACGTTTGTCTCTTTTTAATTTTTTTAAACTTTGGCCTACATAATGCTCGTTGTATGTTTTACCATAATTTGTATCAATCAACATTGTAATCCCAATTAAATTAGTTTCTTGCCAGCTCTTCTCCATAGATCAACTATTTGGAACCGTGCAACTTAGATTCTGACGTTTCATAAGCCAATATTTGGTTTACTTGAAATAAAAATATTTGACTTTGACTTTGTTGTATTAGCTACGAAAATAAATGACCATCCTTATCTGCTTTCTTTTACAATGTTTACCACTATTCTTATTGAAAATCACTACAAAACTAATTTTCTTTGTAAAAACCGCTACACATTTGCTCCGGCTTGTGTCCAGCGGTTGCCAAAAGGCTGTTGATGTTAAAATGTGGCTATGAACATAAAGAATGGACTTTGACAGGAATTGGACAGTCCCGCGAAAAGAATCCTAATGGAGAATGGAATTTTGTTTCCACAACATTAACGCATGGTGAAGCGATAGTTTCTTTGACAATCAGTCAGCACTTTACAAAAGACGACAAGTAAATATAAGAGCAAGACAAAAGACTTGCTTTTTCCGACTTCAATTTTTTATTCATTGCGGTTTCACAAATACCTTGCCACGTGGAGCATAATTGCGCGTTGATTTCATTATAAAGGAGACTGGCAATTGCCTGTACAGTGCTAGGCCCCGAATTGTGTTGATCGTTACATATATGAAATTGGTATGGTGTGATAGGGTATTTTATAAGTATTTAATTACAAGTTTTTATTTTTATTCGCAACTGCGTTTACTTTAAATCCTCGTTTTTGTGATATTGGAGTTAAGTATGGCCACATGATTGATTTTACATTTATATAATACTTGTACGTATCGATACATGTAATTAAGGAATTGTCCGGAATATTCCAGACAAATCAGTATTCAAGAGAACTTTTTACATATTTGGCACAAGGCCACAGACAATGGTGGCAATTTCATTGAAATGTCACTGGTTTATTCATGTTGTTTTCTTGCACTTTTTAGTTTAATTGTAAATCTCAAAGATAAACAATGAAACAAAATATAAAAATATACACTCAATTTTAGTTTTATTTATTTATTTATTCTTTATTGTACACAAGTACTTTATTTTAAACAATAAATACAAACTTTTATGTACAAAGCCGAGCTTAATTCAGAATTGAGTTATCTACCAGCAAAACCTTTGAGTGTTAGAGAGATTGTGTCATATAAGAGGGCCAAGAATTCGTACGTGTACGTAGTATGAAATTAAAGTTACAGTTATACAAAAACCAAATCTTTAAATTTTAGTTAAGCTTTCATTTCTGTAACAGATCAGGCCCAAAACCACCCATGTCCTCTCATTGTTAAATAAGATAAAAGCTTTAGAAAATATATTTAAGCTGATAACGTGTATTTTTATAACCAAACAATCGCACGTACCAGCGATGAAATATGGCATAGAGAGTGGTCGCTTACTGTGGGCCTCATAAGAAAACTTGAGTCACTGCGAGCTATGACGAGAGCTATGCTTGGTATTTCTCTACGAGATCGAATCAGAAATGAGGAAATCCGTAGAACTAGGAAAAGCTGAAAGGATTATTAAGCTGAAGTGGCAATAGGCGGGCCACGAAGTGGAGGTTGGAGACCGCGCACCGGAAATCGCAGCGTTGGATGGCTTCCAACGAGATTAACAGATGACGTGAAGGTCACTGGAACCCGTTAGGTGTGGGTGTCATGTAAATAGTCGTTATGTAAATCTATGAGTGAGGCCTTTGTTCAGCAGTGGACATCTTTCGGTTGATTAAAGAATGCAGTGTATCTTTGATAATAGTTTTGATGTAACTTTGGTTTACGTAAATTTTGAGTTATATTAATTTATTTCATATTTCGGATGTGTGAAATAATTCTACTCTAATGAATGTTTTATTTATGTTCACTAACTATTGATGTTAACTGAAAAAGTTCACCAAAGCAGTTAGGGGTGCGCCATACACGAACATTATGATACTACAGGACAATGAAATTTAAAAAATTGCCGGCAGCCGTGTAGACACTACATATTTTTAATTGTGTCTCGTTTTACGACAATCAATGAGATATTTTATAAATAGATGCGCCATACACGAACATTATGACACTACAGAACGGCTTAAATTTTACTATAGCTACTACCAGTATATATAACTATAAACAAACAGTGCGCGAAGCAAGGGAGGTTAATTGAAAGCCACGATGCGGCATACTGATTGTTGGAAAGAGATGAATATACATCGTTAGTTGCTGTGTAGTTTTTGTGTTGCATGGCATTAGCAGCTGCATGGCGCATGCTCATTGGCTTGAATACGTGTGACACATCGTGTTTCCTGGCACCGGCCACCATTAGACCGCGTAATAAAACAAAATACTGTAATTTTTATTTTTTAGTATAGGTTTACGCATGAAATGTTTCTCACCGGTGCAGTATAATTCGGACTTAAACGTCCTATAAACACATGAAGGCATTTTTTTCCGCAATATGTTGCAAGAATTACGTTTAAGATTGCCGTCTCACCACGACAATGTCCGGTGTGTGACTAAGTGAATTCCGGGCAATTACCTTGCTTTCATGTGACCATTATAGAGCGCGAGCAACGAATCTATACTTATGCAGGGTGTCCAGTATATAAGCACGTAGTAAATAGCACGACATGCTGCAGGGGGTGAGAGTTTAGGTCAATACCTACCAAAAAAACACAATATATGTTCAGCAAAATCTTACGGATTTACAGTAGTAGAAAATTTTAAGATAAGAAAATTGTACTGTGAAAATTTAAATAAAAATTGTATTTCTTGGGAAAATTTTAGTTTTTAATAGAATAATGACATCAATGAGTAAAGTAACTATTCACAAATAATTTGAGGTAAAAAAAAAACTAGAAAAGGAATTTTTCATTACGAGATGCTTAAAAATCTGTGTCAAGGTAGAGATTTTTCGATACTTGGGAAAATTTTGTACTACTGTAAATCCGTAAGATTTTGCTAAACATATATTGTGTTTTTTTGATAGGTATTGACCCAAGCTCTCACCCCCTGCAGTATGTCGTGCTATTTACTGGACAGCCTGTATAAACATCTTAGAGTAGAACTTGGTATATAATTAGAACATCTTAGTTTGAATCAGTGTTCGGATTAAATATATGACGCCGAAAACAAAATACATTGTTGCAATTAGCTAAAATCGCTATAGTAGAACGGCAACATCGCATGCTGTAGTTGTCCTAATTTGTAAGTGTCAGTTTTTAATAAACTAATGCAACGTTGCCATTCCGGACGCTAACGACCAACAACTTCAGCGTACTCTTTGCATTAGTGTGTGTTAAATTATGTACGTTGGGAGTTTGACAATGGAACTCAACTATTTAAATTCTGACTATTCGTAAGTACCAGTAAATGGTTTACATGAATAAAAGCTTTTGACTTTAACTTTGACTCTGAATAACATTGATTCTTTTGTTTTATTTCAATGTTCCAAAATGCATCAAAAGTATTCACTTTTTTAAGAGCTTATTAATAAAATTGATAGATTGATCGAATTGAATTTGAATACAATTATTGTGATTGGAAATTATACAGGAATACTGTGTTTTCTGGTCAAATATTCTGTGTTTTGCATACCCCATCATTGTAATGTAAGCAATTATTCCAAACAATGCTTTTATTATCTCTCTATTATACCGAAAATGAGAGGAAGAGAATATCAAACATACCTTTTCAGCGAGTATTACACATTATAATAAAACACTTTTAAACGGATTCTATCGCGTATATTTTAGGTTTTTTGTTTTTCCTGACGTTTCGAACACTTTGCAGGGTTCGTGGTCGCAGGATGACTAAGGTGACAGGCGTCGTTACAGATTTTAAAAAGTTATTTTATTTTATCTACCGTACAATTATAATCAAAAATTATTTCGATGCACGCAGTAATCACTCACAGTGTCTTGATGTTTTTTAGTGTGGTATTTAGTTTGGGACTTTATTATTTTAATAACAGGATTCCAAACTGGTGGTACCTGCCAGCCATCTTCTCTATTAAAATTAGGATGTTTTTTAATTTCAATAGCCTCACGAAACATTCTTGGTACATATCGGTTCTCTTTCGCGAGGACTTGAGGTTGATCGAAACGAAGAAAATGGTTAGGTTTATCTAAGGCATGTTCGCACACTGCAGACTTTGTGGAGCGTCTATGCTTGACGTCAGCTATGTGTTCTTTTAACCTGGTGGCTATACTACGCTTTGTTTGCCCTATGTATGACAACCCACACTCACAGTCAATCTTGTAGACTCCTGCATCTTGTAAAGGTATGTGACATTTCACTGGTTTGAGAAGTTGGCTGATCTTCTTATGCGGCTTGAAGTAGGTTTTAATAGAAGCACGCTTCAAGATATGACCAATTCTGTCCGTGACTCCCTTTATATATGGTAAAACAGCGGGTCGTCGATCAACCGTGGTGGGTTTCGGGCGGCTTCTGCGACGGGGATGTGGTGCTCTCAAATTGTTACGCTGGAGAACTTCCTTCACATGGTAAAGTTCCCCTGCCAGATGGTCGGGGTCGCAGATGCCGTGTGCTCTCTGTAACAAAGATTTAGCCACGGTAGCTAACTGACAAGGATGGTGGTGAGATTCACCGTTAAGGTATCTGTCTGTATGGGTAGGCTTTCTATACACGGTATGACTAACAGAATGATCAGGATTATGGATGAGAAGTATGTCAAGGAAGGCTAAGGATTTATTATCCTCCAATTCCATAGTAAACTGAATTTTACCATGTATTGAATTTAGGTGTTTTAAAAATGCAGTCACCCTATTGTGAGGCAAGATGGTAAAAGTGTCATCTACGTACCGTTTGAACATCTTCGGTATAGTCGGGGCTGTCATCAGTGCTCTCTCCTCAAAGTCCTCCATGAAAATATCGGCGACTACAGGAGAGACCGGTGAACCCATGGCCACACCGTCAGTTTGCAGGTAAAACTCATTGTCCCACAAAAGGTAGCCATTGGTAAGGCAGTGTTCAAGTAACTCTGCATATTGAAGAGGCATGTCATGCTCACTTAACCGTTTCTTAACAACATCCATGCAGTCCTTTACTGGTAAATTGGTGAATAAGGACTGCACATCAAAACTGACCATCACTTCACTTTCAGCTAGTTCAAGGTCTTTTATATGGCTGACAAAGTGATAGGAATCCTTCACATATGTGTTAGTCTTTCCACGAAGTTGAGAGAGTATCTTCGCTAGATGTTGTGCCAGTTTGTAAGTTGGTGTATCAATCTGGCTTACTATGGGTCGCAGTGGAACATTGTCTTTGTGAATTTTCGGCAACCCATACAGTTTAGGAGGTTTCGCGCAAGATGGAATGAGCTTTTTCACGTCTAATTCTAAGGTGTCGGAGTTTTTACAAATTAACTCTGAGGTCTTTTTGAGAATTTTGTTGGTTGGATCTTTGTTAACCTTTTTATATGTGTTTACATCCGACAAAAGCTCTAGAATCTTTCGATTGTAATCGGACGTGTCCATTATGTACGGTAGATAAAATAAAATAACTTTTTAAAATCTGTAACGACGCCTGTCACCTTAGTCATCCTGCGACCACGAACCCTGCAAAGTGTTCGAAACGTCAGGAAAAACAAAAAACCTAAAATATACGCGATAGAATCCGTTTAAAAGTGTTTTATTATAATACCTTTTCAGGTTAACCTTTAGTTTTTGGCTTACCTTGCTAAGCAACGGGGTTCGATTCCCTCACGGAACAAATAATTTTATGGCATAAATATGGCATAAATATGTTTGTGCATGTGGGGTTTTTGGAGGAACATAACAATAATCACCGGTTTATACCTGAAAATATGTGGTCAATACTATCACGCAACGAAATAACTAAGCCGCTAAGAGTTTAAACTTTAGACATTACTGTGTTCCAGTTAGATGGTCACTGTAGTTAAATTACTGGGCATAAGTAACCAAATTTCCTGTCCAGCAGTGGACAGATATAGGCTGATGATGATGATGAAGAAACCAAAAATGTCTTGAAGTGACGAGCGTAGAGTGGTGCCACGCAGAATTAGTTCTAGGTTAAAAAACCAAATATTTTCCTGGACACAATATTTCCTGCCAATTGCGAAGAATCGCACAAGAAGGATTTATAAGCGTGGGTATAAAAAACGGCAGCTTTCACTTCCCATCTTATCTAAAGGGGGAGAAAAAAGAATAATGAGGTGCAATAAGTGACAAATTGCTGGCCGAATCAAACGAAACCAAAATGTTCAGTAAATCCATTCTGTACAAATTTATTTATAAGTGTCAGTCTATGTGCTCGTGTAAACCCCCCACCGACGTCGCGGATTCATATCACCCCGACTCCACCATTCCGTTTAGTTAACTACTCCCCCCCACGTCTCTTGCTCGCGCCGGCCCGTGCCCAGCATGTAGTAATAAATGTCCCCTAAAATATATTTAAATAATACCGATCCAGCTGTCCCCTAAACAAATAGTTAAGTCGAGGTTCGAATCCCGCAGGAGGCGCCCTTAGTAGCAGTTGCTTAGTTTATAATAATAATTTAAGACTGGCTGGGGGCCTCTTTTGCCAGAAATATCTGGTTAAGCAGCCACATTTCCAGGTAATGTTTGAGAGAAGCTCAACACAAAAAAAGCTCGTGTCAACGAATGTTTCAGTGTTCGAAACATGGTCTACATAATCAACCCCTTACTGTCCCACTGCTGGGCCTTTTCTCACGATGAGAAAGGTAAAGCCTTGCTCCATCACGCTGGCCTAGTGCGGGTTGGCGGACTACACACACCATTGAGAACATTTTTTTGCCCTCTCAAATTTACAGTTTTACTCAGAATGTTTTCATTCATCGTTAACGCAAGTGATAATCAAATTCTGATCCGCACATGAATCCGAAAAGTCAGAGGTGCAGGCCGAGATCAAACTCAGACCTTCCTGTGTGGAAGGCAAGCGTTTAACCACTAGGTTATCACTGCTCTCAGTAATGTTAATGTCTGTAATATTTTTACTAACCTGCTTACGAGACGATCAAGTCATTCGCCTGGTGGTAAGCATCTGGTCTACCTAACAACAATTGTAACGCTACCCAGCACTCGTCCTGCGGCACCACACTGCTCTCGTCACCTCGAGACATTAGTTATTTGGTCTCTTATGTCAAGTAATCTAATTTATTTATAATTTTATTTCTGTGCATTGTGGTACGTGCATGATATTCTAGTGGTGGAACGCTTACATTCTACACTTCTGAGTTTGATCCGGCCCGGCCCTCTGAATTTTCAGATTCACGTGCGGATCTGAATTTGATTATCACTTAGATTAACGGTGAATGAAAACATCGTGAAGAAACCTGCACACTTGAGGCGGCTCCAAAATGTTCTCAACATTGTGTAATCCGTCAACGCGCACTAGGCCAGCGTGGTTCTTGTGGGTCGTGAGCGCGCCTATCCCGAGAGATGCCTCTATACAGTCATCCCCTTCGAGAAGTGCATAAAGGCGAGGCACCAATGGGTGACTCTAGATGGAGATTATTCGAGTTCTTGAAGCCTCTCTTCGGTGCCAAAGATGACCACTCCGGTGGTGTTGGCCAGTAGGAATCCGGCATGGCCCTTCACCTTTTCCGGGGGCGGAGGAATGATGTATTTCCACCAGATCAATAAAAAAAGAAGGCCATCATGGTGGATTGAGGCCTAGCCCTTCCACGTGAGAGATCGTGAAAAGGATAATTCCCAGCAGTGGGACCGTATTAGGCTGATTATGATGATTGTCGTATATATATGTATGCAGTTATATTATTGCGAACTATTGCCTTGCTATTCTGTATGTAAACTATGGCCTCATATTCGGATTGTATCTTCTGATCTTTCTTGCATTACGACATGTACGGCTTCCCATAAACACGGCGATTACGGTGGTCGAGCCGATTGATTATTAAACTCAAGTACAAAAAGATAAGCTGACGCATTATTTTCTTTATTTCTTTGTGATTTATGGAATAAAAGCAGAGCAGTAGGGGTAAATGCTAAAAACTATGTTATTTATGACCGCATTATCGCAGTTTGGTGTTATATGAGTACAGTTGTTGGAATGGTGATCTTTTCAGGGCCCGGGTTATGAAATATGAAATATCATCATATCAGCCACAGGACATCCACTGCTGAACAAAGGCCTCCCCCTTAGATTTCCACAACGAGCGGTCACATGCCGCTCTCATCCAACGACTCCCAGCGACCTTCACCAGATCGTCTGTCCACCTCGTTGGAGGTCGTCCCACGCTGCGTTTTCCGGTGCGCGGTCTCCATTCGAGAACCTTTGTGCCCCAACGGCCATCAGTTCTACGAGCAATGTGCCCTGCCCATTGCCACTTCAGTTTACTAATCCTTTCAGCTATGTCGACAACTTTAGTTCTTCTACGGATCTCCTCATTTCTGATTCGATCTCGTAGAGAAATACCAAGCATAGCTCTCTCCATAGCTCGCTGAGTGACCTTGAGCTTTCTTATGAGGCCCATTGTGAGTGACCACGTCTCTGTTCCATATGTCATCACTGGAAATATGAAATATAGAAATGAAGAAATAACGTATGTTCGAAATAGACTAGATATAGCTTTATGAAAGAGCAGTTATGATATAAACAAAGATTCCCAACAGGTGGGCCTTAAATTGAACGTGAGCAAGACGAAAGTCTTGTCGAATGCCCATGTCATGCCTATCCCAATAATCGAAGGGAGCTCTGTTCTCGAAGTGTTAACGAGTATGTCTACCTGGAACAAACTATCCAGTTAGGTAGGTCTGACTTCGAGAAAGAGGCCAATCGTCGTACCCATCTCGGCCGGGCAACGTTCGGTAAACTTCGCAACGTCTTTTGTCAACAATCCCGCCATGACTCAAGGCGAAAATCTTTAACCAGTGTGTGTTACCAGTGATGATATATGGAACAGAGACGTGGTCACTCACTGTCGGCCTCATAAGAAAGTTCAAGGTCACTCAGCAAAGTATGAAGGGAGCTATGCTTGGTATTTATTTACGAGATCGAATCAGCAATTAGGAGATCTGTAGAAGAACTAAAGTTGCTGACACATCTGAAAGGATTAGTAGACTGAAGTGGCAACAGGTGGGGCGCATAGCTCGTAGAACTGATGACCATTGGGGCAAAAAGGTTCTTGAGTGGAGACAGCGTACCGGAAAACATACGACGTGGAACGAACTCCAACTAGATGGACAGTCGTTGGATTAGGATAGCATGTAACCGCTCATTGTGGAAATCTTAGGGGGAGGTCTTTCATCCGCAGTGGACGTCCTGTGGCTGATATGATGATGATATAAACAGTAACAGTTTCCCAGTGTTCATAACGTGTGGTTCCCGGAAAAGATTAAACCACCCCTCTCCACCCATAGGTGTCGTAGAAGGTAGCTGAGGGTTGACATCAAGAGGATGTGCAACAGGTATTTTTTTGGCCAAGTGATAATTCTTCATGAACTGCCTCCACCCTGGGGGAGGCGAAGGGGCATGCCGGACTCCTATCAGCTAAAACTACTAGGGCGGTCATCTTCGGCAGCTAAGGTATTTCCACGACCTCGTATGATCACACTAGACCTTCTGCTAATAACAACATACTGTTGTTACCGTTTTTAAATGTGAATGTTCGCCGCAATTGTTCATGAAATTACTGCCGATGCTGCCATAATAACCACGCTTCGCAGGCGGATCAGGTGGTACAGAATGGCCGCTATTCCACAGAGGGAGCGCAGCTGCCCATCCCTCTGGTTTAGAGTCCCTTAGTTACCGTTTACAACGCTTAGCTAAAGTCCTTACCTCTTTTATGGGATATAGTATAATAAAATACCGGAGTCCGTGCTGCAATTACCGCAAAATAAATTTAAAATATTTGTAAAAAATACTCTATGCAAACAAGCATATTATAAATTAGAGGATTACCTTAGAGATATAAATGTTTGGCAGAGTGCTTGTCCAGCTACGCAAGACCACTATTAGGAATTATTTTAAAAAAAACATTTTTGACTTATTGACATGCCATCTTCTTGTTGCATGTTTTGTGACATCAATTTATTCAGACTTACTTTTCTGACATTTCAATTTTGTTTTTGACATAACATTATTATTATTAATTATTTACACCTGAAGTTATAATTTTTTTTTTTAATGTTTGATATGCAACTGGTTTATGGTTTGATATTGACACTTTTAAGAGGTTTAGACTTTACTATGTTTAATGTAGGAACATTTTCTTTATATAACCTGGATTCTCGAGAACATTGTACACATAAATATTGTATCATGATTTGCCGGCTCAGAATGCCACCACCCCATCTCCTCTCGTGGGTGTCGTAAAAGTCGACTAAGAGATTAGCCGGAGGATGGGCAGCAGCATCCTTCGAGTAAATTAACAACTCAACTGCGATCGCCAACCCGTTTGCCAAGCGTGGCGATTATGGCAAAATCCCCCAATGGGCCCACAAAACACCCATATCGGTCGTTGTGGTGATTTTTGGGGGAGGCCTGTGTCCAGCAGTGGACTTCATTCGGCCGAAACGACGAACTTATAATAGTTTTTTTTTTAAATGCATATGCAACTGGTTTATGGTTTGATATTGACACTTTTAAGAGGTTTAGACTTTACTATGTTTAATGTAGGAACATTATCTTTATATAACCTGGATTCTCGAGAACAATGTACACATAAATATTGTATCATGATTTTAAAAGAGTAACCATGGAGTTTCCAGCCCGTTCTTCTCCATAGGATATCTACATCTTGGAACGCGGCAACTAAAGTCTTGGCGATTCATAAGTGCAATTAATGGTTTAATGAACAAAAATCTTTATCTTTATCAACATACACAGGAGGAGATGGAGTGATGCTATATTCTTAATCCGAACACCATACGGATATATGACGCAGGTAAAAGCGATGAATACAATTCGTTTAACATTTACAAAATACCCAAACACAGGTGATTTCTTGAAGAAACTATGTCTTTGTTTCCTATCCGCTAACTCTATTTACCCATTACTCGATCGAATATTACAATGACTAAGGAACTCAGTCTCGACTTTGCGGCCCGGATACATCGACGCTTGGCTGTCTTTCTTTTAATTTTCCTTTATCCTCGAGAATAAAGAAAGGGAAATAAAAGAAAAAAAAATCGTGTTCCAGTAAGAGAGTACTGCGGGAAATTTTTTATTTAACTCAAGAATATTTTTATTTTGTGTAATGTATAAAATTATAATGCTTATTTGGTAAGTAAGTGCCACAGGTCTTCCTTCGTCCCGGAATAGGACGGAAGGGCACACCGGACTCCTACCGGCTAAAACCACCGGAGTGGTTATCTTCGGTTTGGTAGATGGACTCCAGGTACTCGTACGATCACACTAGAGCTGCTCATTAGTGTCAAGCCTTCAGGGACATCTCGGCGATGACTGTAGAGCGGCCACGTCCTCTAGTGGAGGTGAGGCGACTGTAAAATGGCAACCCCCCATCTCAGGGGGTATTGTAGGAAAACATTTTTGGCTGTGACATACGGACAGACAGACAGACACACATGTTCTTTCTAAGGGTTCCGTCACGTTTGAACCACAAAATGTTCTTGATTAACACCTAAACGATAGAGAAAGCATTTATGCGTTACCAATTTCATCATTTCGTCATTAATCTGTAGACAAATAAATGCATCACGAAAATTTGTGCAAGTAATTGCTTTTTATAGGGTCGAAGAAAAAATACTGATAAATATACTTTTTATTGTCAGTAATAGAAAATGGATGCCAAAATTAATTTATGTTTGTGGCATTGCGGTGACCCATGGGCCACTCCAGTCGCACCCTAGCCTACCGAGGCAATATTTGGTTCAACGTAATTGAATGCGCCATCAGTATTATTTTATTTGCAATCTATAATACTTCATTTTATAGCGGATTTAAGATTTAGTGTTTATTTAGGTCTGCCGATACAATCGTTGGTGGTGTTTACATTTGATGATTTTAATATCCTGTACAGAAAAACTACGCAGTCGTATCATGAATTGTCTACATAACACAAAGTAGCTCTGGTGCGGTTTCTGCCTGGCCTGCGTAATTCAATTATTTATGCTTGAAGAATTTATAAACTTCGACAGGCATTCTTCTAATCTCGTCGGGCAGGGGTACAGATTATCAAAGTTTTGGAGGTTTTGATCAGTTCCGGTACTCCTTGATACGGGCTCATCTAACGAGTTGTGAAGGGTAAATTTCGTTTATATTATGTTTGTGTAATTATGTGTTAAAAATAATAATCAATCCTCTTTACTGCATACCATAATAAAATAAAAGTATAATATTTTTTACTATAGAATGGTAGGTACAATTGGCTCCCCGAGAAGTGCCTGGGGGGCGGCCTTTTTTACATGCCCTCAGCTAGAGGACTGCTTTACAGTCATCCCCTCCGAGATGTGCCTAGAGGCGTGGCACCAATGGGCGGCTCTAGTGTGATCTTACGAGAACCTGGAGCCCCCTTTCGTTGCCGAAGATTACCGCTCCGGTGGTTTTAGCCGGTAGGAGTCCGGCATATCCCTTCGCCCTTCCCCGGGGCGAAGGAAGTTCCTTGTAGAATTTGCAGTGGAAAGCAAAAAAACAATTGAATTGGCTGTCTTAGTACAGGGTGGGCCATAAGGGTGTTGGCGGTTTCAATATTCAATTAAAAAAGAACTACGAAACATAACAAAAATCTATTTGTATTTTTTTAAAGTAGAAACATAGGAATTTTAAAGACCTAAAAATAATGTTGTCCAAACTTCCCTCGGCTGCTTGGCACTCTTGGAACCGAAGTCGCAAATTTTGGAAAACTCGTTGAAAATTTGTTCTCGGTATTTTGTTACTTGCCTGAATAATATTCCTCTTCAGCTGCTCTAAATTGGTCGGATTATTCTCGTAGACTACCGGTTTGAGGGTTACTCTCTTCGCTAGAGAGTGTGGTCACCCCCCACACTCTGTAGCGATGAGAAGGTGGCTGTAAAATGGGAGGATTGTAAAGGATCCCCCCAAACATTGCTGTGCGCTGTGCTGTGCACGCGGTAGCTTATGACCACGCACGCACTACCGTCTTCCCGGGGGTCAATCGGTACGAGCACTCAGACTCCCCAATCTGACTTTCAGATGAGCCCCGTAAAGTTACAGAAAAGATTTACCTACATCCTCTACAGCGCGCATACCACAGATTTCTTACAAATGTATCTTCATTCATTTGAGTCTCAATGTTTGCTCCAGATATTATCACTTTTGTGTCTGTTTAACATCTTAGCTGCACCTAATGCTCAAATAAACACTTTTCGTATTTCCTTGACATTCAATTTATTGAAACTGATTCGTAATAAATGGAGATGTTATATGGCAGTAAAAAAAGCAGAAGGCTTACTCCAAACCCTCGAAAAGATTCCTAACACCCCTTTGCTACGGGTATACAAAACTCTTTGATTGTTCTCGATATTCGCCTCTCGCTCGCACATATAATCTACCTCGTCTTGATGATAATTTAATTGATTGTGTTAAAGTAGGCTTCGTGTGGTGACCGGATTAAGAATACAGCACCACTTCATCCTCCCGTGAATGTTAGAAGATGTTCAGGGTACTCTACAGAAGAATGGGCAATAGCGTCCCTTCTGTGAAACAGTAGCTATACTGCGCTTACCAACCCACCAGATCAGCGTTCAGAGTGCTGGCAAATTCCCTTCAAAATGATAACACAATTGTGGAAATTTATACAGCAGGCGTTTCTCCAGCAGTGGACATCTTTCGGCTGATATGACGATGATGATGATAGTTTTCCACTGCTAAACGTTGCTGTATGTATATGGTCTCCTTTGTATGTGTAAGCAATTTATCCCATATTGTATGAAGTTGCAGTTGAAGCTTGCTCATAATAACAGGCCGTTATCTAGAGTGAAGACTGTCCGGAAGACACGGTACAACACACGTTGGAGGAGTGCTCAGCTCGGGTAACGCAGCACAGTGATCTCATCGCGGTGGTTGAAGATGGTAACCTCTCACTACCGGCCGTAAATCAGCCCATCGTCAGGAGTAAGAGCGCATGGAATGCCGTCGCCACCGTTTTCGAGGACATGGTACAAGCAGAGGAGGTGGCAGAGCAGGGGTCCTTACCGATTCCCTGCTGACGAGTTGCAGTGTGTGGGCGACGAACCTGGAACAGTACGTCACCCGAACAGAACCAGGCCTTAGATGGCGGCGTGCAGTTTTCTGCGCACGCCTTTCTGGAGGAATGTGCAGCTGACCAGGTCACACACAGACAGGGCTCGTCGAGTCAAGTGACGGACAGACACCGAACCACCAGTCATAAGTAATCAGAAGGGACATCGTGGGGTTTAGCCAGTAAGAGTCCGGTATGCCTCTCTACCCTTACCTAGGGCGGAGGAAGTCCATGAGGGGTTCTACATGACAGAAAAGGCGTCTTTAATCATTTTATTGTATGCACATGAAAAAATTTTTTGTTATATCCCTCACGTCACTTTTATTGTAACAATGAATTAGACCGATATTTAGCATAGTTTATTGCGGATACAATTAGATAAACGATAAATTTCTCAAAATTGAACTTTCTAGAACGATGCCTGTCCCAGATTGCAAAGTTATCTTTGTTTTATCCAGCGATCTAGCTTATTAAGCGACAGAAAAAGATACTAGTTTAATCAAAATCGACTATAAGGATGTACTTTTGGACGTCGTCAACATACTAATAACTGTACCTGTATCTGGCCGTCCGTGTGGTGTCCGGATTAAGAATATAGCACCACTCCATATCCTCCGGTGAATGTCGTAACAAGCGACTAAGGGAATCTAAACCAGAGCGATGGGCAGCAGCGTCGTTTTTGTGAACCGGTAGCTATACTGCGCTCACCAACCCGCCTGGCAAGCGTGGTGAGTATTGGCAAATACCCCCCAAAATGCTGACACAGTTTCGGAATCTATGGGGGAGGGCTTTGTTCAACAATGGACGTATAAATGGCCGACATGATTGATTGATATCCGGCCACCCATCGCCGCTGTCGGGTGTTTATGCGGGGAAAATGAAGCGAAACTTCTGTGCGTCTCTATATCGTGATCGTTCTGCAGACTGGGTAGGTGTAACGACTTTGTGTAGTTACGATAATGACTTGAGTAGGCAGAATGAGTTATGTAAACAAATATATATGTAAGTTTGAACGTTACAGTTTCGAATCTGAATGCGTGGGTGTCATTGCAGGGGTCATCCAACTGTAACTAGTAATATTACTACTGCGTACAGCGGTTTGGGCGGCTGAGGCCAACTTCGTGGTCGGCCTGGTCTCAAAGTCAAAGTCAAAGTCAAATATTTTTATTTCATCATCATCATATCATTATATCGGCCATTTCTACGTCCACTGCTGAACAAAGGCCTCCCCCATAGATTTTCACAACTGTGTCATCATTTTGGGGGGTATTTCCCAATACTCACCACGCTTGGCAGGCCGGTTGGTGAGCGCAATATGGCTACCGTTTCACAGAAGGGACGCTGCTGCCCATCGCTCTGGTTTAGATTCCCTTAGTCGCCTTTTACGACATCCACGGGAGGAGATGGAGTGGTGCTATATTCTTAAATGGACTCCACACGGAATTTTTATTTCAAACTAGCTGGGACCCGTGGTTTCACCCGCGTTTAATGTAAATGAAATTTAGAGTACTTCGACATAGACACTTGACATAGAATATATATGTTGGATTTCAAGGGTTTTATTGTTTTTGCGCGGAACCCTAATTATTTTTCTAAAATAAAAGTAGCCTAAGTTATTCCTTATAACGTCAGCTATCTGCCAGTGAAAGTCCCGTCAAAATCGGTCCAGCCGTTTCGAAGATTACCCGGAACAAACAGACAGACAGACAGACAGACAGACAAAAAAATTAAGAATTGTTTTTTTGTTATAGGTACCGTATATACTTTCATATGCATTTAGTAAAAAGCTGGTATTTTGACATTACAAACAGACACTTCAATTTTATTTATTTGTATAGATAAACCAAATATTAGCACTGAAACGTCAGAATCTAAGTTGCACGGTTCCAAATAGTTGATCTATGGAGAACAAGCCGGCAAGAAATTCCATAGATACTCTTTAAAAAATATTGAGATTACAATGTTGATTGATACAAATTATGGTAGAACATATAACGAGCATTATGTAGGCCAATGTACAAAAAATCTATCATTATAAGATGGTGCTCTGTGGGGAAAATCGGTAGTGTCTATAACTCTCCACTTGCCATTGGTACAGTAGCTGATACAGTCGGCTGCTGCGCACCGGGTCACGGTTTCGATTCCCGCACGGAACTAATATTTGTATGATCTGTAGGTAGTTGTTTCGGGTTTAGGTGTATTGTGTGTAGAATTTGTGTCTGTAAACGCACCTACGACACAGGAGCAATCCTAGTGTGTTGCAACGTTTTAAAAGATAAATAAAAAGGTATTATTATTAACGCCTGATAAATAAAAAGGCAGCAACACAGCTGCAATCACAAATTTAGTGTTATTATGTATCATTCCCCAACTTCTTTCTGTGACGTCGCTTGCGTCATGTTTTGATCAGGATAAAAAGTAGGTAGGTACCTTATACATCAATTTGGGCTCTAAAATTGTTCCAATGAAAATACCACTCAAATCGGTCAATGTCAGTATCAAGTGTCAGCAGAGATGGAAGGATCACGAGGACCTGGAGCCCCCCTTCGGTGCCGAAGATGACCGCTCCAGTGGTTTTTAGCCGGTAGGAGTCCGGCACACCCCTTCGCCCTTCCCCGGGGTGAAGGAAGTTCCATGTAGAATTTCCACTGGACATCAATAAAAAAAAAAAAAAAAAAAAAGGGTGTGCTGAACTTTGATGAACAGAAATTGGCTGGCTTTGCGCTTTGTAGAACCTTGGTGTTAGTAATTTGATGATTGACGTTTAACATAATTACACTGTAAGGTACTTCCACTCGTGGGTTTTTAGGGTTCCGAACAAACCTGATGGCCGTTGGGGCACAAAGGTTCTCAGATGGAGACCGCGCACCGGAAAACGCAGCGTGGGACGACCTCCAACGAGGTGGACAGACGACCTGAAGGGCGCTGGGAGTCGTTGGATGAGAGCAGCATGTGACCACTCGTTGTGGAAATCTAAGGGGGAGCCTTTGTTCAGCAGTGGTATATGAATGATGAACACAGCCAATTTGCTCTAGATCTGCTGGACTGGTTAAGTTGAAATTTTGTATGCATTTGGATTTCTGCAACACAAACACAGACGTGTGATGTAAATATATAAACATTGAATATGCGGGTCACTATTGGGGGGCAATATAGAAAATTAAAGAATAAAGTTTTGCAAACTGTACTGTGTAAAATATGAAATGGACGGGCTTGTTATGAGGGACTCAAATATATTTATGTTTTAAAGTTATTTAAGATAATTGATGAAAATTTACCACCACCTCCTTATCACCGAATTTTATGATGCAATTTTTGTTTTAAAAATATAGATAATTAAACAAATTGTGGTTTCAAATCTGGGTGTATGTGCATGTTATTTTTAAGTCTGTAAACTGTATCATCGTGTAGCAGGAAAAATCGTAGTGTGGGTCAATGTTTTTTTAATAGCAAAAAATCAAACAAATACTGCTAAATAAAAAATTAACATGAGTCTTGCGATATAAAGAACAAACCGAGCCATATTTAAAGATAACATTTACAAACAACTCTTTGCATGTGAATACTAAAAGCGTCAAGTCCGCCTCTGCCGCACTTCCGGTGGGCGGCGGAAATACGTCATTACCGGTGAGCCACAATGGCAGGTTTTCTTTCTAGCCGCAGTGTTTGCGAGTCATTATGTCGCACCTCAGTTTGTAGGTCATGTGGTATGTAGCAGTCTAGTTATATACATAATGTATGTAGTTATGTTACTATAAATACCTAGATATATCTCAGGGAGGATTGTAAAGAATCCCCCCAAGCCTCGCAGTGCGCTGTGCTGCGCACACGATGGCTCGTGACCAAAAAAAATAAATATGCTGCTGCCCATTTTCTTCATGTCCACCCTTAGTCACCTTTTACGACACGCATAGGTAGAGAAGCAGTGATAGCCTAGTTGTTGAAAGCTTTCTTTCTGTACAGGAGGGTCCTTTAGGCGGGTTCTGTACCTGCCGGTACCTCTTACTTTTCGGGTTCATGTGAGGCCCAGGACATGATTATTCTCTTACGTTAATGATGAACGAAAACATTGTAAGGAATCCTGCACATTTGAAAGTATTAAAAATGTTCTCAATGGTGTGTGTAGTCCACCAACATGCACTAGGCCAGCGCGGAGGACTAAGGCCACTTCCACTTTCTTATCGTGAAAAAAACGCCCATGCCCAGCAGTGGGACAGTAATGGGATGATTATGAATGTATATGGAATGTCACATGTACGCGGTATATATGATATCATCATCATCATATCTGCCAAAGGACGCCCACTGCTGAACAAAGGGCTCCCCCATAGATTACCACAACGTTCGGTTACATGCCACCCGTATCCAACGACTCCCAGTGACCTTCACCAGGTTAGAGTTCACCGCCCACCTCGTTAGAGGTCATCGCACACAACGTTTTCCGGTGCGCGAACTCCAACCAAAAACCCTTTTACCCCAATGGCCATCAGTTCTACGAGCAATGTACCCGCCCATTGCCAATTCAGCTTACTTATCCTTTCAGCTATGCTGGCAACTTTAGTTCTTCTACGGATCTCCTCATTCCTGATTCGTTCTCGTAGCGAAATACCAAGCACAGCTATCTCCATCATTCGCTAAGTACACTTAAGCTTAATTACGAGGATAAAATGATATTATCATCGTCGATGCAGCCAAATAAATCCACTGCTGGATACAGGCTCCCCCAAAGATCGCCGACCGACCGATTAGGGTTTCTGTTTTGTGCTCATTAGGGGTTTTGCCATCATCGCCACGCTTGGCAGGCGGGTTGTCAGTCGCAGTTGAGTTGTAATTAATGTACTTGAAGGACGCTGCTGCCCATCCTTCGATTAAACCCATAGCTGCCTTTTACGACACCCACATGATGAGATGGGGGGTATTTATTGCCGGCACCAAATGGCTATGTTATATCCAATTATAATTTGTCTGTTATTGTGTAAACTTGGATATATCTGTCACAATGACACATTGTTATCGCAAGAGCTTGTTACAGAAATTCGCATAGATTTATTTTATCTGGACACATCATTAATTTATGTCACCGTGA
Source organism: Diloba caeruleocephala (assembly GCA_947459985.1). NCBI lineage: Eukaryota > Metazoa > Arthropoda > Insecta > Lepidoptera > Noctuidae > Diloba > Diloba caeruleocephala. The sequence goes on along the minus strand of OX381627.1, from coordinate 628,180 downwards.
AAGGGAAAAAAGAAAATATTCGCGATTAAAAAACCTGATGAATATGCTGAAGGAGATAGATACTTGTGTACTCGTGCGGTGGTATTTTTGGCATTCAGTTTATGTTTGTTCATATGTTTATATATGGAACAGAGATGTGGTCACTCACTGTGGGCCTCATAAGAAAGCTCAAGGTTACACATCGAGCTACGGAGAGAGCTATGCTTGGTATTTCTCTACGAGATCGAATTATAAATGAGGAGGTCCGTAGAAGAACTAAAGTTGCCAACATAGCTGAAAGGATTAGTAAACTGAAGTGGCAATGGGCGGGACATATAGCTCGTGATGGGCATTGGGGCAAAAAGGGTTCTCGAGTGTAAGCCGCGCACCGGTAAATGCAGCGTGGGATCCAACGAGGTGGACAGACGACCTGGTGAAGGTCGCTGGGAGTCATTGGATGAGGGTGACATGTAACCACTCGTTATGGAAATCTATAGGGAAGGCCTTTGTTCGGTAGTGGACGTCCTGTGGTTGATATGATGATGATGATGAATTTAGATACCACACACACACATCAGTCGCTATACCTCCACTGCTAAGCATAAGCACTTCAAAGAGCGGTCACAGAAGATATTGACATTATCACAACGCTTGGCAGGCGGATTGGTGATCCCATAGGTATGTGGTTATTAGCACACAGGAGGAGAATGATGCCCATCCTTTGGATATCAACCCCTTTTCGCCTTATAATACACTCATGGATAGGGAGAGGTAGTTGAAAACCAGCGCCAGGCACTAGTGGTCTGGCATTTTTGCTGAATTGGGCCTGTTTGGCGCAGCTGTGGGGCACACAAAAATGTTTTCTTTGTGTTTTTATTGTATTTTTTTTAATTCAGTTGATGTGTACCACGTTGTCTGGTCAAATAAATTTATTTTCTTTCTTTCTTTCTTTCTTCTTTCTTTCTTCTTTATTTCTTTCTAGACTGTTCTTTACCACTGAACCAAACGGAGTATATATCGTAGGCATAGAAATATTTGCCTCGCATAGTTTCAGTCGCGAGTTACAGAGAAACATCGAGTATGGATTACTAGCTGCTTGATAAGTCACAAATCTGCCTGCATATGGAGTACTGCAGCCAGTTTTGGGCGGGAGCACCTGGATACAAGCTTGGACCCTTTGATTCGGTTCAGTAGCGTGTAGTTATGATTGTCGACGATCCCATCCTCACAAGCGATCTAGAACCCCTAAGGCTGAGGAGAGACTTTGCATCCCTGTATGTGTTCTACCGCTTGTACATCGAACAGTGTTCTAAGGAATTGTTTGATATGATGCCAACGTCTACTTTCTATTATCGCACCTCACCATCGGTGAGGAGTTCGTCCTCACCTTAGAGACAAAACGGTCTCGTACGCTTAGGTTGTGGAAGCAACTCCCTACCGAGGTTTTCCCAAGTGACTACAGCATGGGGCTCGTCAAAAAGGGCGTGAAAAGATTTTTACAGGGTCGGCAACGCGCGAGTTCATAGGTTACGGTAACCGCTTACCACCAGGCGGGCCATATGCTGGTTTGCCACGTTAGTAATATAAAACAGAAGTTAGATCTGGACTCCTGAAGAGTGGAGACACGGTAGCGATCACTTTCCGTAAAAGGAAACTCGCTTCATCAGTATATGGAACACCATTTAATTGGATAATCTATAATGTGTTATTTTTCTCTCTTTGAAATTTAACTGGAAGACTGTAATCATATCAGCAAGGGACGTTTTTGGGAAGAAATTTCCAGTAGTCACCACGCTTGGCAGGCAGGTTGGTGATAGTATGGCTACTATTTCCACAGAAACGATGCTGCTGTACATAAATTAAAACATCTCACAACTCCATTAAAACAAATCCGAAGCAGCTCCACATTCAAAGTCAAACTTAAAGTGTACTTGTTACAGTATCAAAAATAGTACGAAAATATTCAAGCTAATTCATCTGTTATTTGATTATTTATGTATTCATTTAATGTATATTTACGTATAACGAAGTCACTGCGTACAACCGATTGCTGATGACCAGCATTGACGATGGTAATATCATTCATGGAAGATCGTATGATATCTTACTTGGATATAAAGTCAAATAAGTACACATTATATTCCTTTGCCTATATTAGTAAAAGTCTTTCTTACTTTGCACACTTACAATATTTACACGCCACATGTATACATAAAAAACTATACGATACAACAAATACAGATCAAAGAAGTAACGTGTTTGGTGTATTCGAGCGTAGGCTCTCGTGGGTTGCAGCTGAAAACCAGCGTTAGGTGGCCAGTGCTCTGTACTGACACCTAACTAATGCTGAGCCGTTCGCCCCTTTGGCACTGAGGTATAAAATGTAAGACTTCAAAGCTTTTCTATATTTTTACTATCTTTAAAATGTTTTTATCCACTTGTTTAAAGTGTTTTGTATGTGCCAATAAACGATTTTTCTTTCTCTTTTCTTTTTCTTGAAATTGTTTCTTTTTAAAGTCATGATTAATCAGATCTTGTCTGCCATTATCAAAAATTACACGACGAGTCGCAATTAGGCCATTTCATAGTCATTAGCCCCGCATATATATATATATATATATATATAATAAATTCTAGAACTAACTAAACTCACAATGTAATAAATTAAACGCCATTAAATTTAAAACACACTACAATAATTCGTAAACACCCCCATAAGCTCCTCTCCCGACCCCAACAAATTGCGACACTCTTTTTGCGTCAGCTTGTAACGATCTCGTCAATCACATGTTATCTCGCAGGCGCCTTGAGCCCGGTACCATAAAAAAAACAAGCATCAGAAGGTCCAGCCCTCAGAAACATTCTAACAAAGCATAGGGGAGCGTATTCAATTATACAAGAACCATTATTACTCGTAAAAAAATAATATGAAGCCTGCATTTCCTACTGGCTCTCTCTGAGAATAAATGCCGAAACAAACTCAAAGGTTATTTTTTAAAGTCCCGACATATTTACGATACAATATTATGTAAGAAAAATTTTGGGCAATTTGAGAGACTTCATTACAAACTGAGGCAGTAATTTTTTTATCCTGATACATCGTCGTTGCAAGTTGTTTACCATGTGCAGCACCGTTATTCTATTCATGATAATGTTAAACAAAATATGCATTTCCAAATACATTTTGTGTTTGAGCTTATGGGAACAAGGTGTGGTGTTCCTCCATAGAAAAGGGAGGATCCTCCAGCCAGGCGGATGGTATGCCTGGCGGGCCGAAGCCCGACGATTAATGTTGGGCGACTGTATATATGCTGCGTTGCGCGAATACTTTAATAGCGTGATTCAGGATTCGTTGACGTCATCGGAGAGTTGCATTTAAGTCAAGTAGATGTCGTTGTAAGTTGTAGTTGTATTGCTGGCAATGTAGGTGTCGCCACAAGCTTAATATCTGCTTATATAGGCTATATAGTTGCCACCCGTTAAAGATTTTCAGTTTTCATGAAAAATTATTGACAGCTTTCTGGCAATAACCTCTCATACATTGGTATGCACCCCGTAAACGTTGTACTATTGGTCCAACCACATGTGACAATTGTTACTTGTAATATAACAATCCAGGTAGAGAGAAAAGAACATAACATAGTCCCAGTGGTATTGCATTACTTTTTTTTAAACTTGGCTCAAGGATTTCTCCTGTGTTATGGGTGCGTTTACAGACATGGATTGTGTGCCTCATAAGAAAGCTCAAAGTTATTCAGCGAGCTATGGAGAGAGCTATATTTGGTATTTCTCTACGAGATTGAATCAGAAATGAGGAGATCCATAGAAAAACTAAAGTTGCCGACATAGCTGAAAGGATTAGCAAACTGAAGCGGCAATGGGCGGGGTACATAGCTTGTAGATCTGATGGCCGTTTGGGAAAAAAGGTTCTCGAGTAGAGAGACCACGCACTGGAAAACTCAGCGTGGGACGACCTCAAACGAGGTGGACAGACGACTCCTCCGTCAGGAAAAACAATAATCTAAAATATACGCGATCTAATCCTTTTTTAATGGCCGTGTGGTGCCGGCTCAGAATGCCACCACCCCATCTCCTACCATGGGTGTCGTAAAAGTCGACTAAGGGATTAGTCGGAGGATGGGCAGCAGCGTCCTTCGAGTGCATTAACAACTCAACTGCGATCGCCAACCCGCCTGCCAAGCGTGGCGATTATGGCAAAACCCCCCAATGAGCTCAAAACACATCCATATCGGTGGTTGTGATGATCTTTGGGGGAGGCCTGTGTCCAACAGTGGACTTCATTAGGCCGAAATGAATCCTTTTAAAAGTGTTTTATTTTAAGGTGGCTAACAATACTAAGAATACTACTCGAGCAAAAAAAAAATTCCGATCCTTTTTCCTTGGTAAGCTTCACTCCATAAAGCACAGCAAGCCTGAAGATAAGTGCAATGATCTTCTCTAAACACACATTCCACAGTTTTGCTCGAGTTGCTACAAATATTTAGGATCACTAGAGTAAACGGGCAGTCAAGCGTTAACCGCGAGATACGAAGCGTGTTCACAGACGTCTCTATTATATATGATTTAAAATTGAGTCTGTGTAGCGATCTTTTAGAAAGTCTATATATACCGTGTGGTGTCCGGATTAAGAATATAGCACCACTCCATCTCCTCCCGTGGATGTCGTAAAAGGTGACTAAGGGAATCTAAACCAGAGGGATGCGTAGCAGCGTCCCTTGTGTGAAACAGTAGCCATACTACTAACGTATCACACATGACTTGCTTTTTAATACAAAATCACTTTCATTTAAAAAATCACATAAACAAGTTGTAAGCATATAATGTACGTATGTACGTATACACTAATAATATTGAATATACTTAATAGTCTGAGTCAAAAAATCACACTTTATTATTTAACGATTTTAGATCGGTATTTTACACACCTTTAGTACCGTTTACCTGCCAAAGCCACGATAACCCAAACTTCATAATGGCCCATCGTCCTTACCTGTGTTGGGAGCATGCGCTGACAAACTTTCAGCTTTTATAAAATAACGAAGTTCTGGGGTTCACGGGCTCTTGCTCTATACCAGTAGATATTTACGGGTTATGAAAAGACTTTTTTTGTATTCAGCACCACGGTGGCGTCAGCAAGTTTCTTGCCGGCTCTTCTCCATAGATTAACTATTTGGAACCGTGCAACTTAAATTCTGACGTTTCATATGTGCCTATATTTGGTTTATTTGAAATAAAAAACTTTGATTAATTCCGGTTTCTTTATGCCTCACATAATATTGTACCATAAAATATATCTGAACTTCATCTAGTCTCAGAATATCTTGAAACTTACTTGCTAAAACAAAGATTATTTCTTCTCTGGGACTTTACGTATATAATTGTACCACCTGTATTCTTACTACGAGATTCAGTAAACTTTTTGTTATTATCTAACTTCAAGCACTTCAGAGCTTAATTTTATGGCTCATTCCTTTGTTTTATGTCCTTCATAACATAAAGCTAGCACTGACTTTAGCAATTCAATGTTACGACACTTGCTTAAATTTAAATGATACACATGAAAGAGTAAAATACGTCTTGTCAAAATACGAAATTGTAAGATATAATGTGACTACCAAAATGGACTTCATCATCATCATATCGTTTCAGCCACAGGACGTCGACTGCTGATCTGCTGGGCGCTCCCATCCAACGACTCCCAACAACCTTCACCAGGTCGTCTGTCCATCCATGTCATCCCACGCTGCGTTTTCCGGTGCTGGATGGACTTATATCGCCAAATATTTATTCGCCGAAATATTTATTGTACGTATTGTTATGTATTTTATATTATGTCTACCAGTGTTGATATATAGAACAGAGACGTGGTCTCATAAGAAAGCTCAAGGTCACTCAGCTATGCTTGGTATTTCTCTACGAGATCGAATCAGGAATCTGGAGATCCGTAGAAGAACTAAATTTGCTGACATAGCTGAAAAGATTAGTAAATCGAAGTGGCAATTGGCGGGGCACATAGCTCGTAGAACTGATGGCCGTTGGGGCAAAAAGGTTTTCGAGTAGAGACCGCAGTTTTGCCATAATTGTCGCGCTTGGCAGGCGGGTTGGCGATCACAATTGAGTTGTTAATGTACTCGAAGGATACTGCTCCCCATCCTCCCGCTAATCCCATATCGCATTTTACGACCCCCATGGGATGAGATGGGGTGGTGGTCTTCGTAGCCGGCACCACACGATAAAACATATACAATTACACATTATAATAAAACATGATGGATTAGTCATCCTGCGACCACGAACCATGCAAAGCATTCGAAACGTCAGGAAAAACAAAAATCTAAAATATACGCGATAGAATCCGTTTAAAAGTATTTTATTATAATGTGTATTACTCACGAAAACCTAAGACATTATTATACAATTACAATTACACAATATAACATTTTGAAGTAATCCCAAAAGATTTTTTGTGTATAAATGTGTTTATTCCAGTACCTGAAGTGATTTATTTAATAGTAGTAAGTTATTTTGACTCTGTAAGTATGTTAAAACTTGGGTTATTTATTGCCTTCAGCTAGGTACAGCTAATATTATGTATTTTTGCAAGAAAAAGTTCAAGGGTGAAAAGTCGACACGAAATCTACATTTACGACGTTATCATAAGTTACTTTAATATGTTGCAGTACAAGCCTGAACGATAAACCAGTCCCAATAAAAAATGGTAGTAATCAGTGGTAGGTCTCTTATCACTCATTGTGATAGCGACCAGGACACCTCACAGCACACGCTCGAGGCGTGCCTTGCGTGGGCGACCGAGCGGCGGATCCTGGTCGATCGGATCGGGCAAGATCTCTCTCTACCAGCAGTAGTGTATGTTGGCAGAGCATAAAAACTGGAATGCAGTGGTCTTCTTCTGTGAGAGCGTCATGCTCCAGAAGGAGACTGCAGAGCGCGATCGGGAGAGGGCCGATCCCGTTCGAAGAAGGAGGAGACGGCGCCGAGGTAACAACCGCCCTGGCACCTAATTCCTATACGCCTGAAACTACCATCGCTATAAGGCGGGGGGCCTCTGGGTTTGCGGGTGCGTATCCGTATGGGAATCGAAGCCTCTACAGCTAATTGGTTAGCCACTGCGCCACCATGCCCTCTTCAACTCAACATGACTTGTCCATCCCTAGCAGACGATCAATGCAGGCATTCTCATTCTTCCGTTCGGTCCAAACTTCTGTCGAATTTGTTCAAGTCGCCCGAAGGCCTCCGACCAGGTTAAAGACCGCCGTCTAGAGACAACAATCGGGACCCTCCGAAGCACGGTGACACTTAATTTGAATACCATTAGCCGTGTGGTGCCGGCTCAGTATACCACCACCCCATTTCCTCCCGTGGGTGTCGTAAAAGTCGACTAAGGGATTAGCCGGAGGATGGGCAGCAGCTCCCTTCGAGTACATTAACAACTCAACTGCGATCGCCAACCCGTCTGCCAAGCGTGGCGAATATGGCAAAACCCCCCAATGAGCCCACAACATACTCATATCGGTCATTGTGGTGATTTTTGGGGGAGGCTTGTGTTCAGCAGTGGACTTCATTCGGCCGAAACGATGATGCGGTCACCCATCCATAGACTAACCGCGCTGAGTGTTGCTTAGCCTCACCGATCGTTTACCGATCTGTGAGCGCTAATGGCTATGATTGAATTTTGGCATTGATAATGGTGATTATTGCTTACTCCACTCCTATAAAATAAGCAATGTTACTGATGTTAAGTATAATAGTCCATGTAGTGTCCAGATTAAGAATAGCACCACTCCCTCCACTCCATCATCTCCTCCCGTGGATGTCGTAAAAGGCGACTAAGGAACGCTAAACCAGAGGGATGGGCAGCAGCGTCCCTTCAGTGAAACAGTAGCCATACTGCGCTCACCAACGTTAGCTACTTTCTGCACATGTGGCTTCCCTGGTAACCAATTATATGTGAGGTGCTCTTTATACTGTATAGCTGCTATATGTATATTTCAGCAATGTGTTGAGAAAGCCTTAAAAACATTTATGTGATATCTAATAATTTGTGTAATAACTATATAATTCAATATTGTAACCTTAATTATTTTAAAAGAGTATCCATGGAGTTTCTTGCCGGTCCTTCTCCATATGATCAACTAATTGGAACCGAGCAATTTAAATTCTGACGTTTTATAAGTGCCAGTAATTGGTTACATCATTTTTTTTTTCATCATTTCGGCCGAATGAAGTCCACTGCTGGACACAGGCCTCCCCCAAAGATTATCACAACGCCTGATATGGCTGTGTTGTGGGCTCATTGGGGGGTTTTGCCATAATCGCCACGCTTGGCAGACGGGTTGGCGATCGCAGTTGAGTTGTTAATGTAATCGAAGGACGCTGCTGCCCATCCTCCGGGTAATCCCTTAGTCGACTTTTACGACACCCACGGGAAGAGATGGGGTGGTGGTATTCTGAGCCGGTAATTGGTTTATTTGAAATAAAAAATATTTGACTTTGACTTTGACAACCCGCCTGCCAAGCGGGGTGAGTATTGGAAAATTCCCCCCAAAATGATGACACATTTGTATTAATCTATGTGGGAGGCTTTTGTTTAGTAGTGGACGTCCTTTCGCTGAAATGGTGATGATGATGACTCATGTTAACAATATTTAGAATGGAAACATAGAAACATTTATGCTTAAAAATGCTGATAGTATCTCGATAAAAAGGTTTATAAATATTATCAAAGCCGTTTTATTAATGAAACAAAGAAAGTTCAAGACATTAAAGTTAAACGTTATTAAATAAGCATCGCGGTAGTGGCTAAATCTCTCTGCTGGCTAAATTGTGTCTGCAGAAACTGTTTAATTTGCACCTCGTAATGAACACTTAGGTGGAAGCCACGAAGTTTCAGGTTAAGCAAACACGTGGGCTATTCCACTGTCATCAAATACACACACATCAGCCCGTAAACGTCCACTGCTGAACATGGGCTTCCCGATGATCACTACAGTGAGCTGTCATAGGGGATATTGCCATAATCACCAAACTTGGCAGGCGGATTAGTCATCATATCATACCGGCCATACAACGTCCACTACTGAACAAAGGCCTCCCCCATAGATTTCCACAACTGTGTCATCATTTTGGGGGGTATTTGCCAATACTCACCACGCTTCGCAGGCGGGTTGGTGAGCGCAGTATAGCTACCGCTTCACAGAAGGGACGCTGCTGCCCATCTCTCTGGTTTAGATTCCCTTAGTCGCCTTTTACGATATCCACGGGAGGAGATGGAGTGGTTCTATATTCTTAATCCGGACACCACACGGACAATGCTGCTAAAGATGATGATGCTAAACATAAAAGCAGACAACTATAGACATTTTTTTATATACGACGATCTATACGACGCCGTCTTTTATATCGTAGGTACAGTTTGTAGAAACAAATCTCACATGTACAAACCAGACTCAAAACAAGTATCCTAAAATCATACAAATACTTATTCCGTGCGAATATTGAAACCACTGCTCATCGCTTTGGCACTGCGCAAATCATGAGGTCAAAAAAGTTCTTAAGACCCATAAAACATTTTCGATAACGTAACAAAATTTGAGAACAGCTCCACCTATCGTTATAACGCCAAAACTACCACCCTTTGATTGCATTAACTCCACAGACGTGATATCGCGGCGCTAACGTCGTAAATCAATTACTACATCGACGCGCTCGTTTACTGGCCCCAACTGAATTATACAGTAGAATCAAATTACCGGCGTTTTCATTTAGAATGTTATCGCAGCCTTGGCTGACTTGGTTGTAAGAAACGTTAATCCTGGCCCAGTGTCTTTTCAGTTTAATTACGGAATCCATTTGGTAAAATTCTGTTTTATGTTGAGGTTAATAAAGAAAGTTGTTTTGGTGATTGTTTTTGGAAGAATGGTTTGTTGACGTTTTTCGTGGCTATAAAGCGTTTTTTTTTACTTTGGCTGACTGCCTTCTGCTCCAAATGTGATAATTATTTCGAATCTCATTAATATATGGCCAATTTCCCCTGTGTTATCTTTTTGAAGTTATGATTTTCGCAAGAGCAAACAGGTTTCTTCTAGGTAAGCGTGCACCATCGTCGACCGCATAGTCGCTTAACACCAAATAATATACTGGACAAATGCAAACGTTTTGACTTTTAAAGTTCTGGGTGACCTCGTATTTTTCTGCTCTAACTGATACAAATTACAAAAAAGGCTGACCCAGTAAGTTGATTTTGTATTTTATTTTAACGTATATTTTGTATAATAAAAATTGGTACTATACACCAATTGATAGCACAAACGAAGGGAGGCCTGTGTCCCGCAGTGGGATAATGCTAACGTGGATCCATCCGAGGGACTTGATATTTTGTACTATAACTACAAAATATTAAGTCCCTCGGACGGTTATACGTCGTAATTGCAAAGGTGTGTGTGTATTATATATGTGTGGTAGGGGCAATCTAGTCCCTACACTTGTACGTTGTTTGTTAGATTATTAAAGCTGCCCGTTTTCGATAGGAGTGTTTTGAGCATAAATATAAATGTTATAATAAAATGCGCAATAAACGCGATCTCATCAAAGGATAATGTCGAATTTGATCGCACATAGCAATTGTGTCCTCTGCGTGATATGACCTGCGGTATTTTTAAAATGGCGACCCAATTACGAACCTCTGCATAGGTTTTTGAGATATGCAGGCGTGAGATAACTTCATGATTTTCTAATAGTAAACTTAACTCAATGGTTTTGAAAAGCTTCCGATTAATAAGATAGTGTCATCTATTAACGGTTTTGCAAGGTCAAAGTAAACTTTGAGAATGAAGTAAAATATTGAGTGTTCTACTCACCACTAGATGGCGCTAGATGCAAGTTCTGTTGATTTTGGTGGATAAAATAAGTTGCTTCGGTGGATACGATTTAAAATAATTGTAATTAATAATTAGTTTATTTAACCGTAAAATTACGACCACAAGGTACATTCTTGTTTAATTGTGTTTACTGTGCCAGTCTGTAGATGGCGTGGTAAAATCAAAAACCAAACTAAATATGGTTGAAAAGACTTAGATTAAGTACGTAGTATCTATTACATACGCCAGATAGATATAGAATACAATATGTCATACACATGAAGCAGTTCATTACAGCCAGACCCCACAATACTCACCTCTGGCCAAAATATTGGTCTGAGTTACTCACATATCATTAAATACAATAACAAGCTTTTTAACTTTAATTTTGTTTTCTATTTCATCGATTTTTCTTATCCTGTTTAATTATATTTATTTTGTAAAGCGAAAGGTACTTTATAATACAGTTATTAACTAGTTTTAAGGTGAGGGACGTGGCATTAATGTGATCCGATCGTAATCAAGTTTTATTAATTTTTACCCAGTGAATTGTAAAAGCTACACTGCTCCCGGTCTTTCCTCTCACAAAATCTTTGTTAGAGTTCTTATTATGATGCTTTGTAATTAAAATCCGCCAAAACTTTGTAACGACACGAGACTGCGAATAGTTACTTTACAAAAAATGTAATTGAAACTATAATTATAAAAGGTTGTGGCAAAGACCAACCAGTATTTATACCTGGTATACCCAATCTCATCTAATTTTACCCGTTTTAATTTTAAAATGTTACATTTCCTCATTAACTAGTTTCGTTTTGTAATTTTCCTCATTAATAACCCCCAAGGCCAAACAGTAAGGAAAGATTCTTGCATAATATTTACTTTTTATTTTTTAAGGAATTATAGACATCTAACAATTTTGTGCTTTAGAATCAAAGATCCATTGCTTCTGGTAAACCCCACATGAGACTAGCGCGTGAGTCTGCGTATATATACGTAGTCTGTCAATCATCGCTGGTGAAATTTACTCAGTTTACTGAACTATTATGCTGATTTTAATTGTCAGAATAAAAGAGAAAGGTGTACCATCACCAATTTTTTTTTTAGAACATTGCCCCACCCTATGATTACTCCTGTGTCGTGGGTGCGTTTACAAACACAAATTCCACACACAATACACCCAGACCCGGAACAACTACCTGCAGATCGTACAAATATTTATTGCGTGCGGGAATCGAACCCACGACCCAGTGCGCAGCAGCCGACTGTATCAGCCACTGCAACAACCGTGCCGTCAAGTTGAAAAATTTGTGTTTATATTATAGGTCTGCCAGGTGAACGAAGTTGCGGGAATCGCTAGGGCTAAGTAATGGTTATTTGTAATTTACATTTCTTTATTAATTTGACATCCTTCTTTGATAAACTGATCAGATTTAAGAGTCATTTATAACCAGATTTTTTTTTCCTATAGGATGATTGATTAGCCTGTCTACTCAACTGGTATGTTTCAATTTTCTTCAAGCCGTATTTTGATTCCCTGTTTAGATATTTTCCCGGGGCTGACCAGCCTGATTGATGACTTGGGGCCGACGGCTACGACATACTTATTAGCAACAGATCCAAATGTTATTTCTTCTCCGCTGTTTTATCTATGAATGTATTGAGTATTTTTTATGGCAAAACTGGAGTTCAATTAAAGATGGAAATAGGCAGTAGGCAGCAAATTATATTACACTAGTACTAAGCGGAGCATAAATACAATTTACCCAGCATAATTCTTTTTAGGATGTGATATCAGATTCATCGCTAGAAAACTAAACATCGTTTGCAGGATGTCTTTCACTGGTCTCCAATATACTTCTCTTATTGGACATAAATAAAAACCCCCGTATTGTGGTTTTACATTACGTATATTTCAATATTATGAACTGTTCTTACAATTTAATGAAGCTAAACAGAACAAGAGTTTTACGTATGACAAAATTGTGTGACTGTAAAAATCACTATGGTAAACTCTGGTGATTACCAAATTACCATAGGATCACTAATAATAGGTTGTGTTCATAAAACTTGGAGGCGCAAACAGTTCATATGAGGCGTTCGATAAAAATATAAGAGTCATAAAATTATTCAATATCCATAAAACACCGGAGACGATAAATTCAGAACAACGAGCGCACTCCAATGTGATGTATTTTCTATTGTATTTTGCATTACTCGTTTATACTAACGCTGTGACCGCAGATAATGCAAAAGATGAACTTTTTGTTGCACAGAACCTGACGGTCCACGGTATCTCTGATAGATTACTCACCATTTTCGGTATTGATTATGAAAATGCAAGAATAAAAGACTTGAAAGAAAAACTGGGACGAATCAATCATTATACCATCGATAATAATCTAGTAGCAAACGTATTGACCAATTTAACAAATGAAACATGTTTGAACGAAACAAATTTTTATGAAGCTCAAATTGAAAATGATCATTTTAGATATTTTAGTGCAAATAATTCAAAAAACTTATACCTAATGTTGAAGGAAAAGATGACACGTGACGATATTCTGAAGATTGTGTCTGAGAGAAGTAATAGAAGCAAATTAGTGAAGTCCGCTAGAAGGATGATGACAAATGTACTTCCTAAAGAAGATGACGAAACGATGATGAATGATATTGTTGATAAAATACTTGGCGAAACACCAAATGATCAGCATAAAGCAAAAGTTAATGAAAGTATATATTGGGGTATGATTAATATACATTTAAGATTGTTTTCGCAAATTCACAAATGTAAAGTATAATTACAACCACTGATGTGTAGGTTATGAATTAAATGAGTGATTTCCAGATCCTCAAAATGAGTTAGAAAGTTTGAAGAACTACCATGAGAACAAACGCAATGGACGTCGTATTTACAGAGGGGAGCGAACGAACATCAGATACTATCCATTTATGGCTTCCATTCATGTGATGGGCAGGTTTTGGTGCGGAGCGGTCCTGCATTGGCACGATCTAGCGATCACGTCTGCGTCTTGCTTACAACTGTGAGTTATAACGACAAGATGGCGTCTATTATTCAATCAAAAGCGATAATTTTAGTTGGGGCTTTCATCCACTAAAATAACATGTTTACCAAAATATAACGATGGGTGACGCTGATTACATTAATTTAATTAATATTACATATTTTTTACTTCAATACGTTATTTTAGACAACACAAGTTTAGTTTGACTACGTGAGTTGAATACGTGGTTCGTTTAAAGCATTTTTATTATGTTTTTATATTATTTGGTCACTGCGACTGTAAGGACTACTTTTCTGTTAACTGTACATTAATAAACAGCTGGCGACAGCTTAAGTTCTCAGATCGATTCTTGATACGTCTTTAAAATTTCAAGTAAATCAGACGTTTGGAAGTGGTTGACAATTTAATTATAAGATTCAATTACATGTAGGTGAAAATAATAAAAGCATTTTAATAATTCAAAAAACGGTCAAGTGCAAGCGGGACTCACCTCTGAGAGATCCGTATCAGAAAATCGGGATCCCAGTATACATATTTTAGATGCAAACTGTTAATTTGCTGGTGCTCGCGTATTACCCGAATGAAATTAACCGTAATTAAGTAAGTAGTCGTTAATAATAACTTCACATGGGATTTCAAATTAATAGCTTTCAGATTGATTCCTTCACTTGTACTGAAATACCTCCCGTTGTAGTAAATTTCAAGGGTGTAGCTCACCGGGAGTTACTACAACGTATAGGTATATTTTGATACAGTCAGTGAGTGGGACTTTTAGTACAAATATACGTTTTGGCTGTATATTTTTCTCGTGTTACACTAGAAATAGACAGATAGTCAGATGGACGGAGAACAAAGTGATATAAGTCCGTTTCAATTCCATCTATTTGTCATTATGTGGTACGGAAGTCACAAGGACGAACGATACGCTCACACCAATTGCACTCACTGATCGGTACACGATCGTCAAGGCAAGCAACGTTTAGTTTATGACCGCATAGTGGTATTTGAACTGAGCGTCTCTGTGCTTCGGAGGGCATCAAAATTGTCAGTCCAGTTGTTGTCATTAGAATGCAGTCGTTACGCCAAGTCAGAGGCCTTTGGGCAGCTGACACAAGGTTGGCCAGTACCACACAAAAAGAAAGAAAAGACTAAACCTTAAATAAGAAGAGAAACGAGACATCCTATAACAAACAAATTGTAGGTAGCAGCATGTGGATGTACCCACACTCCCGAAAAGTTAACGTTCGGTGGGCATGGAACAACCAGTATTGGGTTTTAGTTGGTATCTCACATACAAGAAATTATAAATTGTAAGAGAAACATCATAAAAATAGCATCTCGATTTTTATAATTTCTTATTAGCCCTAACACAAACATTCGGGTAAGGTATTGACACACTTAGCATAATATTGTTCTGATAATTAATGATTAGCTTGGAATTTTTCACGTATTATAAATTCGTTAGTTTATTTTGGTTTTCAACAGTAGAAGATTTTTATTTTATCTTAACTAAGTACTGAAATATCAGAATTAGAATTAAACAGGTCCAGGTTCGGAGCAGCGTTCGGGAAACTTCGCAACGTCTTTTCGTCAACAATACCGCAATGCCTCAAGACGCAAGTCTTTAACCAGTGTGTGTTACCAGTGATGACATATGGAACAGAGACGTGGTCACTCACAATGGGCCTCATAAGAAAGCTCAAGGTCACTCAGCGAGCTATGGAGAGAGCTATGCTTGGTATTTCTCTACGAGATCGAATCAGAAATGAGGAGATCCGTAGAAGAACTAAAGTTGTCGACATAGCTGAAAGGATTAGTAAACTGAAGTGGCAATGGGCAGGGCACATTGCTCGTAGAACTGATGGCCGTTGGCTCGAATGGAGACCGCGCACCGGAAAACGCAGCGTGGGACGACCTCCAACGAGGTGGACAGACGATCTGGTGAAGGTCGCTGGGAGTCGTTGGATGAGAGCGGCATGTGACCGCTCGTTGTGGAAATCTAAGGGGGAGGCCTTTGTTCAGCAGTGGACGTCCTGTGGCTGATATGATGATGATGAGGTTCGGAGAGAAGTTGGCAAGAAAATCCATACAACTATGTTCGGCTTAGGTAATATACATACATTTCATATCATTATCATATCAGCCAAAGGACGTCTACTGCTGAACAAAGGGCTCCTCCATTGATTTCCACATTTGTGTCGTCATTTTGGAGGGAAATTCCCTGTAAATTGCAATTCGTACCTATAAATTAATTAAGTCAGCCATCATCATCATCATCATTTCGGCCGAATAAAGTCCACTGCTGGACACAGGCCTCCCCCAAAGATCACCACAACGACCGATATGGCTGTGTTGTGGGCTCATTGGGGGGTTTTGCCATAATCGCCACGCTTGGCAGACGGGTTGGCGATCGCAGTTGAGTTGTTAATGTTTTCGAAGGACGCTGCTGCCCATCCTCTGGCTAATCCCTTAGTCGACTTTTACGACACCCACGGGAGGAAATGGGGTGGTGGTATTCTGAGCCGGCACCACACGACGTGATCGAATACCACTTTTATTATATTTAATGCATGGCAACATTATATTCATCGCTTCTTTATCGGTTCATGGTTTCTACTTAACCTTATTTTTAGCTTATTTAAAGTGTGACTCTGGTGGTCAGTACTAACTGGAGGTCAAAATTTGCTCTTAGGGGCTAACTATTCATCATCATTACCACAATTGTATCGTTATTTGGACTTAGTCACCTTTTACGACATCTACGGGAGTCAATGGAGCAGTGCTATATTCTTGATCCGGACACAACACTACACTACTGTTACGCAACCACCAGGGACTTAATTCCCTTTGTTTCTCAGGATGCATAACAACCGCTTCTTCCGCGAGAACCCTCGTGTCGTGCAGTTGAGGATGGGCAGTAACCACAGCAGAATTGGAGGTGAAGTCATCGATGTTCTCGAGGTGGGTATCAGGTATTTTACCATTTCGGTTGCCTATAATGAAGCATAAAAGTTCCAGTGGGAAGGTACTTTTGATAGAGAATCACATATTCGGACGTGACAACAATAAGGCTCTATCGAAAATTCGAGCAAAAAAGGTAATCTTAGCACAGCAGGCTCACACACTACTATAGCAATTATCAAAGATCGTGTTATGTTTTGAAGATTTCCAGTCAAACATCAAGTTTTTCTGGAAATCGATCAAAACAGCCAGAGGAAAATCTTCTACCTCGGAGCTGAGTACAATCAGGAGTCAAGATGGGAGCATTATAAAAGGAGAAGAATGTGTGTTAAAGAGATGGAAAGAGTATTTTGAAAGTTTGTTTGAAAGAGAGGAAGAACAGATACAACGTCCGACACCTTCCATGGAAACTGATATAAATGATGATGAAAATGAGATAAGCATGGATGAAATAGTGAAAGCGTTGGAAAGAATGAGATTAGGTAAGGCTGCAGGGTATGACAGGATTACCGTCGAGATGCTGAGGGCTGGACAGGGCATAGTGGCTAGCCAGCTGTACCACCTTTTCAATTTATGCTGGCGAAATGGGCAAGTACCGGGAGACTGGTGCAAAGCCGTAATCGTGCCATTGTATAAGGGAAAAGGGTCACGGCAGGACTGCATAAATTACCGCGGTATAAGCCTTCTCAGCGTCGTCGGTAAATTGTATGCGAAAGTGTTGATTGAAAGGGTTGTGAATGAAACAGACGAAAAAGTATGGGATGCACAAGCGGGATTTAGAAAGGGAATGGGATGTACGGATCAGGTCTTTTCCCTGCGGTGTATAGCCGAAAAGTGTTTAGCTAAAAACAAGAAAAGCTATTGCGCCTTCGTTGATTTAGAAAAGGCCTATGATAGAGTGATGAGGAATGAATTGTGGTCAGCATTGTCCGTGAACGGTGTGAGCAGTAATCTCATACGAGCACTGCAATCTCTTTATAGGGATTCTAGTGCTTGTGTAAGGATAAACGGGGCGTACACTGAATGGTTTAGTATCGAAAAGGGTGTTAGACAGGGATGTGTAGCGTCACCGTGGCTGTTTAATCTGTTCATGAACAATTGCTTGACAGATTTAAAAGAGAATGAAAGTGGGTTGAGAATGAATGAGTTACTCGTCAAATGTTTTCTCTATGCTGATGACCAAGTATTACTTGCGTCCTCGGCAGAGGAGTTGCAGGAGATGGTAACTGCTATAAGTGGAGCTCTTGTTAGAAAGGGAATGAAGATAAATGTAAAGAAGACGAAAGTGATGGTGTTTGAAAGAGATGAGGCAGTGACAGACTGCAATACCGTGATTGGAGATGAACAAATTGAACAGGTGAATGAGTTTGTGTATCTGGGTTCAAAGTTTACAAGAGATGGAAAGTGTGAGAGTGATATTGAAAGAAGAGTGAATGCAGGAAACATGGTGAATGGAGCTTTGCACTCCTTTATGAACAGTCGGAAGGTGTCTAACAAGGCTCGTTTGGCTGTGCATGAGGGGGTGTTGGTTCCGACACTCATGTACGGAAGTGAAAGTTGGGTATGGCAGAAGAAACATGAAAGCAGAATAAATGCAGTTGAGATGAGAGCGTTAAGAAGTATGATAGGAGTTAAACTGAGTGACAGGATAAGGAATAGTGAGATAAGAAAACGTTGTGGTCTGAAAGAAGATGTAGTGACAAAAATTGAGAAAGGTATGCTGAGATGGTTTGGCCATGTTGAGAGAATGAATGAAGAACGATTGACGAAAAAAGTGTATAAGGCGAGTGTGAATGAAAGTGCTGGAAGGGGTAGACCTAGGCGGACGTTTCAAGACCAAATCAAGGACGTCTTGGAAAAAGGCCAGGTCAAGAGTACCCTAAACCGAAGAGCATGTATGAAGGGAATAATGAAAGTGAACGAAGCGAAACAAGTATGTAAGGATCGTAGCAAGTGGAAAGAAGTGGTCTCTGCCTACCCCTACGGGAGAGAGGCGTGATTATATGTGTGTATGTATGTATGTGTTATGTTTTCTGACACGTTTACATTTGTAAAAAGGCTGACGGCCATTATTAGTTTGCACTTTGTCAAATATTACATGGATATACAAAAAGTCGATTAAGCGGTTTTCGTGAACTCATACTAAGCCTTTGACGCCGTCTCATCGATCTATTTTATCAAAAGCTAGAAGAACAGGGCTTCCACAAAAGCTTGCATTACCTCTAAATCCCTGATACTTACAGCAGGAAACTTATGTGTGATGGGCAGACGGAGGCAGACTTTCGGAACTATGCAGGCCGGATTGAAACAGGTGTGCCTATCCTCGCCTTTACTCTTTGATCTCTAAGTAAATACTCTGATCGAGCATGATGCGATGGTGAGTTTAGAGTGCGGCAATTTGGGTATGGGCAACGGAACCCCCGACTTTTTCGAAAAGGAGGGACTTTTCGTGAAGAACCCCTTTTTCTAAAGGCCGCCTCACAGTAATTGGTTTTATTCATTTTATATACGTACTTACGCTGCTTCCAACGTTAATACACAAGTTGCATTAGAAAAAAAAATCTTATTCGCAGGTATACTTCCACCCTGGCTACGACCCCAGGACTTTGAAGAACAACTTGGCAGTGGTCCGTCTCCGGCGCCACTTGCGAGCTTCTCACCATAGAGTACCGAAGATCATATCGATCTCACATCACGCGCATGCAATACCGGCAACGGCTGAAGTTTTGCTGCTAGGATGGGGAGTCACTAAGGTACCAACTTTATTTTATTAATATCACTATAATAGCTTTAACCTGTGATGCGTTGCTGTGGCTAAATGGACATAATTAAGGTTTGCAATTTTGAACAAACAAACGTTACATTTTTATATATATAGATTGGGATGACATTCTTTCTTCTTACTTTACGTTAACTAGCAGAAAATAACATGGGAGCTAGCGTTAGCAGTTAAGAAAATATAAGAAGGCCTTTGTCTGGGAGTGAGACAACTGTGTAGGTATCGTGCAAGGAGAAGATATGGGTACGATAGGAAAGGATTATTTTTCTCTGACTATCGTATTGCGGTCATTAAAGTAGTAGCCATTGGCAATAATGTTTTCGTCGTGGAAGATAATAATTGGAATCGTTTTTAAGAATATGGTCAGAGAGAGAGTTCGCTACCTGTTCTTTATTCCTTGCTATTTCTTCACAAGACTAAAACTAAACTCGAAGATATTTTATTGCGACTGGATTGCTATCGCAATTAATCAATGAATCAACTTACACATAGTCCCAAGCTGCGTCAGAACATCCAGTCCTCTGCTTTCCGCATCCAATCAGTCCCAGCCTTTCCAGGTAGGTCGTCGATCCATCTGCCTGGGGGGCGTCCAACATTACGTTTGCCGCTTTGTGATCTCCACTCAAGGCCTCGTATGCTCCAATGGCCATCGATCTTTCGAAAGACATGACCAGCCCACTGCAAATATTTTTACAACTAGGTGACAAGACGAGCAAATTATTTGCCAGATGGTAAGCGTCAAGCTTGCTCATAACAATGTAATACTACCCAGGACTAGTCTTGCGTGACTCCACGCACCACCACTCTGCTTTCGTCACCTCGAGACATTATTTAGTCTTTTATGCTCGGTAATTTTCGTAGCTATAGTGGCCTTCAAACCGGAGCACAGTATTGTAAGCTTGATAATTCCTTATTCTGCAAGCTATGTCAGTGAATCCAGTTATTTCCGGGTATATGCGTTCTGAATTATGTTCCTTTAAACTAACTCCATAGCTCGTTTAGCGACTTTGTGGACTAGCTCAACCGTATGTCATGATAGGCAAGACGAACTTCTTGAATACTTTTGTCTTCAATAATTGTGGTATAGGCGATGCTTCTCATCGCTAAAGCTTGCCAAATTGCATTGCTATTTATGAAAATGAAGTTATTTATTTATACTCGACTAGCATAACAAACTTCTGATGATTAACAATTGTTATTTTCTTTTTTAACGATCTAGATATCGCAAAAGTTGTCGTACGAGCCAATATTCTTACAGAGGAAGGTTTTGCCTGTGTATCCGAATTCGTTCTGTAAGGAGGTGTATGGAGAGTGAGTACTCTAAGATTATTTTATTTCCAATTGATTAAAGAAATTAACATTAGTGTTACTTAAGAAGTGGTTTATTAAACTTGGGTTTACATGAGATCTCAGAATTTTTGACATCCAAATAAATATAAAACTTTACTTAACGTTTTACGTTAGCTATTTTTATTGAGTTAATAACAGTACACAGCATAGGCATAGACGTTTATGTTACTAAAATCATAACAACGTAGCTTTCAGTTTATTACTTAGACACACCTTATTATGTTATAAATCCAAGGTGAAAAATTTTGTCTCTCGTACATTTCACCAATCTGGCATCGGTATCATTATCCTGTAAATGTTCAGTATTTGACATGACTTCCTTATTAACATAAAAGTTTTATGAATGTTCAGATTTACAGGCATAATCACAACGCTTGTTAGATTGATCGTTGGTGGAAGTATGTTTTGATTGTACATGAGACGAAGTTGCTTCGTATACAGTTTATGAATCCTCTTAGCCAAAGGAGACGGACGACTTATTCTTTGTTAAAATACACAGCCACTGTAAGTTTCTCAACAACAGGCCATTACGGTGTTTCTTTTCTAAATTGTGACTTATGTTAAATACATTTTGAGTTCCAAATTAAACCAAAAAATTGTGAATTGAGTAGCACCAACAGAAAACGGAACAATATAGATTTAAAACCAGGTAGAAGTTTCACATTTATTGAAGTGCTGCTAAACATGAACGTTCATGATAATATTTTCAGTAAATTTATAACGCCGGACATGTTTTGTGCCGGCACTCTCACCACGGGAGAAGGGGCTTGTGATGTAAGTAACTGAAATTACTTAAACTATATGTTAGCTTCATCTACATTATTGATTGGTAAGCAAGTGTGCGGTTGGACAAAGTATTAATGATAGATATTGGTACTGTTATAAGAAATAAATCTGTTTCTAATTAGAACCTCAATCCGGTAAATGGCTTAAAGATAGCAACAGCTTAGTGAAGACCATACAGCTACGCAGCCACGGTCGCATTGCCTGAAGCACAAGTGCGTAATTTACGCATACTGGTGGGTATTCCCGCTTTGGTAATTTAGACAGCTGTTCCCTCTCCAAACTGTCATCATCATCATCATTTCAGTCGACAAAATCCACTGCTGGCTATAGGCCGCCGCCAAAGATGGCTACAACGCCCGGTCTGTATGTGTTGTATGCTCATTGGCGGGCTTTGCCATAATCGCCTCGCTTGGCAGGCGGTTGGGCATCGGTCTCGAGTTGTAAATGTAGTCGCAGGACGCTGCCGCCTATCTTCCAGCTAAGCCCATAGTCATCTTATATGAAACTCGTGGGATGAGATAGCGTGGTGCTATTTTTTGCCGAAATTCGGTATTTTGGAATTCTGAATACCCATGGTGAATAGTTTGGCAGAACGTGTGGAAGAGGCGCTCATAACCAGTTGCACCAACTGTTTGCAAACGATCGGTGAGGTTAAGTAACACTCGGTGCGGTCAATCTATTGATAGGTGAACGCATATTGGTATTTTACCTGAGCATCTATCTCCATACTCCAGAGGGCGCGTAAAATCGTCGGTCCCGGATGTTGTCATTAGACGGCAGTCGTTAAGCGAAGATGGAGACCTTTGGGTGGCTGAAACATCTCTGACAGAAGATTGGCCACTAACTCGCTACGTAAAAAACAATAGGGAGGGAGGGAGGATTCCTTTGTTCAGCAGTGGGCGTCCTTTGGCTGATATTATTATGTATAACGTAAAATTACTAGGTCTCTAAATAATTAAACACATTAAATGAAAACTAAAGGATGATTTAATTTGGTATTGGTTTACGCGATAATTAGATTTGCGTACGACGGCCAACATTTGACGTTGTGGTATTTATAAAAATGCACATCACCAAATGTTAACAGTCGGTGTAGTCGGTGGCAAAATTGCTGGACTGCATTAGGAGCTGAGTTGAGTAAATACTATTAATCTTACTATTGTTCAACAGCACGATGCGGGAGGGCCAGCGATCCTGGCAGGTAAACTTGTGGGCATAATTTCATTCGGGCCAGCTATCTGCGGATTTGCCAATGCGCCGACCGTATTTACCCTCGTAGGAGCCTTTGCAGATTGGATCGAACGCGTTAATGAGAGTGTATGTATTCGGTTTTATTATTAAGACTCTTTTCGTCAACAATACCGCAATGCCTCAAGACGAAAATCTGTAACCAGTGTGTGTTACCAGTGATGACTTATGGCACAGAGACGTGGTCACTCACAATGGGCCTCATAAGAAAGCTCAAGGTCACTCAGCGAGCTATGGAGAGAGCTATGCTTGGTATTTCTCTACGAGATCGAATCAGAAATGAGGAGATCCGTAGAAGAACTAAAGTTGTCGACATAGCTGAAAGGATTAGTAAACTGAAGTGGCAATGGGCGGGGCATATTGCTCGTAGAACTGATGGCCGTTGAGGCACAAAGGTTCTCGAATGGAGACCGCGCACTGGAAAACGCAGCGTGGGATGATCACCAACGAGGTGGACAGACGACCTGGTGAAGGTCGCTGTGAGTCCTTGGATGAGAGCAGCATGTGACCGCTCGTTGTGGAAATCTAAGGGGGAGGCCTTTGTTCAGCAGTGAACATCCTCTGGCTGATATGATGATGATTAAGACTGTAATCTGAGATTACAAAAGTCTGAACTGTTCTTTTTACTTTCATGATAAGTAGGAGAGCCCGCAGCTCACTGATTTCTGCATTGATGGATTTATCTGTGAGTATACGACGCACTTGCCACGGTTAAGTGATGGGTGACATCGAGCCTCCTGCGTACCTCGAAGAACACGTTTAGTAATCGGTGTAACATTAGGATAAGTAATTTGATCACAGAGGTCATATGGCCGCCGCTGGTTATCATCAAATCGGCTATTTATACGTCCACTGCTGAACAAAGCCCACCCACTGGTGCCACGCCTATTGGCACATCTCGGAGAGGGTGACTGTAAGGCGGTCACCCCCCAGGGAGACGTAATAATCTAGTCTACACAAAAAAATAATTCATTCGGATTTGATTCACAGATGCCAAGCTATTACCAAGGAAAGACCCACACCACAACAACAACGCAGTCACCGTTTGGCGCGTACCTGTCATCATATAAAATTGCGGGGCATTTGGTGACTGAACCTGAGCGCGTTGCACCGTTTATGGAAGGTGGCTCGACTGAAACTACGACCGTAGAAACCACTGCCACTTCTACGGTTACTGAAGTTATTGAGCATACAGACTCTCCTGTTGCTGTTAGAGATGGGTACAAATCAGATGGCGGCGAGTATACCTATCGTTTTTGATGTGAGAAAATAAATGTTTCAATTGTATTTGGTTTTAATTTGGTTTTCTTATTCTTCCTTCAGATCGATACAATATATGGTGACATGTAACCTGTAGGTTAACAGTTTACATGTACATTTCTTACTTATATATTACTAGCTGTTGCCCGCGGTTTCACCCGCGTGTTTATATTTATCAATATCGAAACAAATATAGCCTATATAGTAATATTAGCGATAGCTTTTTATTAGTGAAATCGTTTTTCTATTAGTTCAGTAGTTCCATCGGTAGCCCCCCTATATACAAACAAAATCTCTTTATAATATTAGTATATACGAGTAAATCCAACTTGAGGTAGATCAAAACGAAGATAATGGTTAGGTTAGGTTATGGCATAGCCAAGTGGCGTCATCGCCTGCGGATGCAGTTTGCAACCAAGCGCGTCGTCGAGGCCGTCCTGCCGCTCCTTGGAGCCTGGCTCCAAAGGAGCGAGCGCGTCACCTACCGCCTGACGCAGGTGCTCACCGGGCACGGTTGTTTCGGCGCGTACCTGCACAGGATAGGACGCGAGGCCACGGCACAATGCCACCATTGTGATAGCGACCAGGACACCGCACAGCACACGCTCGAGGCGTGCCCTGCGTGGGCCGCCGAGCGGCGGATCCTGGTCGATCGGATCGGGCAAGATCTCTCTCTGCCAGCAGTAGTGTCGGCTATGTTGGCAGAGCACGAAAATTGGAATGCAGTGGTCTCCTTCTGTGAGAGCGTCATGCTCCAGAAGGAGACCGCAGAGCGAGATCGGGAGAGGGCCGATCCCGCTCGAAGAAGAAGGAGACGGCGCCGGGGTAACAACCGCCCTGGCGCCTAATTCCGATACGCCTGAAAACCCCTGCCGTTGCTATAAGGTGGGGGACCTCTGGGTTCGCGGGTGCGTAGATTGGGGAATCTGCGTGCCCACACCAAGCGACCCAAGAGAAGACGGTAGCACGCATGTGGTCACGCGCTGCCGTGGGACGCTTTGGGGGATCCTTTACAATCCCCCTGGGGGGGTGACCGCTTTACAGTCACCCTCTCCGAGATGTGCCAAAAAAAAAAAAAAAAAAAAAAAAAAAAAAAAAAAAAAAAAAAAAAAAAAAAAAAAAAAAAAAAAAAAAAAAAAAAAAAAAAAAGTTATGGCATAGCCACCCGAATAGAACATGCCAACAATTTTAATAGAGAAGATGGTTGGCAGGTACCACCTGTTTGGAATCCAGTTATTAAAATAATAAAGTCCCAAACAAGATACCGCACTAAGAAACATCAAGACACTGTGAGTGATTACTGCGTGCATCGAAACTAATTTTTTGATTAAAATTGTACAGTAGATAAAATAAAATAACTTTTTAAAATCTGTAACGGCGCCTGTCACCTTAGTCATCCTGCGACCACGAATGCTGCAAAGTATTCGAAACGTTAGGAAAATAAAAAATCTAAAACATACGCGATAGAATCCGTTTAAAAGTGTTTTATTATAATGTGTAATAATCGCGAAAATCTAAGACATTACTTTGTAATACCTAACTTTTGTACCTACATTAATTGCAAATAAACTTATCTGTTCTATTCTATAATAAAAAGTCAATAAAATGAATGTAAACATTTTAAATGACGACCGATTGACCGTTCGTCAAATTCACATCCTTACAAAAAACTGAGGACAACGCTATCTATCGCTGTCCCTTCAAACTGTTTTAATTTTGTCACAAACTGTTTCGATGTGATGTCACGTTGCTAATATCGTAAATCAATTACCGCCTCAACTCGCTCGTTTACTGGCCCTGAGTGAATTATACGGAAGAATCAAATTACCGGAGATTTCATTTAGAATGTTCTCGCCGCCTTAGATAACGTTAATCTAAGCCAAATGTTTTTTGAGTTTAATTATGGAGTTAATTTGATGGAATCCTGTTTTATATTATAAATTTTATGGAAATTATATACCTACGCATGTGAGCAGGCTGGTCATGGCCACGGACGTTACAGTGTTGGAATCGTCGAGCGAATTAGGAATACTATTTTATTTTTTGTTCATGTGTTTATGTTCGACTATACATATGTGTGCTTGATTGTATATTGCTTCAGGTACCTATATGTTGTGAGCGAATGTAAGAAATATTTTATTGTTCTACCTTATATAGATAGGGTAGAACAATAAAATACTGTTTTATTTTCTAACTAGCTGGGACCCGCGGTTTCACCCGCCATTACATTTAAAAGAAAGTGGATTATTTATATATAATTTAGAGTACTTCGGCATAGACACTTAACATCGAGTATTTATATTGGATTTCATTGGTTTTATTTTTGTGCAGGGAATCCTGAATATTTTTCAAAAATAAAAGTAGCCAAAGTTATTCCTTATAACATAGATACTAAAAATAAACTAAAAAAACAAACTGATTTATAAATGTTGACGGTAGTAAGTCCTATACCACTTGGGGTGAAGTTATTATTTTAAGAATACAGGCGTTAGATAATGTAAGCACTGAATGAATTATATTGCAATGCTTTCAATACGCTTTTGATTAGTATAATAGTGCCATCTATAGACAGTCGTGCAAGGTAAAAGTAAACTTTGAGAATGCAGTAAGGCATCGACTTTCCTATTCACCGCTAGATGGCGCAAAGCAAATAAAATCGTAGCTAACTAATACTTTATTACGAGTAATATAGGTTCGTGGAATGATACTAAAACTACGACAAGCACATTCAAACTTTGCTTGATTGCCACTAGATATCGTTGTATAACCAAACCAAATACGCGTTGAAAAGGGTTGTTTCATAAGCTAGGCACAGCGACCGGCACATATCTTGAGCAAAAACCGATGTATTGGGGGAAAGTTAGCTCAAATCGAATAACGTCCAGGGCTTCACATGCAGCATAGGCTTCCTCAAAGATCTCTACATCAACCGCTTCAGGTTTGTGTTGAATGCTCATTGGGTTTTGCTATAATCACCACGCTTCGCAGGCAGGTCGTCGATCGCATTTGAGTTGTAAATGCGCATCTTCCGGCTACCATAGCCATCGCCTTTTACGACATCCACGGGATGATATGAGCTGTTGCCATTCACCAAATGGTACTACACGGAACGGATTGGTATATATATAAATACATGCATGTATGTTCAATTATATACTATAATTATACTAGTTTATACACCATCAAAGACTCAAAAATCCAATATGCACGGTCAAGGTCACTTTTCAAGATGTATCTCACGTTATAACAGAATGAAGAAACTGGACAAACGGTAAGCAATCATAAGTAAACTGACTCATATTTCGTAAAACTTGATAACGTTGGTCATTAAATTCATCATTTAAATCATCATGTTCGATAGGTTAGAAAGAGGAAATGTGACAATCGTATAGATGGGGAGCTATCTCCATTTATCGGGCACAATTTCAGCCCAACAGAGAATTTCCCAGACCGGAAAACCAATTAGACTTTTCCAATTGGATACGAAGCCAAGGCTTTCAGTAAACTGTAGCTAGAAAAGGTAATTTAGAAAAGAAAAGTGTATCAAATACATTTCTAGGTTTCAAATGTATCTGTAATCAATCGTGTGTTCAGTATGACGGCCCGTATCATCACGGCTGATTTCCCAAAGGAACGAGACCAACTAGACGGAACGCGGTAACTTACTGTGAGCCTCTATGATTTATTGTGAGGCAGATAGTGTGAGTGACGTAGTACGGACGGTTTACATGGTTAGAAAGAGGGTTAGCCCGGATGATTTATTTATTTTTATTTGGTCTTCATCATTTCGGCCGAATGAAATCCACTGCTGGACACAGGCCTCCCCCAAAGATCACCACAATGGCCGATATAGGTGTGTTGTGGGCTCATTGGGGGGTTTTGCCATAATCGCCATTTGCTCTTGGTTCTGTAGAATCCTAAGGTTTTTTTTTTTAACCAATGCCCGACTCTCGCGTTTCTCCTGTGTCGTGGGTGCGTTTACAGACACAAATTCCACACAAAATACACCCAGACCCGGAACAACTACCTGCAGATCGTACAAATATTTGTTCCGTGCGAGAATCGCACCCACGACCCGGTGCGCAGCAGCCGACTGTATCAGCCACTGCACCAACCGTGTCGTCGAAGTTTGTTATGGATGCATGGAATTAGAGACTGATGTCCACCGGTGAATATCTTACGGCTATCAAAAAAGACGATATTGTTACCAATTCACCCAATTTCATTTAACGTGTAATTTACAGCTAAAACGATTTTTCCCGTACGAATACTCACCCTGCGTACTCAAGTATATTCGATTTTCTGCGGGTCGTAATTTGATTCCTCGTTTAGGTGTTTCTCGGACGCTATCTAGCCTGATTGATGGTGACTTGGGGCCGTGGGTTTGGGCGGTCTTATTATTGACATACCTTCCCAATTTAAGATAGTAGCTAATGTTATTTCTTCTCAGTTGTTAAATGTGTAAACGTAGTGTGTTTCCTTTTTTTATGGCATGGAGATTCTATTCCGTATTGAAATGTTGACGGGATGCGATGTTATATATATATATATATATATATAGGTAAAGGCTCGTAAAACAACACCCCGTTTTTTGCTAAATTCGATAATATGTCCATCATCATTCATCATCATTTCGGCCGAGTAAAGTCCACTGCTGGACATACGCCTCCCCCAAAGATCACCACAATGACTGATATCCATCCATGTATTGTGGGCTCATTGGGGGGTTTTGCCATAATCGCCACGCTTGGCAGACGGGTTGGCGATCACAGTTGAGTTGTTAATGTTCTCGAAAGACGCTGCCGCCTATCCTCCGCTAATCCCTTAGTCGACTTTGCGACACCCACGGGAGGAGATGGGGTGGTGGTATTCTAAGCCGGCACCACACGGCAATATGTCCATACATAAATTGTAATGTTCTATTATAAATTCATTTTGCACGCCCCAAGGGGCAGAATATGCTGTAACTACCTTAAAACCAATATCTGTATTTATACTTACTGACTGATCATTTCCAAGCCAATAAAATGTCCACTGTTGGATTCTCTTAAGATCACCACAACGAGCGGTCTGGGTTTGGATTGTATACATCAGGGGGTGCCATAATGGACGCGCTTAGCAGACGAGATGCCGTTTGCTGTTGAGCTGCAAATGGATTCCGAGGACGCTGCTGCACCCATCTCACGGACTATTCTATAGTCACCATTTACGATACCCGTGGGAAAACATGGGGTAGTGCTATTTTTAGCCGGCACCGCAAGCACAGTGAGGCCTCGGGGGCATCCTTTACAACCTTTTTTTCCCCCTTGGGTGACCGCTTTACAGTCCCCCTTTCCGAGATGTGCCTATAGGCGTGGCACTAGCGGGCGGCTCTAGTAGGATCATACCCTCGTAGCCTGTAACCTGGAGCCCCTCTTATGTGCTGAACTCATGTCATGTCATTGGGACTTCTACCAGCAAAAACCATGATGAAGCATATGACCGCCGCAGTGATTTTAGCTGGTAGGAATCCCCCTTCGCCCTTCCCCAGGTTCCAAGTTCCAAGTTCATGACGAATAGTCACTGATACCTATCAATAAAAAATAAAAAGTCCAAATATAATATGTACTTTTTAATTAGTATTTTATCTTAACGCCTCGCGTACAATAAATGGTAATCAATATTTCCTGTATACCTTAACATCAAGTGCGTCCAGTATTATGTATTATCGTACACTTGATCCAAAGATATGTTAAGCTGTCACTGTGATTTCTACGTCCGTTATATGTGCTTCAGTTACTACTTAGTGATAAATATATAAAATCTATACAAATAAATAAAATTGAAGTGTCTGTTTGTAATGTCAAAATAACAGCTTTTTACTAAATGCATATGAAAGTATATACGGTACCTATAACAAAAAAACTAATTTTGAATTTTTTGTCTGTCTGTCTGTTTGTTCCGGGTAATCTCCAAAACGGCTGGACCGATTTTGACGGGACTGTCACTGGCAGATAGCTGATTTTATAAGGAATAACTTAGGCTACTTTTATTTTAGAAAAATAATTAGGGTTCCGCGCAATAAAAATAAAACCCTTGAAATCCAACATTTATATTCTATGTCAAGTGTCTATGTCGAAGTACTCTAAATTTCTTTTAAATTACACGCGGGTGAAACCGCGGGTCCGAGCTAGTAATATATAAAAATTGAAATCAAAAGAACTGTTATTTTAACATAAAATTTACTTTGGAAAGCTTTATTCTACGCAGTAAAAATATACCGAGCTTTGTAAGACCGAAAGTCTATTTTTATCCAGTAAATATACTTAATGTATATTCTTTTTATCAACGTTCATTAATTTTTCATCAAAAGATGTCTCTTAAATATTATTTTAAGTTTAATTTAGGTTAATTTTATCACGAGCAAAGATATTTAGTTTTCTTTCTGTGTAAAGTTTATCGTCATAATAATGATCTTTGAGCATCGCCTTAAGCTCATCGCGCATTATACCACCTATGCTCTGACTCAGCATATTACTTGTCATTGAAATTAGGTCTATAAGTCAAGTCAAGATGAACGAACAAACGGCTCTCGGCAAGCGCGCTAACTGCAAGTTCGTTTGCCATTGTCGCTGTACGCTCGCTATCTCTTTTACACGCTTTTCTGCACTGTAAACTATGAAAGACGAACGAACGAACACTTATGCCCGGTAAAATCACTCAGTAATGTGTATCGATCTGAGGGCCAATTCTCGTAATTAATTTACACTATGACTGAAACTTGACCGAACTGAGATTAAATTATGAATTGGCCGAAAAAAATGGTATTCTGCTACTCTTAAAGTTCAGTATAATCTCGTTCTAGTCCCATTTCAATCTCAATTTTGACGTTTATTTAATGACAATTCAGTACATGTGACAGTTCGAAATGTTAGCAGAATACCGTTTTGACTTCGATCAACTTTCGATCCATTTTCGATCTCATCACAGTGTTAGTTCACGTTTGACGTTGTTTATTAGTTTACGAGAATACCATTTGTGACATTTATGACACTGAGACTAGTATATTTTGATCATTTTTAAATTACGAGAATTGGCCCTCAGGTGCCAACGAGCCACCGTCGACACATTGACAGCTAGCTGTGTCCTCGCCGTCGCGTCGGCGCGTGGACAGCTTGCTTACACACCTCAGCGTGGGGCGCAGATAGACCTGTTACCCTTTTGCAGAGGTCTGTGGAGTGTTTAGCATTCGGCCGTGCCGCAGACCTGCCATAGCATCGCTGGAGCGGTGCCTTTAAAATAACTAATGACCAATAGACTGAAAACCTAGTACGTCATCATTTCGGCCGAACGAAGTCCACTGCTGGACACAGGCCTTCCCCAAAGATCACCTCAACAACCGATGAGGGTGTGTTATGGGATCATTTGGGGGATTTACCATAATCGCCACGCTTGGCAGACGGGTTGGCGATCGCAGTTGAGTTGTTAATGTACTCAAAGGACGCTGCTGCCCATCCTCCGGCTAATCCCTTAGTCAACTTTTACGACACCCACGGGACGAGATGGGGTGGTGGTGTTCTGAACCTGCACCACACGGAAACGTTACGTACGTACTGTAAGGAAGTAGAGGGGCGCTAGCGACTGTAATGAAGTTAGCAGGCATCACTTCAGCGTGCGCGCCTTATGGTCATACTAGATCAATATCTAAAACACTTTGTCTCCAACCTCCAACCAAGGAACATCTAGTAACATATTTGTTTTGTAAGTTTGAATAAAGTTAATATATATTTTATAAATGTGTATTTCTGAGTTTTCATAATACCAAAAGTGGTAACATTGCAAGAGGAAGAAATAACTGCGCCCAGTAAAACTGTATTATATATAGCTTATTCAACGATGTGTCTTTTACGTTTACATTACATATTCAAAACATTCTCCTGAGTGAAACTAGAGCGTGCAATACTTGACGCCGGCGCGCATGGGGTTTCTTTACAATAATTTGTTTTATTTTATACTATTGAGGCTTTCACTCTAAGGTGATGTTATGTGGTACACTTAGTGTTGTTTTATTGAATGATTGATTAACATTAATGCATCCGTGAAAAACAGAAACTATACATCATTCCACAGAAATGAGGAGATCCGTAGAAAAGCTAAAATTGCCGACATAGCTGAAATGATTAATGCTGAAGTAACTTCAAGTGGCAATTGGCTAGGCATATTGCTCGTAGAACTGATGGCCGTTGGGGTAAAAGGGTTCTCGGATGGAGACTGCGTACCGAAAAACGCAGCGTGGGACGACCTCAAACAAGATGGACAGCCTAGTGAAGTCTGGGAGTCGTTGGACATAAAACCATGTAACTGGTCGGTGTGGAAATCTATGGCGGAGACCTTTGTTCATCAGTGGACGTACTTCGGCTGTTAAGGTGATAATAATGATGAACATCGCGCTTTTATACCCCGATTCTTATTATTTGTAAAAAAGGTTAAATATCCCTTATGTCCTAATAATGCCTAAAAACTTATAAACGGTGCAGTAATCGATAGGCTATGTAAATAGCAGTCAACGGCTGATGTGATGTCAAAAGGAAAGGTAGCATCCTTATATCTGCTGACTTTCTATCCTTATATAACCGATTACAAGAAGAAAGGTGTTCGAAGTTATTAATGATTCCCGTCTATTTCCATTGCCATTATTGCATCGATCGGCTACCATTTTGATGATACCCGTATAATAATTATAATAAAATAAAAAGTGTGAAGGCAGAACATATTTCAAACGTAATTATGTACAGGAAGGGTGAAGGTCGCTAGGTTGACTCTTTCTTCGGTCGGTACAACCTGCAACATAAGGATACAAGAATATTTCATTCCAGTATCACGTTTTTCTTTTCTCTGCCCACCCTGTCTAAGGTAGCTGAGTACCCACCTCAATGCCTCAGCCTAGACCATACACACGGGTGCCTATTTATCACAAAATACAAAATTGATTGAATAATATAGTAGTCTTTGATTGACATTTATATTTCTCGGCTCATAGCCAATATGAAGAGTTCGATAAAAGTTTGCAGAGTTATAAAATTATTCAATATCGATAAAACACAGAAGACGATAAATTTAGAACAACAAGCACACATCAATGTGATGTATTTTCTATTATATTTTATATTACTCCTGTATACTAACGCTGTGATCGCATATGATGTGAAAGATGAACGATTTTTAGCACTGAATCTAACGGTCCACAATATTTCTGACAGACTACTAACCATATTCGGTATTGATTATAAAAATGCAAGAATGAAAGAATTGATAGAAAAGTTGGAACGAATTAATCATTATACTATTGATAATAATCTGGTGGCAGCTGTGTTAACTAATGTAACGAATGAAACATCTTTAAACGAAACAAATTTTTTTGAAGCTCTCATTGAAAATGATCATTTTAAATATTTAAACACAAATATTTCAAAAAACTTGTACCTGATGTTGAAGGAAAAAATGACACGTGATGATATTCTGAAGATTGTGTCTGAGAGAAGTAGTAAAAACAAATTGGTGAAGTCAGCTAGAAGGATGATGACAAACGTACTTCCTAAAGAAGATGACGAAATAATAATTAATGATATTGTTGATAAAATACTTGGCGAAACACCAAATGATCAGCATAAAGCAAAAGCTAATGAAAGTATATATTGGGGTATGATTAATATATATTTAAGATTATTTTCACAAATTCACTAATGTAAAGTATAATTACAACCACTGATGTGTCGGTTATGAAATAAATTAGTGATTTCCAGATCCTCAAAATGAGTTAGAAAGTTTGAAGAACTACCATGAGAACAAACGCAGTGGACGTCGTATTTACAGAGGGGAGCGGACGAACATCAAAAACTACCCGTTTATGGCTTCTATACATGTTATGGGCAGGTTTTGGTGTGGAGCAGTCCTGTATTGGTATGACCTGGCCATCACGTCTGCATCTTGCTTACAACTGTGAGTGTACAACGACTGTTCCTGTAATTGGTATGTCAAGGAAATATCGGCAATCGGTTACTAAAACTTTGTCTATTTGACTTGAGAAACTTTTACTTTGCAAAATTTGTTTTTTTGTTCAATTTTTTTATACATTCCCCCACACTATCGCTTCTCCTGTATCGTGGGTTTACAAACACAAATTCCACATACAATACACCCAGACCCAGAATAACTACCTGCAGATCGTACAAATATTTGTTCCGTGTGGGAGTCGTACCCACGATCTGGTGCGCAGCAGTCGACTGTATCAGCCACTGCACAAAAGTCAAAATTTTCCGCCTTTATGACTTCGCCCATTTATTTTAGCTGAAAAATCATTACTTTCAAGAAGCGGTTCATTTGTATAATGTATTTTTTTAAAGACTTGGTTACTTAGGCATCTTTTATTACAATATTTGTTAGTAAATATATGACTACATCAGCTAGCATTAAACTTCATCCAAACATCATTTAGAACTTGCGAAGCTAATAATGTAGTACGGTTTCGTTGAATAAATATCTGCCAATCGAGTTTCACTCCATTTATGAGAAAACATTTGTAAAATGTATATGTAAATATGGTAACGTATTTATAAATATGGTAAAGTGTGTGCAGTGTTGTCCAACCGAAGGTCAAAAATAATCATAGGAATTAAAAAATAAGCATCACCTTTCCCATTACGAATCCATCAGGGACATAAAACATTTATTTCGCAGGATGCATAACAACCGCTTCTTCCGCGAGAACTCACAAGTTGTACAGTTAAGGCTGGGCAGTAACCACAGCAGAATTGGAGGCGAGGTCATCGAAGTCCTGGAGGTGAGTATCAGATGTTTTTATCATATTTCGTAGTGAGTTTGACAGAGGATTGACGGTAAAGCCAAGTATACATAAGCTGTGCCGAAGATTAGGTAGTGCATGGTGAACGGTGGATGCTTCGCCCTCAATGCCTACAAGCTGCTACTTCACTATGGTACACTCTTTACCTTAGTGCGGTGCGGAGCTGTAGGGGTAAGCTATTGACCGGGAGTGGCATTTTCAGATGCAAAAACCCAGCCATTTCAGCAATACTGGGAATTCGAAGCGGCACTTCAGCCAGGCCCCAGAATTTCGAACTTTTCATAAAACTGATTGTATTGTTTTCACTATGACAAACCTATCACCTCAAACAACATTATTCTGCACAGTCTTGTTAAGGTTAACACTAGGTTTCAGAGTATGAATGTCATATAAGCCCCATATATTAGCCTCACAGGAAAATGATCAGACCGCGGGATATTCTATTTAATCTGAAAATTTTGAATCGACCTCTTCGCGGCATCAGTCACAAAAATGTGATTTAACCATGACGTGACCATGGGTGTCACTAATGTGCTTATATGAGTGCAATAATAGTCGTCAATATCCCCACATCAACATCATCATCATCATCATTATCATCATAATCATCACCATATCAGCCAAAGGACGTCCACTGCTGAACAAAGGCCCCCCCATAGATTTTCATAACGTCAGATTACATGCCGCCCGAATCCATCGACTCCCAGTGACCTTCACCAGGTCGTCCGTCCATTTCGTGCTATGCTGTGTTTTTCGCATACTGCACGACTGCAGCACTGTTCAAAACAAAAATCATAAACTGGAGTTTTTGAATTTGTAGAACCGGTCGTTGTAGAAATCTATAAGGATCTTCTATCGTCTATCTTGTTTAACAGTGGACGTCCATTGGCTGATATGATGAATATGATGAAACTGTACCCTCGACACAGGTGAACTACTAGTGTGGGGCATCAACAAAGCATAAGCAACAGTACTTTTTAAATTTTTCTGTCTGCTCCGTATGCGACACAATCGCTCTGATAAACTGAGCTTACAAAGAGTCTGACGAAACAATCGGACGTGTATCTAGTGGAGTGAATACGATCCGACAATCTGATCAAACAATCTAAAAATTAACATTACTTATATTTTCGGCCTAAAACGAAAAAAAAAATGTCAACCATCAAGTGCTACTTATTGCTGTGAGCCTCAAATTTTTACACTCCACTACCATCACATACTGTTTATAGTACGTTTATCTTTTTCGTTTTATTACCTTGGCTAGTTCTAATTCAAACCACAATTTTAGTTGGATAAAACTATGGCACCTTAGTAATTTCTCTGTTCTCAGGTATTCTTCCACCCTGGCTACAACCCCAGGACCTTGAAAAACAACTTGGCAGTAGTTCGTCTTCGTCGCCACTTGCACATCGGTAACCACAGAGTGCCGAGGGTGATAGCAATCTCACATTACTCACATTCAGTACCACCAACGGCCGAAGTATTGCTGCTAGGATGGGGAGTCACTAAGGTACTCAGTTTGTTCATTGGCCACATTATTTATTTTATAATGAAAATAAATTTAACTTGAAATGACATGGGCAACACAACTTGCAATACGTGGAGAAATGGAGGATTTATTCCAGAAGTGGCCTAGTTATACAGACTGATAGATAATGATAATAAAAGAGAAGAATTGGAAATGATTGCCGTAGAGAATAAGCTCAGTCGTGTCGAGATCTTCGACATAATTTCGAGCTCAATTCTCAATTTTTTGTCATCTACTGACTTGTTTTATCGATCCAGCAACCGAACGGTAGTAGAGTTTAGAGAAAGGTCTAAACCGAGTGTCAAAGGCATGTCCACAACTGAAAATGGTGATGCCACACAAGGGTAATAAACTTGGGCATATAAATGTATGAAGCTCAACCGATTAATTCATTGTTACCTCATAGCTAGTGCAGAAATCTCGTATAAAGTCCCTGCAGTGGTTAAAATTAGTAAGGACTCTACTAAAACAACAGAAATAACAAGTAAATCCAATCTAGCTGTATCCTATTTGTTGTAAGCCAAACCTCATAAAAGCCTCCTTCCAAAAATAGGTTAAACGATAGCGAAATAATGACAAGACATCGTAAAATGACGGATCTGTAAGGTTATTGCAGTGAGGTATCGCAATAGAATTAGCAGTAAAGTTTGTTGTTATGGAACATTAATAATTGGGATTTTTGTGGCAAGCACCCAAGAATATGAATTTATGGTCAAAGACAGATTTCACAACCTGTTGATATATACCTGGATATTTCTATCAGTGCTGGTCAAATTAATTTTTTTACATATGCTCTAGATAACGCAAAAGCTGTCGTACGAGCCAATATTCTTACAGAGGAAGTTTTTACCTGTATATCCAAATTCGTTCTGTAAGGAAGTGTATGGAGAGTGAGTACTTTTACATTTTCTTTAGTGCAATTGATTAAATTAACTGTCATTAGTGGTCATCATTTCGGCCGAATAAAGTTCACTGTCCGCCTTTGTCCAAGGCCTCCCTCAAAGATCTCCACAACGAACGATATCGGTGTGTTGTGTGCTCAATGGGGGGTTTTGCCATAATAGCCACGCTTGGCAGGCGGGTTTGCGATCGCAGTTGAGTTGTTAATGTATTCGAAGGACGCTGCTGCCCATCCTCCGTCTAATCCTTTAGTCGGCTTTTACTATACCCACGGGATGAGATGGGTTAGTGGTATTCGTAGCCACACGATAATTAGTGGTGCTGAAGTATAATCATCAAATGTTTTAATGTCTTTCCTTTATTAGCTCTATTTTTTTAATTCCTTTACTATACATTCAAAGCACCACTGACACAAGCAAAATTGACGTCACGAGCACTGTTTGCCACATTGATTTTTTTATTGAATTGAATTGAAGTATGGTTTGCCGTGTGGTGCCGGCTCAGAATGCCACCACCCCATCTCCCCCCATGGGTGTCGTAAAAGTCGACTAAGGGATTAGTCGGAGGATGGGCAGCAGCGTCCTTCGAGTACATTAACAACTCAACTGCGATCGCCAACCCGCCTGCCAAGCGTGGCGATTATGGCAAAACCCCCCAATGAGCTCAAAACACATCCATATCGGTGGTTGTGATGATCTTTGGGGGAGGCCTGTGTCCAACAGTGGACTTCATTAGGCCGAAATGATGATGGTTCCACCAACAAAGCATACAGGCGTGGCGATTGATTATCTATCTAACGAGTGGTTTGAACAGACATAAATCTTGCGGTCGTTGTTGTTAATTAACGATACATTCAACGAAATCATCCATACGAAAAATTTGTTTTAGCAATTTTTTTGAAAGTTATTGTTGAAGACCAGTTGTGTTCAAGGATGGTTACTTTCGTCTTCTCCATAGCGATTCTTATTATGACTTATATATATTCAATTCTTAGTTCCACTGTCTTAATACGAGAGTTTGAGCAATACAGATGTTGGTTTTGTAACGATAAAAGAGACAGCGTCGTCTATAAAGGGCATGAATAGCCCATTGTAGACAATGCTGTGGCCTGTTATTTAAATGGAACAAAGAAGGTATTAGGTAAAATTGAGAGATAGTGAAATTTCATTGGTTTCATTTTCAATCTTTAAAATTACAACGTTGTCTCTACTTTCCATAAGATTCTTAAGTGACTCTAATGTTTTACATTTTCTCCTGAGTACTCGAATAAATTGTCTCCTTTTTGATAGTCTATATTACCCCACATCTTCATCCTACCTGCAAGAATACTTTACTTACACCTGGCTGCCGGATGTACCGTGATGCGACATCTTCAAACCGTCCCTAGGTTCCTATCAAATAAAACTGATTTCTATAGCTTTTATTTGCATTCATCAAGACAGTTGTGGAATTTGGAAACCGTATTTCATGTCATAAAACTAGTTAAAGAGCACTATCTCCTTATCCAATTTATTTCTTTGGTCAAGTATATATTTATGTTTATGTATATATTAATATGTAGGTATATTACTCCTTACATATATGTGTGTTTTTATATGTTCGGATATCTTCTACATACCGTGTCTACATTCGTTGTCTTGAAAAACCTCTAGCAGAAGTTCGCTGCTCGAAGACATTTCGAACGAAACAAGCAGTGCATTGGTATTTTTGTTTCCTTTATATACATATATACGTTTCCTGTATATAATCATCATCATAATCAGATCAGCCAAAGAACTTTCACTGCTGAAGAAAGGCTTCCTCCCCATAGATTGCCATAATTGTGTCATCTTTCTTGGGAGAATCTGCCAGTACTCACCATGCTTGGTTTCATAAGTGTCTTCCTTGAGATTTTAGTTTTCGTTCATAATAGATTTTATAAAAATAGAAACAATATTCCGCGCAGAAAGTTATCACATTTCCACGGCAGACCTAAAAGCTGCCTAAATTATTTAAAATCAATAATTAATAATAATCGTTATTTGAGAGCAGTGACTGCGAGATTTATGCCTGTCGCAAAGCATCTCCAATATACGTAATGACCAGTTAGATAGGTCTGTGGCTCTGTAAACTATTTTAGAGCAGCCATAGAATTCCTAATACTCTAACTCAAGTCTTTTTTGCGTTCATATGTTCATAAGTTGACAGCAAATTTGATGCATATCAATATGAAACCCTATTAGGGCGCAGCAATTTTACTAAACAAGAACAATTGTATCTTTGTTTGCTTACAATGTTAAAAGAGATTAATACATACTTATTAAAGTTTCCGGCGATTTTTTAAGTGGGTTTTATTATTATATATATAAATATTAATAATAAGTTTTCAGTAAGTAATCGTTATCATCATTATCATTATCATATCAGCCAAAGGACATCCACTGCTGAACCAAAGGCCTCTCCTATAATTTCCACAACGAGCGGTCACATGCCGCAGGCATCCAATGACTCCCAGGGGCCTTCACCAGGTCATCTGTCCACTTCGTTGGAGGTCATTCCAGCTTGGATTTCTAGTGCGCGGTCTCTTACTTGAGAACCTTTTTTAACCCAACGGCCATCACTTCTACGAGCAACGCGCCCCAAAATTATCCCTTCCTTGAGAATCTATCTATCTACCTATTATTTCTAGTTATGTGTTACAATTATGTTGCCATACCCTTACCGGGTTTCATGTTGAACCTTATTATAAATGTAACACCTATCTAACACATAAATGCAATAAAGAACTTGAACTTGAACTTGAAAAAAAAATTGGCTAACTGTTGGTGAAAACAAAAGATAAGAATGATCATCTGAAGGACTCGGCTAATGAATGATAGTTTTGATTAATCCCACTAAGTTCCAGCCTCGTAGTTGCTATTATGTAATCTGTACTCTAGAATGATTTACAAACCCAAAACTCCCCCAAGCGTGTCTGACTGTACAG
Source organism: Diloba caeruleocephala (assembly GCA_947459985.1). NCBI lineage: Eukaryota > Metazoa > Arthropoda > Insecta > Lepidoptera > Noctuidae > Diloba > Diloba caeruleocephala. Next base: position 587,660 of record OX381627.1, on the reverse strand, counting down.
ACAAGTGCTTTCAGGGGACTTTCTTTTATACAGAGGTAGAGTCTTGAAGTGATTTGATAATAAGAATTTCACACTTAATAAGACCAGCAGAATTGACTACACATGAGATTTCAAATCTTTTTACAGCTCCAGACAAGGCAATTGAATACATTTTTTACTTAAAATGTTTTTGTTGAAATAGTAATATTAGACAGGCGTGAGCATTTATGGGTGGCCGATATTGTCGCCAACGTAAACCGTCGAGCGTCTACGCGTTGTATTGTATTTTAACTGCCAGTTTCGTTAACAGCCTGTTATTTGAAAAACCCAAGATGAAAAACAAATCAAAAAATGCCTCATACATTGTAAACCAATGTCTCGTCTGTATCATCACCCATTCCAGTCTACCATCAGTCATTTTATCTCAACAATATGACTGTCTATATGTCGTTATTTTCGCCTTAATAAACTATGAATTGGTAAACAATAATACGATTACGTCACTTTCAGTACCATAGACAACATGTCACCGAAGGTTGTAGCCTGAAAACCAGCGCTGTCAGTGTTTCCTTAAAATGTGTGTCGGAAAATCGCAGCTTCATGCTGAGCTACAACCTTTTTTGGAACGACGCGACGCACATAGATAGATAATATCCATTATGAACATCATCTATACAAATAAATAAAATTGAAGTGTCTGTTTGTAATGTCAAAATAACAGCTTTTTACTAAATGCATATGAAAGTATATACGATACCTACAACAAAAATCAATTTTAATTTTTTTTGTCTGTCTGTCTGTTTGTTGCGGGTAATCTCCGAAACGGTTGGACCGATTTTGACGGGACCTTCACTGGCAGATAGCTGATGTTATAAGGAATAACTAAGGGTACTTTTATTTTAGAAAAATAATCAGGGTTCAGCGCAAAAAAATAAAACCCTTGAAATCTAATATATATATTCTATGTCAATTATATATGTCGAAGTACTCTAAATTTGTTTTCAATTCAACGCGGGTGAAACCGCGGGTCCCAGCTAGTCATTAATATGTTTTGTTTTTATCTTTTCTCTTAGCTGGGTAGTGCAAAGTGCGTGGTGCGCATGCATACTTGCATGTTTTGCATTTTCTACCGCCACGGCACGCTTGATATCTAGCTGGGACAAAGATTTATGGCCAATTTGCCGACTTTTGAATTTTTTATTGATGTTTAGATTATGTAACGTTTGTTTTACTTTTTCACATTGTCTCTATATCGTGTGCGTACTTGGTTGTGTACACAATAAAATTTATATTTATGGCAATTTTTACTAAGATATTTTTTTTTAAATTTAATTGAACTGACGAAAAATGAGACAAATAAATGGATGCCTGCCAGGTTTAAAAACGAGGCAAAGGTTTCATGGTTTCGCAGTCAAGTAAAATTATTCATTCATAGAAATATATAGGTATTCGATTTTACAATAAGATATCTGAAGCGATTTCTGACTGACCAACTGATAATTACAGATGACGCACGTCAATTCAATTCTCATAAAAAGGATCTTCCATAAAAAGATATAATAGAATTAAAGACTATGTTGACGATAGGGATATATTATAGCTGAGGATAACCCTCACATTCTCACTCTTGTCTGCACATATTTTGGCTTCCCTAGAAACCAAATGTATATGGAGTACTATTCAAATTCCAAATTCAAAATGTTTTATTTGCAAATTAATATTCTATTTGTATAGTAAAGCTGTTAATAATTTATGAAGAACCGATTTGTAAAAGATAAAAATAATAACTATAAAAAGAAGTATTCAAAAAATACCAAGCCCTGAGTTTCTTTCGGCATTTCATCTTAGATGTTGTCATGTACCGGAATGACCAAAATTTTTACAATATGACGTGTATAAGTGTATGTATGTGGTGCCGGCTGTGAATAGCACCAACCCATCTCATCCCGTGGGTGTCGTTAAAGGCGTCTAAGGGATTAGCCGGAGGATGGGCAGCAGCGTCCTTCGAATACATTAACAACTCAACTGCGATCTCCAACCCGCCTGCCAAGCGTGGCGATTATGGCAAAACCCCCCAATGAGTACACAACGGTCGTTGTGGTGACTTTTGGTGACTTTTTAGGGAGGCACACTGTGTACAGCAGTGGACTTTATTCGGCCGAAATGATGAAGTATATGTATGGACATATTTATTAATTTCATAATTCGATTCTATTCTATATGAAGATTTGTTTTTTAGGAAATTCATGTCAAATGAGATGTTCTGTGCTGGAACTCTCACGACGGGAGAGGGAGCTTGTGATGTAAGTAATATAAATTATATAAGTAACTAGTTGCCCGTCCCAGCTTCGGACGGGCAATTCAAACCCGATTGCAGCGCCACCTACCGGGTCATATTGTGAATCTAAACCACACAGAACCCACACAAACATACACAAAATAACATCAAAATCGGTCCAGCCCTTCAGGAGGAGTTCAGTGACATACCCATTACCCATGTACAGAAGAATTATATATATCGTAATATAACTTGATGTAGATGATTAATTGGTGGTGCGGCTGGTAAAAGTAGTAATGATGGATATAGGTCCTGTTAGAAGAAAAAAACTGTTTCTAATTAGACTCTCATTCCTGTAAATGGCTTAAAGAGACATTGAGAGCAAAAGGTTTTTTTTAAAAAAAAACGTTGCCCCGCCCTATGATTACTCCTGTGTCGAGGGTACGTTTACAGACATGAATTCCACATACACCCAAACCCGGAACAACTACTTGCAGATCATACAAGTATTTGTTCCGTGCGGGAATCGAACCTATGACCTGGAGCGCAACAGCCGACTTAATCAGCCACTGCACCAACCGTGCCGTCAGTAAAGACTATTTGTCACTTAGTTGTTCTATGTGATGAGATCAAAATTATCAAAGCTATCATTCTTATCAGAGCTTAGAGATCTGGCTCACACAATACCAAAGGTGTTGCTATGACCATTTCACGCATACTGCGCTAATAGCATGTGTATACAGCACCTAGTTGGATTGTGTGAAGCATGCCTTCATGCATATACATACAAAATGATCATTATAAGACTCAAAGTCAAAATCTTAAATTTTTGGATTAGGTCTCTATCATTCTAAAGGTGCGATTTATGAGTACTAGTAAAGAATTCCTACTAAACCTTTATATTCATCATTTCAGCTTATTAAAATCAGCTCAGTGCAGGATACAGGCCTCCCCCAAAGATCACGATAACGACCTGTCTGGGTGTGTTGTGTGTTTAATGGGGGGATTTGCCATAATCACTACGCTTGACTGGCGGGTTGGCGATTGCACTTGAGTTATACATGCATTCGAAGGACGCTGCTGCCCATCCTTCGGCTAGCCCCATAGTTATCTTTTACGACACCCACGGGATGAGTTGGGTTGGTGCTATTCTTAACCGCTCAGACATTGAATCCTATGCTATTCATCATCATCATCATTTCGGCCGAATGAAATCCACTGCTGGACACAGGCCTCCCCCAAAGATCACCACAACAACCGATATGGTGTGTTGTGTGCTCATCGGGGGGTCTTGCCATAATCGCCACGCTTGGCAGACGGGTTGGCGATCGCAGTTGAGTTGTTAATGTACTCGAAGGACGCTGCTGCCCATCCTCCGGTTAATCCCTTAGTCGACTTTTACGACACCCACGGGATGAAATGGGGTGGTGGCATTCTGAGCCGGCATGTTATAGTATTACTATATTCATAATACAGTAAGAACATGGGACTCAGGGTCAGTGACTTTGAGCTTCCCGCCTGTTTGATACAGACAAAATTGTCTATTTACCTAAGCATGATGTACTTCAGAAATTCTATCAGGGTTACTCGGCTGCTGGAAATGATCTTTTTTCAAAGTAATTGCACTACTTTCCAAAAAAAATTAAAATAGAATTTACCTGCTCGTTCTGCACTCTAGTATTATAATCTTTTTCGGTTAGATAGAGAAACTTCTAAACGAAGATGCTCTGAACCTCAATTTGAATGAATAAACATTCAAACCGCCGAACCCAAAATATAATAATCAGGCCGGTGACAATCCACTAATAGCAGCATTGTGTAGGGAGGAAGTGGAGTGTTCCTTTACTGAAAATGTAGAGTTCTCCATTCAAGCGATTGGAATGACAGGCTTTCTAAACCGAAATTCAAATTCAAATTCAAAAGATTTTTATTCATATAAACCATTTACGGGCGCTTATGAATAGTTAGAATGTAGTTGCAGATGGCAGATATTTATGCTGCGTAGCCTTGAAAATTATGCTTGCGCGGTTCAGGATTTATTTTTGATATTGTGCGGCAGACTTAACTTATGTGTCTTTGGTTACTCAGTGCAATGTCATCGTTTTCAGCCAAATAAAGCCTACTGCTGGACACAAGCCTCCCCGCCAAGCTCGCCACAACGACTGGTCTGGGTGTGTTGTGTGCTCATTGGGGGGTTTTGGCATAATCACCACGCTTGGCAGGCGGGTTGGTGATCGCAGTTCAGTTGTTAATATACTCGAAGGACGCTGCTACCCACCCTTCAGTTAATCCCATAGTCGCCTTTTACGACACCCAAGGGATGAAATGCCCAATGCAAGTGCAATGTAGGTATCGTTAAAACATCAGCAATGGCTGGCAGCAGGAGACTAACACTGAAAATCAGTGCTGTTGGCGTTGTCTCAACGCCTCGGCAATATGCTGAGTGTCTACCTGTTTCTACATACTTCGGCGCACTTGTTTTCTGTTTTTTTTATTTGAATTTTTTTCAGCATTTTTTTGAGCACATTTAGTTTTGTACATTCAACTGCCACAAAAAAAAAGTGTCTATTGATAAGTTTTTATTTATATAGAGGTGTTATTTGTGACTTAGTTATAGTTTTTAAATTGTCTTTTTTTATTATTGTTTTACCTGCGCTCGTAATGCAGAAATAAAAATATTTTCTTTCTTTCTTTTCTTTCAATGCAAGAGAACAGCCGGCTAGGGCCTTTTATATTCTTTCATAGATTGATTTGAGTAACACCATTATCCATCTATCCACAGCATGATGCGGGAGGGCCAGCAATCCTGGCTGGTCGACTTGTGGGCATCATTTCGTTTGGGCCGGCTGTCTGTGGATTTGCCAATGCCCCTACAGTATTCACCCTCGTAGGAGCCTTCGCAGATTGGATCGAAAGCGTAAACGAGAGTGTTTGTATTCGGTTTAATCGCTTAATTATTGACTTACCTTTACTTTGAACAGTTTTTTTAAACTAAATAATTAGTAAGTAATATCATAAAAAAGAAGGCATATGGCTCGACTACGTTTACGGAGATTTATTAATCTATGAAGTTAAAACACAATCGCCATGGTTAGGTTTTTAGGTTAGGTGAAATTCAGACTTCTTCATACTTCGAAATATGAGTCAGGCAGTCGGTTTTGGGTGGCATGTACCTGTAACAGCCTTATTGGGCAGACTGACAGTCAGTATAACATAAGAATCAAAGAAAAATATAACAGAAAAAAATCGTCCACTGCTGGACAGAGGCCTCCCCAAAGTTTACCACAACGACCGGTATGGGTTTGTGTTGTGTGCCCATTAGGGGGTTTTGCCATAATCTCCACGGCATACGGGTTGGCGATCCCAGTTAATTTATAAATATACTCAAAGAATGCTGCTGCCCATCCTCCGGCTAATCCCTTAGTCGCCTTTTACGACACTCACGGGATGAGATGGGGTGGTGGTATTCTTAGCCGGCACTTCACGGCATCTCCTGGTCTACATTGATAAAAACAATCTAATTTCACCCACAGATGCCAAGTTATTATCAAGGTAGAGTGCGCACCACATCCACAACGAGGTCATCCCTTAGTGAGTTCCTGGCAACATATAAGGCTGTGAAAAAGTCGGAAACCAAAGGTGTCTTCAACAAACCATATACGGGCGCTAACTTGGGTGAAGCTGTGATGCGACATGCGACCACAGAAGGCGAAGGTGATGATGTCGATACTACTGAGGCAACGCCGATGATTGCTGCGGATACTGAAGGTACTACAGTTACTGAAGATACTGGTACAACTGACATTTCTACTATAGCTGGATACGAATCAGATGGTAGCTCAGACACTAATTTGCGAAAATAAATGTTTCAGTGTTATTTGGTTATTTATTTGAGCCAGGAAAGACACGAAGAGAATAAAGATAGCATAAATAGATGCCGTACCGACTTAAGGCGAACTTTAATAAAATAAGCAGTTCCAACGCTAATACATGGTCGAATTACTTTAACGTCATCTTAGCAAATTTGTAGTAATTTTGGAGGAATTTGCCAGTATAGCTCGCCACGCTTGGCAGGTGGGTTGGTGAGCGCAGAATGGCTACTGTTCCACAGAAGTGACGCTACTGCCCATCCCTCTGGTTTAATCTCTATCTCACCTTTTACTACATCTACGGGATGGAATGGTGCTATATTCTTAATGCGGATACTACATGGAAAATCTAATTACTTAACGAAACCTAACCCATTCCGTAACAAGATTTTAGTACGCAATTTACGAAAAATCTTGCCATTTCCGATTTTAAATCCCAATATGCTTGACGCTTTTCTAGTTGGTCTCGATGTGAGGTAAGAAGGTAATTTTTCTTTCCAAAATGACGCCAAGATCCCTTATGATTTCTACCCCTCTTATCTGGTCACTTCCAATTTGATAAGAAGAGTTTATGTTAGTAATCTTCCGGGTGAATTTAATATGGTACTATTTGTCAGTATTTAGGTTCATTCCGTTATTTAGTGTGGTATAAAGTTTCCACGAGAAGTTTTACCCATCTGATCTCGTGAGCGTCGTAAAAGGCGGCTATGGGATTCACTGGAGAATGGGCAGCAGCGTCCTTGGGTACATTAACATCTCGACTGCGATAGCCAACCCACCTGCCAAGCGTGGCGATTGTGGCAAAACCCCCACACACCCAGACCAGTCGTTGTGACTATCTCTGGGAGGTTTATGTCCAGCAGTGGACTTTATTCGGCTGAAACGATGGAGATGGGACTATTATTATTTTAATAATCTGGATTTCAAACTGTGATACCTGCTAATTGCGCATTAACTAGCTGCGTCCGCGCAGAGCTTCTGTGTTACCATGGAGTAGTGAGCGTAGTCTACGCGATCTTAGGCGTGTATGTATGCCCGCTTGTGTGCAATGACATTGATGCTAACGAGGGAGCGATACCACGAGTTTTACTTGTTTCATTTTCTTAAGAAATTCTATCAACTTACTTTCATTCTTTAAAAAAGCAGCAACAGGAAAAGGAGCAACCTCTCCGCACTAGGATTTCCCTTGTGTCGTGGCTAGTTTACAGACAGCACTCATATGCATCATTACCCATACCCGTAACAAGTAAGTGAATGAGTAATTTATTTCTCACCACAGTAATAAAAAAGTTGCAACACAATGCAATATTGCCCAGTTACAGTATCATTCAAATTTATTGTGGGAGACTGGTGCCTAAGCTAGGCCGAAGCCTGTGTTTCAGGTCACAAGGTCTTTTATAAGTCCAGAAGCCCAATTTTGCTCTTTCATAAACTGTGCCATTTGTTGTTTTTCCATTTTCTTCTTCTTCGTGTATGTGACTCTATCAAGTTGTTTCCTTTTGTTAAAGTTCTCTTGATGAATACTTTCCAATACGTTGATATAACTTTATCAGGCCCCGCTTGCAACCCATGAATGCCCACTTTCGCTGCAGACAACATCCTGATATAACAATAAACTCGCTGATCTAATAAAATGTGTATACTATGGCTATCGATACACCCAACATTAGGGATGAAAAAAAAAATTGTATCTGTAAATCGAAGAAGTATATGTTCCGTGCAGGGATCGAACTCGCGACACGTGCGCAGAAATCCAATTGCTGAGGATGGGTCCACATTTGTGACATATCAACACACTGGGACTCCGTGAGTGTAACGATGTGTGTGGACGATTTTTGTCACGCGAACAAATCACAGTGATACACACAGCGGCCTCGTGGAATGGCACAAACATTGTGCCATCTCATACAGTTTATGGCACGTATAACAACTCGTATCTTTTGTAGCGAGTGTGGACGGTGTTTTTGTACTGTCACGCTCGAATGTGTGCCACGAGCCAACCCATCGAAAGTCGGTTCCTTCAAAGGATTATCGGTCCTTGTCCGAGTGAAAGCATCTGTACATACTCTTGTCTGTGCCACGCGTGACAAATGCGCCACAATTTTGTTCGTTATTTTCGTATTATTATTTACGTACCTTACAAATGCAAAAAAGGCGTACACTATAGATGATTATCTAAATGATAAAAATTGCCGGTCGCTTAGTTCAACAAAAGATGATTCTGTATACTTTCGAGATTTCTTTATTATTTGTACTTGTAAGTAGTAATATATGCCAACATTGTTTTTTTTGCACGCCTCATAAGCGAAGCGTTGAGGTGGGTATTACTGTCAGTTTACGCACATGATTCTCCAACTTAAAATGTCACTTTTTTATTCTTCATTGCTTTTATAAGTGAATATAAATAGACAAATGTTGAGAAAAAACGCTATTTTTAACACTCATAATATTTTTAAATCTCTTTTTATTATTTAAACTAATTTAAAAATTGTTTAAAAAGTTCTGTCTTGGACGTCCGTGTGTCTGTATGTGCGGATCCCGTATCTTGTGGTCACGATAACGAGCGAAATACTTCACTTATCGAGTTGGTTTTTTTTTATAGGTATTTTAAGGAATAGAAGCCTATAACTTTTCACGGTATAATTCGATGTAGTTGAAAGATTATGAGGCGTGCACTTTTGGATTTTCCAACTATTTGTGTAATACGACGCTTTTTTTCATATAATATTTTACAAGAAATATTTTATAGTTTAGTTTGATTGCGTAATGTGTGCTAGCTGTCGAGAATCGAACCCCGACCCTCGACATCTTAGGTGACGGCGGCGGCGCAGCGACACGGCGCGGAGCCACCGCGCTCGGCGATGATGGAGACGCATGCTGCGGGGCGAGGGCGGCCATGATCCACGATCTTTCTCTGTCGCTCGGACCACCACCCAGTGCATAGATCGCTTATGCCAATATATTTACCAGCGTATATAGTACAGTCCGCATTTTATTTCACGACCGCCAGTGGAACCCTAACAGACATGTAGCTATGACAACGATACTACAAGTAACCATACTCTGTATTGTTTTGTAAAATATGAAGCATATGTACTTTAAAATATTGTATTAAGACAGACTAATGTGTTGCTGAGGAGTTTATGGCAGCACTTCTTCTCCCCAGCTTAAACACTAGGAAGCGGTGAAGAGTGGACTTCTATGGGTCTTATGTTTAAAAATAATTATTTTTAGTCCATTTTGAATAAACGCTTGTGGCGACACCTACATCGCTAACAAAACTACAACTCACAAAGACAGCTACTTGAATATTAATTGCAATTCTCCGATGACGTCAAAGAATCCTGAATCACGCATCTAAAGTATAAGCAATGCTGCATATAAACGAGTACAATCGCCCAACATCAATCGGTGGGCTTCGGCCCGCCAGGCATACCACCCGCCTGGCTGGAGGAACCTCCCTTTTCTATGGAGGAACACCACACCTTGTTCCCCATACGCTATTCCATTTCATTTATAAATGATAAGTAGCAAATTAGTACTTATGCGTTACCAAACGATAAAAAATCTCGCTGTATCTGACTGTACGTTTACGTATTGTTACGGTTCGTAGATATTTTTACAGGGCTCATAAACACGTTGCGGGCAGTTACAATTAAGTACAGGAGTTACCGGCAGATGGCGTCGTGTGCGATATGGGGCTCTATAAGGCACTTTATGGTGCGAGGCTTGTGACGGGAAGCTAGGGAGTTAGGTGCTCTTTTTAGTGTGTACAAACAATAAATTCAAGCACAAAACATAATTCATTTTGATGCTGTTGAGTAGTTTTGTCGTCGTTATTGAAAGAAAGAGAAGAAAGACAATTTATTTTTTCAATGGTAACACTCACGCTATACGATAATTACGAATATTTCTCCAGAATAAAGAACAAGAAAAATACTAGTGCATCTCATCTCCGTAAATAAACGAATGGCGCTCAGAACTATCCTCCTGTGTACAATTGCTTGCAACTCAGCAGCGCTGGTTTTCAGCGCCACCCTAGAATTGTTGGCGAGTGAAAATGTGGAAATATCATTTCGGCCTAATGAAGTCCACTGTTGGACACAGGCCTCCCCCAAAGATCATCACAACCACCGATATGGATGTGTTTTGAGCTCATTGGGGGGTTTTGCCATAATCGCCACGCTTGGCAGGCGGGTTGGCGATCGCAGTTGAGTTGTTAATGTACTCGAAGGACGCTGCTGCCCATCCTCCGACTAATCCCTTAGTCGACTTTTACGACACCCATGGGAGGAGATGGGGTGGTGGCATTCTGAGCCGGCACCACACGGCAAATATGTGGAAATATAAACAAAATTTATTTTCTATACAAACAAATAAAATTGAAGTGTCTGTTTGTAATGTATATATATAAATAACAGCTTTTTACTAAATGCATATGAAAGTATATACGGTACCTATAACAAAAAAACAATTTTCAAATGTCTTGTCTGTCTGTCTATCTGTTTGTTCCGGGTAATCTGCGAAACGGCTGGACTGATTTTGACGGGACTTTCACTGGCAGATAGCTGATGTTATAAGGAATAACTTAGGCTACTTTAATTTTAGAAAACTAATTAGGTTTCCGCGCAAAAAAATACCTTAAAATCCAATATATATATTCTATGTCAAGTGTCTATGTCGAAGTACTCTAAATTTCTTTTGAATTAAACGCAGGGTCCCAGCTAGTGGTGAATAAAATAAACATTCTAAAATTTTAGCAAATGTTAACGAACGGGAAAGAAATGGAGTCGGTTGATTGACTCACGCGCACATCGCTATTAGCCATTATGTAAGTTACCTTCTCTAACATTGGGCGGCCATATTGGTTGTTTGACTTATTTTGCGAGTGTCCAGTTAACCAATTATGCAATTTTACAATGTTATAATGTATCTTATATATGTATTCCGTGTGGTGTCCAGATTAAGAATATAGCACCACTCCATCTTCTCCTATGGATGTCGTAAAAGGCGACTAAGAATCTAAACCAGAGGGATGGGCAGCAGCGTCCCTTCTGTGAAACGTTAGCCATGCAGCGCTCACCAACTCGCCTGCCAAGCGTGGTGAGTATTGGCAAATACTGCCCAAAATTATGACACAGTGTGAAAATCTATGGGGAGGCTTTTGTTCAGCAGTGGACGTATAAATGGCTGCTATGATGATGTATCTTGGGAATGATGCATGAAGTATGTTTTAAAACATTTACAAACTGAGCAAGGTTAAGTGAAATTGGCCGTGTGTTTACTTCATATTATTGATGTTTTTATATGTACCGACGCTGAGTAAAAGCCATAACATTATTCCATTGTTTATTTATTTATATACTCTCTATTGTACAACAGTTAGTAGAATATACAAAACAGTATCACCTATAAATATTGACGGCATTGTATAAGTGTGTGTGCCAGTTGATATGTAGCCATTGCTATCGACCTATATGTTTCTGATTTCATTTATTTTCTATAAAGTGTGTGTGGCTGATACAGGTGGCTGCTGTGCTCTGGGATCAATATCCGCACGGAACAAATATTTGTATGATCTGTAGGTAGTTGTTCCGGGTCTGGATGTATTGTGTGTGGAATTTGTGTCTGTATACGCACCCACGACACAGGAGAAAACTCCGTTTTACGGCACTCATGGAGAGAGAAGACCTTTTTATTTAATTTTTTTTATTGGTGCCCAGTGGAAATTCTTCATGAACTTCCTTCGCCCCGGGGAAGGGCGAAGGGGTATGCCGGACTCCTACCGGCTAAAACCACTGGGGCGGTCATCTTCGGCACCTAAGGAAGGCTCCAGGTCCTCGTATGATCACACTAGAGCCGCCCGCTGGTGCCACGTCTATAGGCACATCTCGGAGAGGGTAAAGTGGTCACCCTCCCGGGGGATTGTAAAGTATCCCCTAAAGCGTCCCACGGGAGAGAGAAGACCTGCAATGCTGGAAACGCATAGGTACTCTTTTGCACTTACAAAATGTCAGCTACTCAACCTCTTAATAAAAACCTGCAAGAATATAAATACCATTTTCCAAGAACCGCGTAACAAATACGCTCCGTAAATCGTGGCCTAACACCGCGGTTCAGACGTATGGAACCCATTACTGCGCGCCGCCACTTATGACACTATTTGTTACACCCGTTATACGCAACTGGGGTGTTTCAAATGACACGTTTTATTTTTAAGATGTATGAAACAATTTTTTACCCTTCCACGTATATAGCGGTTGCTTAGAAAATAGGAACTTACAGGCAAAATGAGCAGTAGATCCTGGTTTTGTGCGGGGTCCCGCAGGGGTCAGTACTCGGCCCCTCATGTGGAACCTCGCCTACGACGCGGTCCTGCGTGTCGTTCTCCCTGCTGGCGTCAGCTTGGTCTGTTAGGCTGACGACACTCTTGTGTTGGCTAGCGGGGAGTCTTTTGAGGGAAACAAACAGCTTGCCAAACAATTGTCATGGCCGATACTATGCTCTAGGTCTTCAGATTATCCCCTCGAGAGATGGCCTCTTTACAGTCGCCTTCCCTCCACTAGAGGGGATAACCGCTTTACAATCATCCCCTCCGAGATGTGCCTAAAGGCGTGGCACCCATGGGTGGCTCTAGATGGAGATCTTTCGAGTTCCTGGAGCCTCCCTTCGGTGCCGACGATGATCACTCCAGTGGTTTTAGCCGGTAGGAGTCCGGCATGCCCCTTCGCCCTTTCCCAGGGAGAAGGAAGAACATGAGGTATTTCCACCGGATCAATAAAAAAAAAACAACCGGCCGTTGACAGCCCGTTTGTTGCAGTGGCTGATACAGTCGACTGCTGCGCTCCGGGTCGTGGGTTCGATTCCCGCATGGAACAAATATTTGTATGATCTGCAGGTAGTTGTACCGAGTCTGGGTGTTTTGTGTGTGAAATTTGTGTCTGTAAACGCCCCCATGACACAGGAGAAATCCTAGAGTGGGGCAAAGTATAAAAAAAAAACAGGGTGGGCCAGTACTCGATGTACCCTGGGCTTATCTTGCACCTTCATTGGGGCTTCGAGGAGCATTTCAATTGTCTCGTTCTCCGAGTCTGTCAAGTTGAGATGTGCGTAAAGGCGTGGCACTAAGAAGTGTGGCTGAAGATGACCAATCCAGTGCTTTTAGCCGGTAGGAGACCGACATCGCCATTCGCCCTTCCCCGGGACGGAGGAAGTTAATGATGAATTTCCACAGGGGACCAATAGAAAATTAAAAAAGATTACTTGTTTTGAGAATGAGTACTCGCTATCGTTGTGAAATAATTGCACGCACAGAATGCGGTATTTTCTTTTTTGTATACAGTTATTGCGTCACACCCATGGTCTAGCACCAACAATAATAGTACCAACCCAGCTCCATCCAAGATAAGTTTGTCCTATTGGTTTCGTAATAGGTGACCATGGGACTACCTGGAGGATGGGCAGCAGCGTCCTTCGAGCATATTAACAGCTCAAATGCGATCGTCAATCGGTCTGCAAATCGTGGCAAAACCCTCAATGAGCGACACACCCAGACCTGTGGTTATGGCAATCTTTGGGGGAAGCCTGTATCCAGCAGTGGCCATTATTCAGCTAAAATGATGATAACAATGAAATATTTCAAATGAAACAAGGCATACTTTGGCATATTTCAAGTAAGATCCCCGTTCTGATAAGCGACTCAGCAGCCATAATTTGCGAACTACTATGGTAAGCACTAATCTTTGCAAGTGTAACTTGGGAACACTTCTTCTGGGTCACAAATCCTAAGTATACTGGGTTAAGCGGAAAATATTATGAACCCATCTTAAGGGGGGGCTCCAGGTCCTCGTAAGAGCACGCTAGAGCCGCCCATTAGTGCCATGCCTTCAGGCGCATCTCGGAGGGGATGACTGTAAAGCGATCACCCCCTCTAGAAAAGTACTTCCAATTCTGGGATTTAATCTGGCAGTTAACTGCAGGCACACGGGCCACGGCAAGCTAAACTTGCCTTTCCTTTGACCTACCTAACACCGGAGGTGCGGGATTTACTCGCGTAATCGCTGCTCCCCAGGCAGGCTTCGCCACTTGGCCTTTGAAGTCGCCCTCCCCTCTAGAGGGGATGACCACATTAAAGTCAACCCTCCAAAATGTGCCTAAATTCATGGCACCAATGAGTGCCGGATCCGGTATCTGGTGTGTGCTCGGTATACCCCAAACTGATCCTCATTCACCCTTGTAGACTATAGAGAGCAGATATGCGTTGCTTACTTCAAGTCCACTTTTGGCGTATAATAGAATTAATATACTTTTTAAATGTAGAGTTAAATAACGAATTGTGGTACCATTTATGGTCACATAGTGATTCATTCATACATCCGTGCTTTGTCTGTGAGACATAAAATAAAATTATTTATAATCCGAAAAATAAATACTGATTTCCTTCTGTTTAAATATGATATCAGGTGAAATAAGGTAAACAAACCACCATTTCTTTGGTCAGAATGTGGGCTTTCCTCAAACAAGAGAAAACTTTAACAAAAGCAACGTGATTTGGTTCACGTTTTTGATCGAACAACTGTACCTTTTTTTATTGGACTCATTGGAAATTTTACACGAACTTCCTCCGCCCCGGGGAAGGACGAAGGTGCCTCACGGCCTCCTACCAGATAAAACCACTGAGGCGGTCATCTTCGGCACTTAAGGGGGCTCCAGGTCCTCGAATTGTCACACTAGAGCGGCCCACTGGTGCCACGCCTATAGGAACATCTCGGATAGGGTGACTGTAAAGAGGCCAGAGATTGTAATGAATCCCCCGAAGCGTCCCTGTGCTGTGCTGCTGCGCACACGGCGTTGTGTGATGATGCGCGCCACCGTCTTCTCGTGGAACAACTGCACCTAGGTTGCCTAGCACGAATCGTTTGACGTAAACTTAAGTTAGTGTGAGTGCGTTTGGAATCGAAAATACAACTATCCTATAGCATTTCCGTTTAAATATACGCGACTCACACAATTTCGAATCGAACCCACGATCCGGAGCGCAGCAGCCGACTGTATCAGCCACTGCACCAACCGATGTTGATGTTAAATTCAAATAAAAAATATGTGTGTATAAAATATTGTCAATTCAAAATTTACTCACATCGCGTTACGTTTACGTTACTATACGTCAAAATATTCGTGCTAGACCGACTGAATTGTTCTTGTTTAAAATCGAATCATTTCATGATCTACAGTTTTTAAACGAAGCTCACTCTAGCACACCTTGGGTTTACTTTTTATTTTACGTACCACAACACGTTTGTAAATACCCTGTACTTTATGCTCTTTTTTTGCTGATGCTACACCGGGCTACACCGAACGAGGCTTTTGGCTAAATGAATGGGACATAAGCTGAACACAGAAAAACTAGTCTGACACTGGGTAACGCTACGTTTTACTTAATTGGAATAATAGGTTGAAGGTAAATATGGGTAACAGTCGCCGTGTGGTGCCGGCTCAGAATACCACCACCACATCTTCTCCCGTGGGTGTCGTAAAAGTCGACTAAGGGATTGACCGGAGGATGGGCAGCAGCGTCCTTCGATTACATTAACACCTCAACTGCGATCGCCAACCCGTCTGCCAAGCGTGGCGATTATGGCAAAACCCCCCAATGTGCCCACAACACACCCATATCGGTCGTTGTGGTGTACTTTGGGGGAGGCATGTGTCCAGCAGTGGACTTCATTCGGCCGAAATGATGATGATGATGATCTCCTCCTATGGGTGTCGTAAAAGTCGACTAAGGGATTAGCCGGAGGATGGGCAGCAGCGTCCTTCGAGTACATTAACAACTCAACTGAGACCGCCAACCCGCCTGCCAAGCATGGCGATTATGGCAAAATCCCCCAATGAGCCCACAACACCCATATCAGTCATTGTGGTGATCTGTGGGAGAGGCCTGTGTCCAGCAGTGGACTTCATTCGGCCGAAATGAATATTTTAATTTTTTATGGGTAACAGATTCTTTGGCATATAATCTTTGCGGTGGCGATTTACACCTATATAAACAAATGAAATAAAATCTGTACATACGGCTACATATCAACCTATAACAGCTCACGCTGATCTCTCATCATACGGAAAGCCTATACAATGCGAGATCATCTTATACTGGAACGCTACAGATTGATATGTAGCCGTGCGTACGTAGAATGCCAATTTAAATTGGCTAGATAATTATTCTAGATAGTATCCATGGAGTTTCTTGCCCGCTCTTCTCCACAGGATCAACTAATTGGAATCGTGCAGCTTAAATTCTGATGTTTCATAAATGCCAGTAATTGGATTATTGAAAATAAAAAATAAAATAACTTCCAGGGTCGAAAACAGTTTCCATAGACCTATGAGTGGTCACTGGTCAGTGATGATATATGGAACAGAGACGTGGTCACTCACTGTGGGCTTCATAAGAAAGCTCAAGGTCACTCAGCGAACTATGGAGAGAGCTATGCTTGGTATTTATCAACGAGATCGAATCAGAAATGAGAAGATCCGTAAAAGAACTAAAGTCGCCGAAATAGCTGAAAGGATAAGTAAACTGAAGTAGCAATGGGCGAGGCACATAGCTCGTAGAACTGATGGCCGTTGGGACAAATGGTTCTCGAGTGGAGACCGCGCACCGGAATACGCAGCATGGGACGACCTCCATTGAGGTGGACAGACGACCTGGTGATGGTCGCTGGGAGTCATTAGGTGAGGGCGGAATGTCACCGCTCGTTGTGAAAATCTAAAAGGGAGGCCTTTGTCCAGCAGTGGACGTCCTATGGCTGATATTATGAGACCTTTCCTTCTGATTCCTCTTGATTCCTTCACTATCGAATTCCGTGTAAATGCGACTTGCGCATGTGTTCGTGCTACCGACGATGAATGTTGCTAATCTTATATTTACATATATCTTACATTGTGTCGCGGAGTGCCTCCCTCCGTATTTCCTTCCCGGTTAGCTCAACTAGGAGGCTCTCTCCACAGCAGCAAGTAACGGAGTTCGGTTATTGTGAATCAATGAAACGTAACATATATATTGCTATAATGGTATATTGTTATTCACATCTTCAACACTTCATCTTCATGCTTATGTTTATACATTTTAAATATAGCTTATTATCACAATATCTAAGCTAGTTAAAAATGAGTAATTGTAATATTGCAGAAGACTATTTGTCAGAGCGACAGCTGTGTGTCGAACCACCAGCGTTCGGAATCGAATTTGTAATGATAATGATCAAAATACGAAGAGCGACTCTACGTCACATAAATTCAAATTTTGATTTGAAAAAAGAATGAATCGTGAGGTGGACAGTGATGGAAATAAAAGGTATGAAGTCATGAAAGAGGTTGATTGAAATGAAGATGAGGGATGACTTCGTCACAATTGTACATATCTGGAGACGTGATCTGCAACCACAGCGTATTTGCATCGACTCAGTCACGTGAGACATCAGTTCCACTAGTGCTAGACGCTAGCGTAGGACACGGAGACTCTCATGTTTTTAAATCAAATAGAATTGCTTCTCATGTTTTTTAAACAAATAATCCAGCTTACCTACTTCTCTAACTAGCAAGGTGGACCATGAATACGAAGTACAAGATGTGACTGATTACATAATACATCATATTCTGAACACTGAGTGACTGAAGCCCGACAAATGGCGGGTTGACTGTCCAAACTGCTAGTTGATACTTTCCGAGGATTGCAACGTGACTACTTCAAGGAATTGATATAATGCTCGTATCTGTACAATATTGATATTGATCCGATCATGTGTGTTGAAAAATGTGCAGTGGTCTACTTAGAGGAGAGAGCGTTACTTTAGAGAGAGGCCACATATCGGGAGATGGCGGATTCCGCTGTGAGAAGGCGAGTGTGCCGGGGTAAAAATGGTGGGAGCTTCGGGGGTCATGGACGTGCTTGCCGCCACGCAGTAGCATTTAAACTTTAGACATTATTGTGTTCTGTTTTGGTGGGCATTGTGGCTAGCAAAATTACTGGGCATAAGAGACGAAATTAGTCAATGTCAAGCGCAGTGTGGTGCTACGCAGGACATTTCCTGGGTATCATAACAATTGATATCGATCGGTATAACGGTTCATCATTTCGGTGGAATGAAGTCCACTGCTGGACACAGGCCTGCCCCAATGATCACCACAACGACCGATATGGGTGTGTTGTGGGCTCATTGGGGGATTTTGTCGTAATCGCCACGCTTGGCAAGCGGGTTGGCGATCGCAGTTGAGTTGTTAATGTACTCGAAGGACGCTGCTACCCATCCTCCGGCTAATCCCTTAGTCGACTTTTACGACACCCACGGGAAGAGATGGGGTAGTGGTATTCTGAGCAAAGCAGGCAAATGACTTGCTCGTTTCGTCATTGCAATGTATAGAAAAAAAACTGTTGTACATTAAGCTTAAATAAAATAAGGTTCACATTGGTGTAACTGCGGTTTCTTAGTGATAAATATGAGTTCATAAATTCATCTAGCGATGTGCTGCAAGTTGCTTCATTAGTTACCCCCTCAACCCTGTAACTGCTGCCTTGATGTGCTCGCGTGCTCACAGTTAATTGTAAGCAATCATAAGCGATAATTTATTGTTAGCTACTTCGGCTATGTTGAGACTGCCTTTAAAGGATAGAAAGAAAACACATTTGTTGTATTCTCAATTTTTTTAAGTATTATATAACACGAGAGTGATGTTTATGTGAGAGACAAAAATGGAACTTAGAATTGTGCCATTTCTTTATGATGAAGCAGTGCACGGACAATTGTCATAATCGCAATAATTAATATGTTTTCATATATCTGTATTTATAATATTTATATACACATTACAACTAAATATATACAGACTATTTACCAATAAACTAAATGATGATAAAAAAAACATAAAGATAATATATAAAAAAAGTTGCACATTCATCTAGGCGTCGAAGTACTCCTCCTCGTCGCTATCAGCTGATAATGTTCCCAGAAGACTGTTGAATGGAAATGCTTATTCTTTGGCCAAAAAAAATGCCAGCCGTCTGATCACGCGAAGTATCAACCAACCGTCTAGCTATATCTTTGAATAGCAGACTTGCACTCGAACCCCATGACCCAAGCGTTTCGACTCCAAACGGCTCAAAACAATAATTACCTATTAGGTTATTGTATTTGTGACATTTGAGGGCCTCTGCTGCAGATGCAGCAGCGCCAGCACCGCCTGCCGAGCTTGGAAGATTGGATGGAGCAAGGATGTCGAAGGATGTTACATTAAATATAAAAAGTAAACAAGCTAACAATAGAATAGAAAACTTTTTATTCAACACACGACATAGTTGACAGCACATAATTAAAAATAAACAAAAACACATGAAAAACAAGTGCGCTGACGAACATGGCCATGCCGAAAAGGTTACCAACTCAGCATGTGCTGGGCGGAACACCCAGCGCTGGTTTTCAGTTGGCACCCGCAGTGACACACGGACGAAGGTAAGTAATAATTAATGATAAGTTTACTATACTGTTATCGTCGAATTTTGTCGAAGAGGGGTACGATAGGCGTGGCTATCCCCACGCGATGCAGACCTCACCCGAACCGAGGAGGGCAGCGCGCACGCCCCGAAGAGCTCACTTCGTGCCGGGCACGCGCAGCGTTAACTTGTTAGGCGAAACTCTTGTCAGTTTAATTAAAATTGAATACCTACATGCTTTGATTTAATAAAGTTCTTAAATACTTAGTTAATATTAATTGTAATTGTTAATGCAAATAAATCTTGTCGTTTCGATTGTTTTTTTTAATAAAAAGTTAGGACATCGCTAAAAATACTATTAATAATAAAAAATTAAAAAATGTAAATAAATAGGAATTTTGGTACTTCGTAAATATATATAAATTATAATTGAGTCGCATCTACTAATAGATGGATTATTTGTTTCCGGTACATGCGATGTGAAGCGCTTATCAGTTACTCTGTATCATTTGTGATTTGACTACTAACGTTTTGTTTGTACTTGGTTTTCTTCCCAACTTACTAAATTACATTCATATTGTGTATTTTCGTCAAATGTTTAAATTCAATAGATTATATCGAAACGCGGATGAAATATAGATACACAACGCAAGGACTTATGCAGTAAACAGCGTACCTACCCACTACCAGGCAAAGGAATTTCTGTACAAATACGTAATACATTAAATTAAGTATTAATTAGATAAATGACTAAATCAATAAATTAGGCATCAATATAGAATCATTTATTATTACTATCCTATAGATATATATATAAACTGCTAAATGTTATACAAGGACTTAGTTGGCAGAACGGAGTAATGTCTGTGCGTTGTAATAATAAAAACGAAAACAAAAACGCGGCGAAAAGTGTTGGGTGGTAAAGGTTTTATGATTGATATTATTGAGAAATATAAAATTTGCTTACTTTTATCCATTGTAACTTGTATATACCTATTGAATATCATGTGGTATGTGCCAGTAGCGGTTAAAAGTTCGCTGTTACAGTAATTAGTAATAGTTTGTACCGGACGGACACTGTGACTGCACCAGATAGGAGTGAGCCTACTGAAAAATAAGAATATTGTGTTACGAAAAAATAACGTTGTTCACTGTTGGACAGCAAGTCAACTCCTAAATTGTGTACTGTAGTGATCTTGTTCACAAAATTCTCTTATGCGTGCATAATAAAATATGTATATTTCTCCGCAAATCCTGAATGGACTGTAATGAGCTATTCAGGTTTTCATTTTCACTATTTAGTCTTCCCGCAGAAGCTCAGTTAAACCACATGGCGTAATCTAGGACTACCAAATTCCTAGTTTGTCAAAACTTTTGACTTTGACAGGCTTTTCATGAAGGTAACAACCAATTTTTTAAATGACATAGGCTTCCAACCTGATCCTATTCATCCAGATAAAACTGGATCTAACGAGTTATCACCGCACGAACAATAAAAATGGCGGATTTATGTAACACTCGTAAAGTGAGAGTGGTTTTAAAATATAAATGGAACGGACGTAAAGTTAAGTGTCCAACACTGGTTTATGTAGGCATGTGGCTCGAAAGTGTTGTCTAAAATGGGGATATGTCAAGGCTAAGCCACAAAGCAGGTTCTTTTTTACGAATGCCTAACATAGTTTAAGCTCGACTGGTTCAATTCTCATTTCATCCAATTCATCAAGTTTGCAGTCAGTCCAATTCGCGGTTGGTCCAATTCGGTGGTGGTCCAATTACGGACTATCTAACTGCAAGATTAGGTTATAAATATGTCCAAAACGCCTGTAGTGGAATAGTGGCGTGATTGTGTTGCGTGTATATATACTGTTACAGGTATAGTATACTGTTTTATAGCTGTCAGTTGGGTTTTTATATTGCCTGTTTTATTTTCGAATAAACTACGTCTACTTTATGACCCGTCCAATATTCTACGGATGTGTTACGAAACATCTTGAACAAAAAAACATGAAAAAATACCCAAACGCAATTTTAATTATAAACACCACTTACGACCACAAAACTAGTAGAGTTGAAACGAAAGTGTAATTGGGGAACTCGAATATTCATTTAAACTAGTATCAACCGTTCAAAACTGGCGTGAGGCGGTTTGATCCGGTTTCAGGTTATGTAATCCGAGTTTGTAAGGAGTTAAGGATATGAAATAATCACAACAAAAACTGGTTATTTCAGATTTCAGTAACTGAAACTGTCCTTTACTAAATTACTTAATCGGTATTCTCAATTCTACGTCTATTAAAATGTAACTGCAGAAAATTTGTAAACATTGACAGTGCTTTGTGTGCATTGACACTTACGTTTACTGTTCTATAAAAGTCAGATAACACAACCCGCCATAGCCACACTAGAATACTTTTTTATATTTCCAGCGCTTTCAGCGGTGAAATACACGAGATGAAATTGCTAGAGCCTTATTGACGAAAAAAGCTATATCTCAATTACATCATTCTATGTGGGAGGACGAAACATTTTACTTTTACAACAATTGTCATTTATTTGTATTTCACTTGGCTTTAGTTTTAGACGAAATTTTCTGTAGAATTTGAGGGTTAACAATTTATTTAGAAGACCTACATCTAAAATGAGTTCGCTGATAATAATATAATAATAAATTATTTGCTAGAATGTAGGTACAATAGTTCTTAAATATAAAAAGTATTAATAATCCTATACGTTCTGCCTTTTTAAAAAGACGTGCAAATATTAATCGAACAATTTGGCATGCTATAAATTCCATTCATAATTATACATTATCAAATAATTAAATAAATTCATATTAATGTCACAGGGATAAAATTAAAATAATTCTAAATCATAAAGTCATGTGTTATATTTACAGTCAAATGAATGAATGAACTGTTTCCTTGATTGGAAGGGTTGGAAACGGTATTGTTTTAAGGGATGGGTTTTCAATAGATTGTTAGTTTGTTGAAGAGTCGTGCCGTTGGATTCAAGCAGCTTCGTGTTTACAATGGAATGTTATATCAGAGACCTCTACCCAGTAACGATCGTTGTCAAGTACAAATAAAAAATCATCAAATAAAAAAAAGTTATATGTTTTTAAGTTCTAATGCCGTGTGGTGCCGGCTCAGAATGCCACCACCCCATTTCATCCCGTGGGTGTCGTAAAAGTCGACTAAGGCATTAACCGGAGGATGGGCAGCAGCGTCCTTCGAGTACATTAACAGCTCAACTGCGATCGCCAACCCGCCTGCCAAGCGTGGTGATTATGGCAAGACCCCCCAATGAGCACACAACACACCATATCGGTCGTTGTGGTGATCTTTGGGGTAGGCCTGTGTCCAGCAGTGGATTTCATTCGGCCAAAATGATGAAGTTCAAATGAAAGCTTGTATAGTTATACAAATATAGGAATAACAAGATAACATTTATGTCTTTTCAAAATAAACATGAAGACAAAATATGAGTTCTTTTTCTTAATTCGGATAAGTAACACAGCCTGTCTTCACCCTCCATGGTGCTGCATTATAATATATATTTTTGTGTACCACAAATTATCACCATCATCATTTGAGCTGAAAACGTCTGCTGTAGGTCACAGGCCTCCATCAAAGATCACCACGATGAGGTGTTTGGTTGTATTGTGTGCTCATTGGGGAATGAGGTTTTACCATAATCACCACGCTCGGCAGGCCGGTTGGCAATCGCAGCTGAGTTGTAAATGTACTCGAAGGAAGCTGCCCGTCCCGCCCGATTAATCCCATAATCATCTTTTACATCCATGGGATGAGATATGATGGTACTGATCTTAGTCGGCACCATGCGGCTTACACATTATCTTATTTACATAATACTCTATCAAAGACTAACTGACAGACAATACACAGCATAAGCTGGTGGGCCTAGAATCATGACATTTTGCACAGGAGTTTCTTAAATAACGTGAATGGGCACTAGGGAATTATCCTGGCTGGAGGCCTCTTTTAGCTTCGCCAGAAATGACCGGTTTTAAAAAAACCACCTTTCTCAGAAATGTATGCGAGAAGCCAATAAAAAAAAGTCGGGCAAACGGCTGGTCAAGGCATTTCTATAAATCGAATATTTTTACTTTACTAACAAAAGCCTATAGAATCCAATAGAATCCAAACACTCATCTTTCGCGATATTTCAATGTACTACATTTGCTTAGTTGACTAAGTTCTAGTCCTATACAATCCTAAAATGAGAGAAATCCTGTGTACCACTTACTTGCCGCGCAACATTCAGGAGGTGTTACATAAATGATGCGGCTCCCAGCACCCCGCGTTCTAAACTTACCTGAAAACGAGAAAAGTTCACTTCATTTACAAGTATTTATTTATGTAGCATGGTTATATCACTGTAAACCCTTGTCGGAATTAGTTTGAAGATAAATTAGTGAGGGATTTTATAGAGTTAAACAAAAAAACGCCAAGCTCATAGCGGAATAGGTGTTGTGTCTTGCATACTCCGTGGTAGAACACCCAATGAAATCCGCAGCTGATGCTGCCGTATACTTACGATACCAGTCGTGTTCAAACATCACATAAGCATACTCCTTCTATTCTATTCTATTGTGGCTCCCACGGGCTCAGCATCAGCCGAACGCACTTCGACCCTACTGGGTCCATTGTGCTGCCCGAAACCCTGCACTACTCCTCCACTGGCAAATCAAGAAGTCCCT
This sequence comes from Diloba caeruleocephala, assembly GCA_947459985.1. Taxonomy (NCBI): domain Eukaryota; kingdom Metazoa; phylum Arthropoda; class Insecta; order Lepidoptera; family Noctuidae; genus Diloba; species Diloba caeruleocephala. The sequence goes on along the minus strand of OX381627.1, from coordinate 563,325 downwards.
GTAGGTACTTCGCAATCATACCTGCTTGGAGCCACGCACAATCATCAGGTAATGGATAAGCTATTCCTAGATGTTTTGCCCTACGTCTTCCCAGAGCGCCACAGCTGCACAAAATGTGCTGCATAGACTCTTGATTGTCCATACAGAATCTGCTTGTATCCGTTGTGCTAAGCTTCACCCTACGGAGGTGCTCCTTGATGCCGAAGTGGCCTGTCAGCATGCACAATGGAATACGATATTTTCGAGACGATTTTCGTAGTAAATTCTTTTATAACAAGCACTGCGATGCGCATTACATATACACAACGCAAATCTTTGGATTTACCTCACAGCATATAAATACAAATTAATAAAATTGTGTGTGTTTGTAATATCAAAATAACAGATTTTTACTAAATACATATGAAAATATATACGGTACTCACAACAAAAAAACTTTTTCGTCGGTCTGTCCGTCTGTTTGTTCCCGCTTATCTCCGAAAGGGCTGGACCGATTTCTATGGGACTTTCACTGGCAAATAGCTGATATTATAAGGAATAATCTAATCTAATTGCCGTGTGGTGCCGGCTCAGAATGCCACCACCCCATCTCTTCCCATGGGTGTCGTAAAAGTCGACTAAGGGATTAGCCGGAGGATGGGCAGCAGCGTCCTTCGAGTACATTAACAACTCAACTGCGATTGCCAACCCGCCTGCCAAGCGTGGCGATTATGGCAAAACCCCCCAATGAGCCCACAACACATCCATATCGGTGGTTGTGGTGATCCTTGGGGGAGGCCTGTATCCAGCAGTGGACTTCATTCGGCCGAAATGATGATAAGGAATAATTTAGGCTACTTTTATTTCAGAAAAATATTTAGGGTTCGGCACATAAAATTAAAACCCATGAAATCCAATATATATACTCTACGTCAAGTGTCTATGCCGAAGTACTCTAAATTATTTATAATTAATATTTTAAATTAATAAAATTGAAAAAAAAAGTTTTAAATAAAGGGAATATAAGGCCAGTACTACAGGACAAGAATCTAACCTTAAGTAGGACTTGAGTCGAGATTACAACAATTAAATATATATGCGTAATAGGCCCACCTATTACGTTAAGTTCGTATTTGACTAACGCAATCTAGACTCGAGCTCTACATAAGTCAATACGGGCCTTAATTTCTTATCACGTCGATAGAAATACACAGGTATCAAATGGAGACTTTTTTTTATCCTTACCCTCCCAAGCTTCACTGAGCTAATCTGAAGATTGCCTGAAAATTTCATCAAGATCGGTATAGCCGTTTAGTAGTCTAATCCATACATACATACACACATCGTTTTTTCTATATAGACTAGTTGTTGCTTTGCGTGGCGTAAGTTATCATTATATTTCTGTGCTCATTGGGGGGTTTTGCCATAATCGCCACGCTTGACAGACGGGTTGGCGATCGCAGTTGAGTTGTAATTCATGTACGCGAAGTAAGCTGCTGCCTATCCCCCGGCTAATCCCATAGTCGCATTTTACGACTCACACAGAATGATCTCATCCCATCTAGGATAGTATTATTCTTAGCCGGCAATATCGTCATTATCATCATTTCAGCCGAAAAACGGCCACTGCTGGCAGAAGCCTGTTCCAAAGATTGTCACAACGATCAGCATGGGTTTGTGTTATGCGTTCATTGGGGGGTTTAGCCATAATCACCACGCTTGGTATGCGGGTTGGCGATCGCAGTTGAGTTAAAAATGTTAATGACGGATGCTGTTGCCCATCCTCCAGATAATCCTATAGTTGCCTTTTACGATACCCACGGGAAGAGACGGGGTGGTGGTATTCTTAGTCAGCAAAATACGGCAAGTAAATTCAGAAATCAGACGGCACGGTTGGTGCAGTGGCTGATACAGTCGACTGCTGCGCTCCGGGTCGTGGGTTCGATTCCCGCACGGAACAAATATTTGTATGATCTGCAGGTAGTTGTTCCGGGTCTGGGTGTATTGTATGTGGAATTCATGTCTGTAAACGCACCCACGACACAGGAGCAATGCTAGTGGGGAGCAACGCTTTAAAAAAAAAAAAAGTCAGATCAAAAATGGATAGAAAGTTGATCGAACCCAAACTGGTGTTCTGCTAAAATTTTGAACAGACACCGGTACTAGGACACTAACCAACGGCTCTAGTGTGATCATATGAGGTCCTGGAATCCCCTTTAGGTGCCAAAGATGACAGCCCTAGTGGTTTTAGATGGTAGGAGTCCCGCATGCCCCTTCCTCCTTCTCCGGGGCGGAGGAAGTTCATGAAGAATTTCCACTAAGCTCAATAAAAAAAAGGACACTAGCCATCGCCCATAGTAAGTCAGGCTCACTTCGACAGGTCTACGGACACGAGCGATAAAATAATCAAAATAATGCCTCAAATACGCAAATAATATAAACACTTTCAAATATAAAAATAAAACATGGGAATTTATAGATATTTTAAAGATAAAGGTAAAAATATTTTATTCATGTAAAACCATTTATGCCCATAAATGGTTTTACATGAAACATGAAACGAACTTATGAATAGTCAAGACTTTAACTGCCTCGTCCAAAGGTGTAGATTTCCTATGGAGAAGAACGGACAAGAAACTCCATGGTTACTCTTTTTAAATCATATTGGTACATTTTTTTCTAACTACAATGTACAATTTGAATTGAAAAAGATACGGATTTTGAGGTTATTTGGTGCTTTAATTTGCAAGACAACGAGGGTAGATAATGCTAGTGAAAACTGAGCACGAATAAATAAGTAAAATACACATTTTAGAACTAAAATTGCTTTTTGACAAGTTATATTTCATAATCTTCATATTCATATCTAATATTAAACATTTTGACGTGAAGTTTAATTCGATTTGGCATTTAGTGCTTTAGTGGCTAAACCAAAGACAAAATATATAAATACTTGTGAAAGTATCTTAGAAAACAAAATAGCGCTTTATAAACAGACATAGACCATAATGTTAATTTAAAGTTATTTATAGTAGAAAAATATTACAATATTTTGCATAATTTAGGCAACTCATTCATATGAGAATACAGTTTTAGTCAATTTCTTTTGTCGAGTTCCATTTTCGTAGTCTCCATTATCCGGTCGGTTTGAGCTTTTTACATATTACAGTAAATAGACAAAACGATCAGCAATTTGTACACATACATTTTATTTCTGTCCGCTGGTGGGCCTATTTTGGCCGATGTCCATTTGCATTAAATAAATGTCAAAATGGACATTTAAATGAGACTGAATTGAGATCATACTAAAATTAGACTGAGCTTTCCGTCATAATGTAATTAATTAGGAGAATTGGCCCTCTGATTACATTGATTGATCGCAGGATAATCCTGCGACTAGTAACGGTGCCATTAAAAAAATCAGGAATTACAATAATTTATAATATACGCGATGCAATCCGTTTAAAATTGTTTTATTACTACAATTCACAATTATTCAAAAAATAAGCTGCAAAACTTAAATGTTTTTATCCAAGAGATTTATGAATCTAATCTACGTGCCCATCGTGTGATTTATTACCCCGAGCAGCTATTAAATAAATTATTTGGTATAAGGTCTCAGCCCAATATACTGGTCCATACTATGAACGTGCTATGAATAACGAAAAGTACATGACAGACTACTTCCACTCGAAATTATCAACAACATATTATTCCCATATACAATGAAATTACGCTACCGTATTTGTCGGTAACAGAGGGCCTAGCACGAATATTTTGACGTATAGTATCGTAAACGTAACGTTAATCTGAGTGAGTTTTGAATTGGAAATACTTGATTCGCACATATTTTTTTTTAAACTTAAGACTTTATTTAAAGATAAAGATAAAAATATTTTTATTCATATTTATTTATTTATTTATTTATTTGGCTCTTCAACAATGAGTACACTATAACAGACAAAGAAATACAATATAAGCTATATCTAAGTGCCCCATCACTTATAGAAGAGCACTGCATGCACTATTATAGTTCTATTTTATATTTTTACATTTTATAATTTAGTGATTTGCTAAATCTCCAATAGGATTTTTTTTACAAGTGGTGATGTGACATTTAAATCAATGTCTACTTCATGCTCTTTGTACAATGCATACATCCTATACAGTACAGGCACTCATGAATAGTCAGACTTTAGTTGCCGCGTTCCAAGATGTAGGTTTCCTATAGAGAAGAACGGGCGAGAAACTCCATGGTTACTCTTTTTAAATAAAAACAGTTTTGTTACAATAATTGAATACATCGTTCTTGAAATGAAGATTATGTGAGGACAATGTAGGAGAAAAGAGACTAAATTACATTAAGTCTAACACTAAACAAGCTAGATTTTAATATTTATTAAAGCTTATGATTAAATTGCCATTGCTGTATTAAGCTGTGTTGTGACGGCACGGTTGGTGCAGTGGCTGATACAGTCGGCTGCTGCGCTCCGGGTCGTGGGTTCGATTCACGCACGGAACAAATATTTGTATGATCTGCAAGTATTTGTTCCGGGTCTGGGTGTATTGTGTGTGGAATTCATGTCTGTAAACGCACCCACGACACAGGAGAAATCCTAGTGTGGGGCAAAAAAAAAAAGCTGGCCAGTCCCAACAGACAGCTCTCGTTCACGAGCATGACGCATGCATCAGTGTCGCTGAGCTCAACCATATTGTAGGGCAACTCAGCGAGCCGATACATGACGCCACCGTAAGTAGGACACTTGAGTGAGCATGACATGCCTAATCTGCTATACAAATATCACGTCAACTAAACAAAGTGAAATTCATTATTCATACCTATAGATGATACGATTGTGTTCGTCGTATAAATTTTAACGAAAATGTAGGATAGTTGTATTCTTGATTGAAAATTGACTCACATTAACGTTACGATGTGTATGATGTATAACGTCACCGTGTGGTGCCGGCTCAGAATGCCACCACCCCATCTCCTCCCATGGGTGTCGTAAAATTCGACTAAGGGATTAGCCGGAGGATGGGCAGCAGCGTCCTTCGAGTACATTAACAACTCAACTGCGATCGCCAACCCGTCTACCAAGCGTGGCGATTATGGCAAAACCCCCCAATGAGCCCACAACACATCCATATCGGTCATTGTGGTGATCTTTGGGGAGGCCTATGTCCAGCAGTGGACTTCATTCGACCGAAATGATGAACGTTTCGATTCTATACGTCAAAATATTCGTGCTAGGCCTTTGAACAGTCTGATGACGGTTTTGGTCAGAGACGAAACCGTCTATTGTGCGTTGTTTCATATAAATTTATTGACATAAACACGACGCTTGGCAGGCGGATTGGTGACCGCGATATGTTGTTATTAGCACATGGGAAAATCGTAAGTATCCGGGGGTAACTTTATGTTGGTTGATTTACTGAGGCATTGATCTCTCTGTCACATCTCTTGTTACTTTCCAAACTTAACCTCCATAGTATTATGTTACCTTGAGTAAAATGTTTACTATGTATCCTTGAGGTTTCTACTTGAAAGATAAGGCGGTTTTGTTACTTGATTCATCTTATCGAAGTTGGCTTGGTTCATCTAGCGATGATGGTTCATGAGATCCTTGGTCAGTTCCAATATTTCGAATAGTTTTTTTTTAAAAGTTTGCCCAACACTAGGATTTCTTCTGTGTCGTGGGTAAGTTTACAGACACAAATTCCACACACAATACACCCAGACTCGGAACGACTACCTGCAGATCGTACAAATATTTGTTCCGTGCCGGAATCGAACTCACGATCTAGTGCGCAGAAGCCGACTGTATCAGCCACTGCACCAACCGTATTTTCAGCATAAAAGACCTATTTTTTATTACCCTGATGGAAATACTTCATGCATTTCCATCTGTGCGTTGTGTTGCGCACATGGCGGCAAGTAATCACATATAAACCGCCATTTTCCCGAGGGTCACTAAGCATAAGCACGCAGATTCCCCAATCTGCACGCTCGCTACCCCATATAACGAAGACTGGGGCTCAGGCGTGTTGGACATGGATGGTTGTTACCCAGGCACCGTGTTTTCCTTCCCCAAGCGGGATTGATCCTCTCCCGCTTAGAGAAACCTAGGAGAGTAAACACAGGGCAGAGTTGGAATCATTTCTCGAAACTTATGACTGTTAGAGCCATAGCTTTTGAGCGTGCCTTGCTAGGAAGTGCGCGCTGGCGGCTTGTAGGGGGCGGCAGTAGAAGTACGACTTCAGTAGTGAAAAATATGCCAAACCTATGTTTCTGACAAATAATTCCATAGCCACGTGTGTTTGGTTGGTGTAATTTTGATGTTATTACTATTAGGCATTGATTTTTCGAATTGCATGGGGCAATATTGTTTTTGTGGGATTGCTTCGGGTTTTGAGCCTACGAATAAACACCTAAGAGAGTTGTAATAAACTCTTTCAACTGTCCTCATTTGGTTGTTTTCCTAATTTATGTTATATGGTGTGACTTTGCATCCTAATCGCTTATTTTTACTGTTTAAGAATACCCAGTCAACATGCACGCAAGAGAACAGAGGCTTGGCTAGCCTCGCAATATATGAACTAACTTCTAAGGAGGTGACTTTGAGGAAATAGAGGCTTTGAGAGGTCGCCTTTTGATATAATATCAACTACTCGTTGCTGTGAAGATAGCACAAACAGAACAAGCTGTAGAAGTTACGGAAAATTCTGATGCAAATATTAGTGATATATCTGAGAACGAAGCACACCCAGAACCAACAGCTCTTACTTAAAATATACCCAAGGATACCTCTGATAACGAAAATTTCATATTGAAGAACAATACGAGGCATCTGCTCGTATTTAAGTTTATTGATTTCAAATGGACGCCATATTTTCATATTGTTACTATTATAAGACAAGTCAGTAGTAAAGCGCCTATAGCGCACATTATAAATAAAACACTTCAACTAATAATAAATCTTACAGCGTTAAGAGTCAGTCAGTAAGTTATCGATGAGCGTAAATATATTATATTTAAAATTGTAATGTTGATATTTCATAATAACTTCACAATGATTGTATATGTAGGTAGGTACACACCATCTCAGTAGTCCATCGCTGTAAAACAAATATTCATGGTACAGCGTAGAGCGGCTATACGGATCGAACGAGGATACCGAACGGGTGTCCTTTGAGGGGGTGACTCTGTTGGTGCACTTTCCGCCTTTTGATATCCTAGCGGAGATGGATGCATGGGTGTAACACCAAACTCCGTCAGAGAGGTGAAGGGGTGCCTTCAGGGGTGTTCGGAAGTTTGAGACGGCAGGCTCAGCGGCGTGCATTGCTCGCTCATGCTGCCACACACAGTGCCACCACCACAGAAACAGGAAATAAGGAGAGGATTCTAAGCCAGAGGGTAGACCAGCAGCGTCCCTTCTGTATAGTAGCCATACTGCACTCATCAACCCACCTGCTAAGCGTGGTGAGTACTGCCAAATCCCCCCCCCCAAAATAACAACACACGGCATGTAACCGGTCGTTTTATGGGGGAGGGTTTTGTGACATCAACCTTCGAAACACAATTAGAAATACGAGCGTCGCTTCGAAAATACACCACGAACTCTATGAGTGAGTAATACAATTAACGGAGCACCCGCGTCACTAAACGTGCAACTTTGACTTCGAATTTGCATTAATTTGAAGTTGGTATGCACACCATGTTGGTATGTGTGTGAAGTTTTAAGCGCTATTGATGCTGTTGGGATGTGAAAATATTTTTGTTTTGAAGTGGTACACAGTAATGTTTAGGCAGGATATTTTCAACGTTCAAGTTAAGAAAAGAAACATGACCTGCGATGCATGCTGGGACGTCAGAGGCAGTCTTGGTGTATGCGATATTTACCTCCGACAAGCTGTAGCTGAAGAGAATCGTTTATTCAGTAATTAGGTTCTATCAGACACTTTTACAAGTCATAATGAAATGATGAAAGTCATTTTACTACATGACAACCTATGAGAAGAAATGTTGAAAGAAATTCAAGATGCGGTCATATTAATTTTTTGCGTATTATGTTTTAACAATCAACAATGAACATTTTTTTATGGCAATCCATATCTGAGAGTGGTGTAGATATAGGATATCTACAACTAACGGGCTAATGCCAAATGGGTGTATATCCAAATAGCTACATCACACTCACGATTACAATAGTAATAAGTAAAAGTTATATAACAATAAATTACAGATTAAACAAACTATTAATGTCAAAAACAAATTCCAATAATACAAATGTCAAAAAAGAAACACCAATTATACAAATGTCAAAAAATACCCGTAACATTAAAGTCAATAAATATTTGATGTTTTTAATATATTGTTGTTAATAATTGATGTCAACATCATGTGTATTTGTAGTCTTGCGGAGCTGGACCAGCACTCTGCCAAATACTTTTATCTATAAGACAATCACCTAATTTATACTATAATTGTTTGCATAGAGTATGCTTAACAAAAAAGAAAGTGGTAACTGTAACACGATGTCCGGTATTTTATTATGTTATAATATAAGAGTGGGCTGCAATGATATTATACTATAGATATGTTACGTCCATATTAAATTGCGCGCCAAATTCGGGCTCGCCGTATGTAGGTATAAAACTATAAAACTGTACACCTATGCTGCTAGAAAGAAGATACAAAAACTACGAGACTGAAGGAAATAGGTATCTAAAACGACAAGACGTTCTCGATGTCTCTGTCGCACCTGTGATAGAACAAATGTGTTGTCTCTTTTCTTTGCTTGGCCTGTGTTTTCTTCGAAAATATTATTCTGTAGATAATTTGAATAGTATTTTTATTCAAATATTTTATATACTTTGTGAATCACGTGTTAGTAAAACAATACAGATTGTGACAGTGTGCGCTCGTTGTCCTGTCTTGGACGAACTGATTGCGAGGTGCTGCAATATATATCTACTTATTTTAATATATAATGTCATTGGTAGGCTGAGATAGGCATGTGAAAAGGAGACCACTAACTTACGTAGAGAACCAGACACTACAACTGTGCGAACCTGGTAAGATAAGATACTTCGAGAGTGACCTAGAACCAGGTGAATAGATGTAGTGCACAGAGATATGATAACACGCAATGTTTCTGACATGGACAAAATAGAAGGAAGAAAGAAGTGGAGGGGTAAAATCATCATCATTCAAATAAATAAAAGAACAATATTGTACATGTATACCTATACCGCCCTTTAATTCTATCATCTCTCGCAATCCAAATCCAAAGGTGGTCTGAAAGAGATCGCTATGTGCGATAGGACATTATACATGTTACCTTGTGTACAATAAAGTGCATATAAATAAATAAAATAAGAAAAGGTGACCCCACCACTATGTGTGAATTACAATCAGGAAGAGAGAGAATTTTCTACGAAAGCACAGTTACACCCCACGCGTTTTAAGCTTAACGGCCGTTACGTAAGTCGATATCGTTTATCGTTAACGTAAGTGCGTATCGTAAACTCCACCGTTCTTTGTCCGTTTGGCACATGCAGCCGTTTTATGTTGGGTGTAAAAATGGAACGAGATTTCGAGGTACCGTAGATCTCACTGTATTGTTATTTTGGTCCTTTCGGGATCGGATAACCGTTAATAAGTTTTTTGATATTCTAGCTTTCTTTTCCGGAGCCTATGTCTCTGAACTAAATAAAATTTTGGTTTGGCTATTTGGATTCAAAATAACAGGTTATGTAGCTGAACATTATTAGGTATCCAACAATATATATACTTACATTACTAATAATTATCAAATCATATCATAATATCATCATCATCATCATTTCGGCCGAATAAAGTCCACTGCTGGACACAGGCTTCCCCAAAGATCGTCACAACGACCGATTTGGGTATGTTGTTTGCCCATTGACGGGTTTTGCCATTTTCGCCACGCTTGGCAGGTGGGTTGAGTTGTAAATGTACTCGGAAGATACTGCTGCCCGCCCTACAGCTAATCCCATCGTCGCCTTCTTCGACACCCAGGTGTGAGGTGGGTTGGTGCTATTCTAAGCCGGCACCACACGACTCCATAATATATGTGGCAATAATTCAAATATGGTAGGTATCTTTAGCGTAATTTGCACGTATAAATGTGCATTAATTTTCTTAGGGGTTATTAAGTTACCAACTTCATATTTTTATTTTCTTTCGTACATAAGCTGCTGCGTCGAGGTGTGATCACTACCTATAAATAGAAAATCTATTCTGCCGGATGAAATTGACTAAATTATATAAATTAAACCTTTTTGTCCGTCTAATTTAGTGACCAACTGTACTTATCACCTTAATACTCCAGGGATCAGTGCTTATTTATTATGCTTAATAGCTTTAGTGACTGAATTACGAATTGCTAAACATTCAATCTTAATTATATAATTCCTTAATATTAATTAAAACACGACTATAATTGTATAGGGAAGTATAGTTTTAAGGTGCGTGTACCCCATACTTACACTACTGCTACGACGTAGCAACGTAGCACCGCAGTGCTACGAGGGATTTATAAGGCACATGAAACTTTATGTTATGCGATTTCCTTTCAATTTCATTTGAGACAATCACTCCCGAGCTCGAGGTATATTCCTAACAGATGTTCGTAGTACCCCTATAATTCTTCTAATCTTCGTTCTCCTTTTTTTATTCTATCACTATACAGGACCTTAATCTGAGTGTCCTAATTTTTGTCTCTCTCAATAAAGGTTGTTTATTTCTTCCATAGATTTGTGGGCCTTCGACAAATAGCTTCAGAGGAAATATAGCTGGAGTCGTCAACGCCAGGGATTGTCAACATTTGTCAACGTCCCCTATTCGGCCCAGTTTTAAGGTGTGTTATCTTGTTAGACACAGTGCGTATAGAATACATATACATGAAAATGGTTGAGAATGTCTGGCGTGGTGATTGTCAGCATTTATCAATGTCGTTTAGGACAACGCTATTGTTAATAGAAGGGTTTTTGCGGTGAATAGCTACCTAACTCTTTCTAAAAGTGTCGAAAACGTGACTCAGAGATTACGTACAGTATGGGCACCAACAACCTTGTGAGCGTTATTAAAATAGTAAAAACAACTAAAATAAACATGCTTTTGTAGATAACCGAACTAAAAAGTATAACATTATTTTAAACTTATTGAACCGTGTGGTGCCGGCTCAGAATACCACCACCCCATCTCTTCCCGTGGGTGTCGTAGAAGTCGACTAAGGGATTAGCCGGAGGATGGACAGCAGCGTCCTTCGAGTACATTAACAACTCACTGCAATCGCCAACCCGTCTGCCAAGCATGGCGACTATGGCAAAACTCCCCAATGAACCCACAACACACCAATATTGGTCGTTGTGGTGATCTTTGGGGGAGGCCTGTATCCAGCAGTGGACTTAATTTGGCTGAAATGATGATGTAGATAATTTTATTTATTTCTATCAATTGCATGCTGCTAACAGTGTACACCAAGGCACACAGCCAGCCAGTTATCAATAGTACATTACACTGAAAAAACTAAGTCTATGGAGGAGGTCTTTGTTCAGCAGTGGAGGTGTTTTGGCTGATACCCCGATCACGTCTGTATACCCCGAAGAGTTAGATTTCTCAAGAAGGCTCATTTAATTCACAACTCTAGCCTGCTACTAAGAATTTAGCTAATAAACGAACCCAATATCGCTCGACACTGCTCGACCTGGAAATCAATCTCAGTTCTACAGCTGCGCTTACGACACCTGGCTCAATGAGGTAGTTCAACGCGATGTGGATGATGTGCACAAAATCCAAAATGTGACCTTGTCCAATGTTTATTTCAGTTGAAGGGTACAGTGTCAATAAAACGCAACATAATTTTCGTCATGTCTCAAAGCAGCACTGTATGACAATGGCCTAAACCAACATCGCCTAAGTAAACGCAGGATGCGAGGAGAGCGCTAAGGAAGTGTACATAGAGACAGACTCTTTGCGGGTGCCAAGTCAAATAAATCGTATACAACTCAGTATGTTTGTTTGTACCATTTCGAGTGTTTATTGAAATCTACGTAGTTTTGTCTAGCAAGCATTTATCGTGAATAGATACTTCATACTTGTTAAAGTACATTTTAATTGTGGTACTTGCCATGTGTTTTGCTTTCTTTCTTCTCTTTAAATTTTTTTCTATCTTTTAAACTGTAATATAGTTTGTTATATATGACTCCTTCGGTCATAATAAATACTATAAGCGCTATAGTTGTTGTGCTTTCATTCGTTTCCTGTTTCCTTCCCTTTCTTTCCTATTCACCAGTCGCTCTGGTCATGTGAGAAAGAGCCCACCAATCATTACATGTCTGCCTCTTAACGAGTGGTGCTGTATGCGCTTGCGGACATCAAAAATACTTTAAAGTCTCAAATACTCTCACACGCGTGTTCGAGTTGGCTCCCGTAAAGTTATTTGTAAGCCACGCGTTGACTACCCGGAAAAAATCAATAGTCTCTTGGGAAAACCTCGGTAGGGAGCTGATTCCACAATCTGAGCGTAGGCGGGAGTAAGTTGCTCTGAAATCGTACAGTATGAGATCATTTTGGCTCGAGGGTGCGTGGGTAAACTCTCCGCCGATGGTGAGGTGCGATGGTAAAAGTAGCCGTTGGCATTATATCGAACGATTCCTTAGATCGTAAGAGATTGATTTATTGATGGAATTCTGTTGCCCTTCAGCTTGCTGACTCCGAAACTCGGAAGAAGAACTCTGGCTATTGGAGCAGACAAGTTCTTAAGTGGAAATCGCGAGTCGGTAAACCTTACAGTAGACTAGAAGGAAGCTTGATAGACTGGATGAGGAAGACAGAGGACCGGATGCTGTCGATAAGCTTGTTTGAAGTGAGGAGAAAAATAAGGAAAGTACTGAAATATAAATTTAATCATTTAGTTCATTGTTTTCAAAGCTAAGATACGAGTGCATATTTAACAGTTAAAAAATTGTATAATATAAAAAAACAATATTATGAATTGCAGTTTTGCTCAACTTATATGAAATCCTAAGTCATATCCAAGCGTGTGGTGTGGTGCCGGCTCAGAATGCCACCACCCCATTTCCTCCCATGGGTGTCGTAAAAGTCGACTAAGGGATTAGCTGGAGGATGGGCAGCAGCGTCCTTCGAGTACATTAACAACTCAACTGCGATCGCCAACCCGCCTGCCAAGCGTGGCGATTATGGCAAAACCCCCCAATGTGCTCAAAACACATCCATATCGGTGGTTGTGGTGATCTTTGGGGGAGGCCTGTGTCCAGCAGTGGACTTCATTCGGCCGAAATGATGATCCAAGCACATAACCTAACTTAAAAAACAGTATCCCTTCAAGGTTATAAAATTTGGGGCGATAAAAAGCACTTCGAGAGTATTGTCCCCCCGATCGAGAACACCATCACCTTTACACTAGCTGCTGCCCGATATCGGAGGACCTAGAGAAGAAGTTCACCGCCTCTAAGCAGTCGTGCGGTCCGTGGGCCTTTACGGTAGTGTCAAATATGTTAGGGGTGTATAAAAATTAAAGTTGGTCTCCCTCTTTGAGAGCGTCACTCTTCGGAGGAAGACCGCAAAGCGGGATCTAGAGAAGGCCAATTTCACATGGAGACGAAAGGGACGCCGCCGGAGTTGCAACCACCACTGCCCGAGATCCAACATGCCTGAGCCCTCTGTCATCGCAACATGGCGAGGAGCCTTGGGGGCGCGCGTATGCAGATTGGGGATTCTCATGCTCAGTGCTCATACCCAGTGACCCCGGGAAGATGGCGGCGCGCACATGTTCACGTACCTTCATGTACACAACGAGGCTTTGGGGGATCCTTTACAATCCGTTCAGAGATGTGCCTTGGAGAGTGATTGTCTTACAGTAGCCTTCCCACCGCTATAAGGATTGATCGCTTTACAGTTCCTCCCTCCGAGATATACCTAAAGGCGTGGCACCAATGGGCTGCTCTAGTGTGATTGTATTGAGAACCTGGAGCCCCCTTCGGTGCCGAAGATGACCGCTCCGGTGATTTTAGCCAATAAAAAGCCCTGCACGGGGTGGAGGAAGTAGATGACGTATTTCCGTGTTGCCGGCTAAGAATATCAATACCTCATCTCATTCCGTGGGTGCCGTAAAACACAACTAGACGGAGGGTGGGCAGCAGCATTCTTCGTGAACATTTGCAACTCAACAGCGATTGCCAACTCATCTGGCAAGTGCACCCCCAGTGAGCACACTTCTAAACCACAGAGAACCACGGTCGTTGTCAGAATCTTTATCCCGACACATCAATGGAGCCGACTCAGAATACCACCACCCTATCTCCTCCCGTGGGTGTCATAAAATACGACTAAGGGATTAACCGGAGGATGGGAAGCAGCGTCCTTCGAGTACACTAACAACTCAACTGCGATCGCCAACCCGTCTGCCAAGCGTGGCGATTATGGCAAATCCCCCCAATGAGCCCACAACACACCCATATCGGTTACTGTGGTGATCTTTTGGGGAGGCCTGTGTCCAGCAGTAGACTTCAGTTGGCCGAAATGATGATTAATGGATATTTTTGGCTGAAATAATGAAGAATAATATGATATTTAATAGAACAATGAGAAAGACAAAAAATCAAAAGCGATTCTGCCATTAGTCGTTAAATAAGTCATCTAACAAGCATTAACTCTAAAGGTTGAGCGGTGAAATATCTACAACACAAATTCTCAAGTTTCACGCAAAGTAAGGCCTGGGGCAGACATTACAGCCAAATATAATTCTAGACCAAGTCTCGAACACAGTAAATTAATTTGGAGTTATCAACCTCTCAGATAGGCTGACACGAGTTTAGGGTGTAGTCTCAACCACCAAAACTGTTGAGCTGTCGTAGACTAATATAGTATATAATTATCTTAAATTCTGTCCGACCCAAAAGGACCGCGTATATATTCCGACATTCTTATGGTATATAACGAACTTTGAAAATGTTTAACGATAAAAATTAAAAACCAAGTAGAAAATGTACTTATTTATTATAAAATGCTCTTCATTCAATCAGATTGTTTGAACATGTTCACATTGCATCGCCGCGGACCGTAATCGGCGTGGGCAGTTACTTTAAGGCCGTCTTATTAGCATTTTAACTATTTTTAACCGAGTTTAAAAAGAAGGAGTTTCCCAAGTGGCAGGTTTTTATCTATATGTTCGGGCATAACTCCGTCATATATGTATATATTTCGAGGATTATTTCTTTATTTTAAAGTGTTTTCACTTGAGGTAGTCCCGTTTAGATTTGGTGAAGATCTAATGAAGATTTTCGTAGATAAAATAAAGAACTTTTCAATGGATAGAGCAAATCACCCACGATTGCAGCAAGCGCTTGTCTATGTATTTGTTAAATCACTATAAATAGAAAAATAAAATAGTCTTAAAAGAAAATGAAATTGCCTTCGAAAAGAATAAAAAAAATGCGAACAAGATTATAATTAATATTATAAAATACCACCATTACGGACTGGACAGGGTTTTGAGTACATGATGTACATACTAAATGTTGATCTTTGGATACGTACAGTATGGTGGTAGACTATCGTTAATGAGTACATAGGGTTCCATTTACATCGAAACCATTTAAGGCCTTAGAGAGTATGTCTTTAGATAAAAGTGAAGGTGTTATGTAATATTGTTATGTAATGTTGCGAGATTAGACGTTTTGTATGGACGCCATGACTTTTTGTTAAAACCAGCTACTGTTGGGCTTATACTACAAACTGAGAGGCCCAAGGCAGCGTTAAGTCTATATAGAGGGTTTTACGTCAAACTAGCCCATACAGAGACGGGAGATGGGATACGCCAGATTTTCTCATAATATAAGAAATATGAATAAATATTATACTATAAATTTATGAGAGATATATCTTCAGGGGATAGAATAATAGTATCACTGAGTTTAGTTTGGATTTTATTTGGATTGGATGAGAGCGGCATGTGACTTGTCGTTGTGGAAATCTAGGGGAGAGGCCTTTGTTCAGCAGTGGACGTCCTGTGGCTGATATGATGAGTTTAACAGTTTATTGTATAACAAGGTACAAACAGTACGATGCCTAAAATCTTAAATAAGGTATTCGTGTAACAATTTGTGGGCGTCGCGGCGGCTAGGCGGAGCGAGAGCTGGCGCGTGCACATATCGCATGAAATCGGTGGCGGACTGCCTATGTGACGCGATTGCAGCTCTCGCGTCGGTTACAAGAGAAGGACGCACTATCTACGTATCGCGGTGGTATATACCACGGGGCAAGTAGAGGTAGTATACGCATTTGCTCGGCGGCCGCACTTTAGGTCTGTTTTGCATATTACTAGCTACATCTCTTTTTAATATATTGTTTTACAAATCTGGGCTTACATAGCTGGGAAACTGCATCTGATCGGTCTGAAATCCCCAACAAACAGTAAGCAAGCGTGGTGATCAATGCTGATTGCTTCTCTGTACGAGAATAGGTCTTTTCCCTGCAGTGGGATACAGGCTACTATTATTATATTTAAGTATTTGGTGCCGGCTACGACACACAAGGACGCACAAGGCGCTTCGGGGGATCCTTCACAATCCTCCCGGGGGATAACCTTACACTCATCCCCTCCATGATGTGCTTAAGGCGTGGCACCTATGGGCGGCTCTAGTGTTAAGTATTTGGTTACGAGGTGGTTACGAGGACCTGAAGCCCCCCTTCGGTGCGGAAGATGACCGCTCCAGTGGTTTTAGCCGCCAGCAGCTTACGTATACCCCTTTGCCCTTTCCCGGGGCGAAGGAGCTCATGAAGAATTTCCACTGGACACCAATAAAAAAGGCAAGTCAAAGGGTATTGCGATAAGAACTTCAAAACACGAACACATCTACAAACATAGCTAGAAATGTTCATCGCATCGCTTAAGTCTAGCAAGTAAACGCGCAGCTTGAGTTAAGTTGAGTTATGGTAATCCTTACTCTTTTTCTACTGCTATAATAAAGTTAGTAGGGACTGCTATTTCAATTTACTTACACTTAATCTGCCAACTTACAAGGCTTAACGAACCATGTGATAGTTTAACATCGCGCCGACCCCTGCTGGCTCCTTGCCAACCAGTTGAATTAGATCTCTATATTCCTTAAGCTGCGGAACGAAGGAAATCCGATACATAAACGTTTTGGTCAAAGAATCAGTGTCTTTTTTTTATTTTTATTGGTGCCCAGTGGAAATTCATCATGAACTTCCTTCGCCCCGGGGAAGGACGAAGGGGTATGCCGGACTCCTACCGGCTAAAACCACTGGAGCGGTCATCTTCGGCACCTAAGGGAGGCTCCAGGTCCTCGTATGATCACACTAGAGCCACCCACTGGTGCCACGCCTATTGGCACATCTCGGAGAGGGTGACGATCATACAAAAGGCTCCGTTAAAAATAAGGTATAGGTTTGAATTACATCGACGAAAAAGTTTTCTGCCAAACGATTCCCTTCTGCATGTTGCGACCCTCGGTCGCTATCTAGTTTATTTTATAAATTTGTTACAGTTAAGTATTGTATAAGTTACAGATTATTATGTATTGGGTTACTGTACTACCGCCACCCTCAGTCTCAAATATACTCATAACTGGACGACCGTGTTTAATTGCGCTTCACGTTAGATTCCCTATAGTACTTACCTTCGACTTAGCAAAAACTTATCAGATTTAAGTGTTTTTATTTGTAAATAAAATTTTATGTTTAGAAATGGCAAGTAATATATACAAATAAATAAAATTGAAGTGTCTGTTTGTAATGTCAAAATAACAGCTTTTTACTAAATGCATATGAAAGAATATATGGAACTTACAACAAAAAAATAACAATTTTTACACTTTTTGTCTGTCTGTTTATTACAGCTAATCACCGAAAAGGCGGGTTCAATGTTGACGGGACCTACACTGGCAGATAGCTGATGTTATAAGGAGTAGCTTAGGCTACATGTATTTTGGAAAAAGAATTAGGGTACCGTGCAATAAAATTAAAACCCAAGAAATCCAATCAAATATATATACAGGCTGTCCAGAAATTGCACGACATACTACAGGGGGTGAGAGCTTGGGTCAATACCTACCAAAAGGACACAATATTTGTTCAGCAAAATCTTACGGATTTACAGTAGTACACAATTTTCCGAAATATCGAAAAATCTCTACCTTGACACAGATTTTTAAGCATCTCGTATTGAAAAATTCCTTTTCTAGTTTTTTTTTGCCTCAAATTATTTGTGACTAGTTACTTTACTCATTGATAAGTCTTTATTCTATTAAAAACTACGATGTTTTCAAGAAATACAATTTTTATTAAAAGTTTCAGATTTTTCGACATTTCGGAAAATTTTGTACTACTGTAAATCAACAACATATATTGTGTTTTATTGGTAGGTACCCAAGCTCTCACCCCCTGCAGTATGTCGTGCTATTTACTGGACATCCTGTTTATATATATATACGCGCGGGTGAAACCGCGGGCACAGCTAGACATTTATATTATTAATGTAATGTAAATAACTGGACATTTGACTCGACTTATTTAAAATTGCATACAATTTTATGGTATAAAGTATTTACTAGTACTTAATATTACGGCATTGATATACTGATATCCTTTATTAATATTGTTGTGGTGAAATTAAATTATAATAGTTTATGTGTGACCACCATGTAGACATTAATGTTATATATTTAGTTATTAAATTATTTTGTGTTTTGCCTGTAAGTATAATTGGTCTGTCATTCTCACTAAAATGTCTTAGTGGCGTGTACTTCGGTTCCCTGTAATATGATCGAGCTAAGCGATGCTGACATATGCATCATGCTCGTGAACGCATGCCGTCTGTCTGGACGGGTCAACCGTTAACTGCCATGGCAAATTAATTATTATTATGTTGTAGTTTATGTTCTATCTTTATACATTAACCTACATTGTTATCGTTATATGTTTTACCATCATTAGTATCAGTAGTAGTTTATTCGTCCATACGGACAGGCGAAGGTGTTAATACCATACTGCCAATTCTTTATGTCGTTTTTCTTCAATAACCACTTTTTTTTGTCGATTATAATCTCGTAACATCATTAGTATCAATCAACATTGTAATCTCAATTATTTTTAAAAGAGTATCCATGGATTTTGCTTGCTCTTCTCCATAGGATCATCAACTAATTGGAACCGTGCAACTTAAATTCTGACGTTTCACAAGTGCCAGTAGTACATTTATTTGAATTAAAAAACATAGACTTTGATTAAATTAAGGAGCTGGATGATGTGTGCTTGGAAGTTAGACTGTTCTTTTTTTAGATTAGACTTAGTATTCTGGGTTTTCGTATGGGTGAGTCATGTGAGCTTGTGTGATCTAAGGCTACGTATATTTGTATATGTATAATAATAGCTTATAAACGTGATAAGAGAGATCATTTACTTTACTCAAGGATTATGAAGCATTGACAATCAACGAGGCAGGCCGTTCTTGCTGGTTACGATAACAGCTGCCAGCGATAAAGTAAAACACTTTGACGCCTAAATGCCAATTCTCATCTCGTCATTCTATTATCTACATTTCTATAATTTTTTGTGTAAGATATTTTTTTAAATAAAGGAGTATTTATTTTATTCAAACGCAAAGCTCGGGTATACTACTTGAATTCACTGCAATCATCATCATCATCATCATTTCAGCCGAATGAAGTCCACTGCTGGACACAGGCCTCCCCCAAAGATCACCACAACTACCGATATGGATGTGTTGTGGGCTCATTGGGGGGTTTTGCCATAATCGCCACGCTTAGGCGGGTTGGCGATCGCAGTTGAGTTGTTAATGTACTCGAAGGACGCTGCTGCCCATCCTCTCGCTAATCCCTCAGTCGACGCTTACGATACTCACGGGAGGAGATGGGGTGGTGGTATTCTGAGCCGGCACCACACGTCTTGCATGAAGTTAAATATAAACAAAATAAATTATAGCTCCCAAAAATGCTAGGGCTCAAACAATAGGAAGTCATTTAATAGTGACTTATTATTAGAGCCTTCAGTTTATGCTACTGAAAATGGTACATAAAAAGCTGACCTTTTATTTGGATTCACTATTCAATATTTCTTATCCTAAAAGTAATAGCTTTCCAACAATAGTCTTTCAAAGCATTATTTTCTTTCTTTGTCCCCATTTCCAGTGTTCCCGTCACTAAAATGGGGCGACAAGTATTTCTACTTATACCGAGCTGTTTTGACAAGTACACTTCTCTCTTCAGGAGTTGACAACCTCATAATATAATGGGGATGTAACTACAGCGTGAATTTTGTCGTTTGCTTACAACGGTCCCGATTGTAATGCGAATATCTTGATAGTTGTTCTGTCAAGCCAGGCTTATGAGAGGCATGCTTTGCAGTCGCTAATCGGCTTGCCAAGTACGGTGACTATCGTCATTACTGCTTTATTACTTATTATTAAACGTGGTCACTCACAATGGGCCTCATAAGAAAGCTCAAGGTCACTCAGCGAGCTATGGAGAGAGCTATGCTTGGTATTTCTCTACGAGATCGAATCAGAAATGAGGAGATCCGTAGAAGAACTAAATTTATCGACATAGCTGAAAGGATTAGTAAACTGAAGTGGCAATGGGCAGGGCACATTGCTCGTAGAACTGATGGCCGTTGGGACACAAAGGTTCTGGAGTGGAGACCGCGCACCGCAAAACGCAGCGTGGGACGACCTCCAACGAGGTGGACAGACGACCTGGTGAAGGTCGCTGGGAGTCGTTGGATGAGAGCGGCATGTGACCGCTCGTTGTGGAGATCTAAAGGGGAGGCCTTTGTTCAGCAGTGGACGACCTGTGGCTGATATGATGAAACGTGTGGTGCCGGCTCAGAATACCACCACCCCATCTCATCCTATGGGTGTCGTAAAAGTCGACTAAGGGATTAGCCGGAGAATGGGCAGCAGCGTCCTTCGAGTATATCAACAACTCAACTGCGATCGCCAACCCGTCTGCCAAGCGTGGCGATTATGGCAAAACCCCCCAATGAGCACACAACACACCCATATCGGTCGTTGTGGTGATCTTTAGGGGAGGCCTGTGTCCAGCAGTGGACTTCATTCGGCCGAAATGAATGATGAATGACTTATTATTTATCCCAGTTGTATACAGCTTGTCCGTATTGTGTCCGGATTATCCGTGTGGTGTGCGGTGTGTGGTGTGGTGAAACCGATTGTACTTACATTGAATAGCTGCACAACCTAAAATACTATCTTCACGCTTGCGACTTCTAGAACAATAATGGCGAAACACCTGTTATATTTCATTAATGATTTCAGAGTTGACAGATTTATAAGGATCAAAATGTAAATGACTGGGTTCAATTGGTTTTGTTGAGCCAGAGACAACATTTACAGTTAATTCAAAACAGAGAAGGTTATTCACAATTAATCTCAAAGACAACAGTTATTGGAAGAGCCAAAACCATACCACCCAGAGTTGGAGAGGTTTAATATTATTTAAATTTATTTATCCATTATAAATATATGCATAAATTGTTACAATTGTCTATTCTGTTTAACTGTACAAATATTGGTTTTACATTTATGTGTTAATTATTCATTTATTTATTTACTGTGGGAGACTTACAGCTAATCAATAAAAATATAAAAACAGTTAGGAAAATATTTAGATAGCCAATTAAGTTTTCCGTGTGGTGTCCGGATTAAGAATATAGCACCAATCCATCACCTCCCGTGGATGTCGTAAAAGGCAACTAAGGGAATCTAAACCAGAGGGATGGGCAGCAGCGTCCCTTCTGAGAAACGGCTATGGCTACATACTGCGCTCGCCAACCCGCCTGCCAAGCGTGGTGAGTATTGGTAAATACCCCAAAAAGATGACACAGTTGTGAATATCTATAGGGGAGGCCTT
Source organism: Diloba caeruleocephala (assembly GCA_947459985.1). NCBI lineage: Eukaryota > Metazoa > Arthropoda > Insecta > Lepidoptera > Noctuidae > Diloba > Diloba caeruleocephala. The sequence continues at coordinate 541,383 of OX381627.1, read as the reverse complement.
TGTTCAGCAGTGGACGTATAAATGGCCGATATAATAAAAAATTACAAGTCTTCAAGTTTAAGTAGTCTGCTAAGGCACGCATGTGAACACAGTTTCAGAATACTAACACAAGATATGCAATTTCTTATTTCCGTAAAAAAATACTGTCAGTGGACGGTTTATACCACTTTTTAGTTTTGCAAACTGCTTTAGAAAGCCACCATTTGTAATCAAACACAGTCAAAAACGAAAGTAAGTGCTTATTGCTCATAATTTTTTATTAATGAATAAGAACTTGTAAAGTCATTATTTACAATTAACGATACAAGTGTAAATAATTTATAAAACAATGAAAATTTATAAATAAATACATTCTGAGATCAATTTTTTGCTGGGAGCCACACAAAAAACACATATACCCGTAAAAACACATATAACAATAAAAAAAAATACACACATTTGACGGCACTGTTGGCGCAGTGGTTACTACACCCATGACACGGAAGAAATACTATAGAAGGGCAACGATTCTTAAAAAAAATAACTTCTCTGTCTTTTTCACTATGAGAATGGCCACGCTGGCCTAGTGCGGGTTGACGAACTATACACAACATTGAACACATTTTGGAGACCTCTCAGGTGTGCAGGTTTTCTCGCCATATTTTCCTTCACCAGTAACGCATCATCATATCAGCCGCAGGACGTCCACTGCTGAACAAAGGCCTCCCGCTTAGACTTCCACAACGAGCGGTCACATGCCGCTCTCATCCAACGATTCCCAGCGAACTTCACCAGGTCGTATGTCTACCTCGTTGGAGGTCATCCCACGCTGCGTTTTTCAGTGCGCGGTCACCACTCGAGAACCATTTTGCCCTAACGGCCATCAGTTCTACGAGCTATGTGAAGCATGTAATAATCAAATTATGATCTGCACATGAATCCAAAAAGTCGGAGGTGCGGGCCAGAATCAAACTCAGACGCTCTTGAATGGAAGACAAGCGTTCAACCACTAGTCTCTATGTTTTTTACTGCTGTACAATACAGCCAGTAAAAATATATAGCAATGAAAATAACATAAAGTCTACCAATAATAATAATAAACACATATACCAGTAAAACACATACTTTTTTTAACATCTAAATTCTGATGCAGTCTTGAACTTTCTTCTCAATACCAAATAATTCTCAAAGATAGCCGTTACAAAACTTTAATCATATCAAATGAACAATTGATCGTTCTCACAGTAATTATACATTCAGAATATTGATGAGGCGAATCGTCAGCTAACTTCAGTTTAACGACTTTGGAGAGCTATATACATATATAATTAATGTAATCGACGAAGATTTTGTAGGCGAGGACCTTTAAGAGTGGGCAGAGAAGTACTTATGATTTTTTTTATAGTTTCAGGGACAACTTTTCTCTTTAATATCTTAATTTTAAGCTAATGTTAGTTTAGCCCGTCGCCTAAACAGAAACAGGTCCTAGACGGTGGCGCATTGTGTTCTACGCACGCCTCTCAGAAGGAATGTGCAGCTGGCCAGGACATACGGATACGAGGCCCATCAGACCAAGTGAAGGACCTGTCGGTGGCCTTGTAGGCATTGGACCACTTATTGGTGCGCACGTCACCCCCAGCCAAAGGAAAGTGAAAAGAACACCGTCTAAACGAACTTGAGTTTTACAGCCCTTAAGAGTCCAGCATGCCCCTGCCCCCCCATCCAAGGCGGAGGAATTTGCTCAAGTCCATGGGAATTTCCTCAAGGCAAAAAAGCCTAATGTGATTTTACTAAAACTGATTTGTCTGTGCATTAAAATACGTTCAGCTACTTAAGCGCGATGTAGAATCAAATATTTATACATAAAAGTTTCAAATTTGTAAACGTAGTAAAATGTTTTATCTTTGCGTAAGGAAAATTATTAAAAGCATAACTAAGCATATTAAAGACTACTGTAGGGTAATGCCCTCTCCAAAGCCACCACACGTTTGGTGCAGTAGCTGATACAGCTGGCTACTGCACTCCGGGTCGCGGGTTCGATTCCCACACGGAACAAATAGTTATATGACCTGCAGGTATTTGTTCCGGGTCTGGGTGTATTGTGTGTGGAATTTATGTCTGCACCCACGACAGAGGAGACATCATAGTGATGGTCAAAGTTAAAAAAAAAACTATGAGCTTATATACTACCCGCCTCTTCTTCGTAAAATCTCTTACACCTTATTACTCTTTCTGCGTTCAGATCAAAATTGGCTTCTTATTAAAGCCGCGTACTAGCGCATTAACAATCAGTTTATTTTTATACAAAAATAATTTTTGTACTTAATAATATTAATATGTCTCTCTATTACACGGGTTTATCTGAGGAAAAGTCTATTGACCCAACAGGCGACCCAGGCATCAGCGATTCCCTCGCTGATGACCGCCCCCCATACGGCACCGTACCTTCCCGTGCCGTACAACCAACCCGCACCACAAGTGCACTCTCAGAGGGCCGCCCCTCCCTCACCCCTTCTCAAAACCGTTGTACCGCCCTCGCCGCCGAGGATGCCCGCCTCACCGACGTCGCGGAGGCCTATCGCCGCGTCACCTTCCCGTTCAAGTTAGCACTTCTCCCTCCCGTCTCTTGCTCGCGCCGGCCCGTGCCGAGCCAGTAGCTTTAAATGTCCCCTAATACAATTTAAATAATACCGATCCAGCTGTCCCCAAAAACAATAGCTTGATATCCCCAGCAACGCCCTAAGCCGAGGTCCGTGTCCCGCAGGGGGCGCCCTTAGCGAAAGTTGCTTAGTTTTTAATATTTAATTTAAGCCTGGCTGGAGGCCTCTTTTGGCTTCGCCAGCAAATGACCGGTTAAGCAACCACATTTCCCCACAATGTATGCGAGAAGCCCAACAAAAAAAAAAAAAAAAAAAAAAATACACGGGTTTATATCCCCTGTAAGGGGGAACCCGGTCTTTTGATAGGCTTACGCGGGGACATGGGTCCAACACGCAGAGGCCCTTTAGAGAATTTTAATCTAAAATATAATGGGACACTAACCGGGAACTCTCCATGGCTACACTATGAAATGCAGTCTCGGATTGTCCCCGGAGGTGTAAAACTATTGTATAAGATGGAAACTACAATTATTAGGTCTATTGTAATGGGTGCTAAATGGATAATATACTTCTAAAACCTGAAAAAACGGCGTCTGCCTTTCAACGTTTATAGTGAAATTCTGTGGCAGACGGTGACTCGCCACTCACAAGATGGGCCCCCTAAATGGCCACCACTACAGGCGACAAGGAGCAACACCGATATATAATATTAATATTGTTAATAACATTTTGTGTATGACGAAAGGAGCAAAATATCTTTCACGCACACTTACACAAACACAAAATAGTCAGCATATCAATCAAAAAACGCCGACTCCTGAACAAAGGTCTCCCCAATCAGACGACTGGTCACATGTCGTGTGTTTCCATTTTGAGTGGAATTTGCTAGTATTCAGCACGCTTGGTAGGCGGATTGGTGACCGCAGAATGGCTACTGTTCCATAAAACGGAGGGCCCATCTCTCTGGTAGAGTCCCTTAGTCGTATTTTATGACACCAACGGCAGAAGATGGTGTGTTGCTAGATTCTTAATCCGGACACCACATAGTATAGAAAATACTAATAGCTTCTATTTATATTTAGTTTCATAGTAGCCTGGAGGTTTGTGGGCTTATTATTTATGAACTTAGTTCAATGTCACAGAAGGTTGTTCCTGAAAACCAGCGCTATTGTCGATGGATCTATTCAACGACACAGCATTATGCTAAGGGGCAACCTTTTTTTGCACGGGCACGACGCGCAGTGTTTAATTAATTATATTTATTGTTCATATTTAAACTGATAATATTGTTTATTTGTTTTACAAAATATTTTTTTGTTAAAAATACGTTTTTTATTTTTGGCCTGGATACTGAGTGTTTTGGCCAAACCTAAAAATAATTTTGTGTTTAATTAAGGTTTTTGTTGTGTCCTACAAATATTATGTTAATTTGTGTATGTTCTCTTTATTTCTTTCTTCCATATGTACTTTTTTGTTAATTTAAGATAAAACTGACTTTAACATTAATGGAAACCATGGTGAGTAAATCTGGAGTAATAGAGTAATAGACTGAAATCTGCAATACACAGCGAGCAAGCGTGGAGATCAATGCTCGGTCTTTTTCTGTTTGAGACTGTGCTTTGCCATGCAGTAGAACAGTTACAGGCTGCTATCATCGTACTAGCCAAAGAACGTCCACTGCTGAGCAAAGGCAAAGTCGCTCAGCGAGCAATGGAGAGGGCTATGCTCGGAGTCTCTCTGAAGGATAAAATCAGAAATGAAGTGATCCGACAGAGAACCAATGTTATCGACATAGCTCATAGGATTAGTAAGCTGAAGTGGCAGTGGGCTGGCCATATTAGCCGTAGAACCGACAACCGTTGGGGAAAACGTGTTCTTGAGTGGAGACCGCGTCTTGGTAAACGTAGTGTAGGACGCCCTCAAGCTCGGTGGAGTGATGACCTGCGCAAGGTGGCTGGCAGTAGCTGGATGAGAGTAGCCGAGGATCGCGATCAGTGGCATGCACTTGAAGAGGCCTATGTCCAGCAGTGGACTGCGATAGGCTGATGATGATGATGATGAGCAAAGGCCTCCCCATAAATTTCCACTATTGTTTCGTCTTTTGCTTGGCATGCGGGTTTGTGAGCGCAGTATGGCTACTTTTCCACAGAAGGGACGCCATTGCCCATCCCTCTGGTTTAGAGATTAGTCACCTTTTACGACATCTACGGGAGGAGATGGAGTGGTACTACATTCTTAATGCAGACATCATATAGAAAGGCTGATATAACAATAGCTAAATAAAACCTTTTTTTTCAAAACCTGCTTAATTTATTACTCTCGCACAGCTGATGCATTTAGTTTCCAATCTCTTACGTCACAATCGTAACATACGAAAATAAGGCAAACTTCAGTTATTTCCCACAACTGGTGCCCAAGGGTCGGTACCCTAATCAAGTTCAGTTGTAATCAGAGTGGATGTGTCGAGATAGAACTACCGTGGGTCATCTCATGCGAGATCCTTCTTCTTACAATAAAATTGACTTATCAGTTTAGCGGAGCTTGAGTTTTGGCCCGATTTTCAGATATGGAAAATGAAGAGAATTATCAGGTATAAAAACTAGATAGTAATTGAATGGCAATGCTGCCAGTCTTCTGGGAACATTATCAGCTGACAGCGATGAGAAGGAGTACTTCGACGCCTAGATGCATGTGCAACTTTTTTATATGTTACCTATTTGTTTTTTTTATTATTTTTTAGTTAATTTGTCAATAGTCTGTGTGTGTTTAGTTTTAGTGTGTATATAAATATTATAAGCTTGTGCATTTATAAATATATACCTGTATACGATGAAAAAAAGATAGTAATAGTTTGGTATCATCAAAGTCCAAGTCAAAGTTTTTTATTTCAAATAAACCAAATATTGGCACTTATAAAACGTCAGAATCTAAGTTGCACGGTTCCAAATTGTCGATCTGGATCTTGATCGATCATGGAGAAGAGCCGGCAAGAAACTCCATGGATACTCTTTTTAAAATAATTGTGATTACAATGCTGATCGATACAAAAATGATTGTAAAACATATACCGAGAAAAATGTAGGTTAATGTCTAAAGATGGAACATACCATAATACTAATTTATTTGCCGTGGCAGTTAACGGCTGACCAGTCCCAACAGACGGCACGCGTTCACGAGCATAACGCATGCATCAGCATCGCTTAGCTCAACCATATTGTAGGGAACCGAACGACCCGGTACACAACGCTGCCGCCAGCAAGACATTTTAGTGAGCATGACAGACCAATACAGTCAGGCAAAAGACACAATCAAAATAAGTACTAAACCTTGACATTAATGTCTACATGATGCTCACACATTTACAGTTTTGTATGTATCTCGTCATCATATACTGCTGGTGAGTCTCATATTGCAAGAGTCAGTTAGGTTAGTATCCGTATGCACAGCATAGTACAGCACACAGTAAGGCAGACGTGACCGCTTTACAGTCACCCTCTCTAAGATGTGTCTATAGGCGTGGCACCAGTGGGCGGCTCTAGTGTGATTGTATCGAGGACCGAGAGCCCCTTTAGTGCTGAAAATGACCACTCCGGTGGTTTTAGCCAGTAGGAGTCCGGCATGTCCTTCCGCCCATCCCCTGGGCGGAGGGAGTACATGATGTATTTTCACTAGGATAAAAAACATATGGTAGGTTGTTATGGAAGTCTGCATGCTACTACCGAGTGGATCCTGGAAAGGCGGTGGTGTGCACGTGGCCACATGCCGCCATGTGCACAGCACAGCGCACAGCAAGGCTTGGGGGGATTTTTTTCCTCACCAAAAAGTGCCCGGTAGGCAGCCTTGTTAGGGTCGCCTTCCCTCCGCTAGAGGGGGTGACCGCTTTACAGTCATTTTCTCCGTGATGTGCCTAAAGGCGTGGCACCAATGGGCGGCTCTAACGTGATCTGACGAGGACCTGAAGTCCTCTTTCGATGCTGTAGATGACCGCTCCAGTCCGCCCCTTTGCAGGGCGGAGGCAGTTCATGCTGAATTTCCACAGGGTAACAATAAAAAAAGTTGGTATGTATCTAGATTAAACCCTTCTATATTCCCGTTTGTAGAGCACTGTACTTAATGAAATTACCGGGCATTACAGACTAAATGACTAATGTCTTGAGCTGAGCGCAGTGTGGCACCAAGCAAGACTAGTCCTGGTGGCATTGCAATCGTTGTGGGCAGGCGTGATCACCAGAATGACTTGCTGGTCACGAAGTGGGTAGGTAGAATAAAAGCTAATACTAGCATACATAGACTACAATGTGTGTGTACTTAAACCTAGGGATCAGCTGGACACAAGCTTTCCCCAAAGATCACCACGACGACCGATATGGGTGTGTTGTGTGCTCATTGGGGCGTTTTGCCATAACCGCCACGCTTGGCAGATGGGTTGGCAATCGCAGTGGAGTTCTTAATGTACTCGAAGGACGCTGCTGCCCATCCTCCGGCTAATCCCTTAGTCGACTTTTACGATACCCACGGGACGGGATGGGGTGGTGGTATTCTGAGCCCCACACGTCATTTTAAATACGGAATTCATGTTATAATTACATAACCACGATCATTTACTTCTTCCAACAGTGACCATCATAATCCTACAATTGACTGTAACCGTAGTCTATGTACACGACACTATCAAATTCGACTAGAGTGGTTCTCAATGTCAACACAATATAGGGTCACAACCCGTGCGTGATAGAGATTTTTCGGACAGATTTATATTCCCAAATAAAGGCTTTTTGTTGAGCCCGTATTTGGCATTATAAATCTCGAGGTGGGGTGAATTTCAAGTGTCGTCCTTACCAGAAAATAAAAGTGTACAAGGTTGGGATGACAATATGACAGTAAAAAACGTACCCTACTGTGGCGGCATATTTATCGTCATTATTTTTATTATACAGCGACATCTATTGAGACATCGAGTACAACTCCCCAGTGACGACTAAAATCCTGAATCGCAATAGTAAAGTTTTCGCACTTAGCAATTTCGCAGTAGCCTATTGATATCAAACATCAACCATGGAAGTAACTATCTGTAGATCATGCAAATATTTGTTCCGTATGGTGTTAAAACCTGCTACCCTTAGCGCAGAAAGCTATCGTTTGGTCACTGTATCAACCGTGCCGTTAAAGCTATTTTGTGAGGCTTAATATAAGGCTTCGCGATGCTACCCCAAAGAATCGATACTCTAATCCTTGTCATATCCAATTAATTTTTTAATACTCGAGGATGATCTCCGGATTACTTAACGTCAAAAGGTATATGGTATATAAACATGGGCGAAGCGTGCTATTTTAACATACAGATGTGGTAATAAAATAAATATTCAATGTGGCTTTCCGATCTGGGACTTAAAAATAATCGTTGAATATTCGTATTATATGTTTATAGCATATAATATTTAGACAACGCTGCCAGCCCCCTGCCGTCGTCTTATGGTATGGAGGCTTCTGGAGCTTCGGGGGTCGCGGGTGTGCAGATCGGGGAGTCTGCGTGCTCATAGCACGCGACCCCGGCAAGACGGTGACGCGCACGTGATAACGTGGCGCCATGTGCGCAACATAGCCCACAGCGAGGCTTGGGGAGCTCCTTTACAATCCTCTCCAAGAAATGCCTGGAGGGCCACCATTTTACAGTCGCCTTTCCTGTACTAGAGGGATAACCGCTTTACAGTCATCCCCTCCGTGATGTGCCTAAAGGCGTGGCACCAATGGGTGGCTCTTATGAGATCTTACGAGGACCTAGAGCCGAAAATGACTGCTCCAGTGGTTTTAGCCGGTAGGAGGAAGGGGTATCCCTTCGCCCTTCCCCGGAGCTAAGGAATTTCATGAGAAATTTCCACTGGACACCAACAAAAAAAAAAGATTCCAATGTGCCCCTTCGCCCTTTCTGGGGCGAAGGAAATTAATGATGAATTTCCACCGGAGACCAACAAAAAGGCAATGCTTTGCCTAAATGCTCAATTTATACGTTTTAAATTTTATTTAAGGTTAACTATTTAAGGCTTAAATACTGTGTTATTGTTATGTCAAAATAACAGCTTTTCACTAAATACTTGTGAAAGTATATACAGTACTTATAACTAAACTAACTGGGACCCACAGTTTCACCCGCCGTTTAATGTAAAATAAATTGTATTATTTATAAATAATTTTGAGTACTTCGGCTTAGACCCTTGACATAGAGTATACATATTGGATTTCATGGGTTTACATTTTTTTGCGTGGTACCCTAATTATTTTTCGGAAATATAAGTGGCCTAAGTTATTCCTTATAACATCAGCTATCTGCCAGTGAAAGTCCCGTAGAAATCGGTCCCGCCGTTTAAGAGATCAGCGGGAACAAACATGTTGGGTCAGATTTTTGACACTTTTAGAAAGAGATAAGTGGCATATTGTTTGCCACGAAGAACCCTTCCATTAACACTAGCATTGTCCTTAATGACATTGATAAATGTTGACAATCACTACGCCACATTCAAACCATCTGTATGCATTCTTAACAAACTGTGTCTCACGAGATAACACTTTGGGTCATCCCTTAAACTGTGCCGAATAGGGGACGTTGGCAAATGTTGACAATCCCTGCCACTGACAACACCAGTTATTGCTCTGATGCTATTTATCGGAGGCCCAGAGATTGATGGAAGGAATAAACAGCATTTATTGAGAGAATAAAATTAGGACACTTCAATTTAGGAGTCTCGTTTAGTGATAGAATAAAGGATAACTAAAATTGGAAAATATATAGGGGTATTACGAACATCTGTTAGGTTACTTCGAGTTCGTTTTTACTGTTTTTGTTTTTTAAAACACGTTGCCCCACACTAGGATTCCTCCTGTGTCGTGGGTGCGTTTACAAACATGAATTCCACACACAATACACCCTGACCCGGAACAACTACCTGCAGATCATACAAATATTTGTTCCGTGCGGGAATCGAACCCGCGACCCGGAGCGCAGCAGTCGACTGTATCAACCATTGCACCAACCGTGCCGTCAACGTGCCGTGACTGATTGTCACAAATGGAATTGAAAGGAAATCGCATAGATAATGTATCATAGGCCTTTAAGACCCTCGTAGCGCGACGTTGCTACGTCGTAGCGGCACTGTTGGTCATAGTCTCCTGATTTACTAAAAACATCCGTGTACTCACATACGAGTATGTTTTGATTACATCAGGAGACTCATATTTTATTTATTAGATATATTATGAGTCTCCTGGTTTAATAAAAACATACAAGTATGTGAGTACTACGATGTGTAAAAATTTCAAAACTATCCGTAAACAAATTTAGGAGATTTACGATTGTGAACAAACGAACATAATATTATTTTATACATATAGATATAAAGTAAAGTCAAGGCAGAGCAAAGTTCGTATGTTAGAAAGGACTTATAGAAATGCGGACTTCATTTCTACCTTGAAAACAAAATAGAAATGTAACATGGACGTTTATTACTGTTATAGAAAAAGGGTGGCTCAAGGCGTTCTGTTTTCAATTTCTGTATGCATATCATGACGACAATAACCGTGAAATAATCCACAGTATTTCCTCTTCGTCTGGGAGAGACCTCTCGCTGCCGGCTTTGTTAAAAACTATGTTTGACAGTGAGGGGGCTTGGGAGGCAGTGGCACCCTTCAGCGAGGATGTCATCTCCCGGAAGGTGGCGACGGAGCGGGTCTGGGAAGAAAACGTCTTGGCTGACCCCATTCGCCGCAGGCGGCATAACGTCCGCTTGATGCCACCCTAACAGTAACAAGCGAGTGTTAGATCGGGGATTCTACCGTCCGCTTTGCACGGCTCTGGATTTGTGGCGATTTTCTAGGTACATCGCTGTACGTGCAGGTAGCCGTAAGCCAACAGCCGATGGACCGCGAATGTAGTATTTACGCAATACTCGCGGTCCATCAGAAGGCGGATGCAGGCAACATGGCGGAGGTTTTCGTGGGTGCAAGCCTCACATCACCACGTCGTCTCCCCGGATGGCGTGCTATGCTATAGGCACTTTATCTGCCTACAAAAAAAGGATGGCTTTCCACGGAAGGGGCGCTACCGAGCATCCCCCTTATTTAGAGTCCCTTAGTAGGCCACTTTACGACATCCACGGGGAGCGCTTAGCAGTACCATATACTTAAACTAGACACCAAACGGATAACAGGATTCACATGTCACCCTCTTAATTATATATAGTTTCTAACTAAACAGCCATAATTCAATGTTCATCAAAATCTCTGGTATATTGAAGTATAACTTCGGTGTATATGACGTCATAGAGTATCGGTTAATATGATTTGTCTCGGTAAAGTGAATGGATTACCGCCGCGTCAGGTGTCGAATCCCGAGATCCCGAGAGTTTGGGTGTCGATCCAATGTTTATTCCACACGACTGGCATTGTGGGGTTGAAAATGTGAGGGAAATACGTATTAATATATCAAAGGATGATTTCAGTAAACAGATTTTTTTAAACATTGCCCCTCTATATGAATTCCTCATATAATAATACAATACACCCAGACCCGAAACAACTACCTGCAGATCATACAAATATTTGTTCCGTGCAGGAATCGAACCCACGACCCGGAGCGCAGCAGTCGACTGTATCAGCCACTGCACCAACCGTTTATTGTATTGTGTGATGAACCTGGTGGGAATATAGCACCATTCCTTCCATGGATGTCGTAAAAGGTGATTATGGGACTCTAAACGAGAGGAATTGGCAGCAGCATCTCTTCTATGAAACTGTAACCATACTGCGGTCACCAACCCGCCTGCCGCTGAGTGAGTACTGGCTGGCTGAGTACTGATGTTTAGTTCAGTAATGGACATTCTTGGGCTGATAGGATGATGATGTTTTAAGCAATTATGTTATGCTCAACTGCGGTTCGAATTCACAACTTAAAATATATATAACAAATATTTAAAAAGAATATTACAGCAAGTTGTACAACCATAAACAACCCGTCAAACACACAATATTTATAGAATTCTCGACGCTTTGTCTAACTTTCAGTGATTATGTTATAATTAATTGTATAAGCAAATAAAAATGAACATAAAATATTTTTACAACAGTATACTTTAATTCTCCTGCGTTCGTTCGTCCTTCGAGTACATTAACAACTCAACTGCGATCGCCAACCCGTCTGCCAAGCGTGGCGATTATGACAAAACCCCCAATGAGCACACAACATACCCATATCGGTCGTTGTGGTGATCTTTGGGAGAGGCCTGTGTCCAGCAGTGGACTTCATTCGGCGGCCGAAATGAATACTTTAATTTGGTAGCTTAATGCGTTCCAACTTTGAAAGTTATTGCATTTTTAGTTATTTTTGTATGTAAACTATTTATTGCATAACTCATTTGAAAATGAAAAAATGGTTCAACGTGGTTGTAGGCACATAATGTTGTTTATTATAAATACAATAAATATACCTATATAGACTGGTGAGATACTTTTGTTTTTAATACAAAGTACTAAAATACCATACATCTATTTGCAATCGTATTATGTCAATCTATAGTCTCGTTTAATATTTTCACACTTAGCAAAAGTGACACAAAGCACCATTTATATGGTCTGTTTATTTTTATCTCAAGGCCTTGAATACAGTATAGAAATTACGACTACTATTACTCTTATGACAACCAATACTAGAAACGCCCATGTTTAGAACTTTCTCGAATGTTGGCGGTAGGGGCAGTGGGGCGCGGGAGAGGAGGCGCCCGCACCAGATTCGAAACATAGTAAAACTACATCAGCAAAAGAATACGGCGACCGCCTTAACAGAACTATAAGAGAGTTACCTCTACCTTAATTCAAATTTAAATTAAAGACATGGTTAGTTGAAAGCTGCTTTTACACCTTACATGAATGTTTTAATTACAAAAATTAATTATATTATAATAGTAAGTATATTTTAATGAATGTGACTATATAATTAAATACTTGTAATGAAAGTGTAATAATAAAATTGATGTTTATATAATTGCAATAGTCACCATCATCATTTCGGCCGAATGAAGTCCACTGCTGGACACAGGCCTCCCTCAAAGATCACCACAACGATCGATATGGGTGTGTTGTGGGCTCAATGGGGGGTTTTGCCATAATCGCCTCGCTTGGCAGACAGGTTGGCGATCGCAGTTGAGTTGTTAATGTACTCGAAGGACGCTGCTGCCCATCCTCCGGCTAATCCCTTAGTCGACTTTTACGACACCCACGGGAGGAAATGGGGTGGTGGATATTCTGAGCCGGCACCACACGGCCTATTGCAATAGTAATTGACATAAAATTTGATGCTATACATAAAAATAGGTCTTAGAAGTAATAGAACTGGAATTACTAGTATTGTATAATCTTTATAGGTTTATGGATCACCTATAAATTATAACAACATTCGCATGCCCAATAAGGGTAGATATGTCAGGTCTAAAATGTTGTATACAGAAGTTGGTATACAACATTTTAGACTTGACATATCTACCAGACAGGTAAACCATATCTTTGGCGAATATTTATTTATTTTAAAAGAGTATCTATGGAGTTTCTTGCCGGCTCTTCTCCATAGATCAACTATTTGGAACCGTGCAACTTAGATTCTGACGTTTCATAAGTGCCAATATTTGGTTTATTTGAAATAAAAATATTTGACTTTGACTTTGACTTTGAATAAATAATCTTATCTTATCACCGTGCCGCTTTATTTTCTTTTGCCCAGCATCGTAAGCAATTCCTCTTTCAATTATTCAGTTTTCTTTGGGCTAAAATCTTTCACCAAATCACCGACAATAACTGCGCTAAATGTTTCTATACTGTCACTGAATACATGAGTCTTAAGTAGATGTAAGCTATTAAAATATATTTCATTTAATGTTGTGCATATTATTGAAGATAAATGGGGGTTTCAAAATAATATTGTTAGATATATATATATTTGTTTGATAATTTAATAGCTTTGTAATGTCAATACTTTTTAGTTTTTTTATTTAATGATGATGTACAAATGAATTAATAATGCGATTAAATAATAATGTTTTAATGATATTGCAATGCAGGTGGTCTTTGAAACACGATCAAAAGTGCATGCCGACGGTACGGCGAAACGCGCTTCACTGTGTATTTATAACACCGTCTTACCAAACCATGATAAATAATAGCACACCTGTGGTTGGATACACGTTTATTACGAGACTGGCGGGGACGATACATGCGGCCGAGCCGCTCGCGTAGCTGCCACTATAGGTACATATATAACAGTTTCTCGCAAATAAATATTCTTAATTAAAGTTTCAACTGAATCAGCTAAATGATATACGAGTGTTTACGAGACAAACAGAGGAACACACACTTTTATGTTTATAGACTTAGAACCAGTCTAGACTCCTCGTTCAAGAAGCCAACTACAGTTCTCTACAGCCTATTCTTTGCCAGAATCCAGATACGAAAGATCTAATATCCTACCATTTTTAAAATAGATGAAAACTGCGCAGCAATTTCTGTGCTTCCTGGCTGTGGTCATTGTGGTGTTGACGGCACGGTTGGTGCAGTGGCTGATACAGTTGGCTGCTGCGCTCCGGGTCGCGGCTTTGATTCCCGTACCGAACAAATATTTGTTTGATCTACAGGTAGTTGTTTCGGATCTGGGTGTATTGTGTGTGGAATCTGTGTCTGAAAAACGCACCCACGACACAGGAGAAATCCTAGAGTGGGGCAACGTTTTTTAAAAAACTTAATAAACCTTATTAGCTGACTAGAGCTTGTAAATGGGCTGGCCGGGAAAGTATCTCGCCGTCACAGAATACCGGCTTCACACTTCGGCTGAATGAAGTCCACTGCTGGAGACAGGCCTCCCGCAAAAATGACCACAGTGTGTTGTGGGCTCATTGGGGGGGCGGGTTTGCCATAATCGCCTCGCTTGGCAGACCGGTTGGCGATCTCAGTTGAGATGTTAATGTATTCAAAGGACGCTGCTGCCCATCCTCCGGATAATCCCTTAGTCGACTTTTACAACATCCAGGGGAGGAGATGGGGTGGTGGTATTCTGAGCCGGCACAAATAGTAAACATAAATTTTGCGATCTACAAAATAATTCAAGTGAAGCCCCGAGCATCTTAATCGCCGGGCATTCTTCAAGAGATATCGTTCGCTCGAATTCTCCGCGACACAAATACAGAGCAAACAAAGTTAGGTATACCGCCGTAAGCGAGTGTCCTTAATCCTTTCTGGTTGCTGCGTGGACTAGTTCGTGTAACGGGCTATAAGCGGGATGGTTTCTAGTAACTGATTCTATGGTTTGTAATATCTGTGTATATGAAACGACTAATTGGGTAAACGTGCTGGTACGCGGGAAAGAACCAACATATACCTTTGGAATTATAATTATAAAACTCTAGTTACTTCTAGATAAATTTATTTCTCAGAAGGAAGGCAATTTGATTTTTTCATAACTGACAACCTCGCTGATGGCAGCCCGAATTCTCTCTCTTCTTTTATTTTCTCCGTCAAAATATTCTCATGTACTTATTTCAAATAATGTTTTTTTTTTATTCTATGTGGCTAGGATTTTTCTCCCAACGAGTTTGAACCCTATTATAGTACCTATATGAAAAACAGAATCGTATTTTTTATCAGTTGTGAGTTCATGCAGAACAAAGGAAAAAATATTGAAACGCATATTTAGATTTTCGCTCTATATCAAGACAATGCATCAGCTGGTCTCACCTGGAAGAAGATAGATATTGCCACGCATGGTGACTTAAAGTGACCCCTACTAACTACCTAATGCTAGCCCTGATGAGCGATATCAGGATTCATCACCCTCCAAAGCATCACCATTAATGTATTCTTTGAAAAATTGCTGTATTCTTTGTGTAGCACTCTATGGCGTCGTTAATAGAAGATTTTTTGGTCAAAGCTCTTGTGACTCTAGGTGGAAATTGTGATCGATATTTCTATAAGGTAGGTCTTCATTTGTCGACGGAGGTTACAGGTATGTTAGTTAAAACTCTTTACTGTCGCTACTAGAGGGGGTGTTATAACCTGTGCCTATAGGTGTGGCACCAATGGTTGGCTACAGGGCGTTCATTCCAGATCTCGGGGCCCCAATCAGTCATCGTTTCGGCCGAATGAAGTCCACTGTGGGACACAGGCCTCACAAAGACAGATATGGGTTTGCTGTGGGCGCATTGGGGGGTTTTGCCATAATCGCCACGCTTGGCAGACGGGTTGGCGAACGCAGTTAAGCTGTTGATGTACTCGAAGGACGCTGCTGCCCGTCCTCCGGCTAATCCCTTAGTCGGCTTTTACGACACCCGCGTGAGGAAATGGGGTGGTGGTATTCTGAGCCGGCAAACATCCAATCAGTGCCAAAGATTTTTAACCCATTGCCCCACACTAGGATTTCTCCTGTGTCGTGGGTACAGTTTACGCACATAAATCTCACATGTACCCACAGCGCCACCCGATGCATAAGGATTTCCGTCGCAGAGAAAAAAAAAAAAAAAGAATAAAGAAAAAAAAAAAAGAATAAAGATGACAACCTCTGAGAAAAAATAACAAAAAGAAACTTAGGACAAAAACATTCTTATTTTTATTTAAATTTATATTTATAACAATCTCTGTAGTTGTGGCCCGAGCCAGACGTTGTGGATCGCGCACACAATCGCTGATCAAGCTCGCTTTGTGGATCCAACTCGGATATTACACTGGACAGGCTCGAGGCGAAGCTGGACTGTATTTACCGGTACATAGAAGCATATTTGCCAAAGGAAATGTACGTAGTTTGCCTCGTGTAGGCATGTGGCATCTTTACCGTTTATAGTTATAGTTTTTTGGGAGGACCATGTTCTGTGGAAGAAGTACTGCATAAAGAAATAAATTATTCTGACAAACTGGCCATTGCAGGCCAAAATATAATAAGGCATAATATAAAAAATATTACCAACATGTGTAAATAAAAAATGCCATATACATATATCTTAATTCAATGCTCAAAGTTTTTGAAGGTACATTAATTTAGACGCGTTTATTTAGACTTAGATTGGGAGCTTCGCACGCATATCGTCACAAATTTCTGACAGTATGTAGCTGGCCGTAAAAATATTTTAAAGTACATATTATTTTATGGACTATTAATATATATATTTGTCTCTTTCATATGACCGTAAATATTTTAATATTTATAACTGTATAAAAACAAATATCAATTTCATTTCTTGTTTAGTGTGGACTTTTCATGAAGTTTAGACTCTTTTCCCCTCCATTCCTCACATTACCTTCATTTCGAAAACAATGTAGTCAAAAATATTGCAACTTTATGATTTAAAAAGAGTACCTATTGAGTTTCTGGGCCATTCTTCTCCACAGGAAATCTACATATTTGAACACGGCAACTAAAGTCTTGACTTTTCATAAGCGCCTAACCATAAATGGGTTTAACGTAAATTAAAAAGATTTTTACCGTATGTTTCAAATTAGCCTGCGGAATAAAAAAAAATAAGAAGTATACCTTCTAATGCTTGTAGATAGGTAAACACATCTTTTTTTAAAGGTAAATAAAACAGACTCGCCCCTTTATCTGGGACTTAATATGGGCTTCCGCGAATTCTGGGTGAAGAACTACACCTATGCTGAACCCATCAGGGCGTTACCCCAGTTAAGGTGTGATTATATGGTAGAAGACGAGAAGACGGCGGCGCGCACATGGACATGTGCCACCGTGTGCGCAGCACAGCGCACAATGAGGCTTGGGGGGAGCCTTTACAATCCTCCCAGAGAAGTGTCTGGGACGCGACCGTTTTTATAGCTACCTTCCCTCTACTAAAGGGGGACCCTTCGTGATGGCACATAAAGACGTGACACCAATGGGTGGTTCTAGTCTGATCATACGAGGGTCCCCTTCGGTGCCGAAGACACCGCTTCAGCGGTTTTCGCTGGTAGGAGTCGCATACCCCTTCGTCCTTCCCCGGAGTGAAGGAAGTTCTTGTAGAATTTCGACTGGACACCAATAAAAAATATGTATATAAAAGGTACAAGTCCTCTTTTATAGTAATTTAACATTCGTTTCAAATGTTCCTTGCAAACAGTCTTGCCAGCCCTACATATCCATTCTCGAGTTAATTATAGGGCTCTATTCTCGCTTCGTTGAATTGTCCTCAATAATTATCGTGTGTCGGCAGGACATGCATCACCACATACTAACACACAAACTCGAGGGGATTGTAAAGGATTCCTCCGAAGTCTCACTATGCGCTGTGCTGCGCACACAGCGATACGTGACCACATGCGCACCGCTGTCTTCCCGGGGGTCGCTCGGTATGGGCACGCAGATTTCCCAATAAGCGCGCTCGCGACCCCCAAGGCCTCCCGCCATATAAGACGACAGGGGGCTCAAGCGTGTTGGACACGGGCACCGCGGCGGTTGTTACCCCGGCTCCGTGTCCTCCTCCTTCGAGCGGGTCGCGGGTTCGATTCCCGCACGGAACAAATATTTGTATGATCTGCAGGTAGTTGTTCCGGGTCTGGGTGTATTGTGTGTGGAATTTATGTCTGTAAACGCACCCACGACACAGGAGAAATCCTAGTGTGGGGTGACGGTAAAAACAAAACCATGACCCAAAGCGCAGCGGCCCACTGTATCAGCTACTGCATCAACCGTGCCGTCATTTTCTCCTTCAAGAGCCCATTTCATCATTTCGGCTGAATGAAGTCCACTGCTGGACACAGGCCTCCCCCAAAGATTGGGAGAGGCCTGTGTCCGATATGGGTGTGTTGTGGGCTCATTGAAAGGTTTTTCCATGATCGCCACGCTTGGCAGACGGGTTGGCGAACGCAGTTGAGTTGTTAATGTACTCGAAGGACGCTGCTGCCCATCCTCCGGCTAATCCCCGAGTCGACTTTTACGACACCCACGGGAGGAAACGGGGTGGTGGTATTCTGAGCCGGCACCACACGGCACGAGAGCCCATTTAGGCAGGAAATTTTAGAACCATCCAGCATAGTGAATCGTACAAGTATTATTAGCAACCTATTACACTATAAATACTCTCTCCGATATTTTTGGACACCCCTACGCCAGCACGCTCGAATTAATTATCGAGCTCCACTTTCGCTTTGTTGAGATGTGCTCATAAACTTTGACAAAGGATGGCTTATTTATAACTGCGTTCAAAACTGTTACATATTCAGTTAGGGAATCTGTACGGGCACTCGGACGAGGCGAACTTTTGACTTCACATAGATATTGAGATCAAAGTCGCATAGCGTAACAATGACTTGCTTAATAAGAGCCAAGTGCTTTAGCTTACTTATGTTTATGTTGAAGAACTAAAGTTGCCGATATAGCTGAAAGGATTACTAACCTAAAGTGGCAATGGTAGGGGAACATTGCTCGTAGAACTAATAGCCATTGGGGCAAAAAGGCTTTAGAGTGATAATCGCGTACCAGAAAATAGCTCCAACGGGATGGACGGACGACCTAGTGAAGGTCGCTGGGAGACGTTAGATGCGGACGGCATGTAACCGGCCGTAGTGGAAATCTACGACGGAGGATTTTGTTCAGCAGTGGACCTTCTTTAGCTGATCTGATGATGATGGTGATGTTTATGTTTCATAATATTAAGATAGAAGGTAGGTACTTGGTAGTCATTCGTTTAAACTAACCAGTCACAACAAGCAACACAAAGAAAAACAAATTCATAATAACAAAAGTTTTTTTTTTTTTTTTTTTTTTTTTTTAAATATAGATTGTTTTTTTTTCATATATGTATTTAAAAATGTAATTTAAATGTATTCATTTAAAATAAAGTAAAATTAAAAAATTATGTCACCATGGGATAAGGTAATCCTGGAGGGCAGATTAAACTGCTTGATTTCTTCCTACCTTCTGATATAAAAAAGAGGTATATCATAATAAAAAAAAGTATATTAAGTACCTTACAGGGGGTATAAACCAGTGTAATAGAGAAAAAAATAAAAATATAACCCATTATGTAGATACGGGAGTATTTGGATTTCATCAGTGAAAAAAATGGTTATGGTAAAATGTGATGTGAATAAACCGTAGGGCGACATCTGAACTGGCCTTTCGGAGTCAGGCCCAATCAGTTTTTTTTTAGAGTCTTCAGGACTGTCATCATCCTTTTTTTATTGATGTCCAGTGGAAATTCTACATGAACTTCCTTCGCCCCGGGGAAGGGCGAAGGGGTATGCTCGATTTCTACTGGCTAAAACTACTGGAGCAGTCATCTTCGGCACCGAAGAGGAGCTCCAGGTTCTCGTAAGATCACACTAAAGCCGCCCATTAGTGCCACGCCCTTAGGCACATCTCGGAGGGAATGACTGTAAAGCGGTCACCCCCTCTAGCGTAGGGCAAGCGCTTGTAAAAAGACCGCCCCCAGGCACTTCTTGGGGAGGTTTGTAAAGGTTCCCCCCGAGTCTCGCTGTGCGCTGCGCTACGCACACGGCGGCACGTGACCACGTGCGCGCCACCGTGTTCCCGGGGGTCACTCGGTATGAGCACGCAGACTCCCCAATCTGCACGCACGCGACCCCCAAACTTGATCATCCTAGCAGCCAAGATACGTCCACTGCTGAACAAGGGCCTCGCCGTAGATTTCTACAATTGTGTCATCATTTTGGAGTGAAATTTTCTAGTACTTACACACTTGACAGGCAAAGAAAGAAAGAAGAAAGAAATATATTTTATTCAATACGGGACAAAGTGACAGCACAGAACAATAATTATAATCAACAAAATAAAATTAAAAGAAAGAAAAACAATGTATATTACATTAAATACCTAAACAAAGTTCTGTCAAGCACGCCCACGCCGAAAAGACCACCAACTCAGCATTTGTTGGCGCGACGTACCCAGCCCTGGTTTCGAAGCAGGATAGCTATTATTCAACAAAAGAGACGCTGGTACCCATCCTTCTGGTTTAGAGTCTCTTAGTGGCCTTTTACACTATTCACGGAAGAAGATGGAGTGGTGCTATAACTCTTAAACTGGATACAACAAGGAATGAACACTATCCTTATACACGACATGTATAAAACAGTTATCGTATAGCTTAACCCTGAGCCTCAGATTTTAATCGCTACAATATTAAACAAAGAATTACTGTACCAAATTGTTTACGCTTTCTCAACTCCTAAAATGAATAAAGCTACGTACCTAAATATGTTTATTCCTAGCAGTCTCATAAACATTTCACAATAAGCTCTGGAGCCTAAACCGTACCGCCTATACGTAAATGTTACAGATTTATGAACACAACCTATTATACAGAACCCTTTCATAGCGGCTTAAACACTGAAATCAGTGAACATAATCACAGCCTTCACGCCGCCGTATTTATTCAAATTTGCAAACGTTTTTGAACGATATTGATATTTACGATGATCCATTTTTTTTTATCTTGGATAGCTCAAGGTCACTCACATGCTAAGGAGACAGCTATGTTTGGTATTTCATAAATGAGGAGATCCGTAGAAGAACTAAAGTAGCTGACACAGCTAAATAATAAGCTGAAGTGGCAATAGTCGAGGCATATTAGTTCTCGAATGGAGACCACGTACGCCCATCTCGATGGAGGCCATTCCACCCAACTTCAACTTCAACAGGTCTTCACCTGGTGAAGGTAGATGGGAGCAGTTTCATGCATGTAACCGGTAGTTTTAGAAATCCACATGGAGGCCTTCGTTCAGCAGTTGACATCCTTTGGCTGATGTGTTGATGATTTGACAATTTCGTTCTTTGCGCTTTTAAAATTACTCATTCAAAGGATTACAAAATGAAGTGTAGGAACAGCTTTTCCGTGTGCTGTTCGGATTAAGAACATAGCACCACTCCATCTCCTCCCGTGTATGTCATAAAAGGCGACTAAGGGACTTCAAAGTTAAATAAAGTAAAAGTCAAGCAACGTTTACGCAACATATACTAGTATATTTTAACATTTCTGGCCGTACCTACGTCATTTAGTTGCCTAATTTTTATGACTACGAATGCAATAGAATTTAACCTATTGGATTGCCTTCATATGAGCACCCCATTGTAATTTTGGTTATACCTAGAAATACAGTTTAATTTACTATCTCCAGTTTGTTGCCTTCAAGAATAATTTTCAGTTCGACTTGAAGTACATTTGGCAACAATCACTTCAAACGTTTAGTTTAATAGTATTTAATAAAAGGTTATTTACAGCAAACCATCTAAACAGAGTCATGGATAAACTATCAACAACGTGTGTAACATCATTGGATCTCCTGTTGATTAAAAAAAAAGTGAGTTATCATCAGCAAATAATATTATATCAGATAATGCCGACATCATTTATATAGGATGGGAACTGAAATGGACCCAGAATAGAACCCTGTGGTACGCCCATTTCTACAGGGAACCCTGAAGATGTTATTCCATTTACTTTTAGCTGTCTTCAAACCAGATGAATGAATAACAGCGTCCCTTCTGTGGGACAGCAGCCATTCTGCGCACAAATACAACCAAAACCCTCCAAAATGACAAAACAGCTGTGGAAATATATTAAGGAAACCTTTGTTCTACAGTGGACGTCTGTGGTTAATATGAAACAACATTTTAAAACATAAACACATAGATTAATTTGATACAACACTCGAATATCGTTTGTATCAGCAAAAACATCCTATAAATGTTTTAACTTTACGTAGCAGATAAAAAGATAGCACTTCTCGTGGAAATTACAGAGGACGGGGCGATCACCTTAAGCGAACGAGATTGGAAAAACACGCAAGCGTTCATAAGCGATATTATAATCGACTTTTTATATAGCAAGGTGAGAGGAGTCTTCTTTTCTTCACACGATATTGCACTCTCGATACTTGAAACTCTCTGCATTTTATGTACAGACTTTCAAATGTGTTTTGTAGTGCTGGACTATTTTTATAATTAAAATGTAAAACCCATCTCAACCCGTGGGTGTCGTAAAAGGCGAATAAGGGTTTAGCCGGAGGATGGGCAGCAGCGTCCTTCTAATACATTAACAACTCAACTGCGATCGCCAACCCGCCTGCCAAGCGTGGCAATTATGGCAAAACCCCCCAATGAGCACACAAATGTCAGCCACTGTGGTGATCTTTGAGGGAGGCCTGTGTCCAGCAGTGGACTTTATTCGGCCGAAATGGTGATGATGATGATGATGAAAAGGATGTGTGCTATACATTGTACAACTACATTCTGACTATTCATAAGTGCCTGTAAGTGGCTTATATGAATATAAATAGTATGAATTTGAATATAATAATGACATACCAATATATTGAAAGTAACGCTTTGGTTTTTATTTGATTTCAGCACAAGGTAATAATAGTAATAAAAAATAACATGACAGACAAAGACAGATTTTTGGGGAGTTATGTGTCGTTTATTCAGTGGTGTAATAGGAGAAAGAAGAGTCTCCATATCGTAACGGATGCGATTAGAGCGGAACCGTGTGGACTGAACGGTACAGATTTTGCCCATAACCTATTTTCATGTTAAACCATTATCCCTACTCTTATATTCAATTAATTCCATTTCCAAATCACTGGTAACCACGTCTGAAGCATACATAAGCTACTGGGAGTCGGACAGCTAATTTGTAGCAGATATTATATGCAATGAACGTACCTAGCGGCGATCCAAATTGTGTTAGCATACTAAACGGTATGCCGCAGCGGTAACTATGTTCCACCATCGGAAAATCAGGTCGCTCATAGCCAGTTCCACTATTGGTAAACGATAGGCACGGTTGGTGCAGTGGCTGATACAGTCGGCTGCTGCGCTCTGGGTCATGGGTTCGATTCCCACACGGAACAAATATTTGTATAACCTGCAGGTAGTTGTTCCGGGTCTGGGTGAATTGTGTGTGGAATATATGTTTGTAAATGCACCCACGACCCAGGAGAAATCCTAGTGTGGGAAAAAGTTAAAAAGAATAAAACATGGTGAGGTTAAGCAACGCTCGGCGCGGTCAGTCCGTGGATGGGTGAGCGCATTGTGGTATTTCAACTGAGTGTCCGGGTGCTTCGGAGGGCATGTAAAGTCTGCGGTCCCGGTTGTTGTTATTAGATGGCAGCCGTGAAGCTCAGTCAGCACGGTGCAGTGGCTTATGCTGCGCACCAGGTCGCGGGTTCGATTCCCGCACGGAACAAATATTTGTATGATCTGCAGGTAGTTTTACCGTATCTGGGGGGCAAAGTATTTTATAAAAAAAAAATTGGATTCAATACAATTCATACATTTGCAGGCGTAGCTGATGTAATGAGGTTAGAACTCTTAGGTGTAATTCCTAGCCATTTAGAATAAAAGTATATTTATTTAACATTGAGAATGACATTAATGGATAAGTAAAGAATTCGGCTGTAGACAGCAAGCTTGTTGGTCGTGAATTATTGTATTAGGTTGCGAGAAGTGAATACGTAAAGTTTATTAGATTATCCTAAAAATATTCCTGCGAGTTTTATGTGAGATCCTACGCCCTGTGAACCATCATCGAGCACGCACCATCACCTTCACCCTCACAGTACTAAGCCGTGGCGAATTTAAAGTATCACTGATGACACGTCGGGGTCACCAGTGTGGGGAACAAGGTGTGGTGTTCCTCCATAGAAAAGAGAGGATCCTCCAACCTCCAACAATGGTTGATGTTGGGCGTCTGTATATATGCAGCGCTGCGCGAATACTTTACAAGCGTGATTCAGGATTCTTTGACGTCATCGGAGAGTTGCAATTAACATTCAAGTAGATGTCGCTGTAAGTTGCACTTGTATGCTGGCGATGTAGGTGTCGTCACAACTCCTTCGCAGTAAATACCTCATCTTATTAAACGTATATTTTTATTTTCATACAAAAGATAAAATGTTATTTTGTTGTTTAAAAAATGCGCAGCCCTGAATATACAACAATACTGAAAATGGCGTCACTCGCAACTGTAGTTACGGCATAGGCGGTAAAAATACAAAGCGGCCTATATACGCACTACCAGAATTCTATCTTCAATTCAAGAAAAATTTGAACAGCTAAAACTCTGTGACTATTGACTTTTTGGGAAACATCTTAGAACAAAAGTTGCCCATAGTATTACACCCTTTCGGCTTAGTACACCGTTTCCGGCTAACCCAGTATATATTTTTCAACATCTCTGTATGTACCTGTGTTTATAAAACGGATAATGATTGAGGGATTGATATCGCAGTCCACTGGTAGACATAGGTTTCTACCAAGTTACGTACACCACAAAGCTTGGTCTTCCGCATTCCGAAACCAGTCCTGCCCAGCACACTTTATAATTAGGTCGTACACATATTGCTTCAAGCACCATCAAATGTACCAGAATTTTGTCCTTAAAATATTTGCGAGTACATTAATCAGTTGATGTTTAGTATTCCGCGTAATACGTTCGCTAAATACGCTTAACTGTAAGCGGATCACGTGTGGAATGTTGATGTGGATTCATTAATAGTCTTATGTAGAAAAGTTTACGGTAATGATATTAGATATTAAAAGAAGTAGATATGTTACATGCGCGCCAAAAGTAAGAACCAAAACTCCCCCAATTGTAGCACGTTGCAATCAGTTCGCCCAAGACAGGACAACGATCACACACTGTCACAATCTGTATTGTTTTAGGGATCTCATACCACACGTGAGTAACAAACTATATAATGAGTTAAAATATTTTAATAAACTTGAAAGATACTATTCAAATTATCTATAGAATAATATTCTCTAACAAAACGTAGGCCACGCAAAGAAAAGAGACAACACATATATTCTCCACAGGTGCGACAAAGACATCAAGTACACGAGTTGTCATTTTAGATAACTATCTCTCTCACTCTCGTCGTTTTTGCGTCTTCTTTCTTACAGCATAGGTGTGTAGTTTTATAGTTTTATACCTACATACAGCGAGACTGAGCTTTTCGCGCCATTTTATATTGACGTAACATATCTATGGTATAATATCATTGGGTGTATCAGTTTTAAGCATGCACAAGTTCATTTTGGTTGTCATAAACATTCGTTCTGCATAGAGAAAATATGTTGATTGTTGTTGTCGTCTTTTTAAATAACAACTTGGCCATTAATATGTTCTGCACAAATATGATTGACAGGAATGCGTGCATATAATCTGTAAACTTTTCCTATAAAAAATACGAAAGCTAATATTAACGCAAAAACTTACAAAATAATTCTTGTAAAGTATGCCAAGCTACTTGCATGGTAGACAAGAATAAGTATGCTTAGGTTTTATACACAGTTCACTTTTAAAACTTTACGAAACATGTAAGTAAGTACATACAAATCTATAGATGGTAAAAATTTCAATAAGAAAATAATAATATCAGTATTTTCAACCGAGCGTAGCAAAATTAATTAAAATTATTCTATCTCTTTCCGTTCTGCTAGAATTGAAAAGGACAGCAACATTGGTGTCTGGTCCTGTGAGCTTAGCGAATTTCAATCGGCTTGGCAAAGGGCTGTTTAACTACCAGGGTGTTCTCTTTGACAGATAAAATTTTATGTTTTTTGTTTGTAGGATTGGCATAAGCTCAAATGGATAAAAATTCGGTATGGTATGAAAAGTTGGAAACGAACCTTTTTGTTGAACTAAAAGCTGAGCCATCATAATGATTTATCAACCCGTCCAAAGTCCAACCATCTTTTAAGGGATTGATAATTATTAATTTGTAAATGTTAATATAGTATTGCAGAGTTTTTAATTACGCACTTTTTTTAGCTATCATGATTTTCATAAATTTTATTATTGTTAATTTTTGGTCATGCTGTGTGTTTTGTTTCACATTTAATATTATACTACATTTTCTATTTGCAATTGTTCGACAAGTTATTACCACAAATTTGCATTTTGTAATAATTAAATAATCTTAATTGTGTAATAAATATTACTTATCATAACTCCAGCTTTGCGTAGATTTGTACGTCTGTCTAGGCAAAACATCTTTTTTTTTATAAAACATTGCGCTACACAAGGATTGTACATATACCTACTTCAATCCCACGTTACCATTAATTAGCGATTCTCTCCGTCTTGTCTCCGTGTCTATTTATGTTAAACATAGGAACTAGCATCCGGAACCGCTACAGAAACTAACTTCTGAAAACAGTTAAAATCAATTATCAGCATCAAAAAATTCATGGTTCCGGAAAATAGCAAGCACTTTGGAACTTCAGCATTCAAGCACTCAGCTTCAGATTTAAATGTTTTAACTTCTGCAATTGTTATTGAATATAAACGAGTTTCAAGATAACACGAATAATTACCATACTATATTCTCTTGCCTTGTTGACAAGTATTTCGTTGTATAGTTGTTATTCTAGTTCTATCACCCTCTTTCCAATGTTGGAATCGGATCCTTGAAATGTTACACAATATATTTTGACTATTATTTCATGATTTAGTTGACGCAGTATATAAACGATTGGATTTCTCCACTACGTGTCGTGGATTCGATCCCTCCACGGAACAAATATTTGTATATTGTTTTAGGTATACAGATTGTTGTTAAAATATAATAGAATTAAAAGAAAATAGAGTAGGTCTGAGTCAAACACCCAGCTTGTGCATGTGAGGTTCATGTATGAAAATAAAGCACGCCCGCACCGGATAACGCAGCCTGGGACGGCCTCAAATGAGATCGAATGGACCGACAACCTGGTATCTGGGAGTAGTTGGATGCGGGTGGCATGTAACTGGTCGTTGTGGAAATCTAAGGGGCAGAATAGAATAGAATAGAATAGACTACGAGGAATCATTATCTGAACACTAATTGTACAATGGGTGGCCTTATCGCTATTAGCAATTTCTTACAGAAAACCTTTCCCCTTTACCCTTCTTAAAGAAAAAGATGGAAAAAGACAAAGGGGGCAGTCTTTTGTTAAACCGTGAACCTGCGGCATAAATTAAATATTGATGCTGTCGCCTTGTACATTTGCTAGAATAGAACAATAGGTGTACAATGTCAACATGAAAAAAGAAGTGCTGTAAACCGAATCCTTAAAAAAAATCTCTGGCTTTTTCGCCGTCTGGCAGCTGTTTCAGTCGCTTGTAGGATGATCAAAAAATACCGTTGCTATGTGACAAAATTCATGGTCGATTATCGCATATAGAAACAATAACGGCACGGTTGGTACAGTGGCTGATACAGTCGACTGCTGCGCTCCGGGTCGTGGGTTCGATTCCCGCACGGAACAATTATTAGCCCTTAGTCGACTTTTACGACACCCATGGGAGGAGATGGGGTGGTGGCATTCTGAGCCGGCACCACACGGCATACCTTTTTAGCACCTTCTGAACTTAGTTGAGATAAAATTGATTAAGCCCACAATAAGCTTATTCAGGTTTAACTTATTCAAAAGTGACTTCCTCTCACTTCTGGTCGCGAACACAATCTATCAGTAAGTGTTTCACGTCCTCAACCTAATTAAATGCTCTACAATTCAGAGAGTCAGTATTTTTCATAAGGAATACAAATCGCCGATGGTTATTGTCCAGAACGAAGTCTTAAAGCTAATTTTATGTAATTGATATTTAGTTGATCATCACTGAACAAAGGCACATTAGAAGACGCATCTTGTTCCTATACCAGATGCCCTTTTGTTGACAGATATTAACAAAGTGCTCCAAACTCCATAATCATCGATTCGATTCGAATCTTTATTATAAATTTGAAGCTGATCAAAGTTTCTAAATCTCCAGTACATTAAAAGCATATGCAAACTAACTCAAATGTTATTGTTACAAACTCATGTTATTTACTATTGAATTTCAAATAAATCTATGTTCATTAGAAAATGTATAAGATCCATTGTTATAAACGCAAACTTGCATGCAAAAAACATTTGAGTAACCAAAAAAATAATTGCATCGATATAATGTATGAAGCTGTACACATAACTCGGTTTAACACAAAGAACTCATAAAGTGATGAATAAAGACATCCCTTTGAGGGTTCAAATAAAGAATTTTAATCATTTCTTAAACTAGGGATGTGCCACGCGTCGTCCGTGTCGTGCGTGCGACATTGTTCAGCCGCTATACATTGTTTGCCTAAGAACCAACAGGCACGTAAAACTATTTTCTGTGTTCTAAATGACGACTACATTCGACTGAATTTAAATTAAAGTAACGGACACTTCTAGCAATTGATAAGTATCCAAAATCTTCGAACTTTGAGGTTATAGTATTAGGCATTGAAGTATCTATTCATCACACACACATCACATTAAAATATATATTTAATAAACACTTAAACGTAAAGTTATATAAAAATTACATTGTTTTTTTTTTTTTCTATAACCGTTGCCCCTCACTAGGATTTCTCCTGCGTCGTGGGTGCATTACAGACATACATTTCACACACAATACACCCAGACCCGGAACAACTACCTGCAGATCATACAAATATTTGTTCTTGCGTTAATCGAACCCGCGACCCGGAGCGCAGCAGTCGACTGTATCAACCACTGCACTAACCGTGTCGTTTTACCCTGAAGGGCTTCGTTTCATTCGCCAGATCTCCTCAAAAAATATCGGAATAGTCTTCCGTGAATTAAAATTATTTGTCTGATTAGTGTTGTCGACAATCTAGTTATAGTGAGACTTATGTATGCATTTTATTACTTTACTACTATTGCTATCGGGCAATAAACGCATCTACTTGATCAGAACATGGAGCCAGGATTCTAGTATTATATTAATAACAATTTATATTACATGACCAGTGCCCACAATATAATCGCGTTTAAATTTTTTATAGCTTTATTGCAGCTAAAACTCTTTAAATAAGTAATTGCTGAAAGGAGAAATTCCTTTACTTGTAAGGAAAGGAACGCTTCAGTAAATCTATCAAATTTATTTACTGCTCAATAAATCAAAGGCAAATCAATTTACCTTCCTCCCAATTCAATAGTCGATAAATCACTCTCGACTAAGAATAAATATTCCTGACTAATTAACAGTGCCCATCCCTACAGAGAGTTGGGGTAATTTTATTAGATTTCATAGCGAGTTGCCGCAACTCAGTTTGAAAGCTAAGAAGTACGTCGCCTTGTTTATTTTCCACAAAGAGTTTTTGTATTTCAAACGTTATTTTCATCCGAGCCGTTAAGATGAGATGGTCTCTTGTAATGGTTTTTTTAATTTACGAGAAGCGAGCAGTCCGGATTTCCGTGTGTTGTCCGGATTAACAATATAGCACCACTCCATCTCCTCCCATGGATGTCGTTAAAAAGGTGACTAAGGGAATCTAAACCAGAGGGATGGGCAGCTGCGTCCCTTCTGTGAAACGGTAGCCATATTGCGCTCACCAACCCAAGCCTGCCAAGCGTGGTGAGTATTGGCAAATACCCCCCAAAATGATGACACAGTTGTGAAAATATATGAGGGGAGGCCTTTGTTCAGCAGTGGACGTATAAATGGCCGATATGAATGAGCAGCCTTTTAGTTTTGTATTATATCGTGGTTTCTTTGACATCCCCAATACGTGCACAATACTAAAAGGATTAAGATCTACAAATAGATAAATAGCTACATAGGTTGTGACATGCTTTTTATATGCGTTCTATAAATTGTATTACACACAACGATTAGAGATACATTTTTAACAAAATAAACTACATTGCCTGCAGACGGATCCATCGATCCACAGCTTTGAGTCAAATTCTCTTTCAGTCTTAATTCATTCGCGTCCTTCGAATACATTTACAACTCAACTACTATTTGTGGCGGTTTTAGCAAAGCCTACCAATCAGCACACAACATGACCCAAACCAGTCGTTGTGGCGATCTTAGAGGAAGCGTATGTCCTGCAGTGGACGTCTTTCAGCTGAAACGATGATGAAAAAAAAAAACCGTATAAACGACACATAATTCATTCATATCGGCCATTTATCCATCCACTGCTGAACAAAGGCCTCCCCTCATAGATTTTCACAACTGTGTCATCATTTTGGGGGGTATTTGCCAATACTCACCACGCTTGGCAGGCGGCTTGGTGAGCGCAGTATGGCTACCGGTTCACAGAAGGGACGCTGCTGCCCATCCCTCTGATTTAGATTCCCTTAGTCGCCTTTTACGACCACCACGGGAGGAGATGGAGTGGTGCTATATTCTTAATCCGGACACCACACGGAATATCCGGACACCACACGGAATACACATAATAAGTATACAATATATAAACAGGTACTCGTGTCAAGCTGAATATACAAACCAAAGCTACGCCTCGTAGCACACAAAAATTCCAAGGTCTGAGTCAGACCTAGTTTTGAGCAAACTTCCTCGAGTCGCGTCAGTTTCATAACTTATTTGTACTAAAACTTGATAAAGGCGTGACTCTCAGAATTTTCCGTGAGAACCTTCCCCGTCTCTCGCAACTTAGAGGCCGTATAAGCAAGCAGGTGTGTTTTACATAATAAAAACGTTATGCAGTAAAACGGTCTGGAACTTACTTAAGACTTGGGGACATCTGGCTTTTGTATGAGAGAATCGTTACGTATTCTTGTATTTGAAATTGTGTTATATTTACGCTTCCTCCATAGATTTCCACAATGACCAGGTACTTGCCGCCCGCATCCAACGACTCCCAGCGACCTTCTCGTTGGAGATCACCCCACTCTACCTTCCGGTGCACAGTCCACTTGAGACCCTTTTTACCCCAATGGCCATCAGTTCTACGAGCAATGTGCCCCGCCCATTGCCTCTTGAGCTTACTAAGCAACTTTAGTCCTTCTACGGATCTCCTCATTTCTGATTCGATTTCGTAGAGAAATACTAAGCATAGCTCTCTCCATAGCTCGCTGAGTGACCTTGAGCTTTCTTATGAGGCCCATAGTAAGTAACCGCGTCTTTGAGCCATATGACATCACTGGCAATACACGCACACACACACACACACATTTGATAGTTCGAAACTGTCATCTTGAGGCACTGCAGTATTGTAGACGAAAAGACTTCACGAAGTTTCCCGAACGCTACCCAGCCAAGTCGGTTTCGACAATTGTGCTCTTATTTATGGTATCTTACTGTAAAAACTTAATTACTGAAATAAATGTTTGAATTTGAGTTCAAAATAATAATACTTATTTCTTCTTTTGTTATAGTTTGCGCATTTGAATTGATAAAACGAGAATCCGGTAGAAGTTTATGATATTTTTGACAAAAGATATACATACATAGTTTTCGCTTGTAGAAGTACTATAACAACGTAGGCTCTGAGATTAATGATTTTATTTTATGTATCATATGTATGAAGAGACGAAATATGTTCTAATTGTGTCAATGAATATAGTGTTTCATGAAGTCAATGTACTAATTATAAAGTTCAATGTCCAGTATGGTGTCCAGATTAAGTATATAGCACCACTCCATCTCCTCCTGTGGATGTAGTAAAAGGTGACTTAGGGAATCTACACCTGAGGGATGAGCAGCAGCGTCCCTTCTGTGGAACAGTACCTATTCTGCGCTCACCAGCCCGCCTGCCAAGCGTGGTAAGTACTGGCAAACTTCTCTCAAAATGACGACATATGGCATGTTTCCGATCGTCTTGTGGGGGAGGCTTTTGTTCAACAGTGGACCTTTTTTGCTTGCTATGATGATATGATGTATCCCTGTGGTATCCGGATTAGGAATATAGCACCACTCCATCTCCTCCCGTGGAGGTCGCAAAAGGCGACTAAGGGACTCTACATCACAGGAAACGGGCAGCAGCGTCCTTTCTGTGGAACAGTACGAGGGCGGCACTGAAAATTTCGGGAATCAAGGAAGTGACACAACATTACTATTTAAAAATGTATTTATTGCTTTTCGAAGTATTCTCCGCGAAATTTGACACATTTTTCCATACGATGGAACCAATCATTGAAGCAACCATTCCATTCGGAAGTGGGGGTCTCCAAAATGGCCGTTTTGTAGGCGTCCACAGCTTCTTTAGGTGATGAAAATCTCTGTCCACGCAATTTATTCTTTATTTTAGGGAAAGTATAGAAATCATTAGGGCTTAGGTCGGGGCTGTACGGCGGATGGTCTAATAATTCTATGTTTTCTTGCTCTAAAAACTCTTTTGTTCTGTGCGCGGTGTGAGAACTCGCATTGTCGCGATGGAGGATGATGCGGCGGTTGCAGTTCTCTCTACGGAGTTCAGAAACGACCTGTGGCAAACAAATGCTAGCATACCATTCTGCATTAACCGTTCTTTGTCCCTCAAGAGGAATAGTCGTAACATGGCCGGTTTTGGAGACAAACGTGGCCACCATTTTTTTTGCAACACTCCGTGAACGAACAATTTTTGTTGGCTTTAACTCATTTTCGAACACCCAAACTCGTGACTGGTTTTTTGTTTCGGGTTCGTACGCATATATCCAGGATTCGTCACCTGATACGATGTTGTATACAGCATTCGAGGATCCTGCGTGGAATCTTTCGAGAGTTCTGACGCACCAAGTAACGCGAGCCGCTTTTTGCTCTTCACATAGCAAATGCGGTATCCATCGGGAAAACAACTTTTTTACACCTAATTGTTCATGCAAGATTATTTGTATTTGACTCATGCCAATGTCTAAAGTTGCCTGAATTTCGCGGTATGTCACATGTCGATCTTCCTCAATCAGCTTACGCACAGCATCAACGTTTTCTTGGGTGACTGCAGTTTTTGGACGACCTTGACGAGGATCATCACTGAGCTTGACACGTCCACGTTGAAATTCAGCAAACCAGCGAAAATTGTGGTTTTGGATGGGGCTTCATCACCAAATGCAGAAATCATCCGGTCAACACACTGTTTTTGTGTCAAACCACTTCGAAAGTCATAATAAATCATCGCTCTTGAATTTTCTCGAGTCAATTCCATTTTCTCAACGACTAAACAAGTTTGACAAAACCTTGTGACAAGACCGTGACGAATGACCGTGTGAATCTTTTTTAAAATAAATAAATGGTATTCGATTTCTAAAACCTAGGAGTTTTCAATTAAAAAGATTTTAATATGACAGGAGCAGTGGAAATATTCCATTCCCGATACTTTTAGTGCAGCCTATGTAGCCATTCTACGCTCACCAACCTGCCTGCCAAGCGTGGTGAGTACTGGCAAATTCCCCCCAATTTTGGTAATATACACAGTTCTGTAAATCTATGGGGGAGGCCTTTGTTCAGTAGTGGACGTTGTATGGCCGGTATGATGACTAATTATAAAAACGGAAAGCAAAATATACTGAATTGCTGCATACAACCTTTTAAAAAATAGTTATTGTCTGCCTACCAATCATCAGAATCATCATCATATCAGCTCAAGGTACCTATAGGCGTGGCATCAGCGGGTGACTGATCAGGTCCTGTATCAAGAGTCCAGCATACCCCCTGCCCATCTCTTTAGGGATATTGAACGATGCATGAGCCTTTCCACTGTGTAAAAGAAGGCCCGTCGAGCCTAGTATAACATTCGAACAATGAACCAATTGTATAAATTACATTCAGAGTTTATTGAAAGCCATTTGACTAACCACTAACTCAATTAAAATATACTCCCATTGGTTAAAGATGTTAAATGATAGTGTTTTAAAAAATGTTGTATTCTTACTTACATAACAGATATATTTAAATTCAGTCACTCCTTTTTTTTAAATAGATCCGATTGAAATACATCATGTACTTCCTCCGCCTCGGGAAAGGGCTGAGGGATCTGCCGGTCACTCCTATCCAATTCTACAAAGAATTTTTTAACATCGTTCCACACTATTGTTCAGACATAAATATCCAGACCCGAAACAACTATTGAACCCGCGACACACATCGCAGAAAACAAATTGCTTAGCCACTACACTAACCGTGCCGTCCAAGTTCATCTTTGTATATATAAACTACATATCTAGTTTTAGATTAACTTCAAAACAACAATTAACTTATGCGTTCTCATTTGTGGGTCAGTAAGTAATTAGCCTGCCAGTAAACACTAAGCTGTATTAGCGAGATCTAAACATAACGTCATCGCAGAAGGTCCTTTCTAAGTAATGCGAGAACACTCAAGCCACATGAGACAACGTTGTCGTTGTAGCTTCATGTTCACGATTTGCGTTTCTCCCAAATCTAGATATGAGAATATTTATCTAGTAGCTGTTGCCCGCGGTTTCACCCGCGTGTATTTTTTTTTTGATAACTAGGTTTATATTATACAATTTTCAAAGAGGTCTCTAATTTTCTTGAAAATAAATTTCAGCCAATTTTAGTCGCTGATAATGTAGCTTTCTACAGGTGAAAGAACCTTAAAAATCGGTTAAGTTCTTTTTAAGATTATCGATTACAAATTTGCCGTGTGGTGCCGGCTCAGAATACCACCACCCCATCTCCTCCCGTGGGTGCCGTAAAAGTCGACTAAGGGATTAGCGGGATGATGGGCAGCAGCGTACTTCGAGTTCATTAACAACTCAACTGCGTTCGCCAACCCGTCTGCCAAGCGTAGCGGTTATGGCAAAACTCTCCAATGAGCCCACAACACACCCATATCGGTCATTGTGGTGAACTTTGGGGGAGGCCTGTGTCCAGCAGTGGACTTTACTCGGCCGAAATGATGAATGATGATTACAACTAAACATACAAGTAAACAATTTTTTTTCTTTTTACAATATTAGTATCGATGTAGTGTCTGGATTAAGAATATAGTCCCACTCCATCTCCTCCTGTGGGTGTCTTAAAAGGCGATTAAGGGCCTCTATACTAAAGGTATGGGTAGCAGCGTTCTTTCTATGGAACAGCGTCGTTTTGCGCTCACCAACCTACCTGCCAAGCATGGTGAGCTTTACATTCAGAGGGTCGAGTGCTTGGGGTCTCGTCACGATGTGAATATCAATTCCTTCGTGGTGGAAGTACCGACCGAACATCTGTCGACCCTAATGAAGGAAGAATTTTGGCCGAGAAGTTCCGGCGATTCAGGCTACCGGACACCGAGCGACACACGACACTGACTCATCGTATGAATTAGTGTTTATATTTTTATTGTTTATGTTAGTTATGAGTCTTATATTGAATTATTATGTTATATTTTCTTTTATGGGCCTTGATGCCTGTATTAAATAATTAAATTAAATTAAATAATAATAAAAATTAGTTAATCGCTCCCAAATTGTTAACACAGTTGTGGAAATCTATGGGAGAGGCCTTTGTACAGCAGTGGACGGCTTGTGGCTGATGTGATGATGTGTCTCTCTATTATCAGCTATCGGGGACTGTACCATAATCACAATACTTAGCAGACAGATTAATAATCGCAGAATAATGTTTCCAGCAGACGGAAAGACGCAGTTACCCTTTCTTCACATACATTTTTTGTTGATTTTGACGAATCCCACGACTGAATAGGGATCCCCTCATCATCATGACTTGCGGTGATAATTAAATTCTGATCCATAAATGAATCCGAAAATTCCAATGTGCAGACCGGGATCGAACTCAGACCCTCCTGTATGGAAGGCTATCGTTTCACCACTAGGCTATCTATATTAAGGTGGTCGCATAGCGGGATCGGGAGAGGGCCGATCCCGCTCGTAGAAGGAGGATAACCAAGGCCCGTGTCCAACACGCCTAAGCCCCCTGTCGTATTTAATTGGTGGGGGCCTTGGGGGTCGTGAATACGCCTATTGGGGAATCTGCGTGTTCATACCGAGTGACCCCCGGGAAGACGGTGGTGTGCATGTGGTAACGTGCTGTCGTGTGCAGCACAGCGCATAGCGACGCTTCAGGGGAATCTTTTACAATCCCCTCGAGAGGGGATGGCCTCTTTACAGTCGCCTTCTCTCCGCTAGAGGGGTTGACCGCTTTACAGTCATCCCTTCAGAGATGTGGCTAAAGGCGTGTTACCAACGGGTGACTCTAAATGGAGATTATTCGAGTTCCTGGAGCTTCCCTTCGGTACCGACAATGACCACTCCGGTGGTTTTAGCTGATAGGAGTCCGGCAAGCTCCTTCTCCTTTTCCCGGGGCGAAGGAAGTACATGATGTAATTCTAACGGATCAATAAAAACAAGGCTATCTATATTATAGGCTATACATATATAGTATTATCTATACTGATTTATTTCAATTGACCTTCTATGCCATTTTACGTACTGGATTTAAATGGTATTGGCTCGGAATTTGCCTGCCTACAGTCCCGAGCCCTGCCTAACTCGGTACAAAGTTGCTCTGCAGTAACGAATAGTTGCACGTTTGTACTACGAGTGCAATCCGGCTCATACTTTGACTGTCAGGAGCAGCCTGGCAGACATAGCTGTGGCTATGAATTGGGTTAGTTAATTATGTTTCGAGTTATTAGATGTACAGAACTGTCCTTCGGTTGCAGATGCTCCCATGTTTGTATAGCGATTATATGTATTCATAGATACACTCATAATCGGAGTCGTTGGATGAGAGCGGCATGTAAACGCTTGTTTTGGAAACCTAATTTGAGGTTGTGGAGGCTTTTGTTCGGTTTTTTTTTTGTTGGGCTTGTCGTATACGTTTCTGGGAAATGTGGTTGCTTAACCGTTCATTTCTGGCGAAGCCAAAAGAGGCCTCCAGCCAGGCTTAAAATTAATATTAAAAACTAAGCAACTTTCGCTAAGGGAAGCTGCGGGACACGAACCTCGGCTTAGGGCGTTGCTGGGGTTATAAAGCTATTTGGGAACAGCTGGATCGGTATTAATTATAATCTATTAAAACTACAGTCTGAGTACGGGCCGGTGCGAGCAAGAGACGGGAGGGAGAAGTGGTAACTTGAACGGGAAGGTGACGCGGCGATAGGCCTCCGCGACGTCGGTGAGGCGGCAAGCCATTCCTTTCTTAAATAGTACTTATATGACTCTTTGTTGTGCGCACGCAT
Organism: Diloba caeruleocephala; assembly: GCA_947459985.1. Classification (NCBI taxonomy): domain Eukaryota; kingdom Metazoa; phylum Arthropoda; class Insecta; order Lepidoptera; family Noctuidae; genus Diloba; species Diloba caeruleocephala. The sequence goes on along the minus strand of OX381627.1, from coordinate 503,875 downwards.
AACATTGAATGAGGCGCTGCGATAGGCCTTCGCGACGTCGGTGAGGCGGTGTTCAGAAGTGGACATCCTGTGGCTGATATATTGATGATGATGACACTCATAATTGTCTTAAGCTAAAGTATTTTTAGTGTCAATGGGCGGGGCACATTGCTTGTAGGAGTGGTGTTGTATGCTTATGGCGTATCCCAGAAACCATCCAAAAACACCAAGATGAGATCATTATCTCTCAACCCATAATAAAGGACACAGATGCTCCGCTACCCCCAAAGTGATGTAAGCAAAAGTTACGTGTACATACTTACAGTAAACTTGTTACTTACTACACTTGTAGCACTTTCTAACTTGTTTTGTTGCTCAAACTTCTGTTGTTCTTTGTATTAGTAACACAGACTTCATCTAATAAGCTTGATACTTTATGTTCGCCCAGTCATTTGTAGAGTTACCAGCTTTACCTTCACTGTCAGATTTTTTCATCTCGTAGTAGACAATGTAAGAGATAATTATTTTAATAAAAGTGGCGAGTTGACGCATGGCAAAATGAAATGAAATGACCTTTATTTCAGTAAGTAAATTGAATTTGGATGAAACTGGCATTTACTACTTTGAGAAGAAAAGCCGAAACAAACTCAAATGTTTCCGTTTTAAAGTCCAGACATATTTAGACATATTACGTGAGAAAAATGTAAGGCAACGTCTGGAATGGTCTTTTATAAAAACAAAATGGCTGTTTTGGGATGACCTGTTCCTGTTCTTGTTTCGTATGGTTGGTGGCCAATCTTGTATCAGAGTTGTTCAAACCACTCCAAGGCCTTCATCATTCTTCTTCATTTCGGCCGAATAAAGTCCACTGCTGGACAGAGGCCTCCCTCAAAGATCACCACAACGACCGGTATCGGTGTGTTGTGTGCTCATTGGGGGGTTTTGCCATAATCGCCACGCTTGGCAGGTGGATTGGCGATCGCAGTTGAGATGTTAATTTATTAGAAGGACGCTGCTGCCTATCCTCCGTCTAATCCCTTAGTCGGCTTTTGCGACACCCACAGGATGAGATGGGTTGGTGCTATTCGTAGCTGACACCGCACGCAAGGCCTTCGACTTTGCTTTACGACTGCCGTCTAATGACAACAACGGGGAGCGACCATTTTACGTGTCCTCCAAAACTCAAAGCAAAGGGAGACTCAATTAAAATACCGCTATAGGATCACCCATCCATAGACTGATCCGCGCCAAGTGTTGCTTAACCTCAGCGATCGTTTGCCCATCGGTGAGTGTAATTGGGTAAGAGCACCTCTATGACCTGTCCTGAAAGAGGGCAAGCATGAATCAGTCATCGTGTAGCTCAACCGATATAGATGTGAAACATATTTTGTATTGAAGTTTAAAGTAAATACAAAATTAAACGCAACAGAAAAAGTAGGCCAAAGAAACATTCACTCCGATTATGAATCCAACCCGTGACTGGGGGTAATTGGGGGATCAGCAGCGTTTTAGATACAAAAGTAGCAGCTGTCTCTACGAATTACAAAGTAAGTCTAAATTCGGATTGACTTCGTTTATTAGATAACACCGATCGACAATAGCCGATATTCAAAGTCTAACCTAATTAAGTATTCATCCCTAGAGTATTCTCGGCATTATCAGAATGCTCTCAGATCGTACAGATAAATTAAGCTCTGTATGCTATAAGGACAACGAGGTGAACAGACATGTTTATACATTTATTGTCTACGTATTTTGTAATCTTTATTATTTGTTCTTAGTTGCAGTATGATTTCATAGGTACCTATATTTAGGCCGCCAGCTGAAACGAGGTCAGCAGCAATGAACTAATGTCATTATTTGTACTTCAATTACAATATTCACATTTTTTTATCAACATCTACTACCTGTGTTGACATCAAAATACAATTATATATTTTTGATATTGTTAAAATTAGTATAGATCTATGAAATTACATTAGAATCATGTTATTTTAAGAACATAGTCTTCTTTCTTATAGATTTTCCTGTAATCTACCAAAACAAAAAACAAACCACGTTTTTGTTAACTACAATTATTCATATCATTGTTAATGTCAATAGCTGTAAATATTTTTTAAATTAGCGTCACCATGAAAATTTCTGACAAAACACCCCACTCTTTTTTTATAATAACATTTTTTGTTAATCTCTTTACTCTTTTTTAAACCCATTGAAAGATATTTTCTACTTTTTTGTTCGGTTACCTACAAACAAAGCCGTGTGGTGCCGGCTCAGAATGCCACCACCCTAATTCATCACGTGGGTGTCGTAAAAACAGCTCTGTGTTGCGGCTAACGTCACAACACAGCATTATGCTGAGTGTCGACCTGTTTGCCACTTTTAAGACGTGCATCAACAGACTGCTAATATTTTTTTGGTTTTTTTTTGTATCTGTTTTTTTATTTCTATTTTACGATCAATCTTTCTGTAATGTGGTTTTTTATTACAATTTTAGTCTAATTAATATGAATGTACCGATGCGCGTTTTACTGTGGTAATAAATCGCTTTTCTTTCTTTCTTTACGTATACTTTCGTGTGATTCCTGGCAAAGCCCACCCTCTTAAAACATAAGTTTCGTAAAAGGTGAATAAAAGTTGATATCATCATCCTTCCGTGAGCTATTAACAGTATACGGCGATCACCAATCCGCCTGATAAGCCTGGTGATTATGGCTTGACCGCTCATTGTAGCGATCATTGGAAGGCCCATGTTAAATGTAACATATATTATATTCATATGTTGATATTTTTGTGTCATATCATTTTAGCTGAAATACGTCCACTCCTGGACAGACGCCTCTCCCAAAGATTATCACAACGACCTTAATGGGTTGGTGTTGTGTGCTCATCCCCCCATTGCTATAATCGTCACGCTTGGCAGTCGGGTTGGCGATCACAGTTAAGTTATAGATGTACTCGAAGGACGCTGCTGCCCATCCTCCGGCGAATCCCCCATAGTCGCCTTTTACGACAACCACTGGGATGAGCTGGGTTTGGTGGCATTCTTAGCCGGCACCACACGGCAGTGTGTCATATAGGCATGTATAACCTAACAATAAATAGGAGTAAGAAATAAACTTATCGTAGTTTTCGCTTATACTACATCTACAGTAAATATCCAAATCCTGTAGGATTTAGTGAAACACCTGATTCACGAATATTTATGTGTTATTACATCATTAACCAGGTGTTTGAGAGAAAACAACTGGATCTTGATGCGATTAGAATTTATTGATATTTATTATCCATGCGCGATCGTCACAATAAATCCGACTCAGTTGTCTAATAATGTTCGGGCTTCCTCGGACATCGTCGGGCGTCATCGGGCTTCATACCAAAAGGTGCAATGCATGATTGCTTTGTCGCTGGCTCCTTAATATACATGCTTTCAAGCTATACCATTTGTGATTTATGAGTTTCTGATTTGTGCTCATCGTATTTGCAAAACCGTTCTTCACGTTATAAATCATACCATATGTAGGTAAAGTCAGGTCTTTACACGGGCATGTTCATGTATAAAGTGTATTCGACATTTGTCACGATATTTTTCCGAGAGAACATATAGCAGAAAAGCGAGCCGAAGAACCTTGTTATCCAACAGTGAAAACCCCTTTTGAATTCAGTGATAATGGAGGAGAAGAGTAGCTACGTTTTCTTTTTTTTTTGGGCTTCTCGCCTACGTTTCTGGGAACTGTGGTTGCTTATCCGGTCATGTCTGGGCGAAGCCAAAAGAGGCCTCCAGCCAGGCTTAATATGTATTAAAAACTAAGCAACTTTCGCTAAGGGCGCCCCCTGCGGGACACGGACCTCGGCTTAGGGCGTTGCTGGGGATAGCAAGCTATTGTTTTGGGGACAGCTGGATCGGTATAATATAAAATGTATTAAGGAATATTTAAAGCTACAGGCTCGGCACGGGTCGGCGCGAGCAAGAGACTGAAGGGAGAAGTGCTAACTTGAACGGGAAGGTGACGCGGCGATAGGCCTCCGCGACGTCGGTGAGGCGGAGTAGCAACGCGATGAGCAACTTTTATTCATCGTAGACACTAGTGACTCACCATCATATCAGCCAAAAGACGTCCACTGCTGAATAAAGGCCAGCCCAGAAATAGTATTTATTTTTGTATACTTTGGTAGTTTAGTTTATATTTATGTACCTAAATGCTTGTTGTAATAGTTGTTATAAATATATTTTCATTACTTTTATTTTACATGAATTTAACGTCCAATCGCATTGTAAAAAACAGGCTTAAAATACAGGTTTCAATAAACCTAGCTCGGGCAGCTACATATATTTCTAACTCCGAGTAATATTGTGTCAGAGTATCGTACTAAGCTCGAGTGGCTTCCTATGCGCCTTCGTCGGAATACTTATATTCTTCATCTTCTATACAGTATCCTGTACAATCCATCTACTCCCTGCTATCTTAGAGAACGTTTCAAATTGCTTCATAACACACATGCGAAATCATTGTGGTCAGCAGAGAATTGGACCTTGAAAATGCCAATGCATTCCACTAATTACGTAGGAAAATCTTTTTTCAGTCCAATCTACCCGCTTAGGGAATGTGTTGCCAGTGACAATTAGACGCGCTAAATCCCTAGCAATATTTAAAAGACTAGTTAAGGAACATTATCTACCACTGTAGTTTCTTCTTTACTTCTTGTATTTATATTTGTATATTTATTTATATGTATCTAATATAATAATATTTATTGTATATGTATCATGTTATGTTAGATATTAGACTACTTGTAGCATTAATTACAAACCTTTGTGGTTTACGAATGCTATATCATTATACTATATTTATTCTGTGTTTTTTTGAATGATAAACAATAAAAAAAAATAAAAAAAATGTATTAACTTAAAATTATTGTCACACCGCGAACTACCCTTTTCTTTTTCACTTACAATTCTGTCCATCCCAAGGCTGTCTGGCAGAAGTCGCCGTGTGCGATAAGACCGCCCTTTGTACATGTCTTTTTCTGTATTGGGTCTTACTTTTGTTATTTTTGTTGAACATTAAAGAGTATTGTATTGTAATATTTTTGTACCTTAATTAATATATTTTAGTTAGTGCCGGCTCAGAATGCTACCACCCCATTTCATCCCGTGGGTGTTGTAAAAGTCGACTAAGGGATTAACCGGAGGATGGGCAGCAGCGTCCTTCGAATACATTAACAACTCAACTGCGATCGCCAACCCGTCTGCCAAGCGTGGCGATTATGGCAAGACCCCCCCAATGAGCACACAACACACCCATATCGGTTGTTGTGGTGATCTTTAGGGGAGGCCTGTGTCCAGCAGTGGACTTCATTCGGCCGAAATGAGTTTTTATACTGTGTGGTACCGGCTACTTATAGCACCAACCTATCTCATCGATCTACCATCTCTTTCTAGCCGTAGGATGGGCAGCAGCGTCCTTCGAGTACATTAACAACTCAATCGCCAACCCGCCTGCCAAGCATGGTGATTATGGCTAAACACCTAATGAGCACACAACAGACCCATATCGGTCGTTGTAATGATGTTTGGGGGAGGCCTGTGTCCAGCAGTGGACTTTGTGACTAGTCTTTATTTAGGCTCTATAAAACTATTATAGGTATAACACTTGACTATTAATATAACTGCGACTATCTGAACTCTTTCTGAAAAAGTAAAAAGAAAAGTTTAAGTATTTGTATATCTTAATCCAAACACAACACGGATTTACAGCGATTATATCATGTTAAATATACAGGATGTCCAGTAAATAGCACGACATACTACAAGGGCTGAGAGCTTGGGTCAATACCTACCAAAAAAACACAATATATGTTCAGCAAAATCTTACGGATTTACAGTAGTACAAAATTAAGCGATAAGAAAATTGTACTGTGAAAATTTAAACAAAAATTGTATTTCTTGAAAATGTTATAGTTTTTAATAGAATAAAGACTTATCAATAAGTAAAGTAAATATTCACAAATATATTTTAGGTAAAAAAAAAACTAGAAAAGGAATTTTTCATTACGAGATGCTTAAAAATCTGTGTCAAGGTAGAGATTTTTCGATATTTCGGAAAATTTTGTATTTCTGTAAATCCGTAAGGTTTTGCTGAACATAATATATTGTTTTTTGGTGGGTATTGACCCAAGCTCTCACCCCCTGCAGTATGTCGTGCTATTTACTGGACAGCCTGTATTAGAGAATCATCCAGATAATCCATGACGACATCCATGTGAAGAAGACATACAGCTGTCTCCGCTTAGTAACACCCAAACCCGTGTGACGTCATGCTGATTCACAGCAATAGAAGTGTAACGCAGTAAGGGGATTAAACTTCGTGCTCAAGTGTCCCCGAGTGGCAGTCCGTCGTGCGAGCGACCCATTTCCCTCGATCGACTGGCTGGGGGGACACAAGAAACTGATACATTTGTATATTTTGATTTTCCTGACGTTTCGAACACTTTGCAGCATTCGTGGTCGCAGGATGACTAAGGTGACAGGCGTCGTTACAGATAAAAAAAAAAATGTTTTACTTTATCTACCGTACAATTTTAATCAAAAAATTTGTTTCGATGCACGCAGTAATCACTCACAGTGTCTTGATGTTTCTTAGTGCGGTATGTTGTTTGGGACTTTATTTACCGGATTCCAAAAAGGTGGTACCCGCCAACGATTTTGTCTATTGAAAATAGGATGTTTTGATGATGTAGTTCACAATCAAATGTAAAACGTTGTTATCAAACCACCATGCTGACTCAGCAGTAGAAGAACCACCACAGAAAGGACGCTGCAGCAGTTCCCTCTGGCTTAGACTTCCTTAGTCGCCTTTTGCGACGTCCACGGGAGGACATGGAGTGGTGCTATATTGTTAATCCGGACACCACATGGAATTATATTTTAATAATTTGTAAATATTGTGTGCAATAAAAATTATGAACTTAGCGCTTTCTACCATTTGAATAGACAGAAACTCCAAAACACCACCCGCTCTATTACGTACAGTTAAGGTGACACGGCAGATCATTTCATGTTTTTATTTTCGTGAATCAAACCTGCAGCTCTCGTTTCATAGCCAGCTACTGGCAACTAGTCTTTTTTTTTAAACTTTGCCCCCACTAGGGTTTCTCTTGTGTCGTGGGTGCGTTTTACAGACATGAATTCCACATACAATACACCCAGACCCGAAACATCTACCTGCAGATCATACAAATATTTGTTCCGTGTGGGAATCGAACCCACGACCCGGACCACGACTGTATCAGCCACTGCACCAACCGTGCCGTCAAGAAGCCGTTGTTGAAGATGCGAAGAGAATCTAAGAACAATGCTAACAATTCTATTTGAAAGTTCCTCTTCGTGCATTTTTACATACATAAGCTCTCGCTAGTAATTTAAAATTTTCAAGATCTATATCAGGCTTACATTTCTTTGGTTGTAAGTAAAATTCAGATTTGGTAAAAAAAATATCCATGTTAACGTCAGAAAGTTTTAATACATTCATGCATCTTTCTATACATTGCGCTTAATGCAAAGCAGCTGACCTCCTTGAAGGACATCACCAATGAGGTCAGTGTGAGCCCTTCTACGGCGCCCCTCCCTGCATTCCGTCGCTTGGCACTCAGACCGATAACTATTAGGCAAGTTTAACCGAAGCAGATACCCAATACATTAATGTTTACAAACTTTTATGTCTTTATAAATTATTTACTACTTTGGGTACTCCACAGCTCTGTTCTGATTAAATTCTTATTGGGGGTCCGTTTGAAAAAACGGTGGAACTAACAAAGTCCTCTCCGCGCGAGTTCAACTCGCACTTGTCCAGTTTTTTTGTACGGATGTGTTACTTGTACTATATTGTATATTTTAGTGTCTTTGCCCCTGCATAACATACACGCAAGATCTCCAGTTGACCGTCAATGGCCCAAGTATACTGATGGTCCCTCAGAAGTAAAATCTACCTTTCTTTTGTTCTTGTTCTCTGTCTTCTTATATACATTTCAATGTCAACTATAATTTCCGTGTGTGGTGCCGGCTCAGAATACCACCACCCCATTTCCTCCCGCGGGTGTCGTATAAGTCGACTGAGGGATTAGCCGGAGGATGGGCAGCAGCGTCCTTCGAGTACATTAACAACACAACTGCGATCGCCAACTCGTCTGCCAAGCGTGGCGATGATGGCAAAACCCCCCAATGAGCACACAACACACCCATATCGGTCGTTGTGGTGATCTTTTGGGGAGGCCTGTGTCCAGCAGTGGACTTCATTCGGCCGAAATGAATATAATAGTAATAATAACTTCCGTATTGGTTTCCAGTTATTTTTAAATTTATCGATTTTTTTTTTTTTTAATTTATTACCTTATTTTTATTTACACTAATTCATAATAATGAGAACATTATAAGTTTCTAGGATAATTAAATCTTTGCCTGTATTGGGAAACAGTACGGCAAGTAACTGGTATAAATAAATAAATAAACAATTCATTTGCCAATCATGATAATGATGGCAATATTCCCCCACGACACTATGTGGCCCATCTTCTGATCTGAAGTACGTGTTTTGTGGCTGACACTTGTGGCGACACCTACATCACCAGCATAACTACAAACTTACAGCGACATCTACTTGTATATTAATTGCAACTCTCCGATGACGTCAAAGAATCCTGAATCACGCTTGTAAAGTATTCGCGCAACGCTGCTTATATACAGACGCCCAACATCAACCATTGGGCGCCTTTACGACGCCGCGAAGGCTTAGTATCGCGACCACCCGATTAACGTAACTGTTACCCCCCCCGACCCTCGTTCGCGCCGGCCCGAGCCGAGAAATAACGAGTTAGTAATAAAAGATCCCTTTTAAAAGTCATATACCTTATAGATCCAGCAGTCCCTTGTATTGTTGTTATCACACCCAGTAACGACCCTGAGCCGAGGTTCTTGTCCCGCAGGGGGCGCCCTCAGGATCAGTTACTTAGCTTTAATAAAATTTGCCTGGCTGGAGGCTCTTCAAGCTTCGCCAATTGCCCGGTTAAGCATCCACACCTCCCCTGAGGTGAATGCGAGAAGCCCATTAGAAAAAAAAAAAAAAAAAAAAAAAATCAACCATTGGGCTTCGGTCCGCCAGGCATACCACCCGTCTGGTTGAAGGATCCGCCCTTTTCTATGGAGGAACACCACCCACTAATACGCTAAGTGTATGGACAAATTGAAGATAATAAGAGCGATAACAAAATGTATTTAAAACCAAATTTCTGCCATTTAAAATCTATATTTCTCCGTCACAAGATCAACATGAAAATCAAATTACCGTTCTCGTAAGGCAATCTTTCCGAATTGCGAATGCCAATAAAGCGTAGTCGCGTGTAATCGTGAACGTAACACTTACAATAAGGTTCCGTCCCTAGCGCCCCCCTGGGCCCCGACGCCCGGGTGTGTAAATAAGATTTGGGGCAAAGCCCCTACTTAACGACTTACGATGTGGAGATTGGTGGCTGGTTTAAAAATTTAATGTACAGTACAGAAGTTGATTGTCACTTAGCTTGGTGCAGTGGCTGATACAGTCGGTCGTGGGTTCGATTCCCGCGCGGAACAAATATTTGTACGATCTGCCGGTAGTTGTCCCTGGTCTGGGTGTAATGTGTGTGGAATTTGTGTTTGTAATCGCACCCACGATACAGGAAAAATCCTAGTGTGGGGCAAGGTTTATAAAAAAAATGTAATGAAAAACAATTTTTTTTTGCATTTATATTAGCCGTTATCTATAGTTTCTACTGTTCTCATCATTGACTTCATTAGATTGGCCACTGCCTACAGTATCTTCTGTGGTTCTCTTTATAATTATTGTTAGTATTAATAACTAACATTAGTATTACTAACACCACACGGCAACACTACTAATAGCTAAAATATACTCACGCTATACTATTTAGTAATAAGCTATTATTACTCACCGGATACAGTTTTTCACAAATAATATGGACTTACCTGTAATTAGAAAATTATTACAAATTAAAATGTACATCCTTTATAAAGTAATGTTGACTAATTACAACATTAATTAACACCAACAACGTTACTTTGTTACAGAGAGCACACGGCATCTGCGACGCCGACCACCTGCCAGGGGAGCTTAACCATGTGAAGCAAGTTCTTCGAAATAACAATTTAAGAGCGCCACATCCCCGTCGCAGAAGCCGCCCGAAACCCACCACGGTTGATCGGAGACCTGCAGTCTTACCATTCATCAAGGGAGTCACGGACAGAATTGGTCATATCTTGAAGCGTGCTTCTATTAAAACCTATTTCAAGCCACATAAAAAGATAAGCCAACTTCTCAAACCCGTGAAGTGTCACATTCCTCTACAAGATGCAGGGGTCTACAAGATTGACTGTGATTGTGGGTTGTCATACATAGGGCAAACAAAGCGTAGTATAGTATTATCCTTACATATCTTTTCATGAGTCTGTTGTGATAAGTAATAAAACTTTAATACTTTCACATTATTTAAAAGAGTTTCCATGGAGTTTCGGGCAGGTTCTTCCCCATAGGACCATCGACCTGAAACCATGCAACTAATTAAATTCTGACTAATCGTAAGTACCAGCAAATGGTTTACATGTTTTTTTAAATTGAGTTTGAATTCAATTGAATGGGGTAGAATAAAGTGCTTGCCTTGTTGCTTGCTAAGTAAGAAGAGAAAATAGATTTTTTGATCGAAACTATATTAAAACCTGCGTTGAATTACGCAACGTACCCAAATTACCAGAAGAAAATAAGAATACACTGTACAGTCATTTAAAAAAATCATTATCATTTAAAAAACGTTGCCCCACACTAGGATTTCTCCTGTGTCGTGGGTGCGTTTACATACATGAATTCCACACACAATACACCCAGACCCGGAACAACTACCTGCACATCGTACAAATATTTGTTCCGTGTGGGAATCGAACCCACGACCCGGAGCGCAGCAGTCGACTGTATCAACCACTGCACCAACCAAGCAGAACCTTTCAAAACAACGTAGAAACAGACATTCAACTATCCGACATTCGACATGTCTCAAGGTTGCCATCTAAGAAGAAAAACAAGACATCGAACATCAGTATTGAATTCTCTAATACCCTTCTAAAAAGTAATTTCCTAATAGCTGCGAAACAATTTAACAAAAATAATCCCGACAGTAAAATCAACTTGAATCTTTTGGGCCTTGCTCTGCCATGTACGCCTGTATACATCACCGAGCAACTCAGTTCGCTCTCCAAAAAAATATTTTACGCTGCGCGGAACTTTGCCAAGGCACATAATTATACATTTTGCTGGACATCAAATGGACGTGTCATGATCAAGAAGAACGCTGATAGTCAGTATATTATAATAAAAAGTGAACAACAATTGCAGCAGCTATCGTCGCAGTAATGAATGACTAGTACACTTCAAATGTTCCTTATTTTCTTATTTATATTTGCATTTTTTTATAACTTATAATATATCTGTAATTTTTAACACTTTTTTTCAAATACATACACAAAATGTACATTCCTTATAACATCAGCTATCTGCCAGTGAAAGTTCCGTCAAAATCAGTCCCGCCGTTTCGGGATTACCCGGAACAAACAGACAGACAGACAAAAAATTAAAAAACGTATATATATACGGTATATACTTTCATATGCATTTAGTAAAAAGCTGTTATTTTGACATTACAAACAGACACTTCAATTTTATTTATTTGTATAGATAAAGACAAAGCAGCATCCGTTTTTTTGACTATTTATTTTATTCTATTTTCAATATACTATATATTCCATTTCCACATTCATATTTAGTATTACATTCTGTTAGAAGTGCCACTTACTAAATACATTACGATTTTTATCTCAAACGGATTCAAATGAAATTCTATCTCAAAGCCTTGAAACGTAACCGGATATGAGGTCGGCTGCCGGAAATACGTACCGACGGATACGAAGGTATTCTGGGTAACCAACGAAGCGGACGAGGATGTCGTATTAGCTATTTGTATGCATAGTAGATGTGGATATTGCTTGATGTATGGGATACGGGAGGCTATATAATACACAAATGATGCTTGAAAGGTGGGTAAAGTATTGCTTCCTGTCTGAAGGGTTCAGCACATAGATCGTAGAACTGATGGCAGATCAGTTCATGCGTGGAGACCGCGCGTCAGAAAACGAAGCGTGAGATGACCTCAAACGAGATGGACAGACGACTTGATGAAGGTCACTGGGAGCGAGTGGCATGTATCCGGTCGTTGTGGACATCTATGTTAGACTTCATTCAGCAGTGGACGTCCTTCGGCTGACATGATGATGATAACTTGACGGCACGGTTGGTGCAGTGGCTGATACAGTCGGCTGCTGCGCTCCGGGTCGTGGGTTCGGTTCCCGCACGGAACAAATATTTGTATGGTCTGCAGGTATTTGTTCCGGCTCTGGGTGTATTGTATGTGGAATTCATGCCTGTTAACGCACACACGACACAGAGAAATAATAGTGGGGGGCAACATAAAAAAAAACTTAAAACCTCCCCACTTACAGCCAACCCCTCCAACATTTGCCTAAACGCGTGGCACCAATACGCAGCTGTAGTATGATCGTATCGAGTACCTGGAGCCCCCATTTGGTGCCGAAGGTGACCGCTTCAGTAGTTTTGGCCGGTAGCATGCATCTCCTCCGAGGTGGAGGAGAGAGAGAGAGGGGGGGGGGGATAGATAGATATTGGTCGCCTATATAGAAACATGTTTTCTCTCATTCTCTCACAGCCTAAACTCTTTAAATACATTTATAGATGGAGATACCATTGGTCGCTCAACTTAATGGCTTGGATCATAAATAAACCATAGAACGATTTTATGGCCTGAGTAGGCGATGGTAAAGCACTCCACTTAATTACAACATCAAATCTTTAGAGCTGATGGTACTAAACCAGCATTATGTGGGTTCCGCCATTGCTTCTTCATAAAATGGTTATCATAAGGTTCATTAAACAACGAAATGCACAAGCCGTGATTCTGAAATGATCGATGTAGTACTTTAAGGACTTTTATATGGTAGAAGGTGTGCCTGTTAGGTAGTTGGATCACCACGTGGTAGCACCTTGAAAGAGGCATGTATACAGCAGCCCTACTGGAACTTCCTTCGCCCCGGGGAAGGGCGAAGGGGCATGCCGAACTCCTGCTGACTAAAACCACTGGAGCAGTCATTTTCAGCACTGAAGCTCCAGGTCGTCGTAAAGTTACACTAGAGCAGCCCATTGATTCCACGCCTTTAGGCCCCTCGGAAGGGATGACTGTAAAGCGGCCACCCTCACCTTCTCGGGGAGGATTTTAAAGGATCCCCCAAGCCTCGCTGTGCGCTGTGCACGCGGTGGCACATGACAACGTGCGCACCGACGTCTTCCCGAGGGCCACTCGGTATGGACATGCAGACTCCCCAAACTACGCGCCCGACCTCTGAGGCCTCCATCTCGCATACGCCCACAAAAAACCGTCTGTAGGTCATATATACAGGGGTGCTAGGTCAGGAAACCTCCACGTGCGCTTGGTGGCTGCTGGTCCCTCTTGATACGTCCGGGGGGAAGAGCAGACGTCGGGCCGGTGCACCCTGGGCACCGGGCAATAACTACTCCACTTTTTGGAGGACGTTGTTGCCCGGTGGCTAATATTCTGACAGGGACGGGCCCAGTTTTTGGGCTGTAGGTAGGCCGTAGGGTGCTCCTCTGTCATCGGAGGAGCACGAGCGGGCTAGCGGCGGGCTCGGTGTGCACTAACCCTGCCCCGAGCAGGTAGTGGGAGGACTCCCCTTCCCTGCCACCGTCGATATCGTAATCTCGGTTGGAGTGTCGTGGTCACGTCTCGCGGCTTCGACCGGGACCGAGGATCTTGGCTTAACCGCCCGGATCGCGAGGAAGAAGGCCTCTTTAAAAATTCCCCGAACCCAAGCTAGCGTGCGGCGAGGGGTGCATGGCTGATGGGAAGTTCAGTCGCGAGCACGCCAACCCCAGGAACGGCGGCACCTGAAGATGGGATACGCTTGCCCGGGTACAGGGGGCACTGCCCGGGTCGACCTATTATATCCCCCATAATCGTGGGAACAACTATGGTAAAAACAAATAAAACTAAAACTGATGCTAGGAAGGAGATTGCGAAGAATTTCGTCACGGAAGTGGAGAATACGCATACGCTGCAAGAGTTCGACAGCGTCCAGATGGACGTGGGGTCGGATGTCGGCTCCGTGTCCGGTTCGGGAGCCAGAACGCGTACTGCCCGTAACTTGCGCGCCAATGCGCGTGCGCAGCGTGCGGTCGCGTCGCTGTCGCGTCCGGGCACGCCGTTGCCGTCAGGTGGGGTGAGTGACTCCGAGGAATCCTTAGACCCTCGGAGTTCGCACGCCTCACTCAACATGGTGTTGGGTGGAGAAGGCCGCAAGCGGGCCCTCCCAAAGGCGTCTGTGGGGTCGTCTCCTGACGCCAAAAGGTCGGCCGGAAAGGTGACGAAAGTCGAGAGGCTGGAGAGAGAGAACGCGGAGCTGCGCTCACAGATCGCCAGCCTCTCGGCAAAAATAGAGTCGTTGATGACCGAAGTAGGTCACTTACGTCGTCAGGGCGAGGCCCAGGTGAGACCCAGTGGAGGTCTCGCTTCGGCATACTTGCCACCTGAGTTTGAGGCCCAGCTTAGACGTTCCATCAACCTCGAGGTCGGGGGCATGATGGACGCTAAGTTGGCGGCCCTGGAGGGGCGGCTCCTGCCGGAGCAACGTCTGCGCCCGCCACTAGCGGCAGATAAGCGGCGGCAACAGGCGGTGCCGAGGACGACCACTTATGCAGCCGCTGCTAAGGGGACGACGAGTATGGCAACGGCTGCGGCCTCCACTAAAATGCAATAGCGTGCACCAGCGGCTCAGTCGCAAATAAAAGGGAAAAGTGGTGGTCGCGGTGCAGCGAAGGGGGCTGAGAAAGCTGACCGGCAAGCGATAGCAGCCGGAGCTGCACTGTCCGCTTCTTCCATGACAGCCCAGCTGGCAGCCACCGCGCCTGAAGTGAATCAGGCTTCACAATCCCCAATGGAGACCACAGAGGGGTGGTCCATTGCGGGTAAGAAGAAGCGGGAGCCCAGGCCTTCTAAGGTGCAGACGGAGGCTGCCGCTGCGCAAAATGCGCAGTCCTCTCCCAAGAAGGGGAAGAGGCGTGGAGGAAGAGGAAAGAGGGGAAGGGGGAAGGTCAACCTCCCCAAGGTCCCGCATCGGCCGCGATCACGGTCACGGTGCCCGAGGGCTCACCCGAAACCAGGCTGGGTGAGGTAATGGCCGAGGCAAGAAAGAGCATCAAGCTCTCCGACCTCGGCATTGGTCCGGATACCGTAACTGTAAAGAGGTCAGCGAGCGGCGGAATGGTGCTTTCCGTCGCTGGCGAGGACGGTCGCGCTAAGGCCGATAGCCTGGCGATCCGTATGCGGGAGGTGCTCTCCCCCATCTTCAACGTGCATATCGCACGTCCTATGAAGATGGCGGAGTTAAGAATAAAGGACCTGGACGACGCCGTCACGAAAGTCGAAGTGGTAGATGCCATCGTGGCGGCGACCAGATGCTCGTCCGATGATGTTAGGGTAGGTGAAATTCGCCGCTCACAGTTGTCCCTGGGCACGGTCTGGGTCCGGTTACCACTGGAGGCGGCCAAAAAGCTTGAGTCCACCTGCCGCATTTGCGTGGGATGGACATCGGCTAGAGTCGAGGTGTTGGCGGCACGCCCACTGCAATGTTACCGATGCCTCGAACTCGGGCATGTGCGCCTCCGGTGCACCATACATGGGGGGGTTGACCGAAGCGACCGGTGCTTCGCCTGTGGCAGTCAGGGCCACAAGGTAAGAGAATGCACGGCGCAGACAAAAAACTGTCCATTGTGTGCGGACTTCGGCCTTCCGGCCGAACACAGGCTCGGCTGCAATTTTTGTGCGGCCCAGAAGAGCAGGAGGGGAAAAGCAGCCCCCTTGCTTCGGCCGAGGGGCCGACGATGTCTGCGTCGACAGCACCGGTCGCACGCTCCGGCTCACCGGAGGCGATGGAGGCCAACTAAGAGTCCTCCAGGGCAACCTAAATCACTGCCGCAACGCGCAGAATCTGCTGCAGCAGACTGTTGCGGAGTGGTCGGTTGCCTTGGCGGTTGTGGCGGAGCCCTACAGCGTCCAGGAACACCCTCGCTGGTTCGGGGGCGCCGGGGACTCCGTTGCTATCTATTGGTCTGGATCTGAAGGTGAGCCGCCCTGCTCCCTGTTGGACAGGGGGCAGGGCTTTGTCGTAGTAGAGTGGGGACCTCTGGCAGTAGTGGGCTGCTATATCTCCCCCAACGTGTCTCTCGTCGACTTCGAGGGATACCTGGACGGGGTGGCGCGCAGCATTCGCTGTAAGTGCTCGCCCCGTCCAGTGCTCGTCCTGGGGGACTTCAATGCTCACTCTAGAGCTTGGGGCAACCGTCGGGACGGGCCGAGGGGGAGAATAATGCAAGACTGGGCGGCGTCACTTGACCTCCGATTGCTGAATCGGGGGTCCGTTAGCACCTCGGCTTCGGTTGTTCGTTGTTCGGTTCGGTTCGGTTAGCGTTCGGTGGCAGGGGGAGTCGGTCGTGGACCTGACATGGGCGGCTCCTTCTGTGGCCCGCATGGTGTCGGGCTGGCGAGTAGCGGAGGAGGTGGTCACACTTTCGGACCACCGCCACATTATGTTCGACGTGGCCCTCCGCACGCCTTGCCCGAGCCGTTCTAGTCCCAGCCCACGGTCACGACGTTGGGCCCTCACACAGCTGGATCGCGAGTTGCTCGTCGCAGCTGCCAATGTCGCGGCCTGGCCAGAGGTCGATCAAGGGATCTTGCCCGATCCGGAGGAGGAAGCGTCCTGGTTCCGGGAGACGATGACGTCAATTTGCGATGCATCCATGCCCCGGGCCAGGCGCTCCCGGCGTACGGCAGTGTACTGGTGGTCGGATGAGATCGCGCAGTTGCGCGCGGTCTGCCTGGCCTCCCGCCGCCGGTACCAACGAAGCCGACGCCGACACAGCGCTACAGCCGGAGAGACTGACGAGGCCTATGCGGCCTACCGGGCGGCCACGCTGGCGTTTCAGACCGCCATCAGCGAGGCGAAGGCTCGGTCCTGGAGCGAGCTCCTGGAGGGACTGGACAGGTGTCCGTGGGGGAGACCCTACCGAATGGTAGTGGGCAAGTTGCGCCCCTATGTCCCCCCCGTGACCGAAACCATGGCCCCGGATTTGCTGGAGGGAGTACTTTCAACGCTCTTTCCGGCGGTCCGGGACCATCCTGGTCCCTCTCCACCCCCGATTGCCTCGGACTGGGCCGATGAGTTGGGGGTTTCGGAAGGGGAGCTGGGCCGAGCCATTGGCCGCCTAAAGAGTCGCAACACTGCACCGGGTCCGGACGGCATTCCGGGCCGTGCGTGGGTGTATGCACTGCAGTCTCTTGGGGACCGCTTGAGGCGACTGTTTACCAGTTGCCTCCGTAGTAGCGTGTTCCCGTCCGGCTGGAAGGAAGCCGGATTGGTTCTCTTGAGGAAGGAAGGAAGGGCTGCGGAGTCTCCCTCTGCATACCGTCCCATTTGCCTGCTTGACGAGGCTTCGAAGCTATTCGAAAGAATAATTACCCGAAGACTCGTTGAGCACCTGTCGCGAGCTGGCCCCGACCTGGCCGAAAGTCAGTATGGCTTCCGGCAGCGGCGGTCCACCATTGACGCGATTCTTCGCGTCCGCTGGCTGTCGGAACAGGCAGTGTCTCGGCGGGGTGGGGTGGCGTTGGCAGTCAGTCTAGACATCGTTAACGCCTTCAACTCCATCCCGTGGGGCGCTATTAGGGCGGCACTAGTCCATCATCGCTGTCCGCCTTACCTGCAGGGCATCATAGGGGCCTATCTGCGCGATAGGCACATTCGCTTCGTGGGTAGGGACGGTAGCGTAAAGCGGAGGGAGATTACGTGCGGGGTTCCGCAGGGGTCAGTTCTCGGCCCCCTTTTATGGAACCTTGCCTACGACGCGGTCCTGCGTGTCGTTCTCCCTGCTGGCGTCAGCTTAGTTTGTTACGCTGACGACACTCTGGTGTTGGCCAGCGGGGAGTCCTTCGAGGGAACCATCCGGCTTGCAGAGCAAGCTGTGGCAATTGTCGTGGCCAAAATCCACGCCCTGGGTCTGCGGATAGCGCCTCAAAAAACCGAGGCGCTATGGTTCCACAAACTGCCAAGAAGCAGAGAACCACCCAGTTCGTGGATACGCGTTGGTGACGCGCGAATCGGGGTGGGCCGGTACATGAAATACCTGGGGCTCACCCTGGACAGTCGTTGGGGCTTCGAAGAGCACTTTCAGCGCCTCGTTCCCCGAGTCGAGAGGGTAGTGGGTGCACTACACCGGCTGCTGCCCAATCTCGGGGGACCATGTGAGGAAGTTCGCCGTCTCTACGGAGGGGTTGTGCGGTCAGTGGCCCTCTACGGGGCGCCTGTATGGTCAGCTCGACTGTCAGGTGCCCAGCGCTGCAGAACCAAAATTCATGGTCTGCAGCGCAGAGTGGCTATCCGGATCGCACGAGGATACCGAACGGTGTCCTACGAGGCGGCAACTCTCCTGGCGCGTTTTCCGCCTTTCGACATCCTGGCGGAGATGGATGCGTGGGTCTACGATCAGACACGCTCCCTCCGCCAGAGCGGCGAAAACGCGCCTCCAGGGGCGTTGGACAGGCTGCGGCGGCTGGCTCGCCGACGCGCACTTGTAAAGTGGCGTCACCGCCTGCGGATGCAGTTTGCGACAAAGCGCGTCGTCGAGGCCGTCCTGCCGCTCTTTGGAGCCTGGCTCAGAAGGAGCGAGCGCGTCACCTACCGCCTGACGCAGGTGCTCACCGGGCACGGTTGTTTTGGTGCGTACCTGCACAGGATAGGACGCGAGGCCATGGCACAATGCCACCATTGTGATAGCGACCAGGACACCGCACAGCACACGCTCGAGGCGTGCCCTGCGTGGGCCGCCGAGCGGCGGATCCTGGTCGATCGGATCGGGCAAGATCTCTCTCTGCCAGCAGTAGTGTCGGCTATGTTGGCAGAGCACGAAAACTGGAATGCAGTGGTCTCCTTCTGTGAGACCGTCATGCTCCAGAAGGAGACTGCAGAGCGGGACCGGGAGAGGGCCGATCCCGCTCGTAGAAGAAGGAGACGGCGCCGGGGTAACAACCGCCCTGGCGCCTAATTCCGATACGCCTGAAAACCCCTGCCGTTGCTATAAGGTGGGGGACCTCTGGGTTCGCGGGTGCGTAGATCGGGGAATCTGCGTGCCCACACCAAGCGACCCAAGAGAAGACGGTAGCACGCATGTGGTCACGCGCTGCCATGGGACGCTTTGGGGGATCCTTTACAATCCCCCTGGGGGGGTGACCGCTTTACAGTCACCCTCTACGAGATGTGCCAATAGGCGTGGCACCAGTGGGCGGCTCTAGTGTGATCATACGAGGACCTGGAGCCTCCCTTACGTGCTGAAGATGACCGCTCCAGTGGTTTTAGCCGGTAGGAGTCCGGCACACCCCTTCGCCCTTCCCCGGGGTGAAGGAAGTTCCATGCAGAATTTCCACTGGACATCAATAAAAAAGAAGGTCATATATACAATTTGGCCTATAGATTTTAATAATTGCGCCAAAAGTGTCATCGAAATGATTAATGATGCAATACTGGACAATGGTCAATGACACTATGTTATGTGTTGTTTAGTCTTTAGTAGGCGTAGCATGAACACCGAAGACAACGGTCTTGTCGACGGAAGAGTAGACAACAATGACATTTGGATGTAGACAGTGGCAATAATTCTACCATTCCGAGCATGGCGATCTCGAGAATGAACGGAAAGAGTAGTTTCTACTCTTCCGTAGACACTTACACGTAGTTCCGTTCCGTAGTAGATTTTGCGTTGCGTTAAAGGATTACGGAAACTTAGCTAACACAAAATAGTAAATACGCAATGCCGGGGTCATAACGCAACTATTTAATAAGTTTTATGCCGAGGAGCCTAAGAACTCCAGGAAGGCGGAGAGGAACTCTGTGAGAGAGCTCACTGGGCCCTCGACCTGCCGGAGAATGAATTCCTCGAAAATTTTAAAGTTAGCAAGGAAATGGTCTTCTAAAGTCTCATCTGCACTCTGCTTTAAACCGATAGCAAAGGATTTTTTTTTCAGATAAGATGAGATATTACGTAGTAAGTAGGTTTGCTAGGTTGTAAGTAACATGAGTCACTTTTTTTTGTTGCCATTACTCACTTTCACTTCACAAGAATCACAATAGAAATTGCAAATTATTTCCGGGTCTAATGAAATTTGAAACTATAAAATAATACCACAGATAAAAATTACGTTAAGCTTTGAGTTTTTGTATTTACTTCTATTTAAAAAGTGTAGCAACCATTTTCCATCCTAAGGTTACCTGGAAGAGATGGCGAATAGCGATAAGGCCGATATTGTACTTTTACTTAATTCAAAACTTCTGTGACTATTTTTCGTGTACAATAAAGAGTATATTAGACGTATTATTTTTATATGAAACGCAAAGAATTATTAGAATTGAATGGAATTTCTACGTCACTAGTGGCATTCCGTTCTTATGGAAAGGATTTTCCATGTCTATGTCTACGAAGACACCCGAGTCTTCATGTAGGCTCATACTCGGGAAGAAGAGATATCGAGACGTGTAGAGAGCGCGTTGTGTATATTCGGAAGAGAAGACTTTGAAATGGTCATGCTACGCCTACAGATGTTGCATGTTTTAATTTTGGGTAAGCTGTTACGTTTTTTCTTGTTTGCACGTCAGCGGAATTTCTTCATGGACTTCTTCCACTCCAATGATGTCGCACTCTTGCCGGCTAAAACCACCTGGGTCAAGAACAAACGCGAGCCGCCTATTGATGCCACGCCTATAGGCCAATCTTGAAGCCTGGTAAGGCCTCTTGAAAGTCGCCTCGCCCAGGCCCATATCGAGGTAGATTGTAAAGGATCCCTCTTGAAGCCTCGATATGCTGTGCAGGGGTGCAATTCTCTAAGCTCAAACATCCATACATCCTTGAATACAGAATTGAAATAATGGTGATAACCCGATTTGGTATTCGCTAAGGCTGGTCCTCATGGCTTACCTTCTGCAACGTGTCTTTAAATAGCTTCAATCATAACTTAGCAAATACCGAAATTGGTTTTACACTGTTATTTCGATTCTGTATTTAAGGATGTATGGATGTTTGAGCTTAAGGAGTTGCACCCCAGACGTTTGCACGCGAATACGTGTACGACGCCGTCTTTCCAAGGATCGGTCGGTGTTAGCACGCGGATTTACCTATCCATGCTATGCGGAACACTTTTTTTTTTATTGATCCGGTGGAAATACCTCATGTACTTCCTTAAAGGAAAGGGCGAAGGGGCATGCCGGACTCCTACCGGCTAAAACCACCGGAGTGATCATGACCGGAGGATCACCGGCACCGAAGGTAGGCTCCAGGAACTCGAAAGATCTCCATCTAGAGCCACCCATTGGCGCCACGCCTTTAGGCACATCTCGGAGGGGATGACTGTAAAGTGGTCATCCCCTCTAGCGGAGGGAAGGCGACTGTAAAGAGGCCACCCCCCCAGGCATCTCTCGAGGGGATTGTAAAAGATTCCCCCGAGGCCTCACTATGCGCTGTGCTGCGCACACAGCGGTACGTGACCACATGCGCACCGCTGTCTTCCCGGGGGGTCGCTCGGTATGAGCACGCAGGTTTGCTATGCGGAACCCTGGTCACTTTCAAAATGTAGGCCGTCACTTACTACATACCCTGAGCATTACAGAACGATATCATTACACAGTCCAACACATATGAGTGTCCCTGACGTTTTAGTTTCTGCGCCCAGCTAATTACCGTTCCACCCAAATCCAAACGCAATTACAGACAAGGATCAGACAAGTTCTCAAAAGCTGGACCTGGAAAAAGCTTGAAATAAATCACACCGATTAAAACCAGATTAAACTAGATAAAGCCCCTTCCTACCCGGTACGAACCGGTTTTTCTAAATTTCCGCCGACGCAATAACGACGTTACGGTAACGAGTGACAAATGGAAATAAATTGCCGTCACACTCGAATGGTTTTTACAGAATTTCGCGAAAGAACGCTTTACACTCTGTGTTTGCTGTCGTGTCGTGTGGAGGAAGCGGAGCGTGGAATTTTATCGGGTTTGTATAAACAGACTTCAATTTATTTGTAGTTGTTAGTTTCTGGAATGAGCTTTTGTGTTTTAATAATTGATCGGTGGGTAGTGGGATGTTATATGATTGTAACGGTTGGTGCCGTGGCTGATACAGTCGACTGCTGCGCTCCGGGTCGTGGGTTCGATTACCGCACGGAACAAATATTTGTATGATCTGCAGGTAGTTGTTCCGGGTCTGGGTGTATTGTATGTGGAATTCATGTCTGTAAACGTACCCACGACACGTGAAATCCTAGTGTGGGGCAACGTTTTATATAAAAAAAATAAAAATTACGCGCCGGATAATCGATCTGCAAACTTGAGCAGCGCTTGCTGTGGCCTTAGATAGGTGACCATTACTGCCACGTCAAGATCCCTCCCATCTATATCAACTATATCAAACACATGATGCAAAAATATTGTAATCACAGATACAATGAAATCCAACTTTGATTCAGGCGTAGTATTTAGGAGTAGCATTTTCTTTCTGTCTAAGAATCATACATCTATGACCGTTTGGTGCAGTGGCTGATACAGTCAACTGCTGCTCCCCGGTAGTGGGTTCGATCCCCTCCCTCAAATATTTGTATGATCTGCAGGTAGTTGTTCCGGGTCTGGGTGTATTGTGTGTGAAATTTGTGTCGGTAAACGCACCCACGACACAGGAGAAATTCTAGTGTGGGGCAACGTTCTAGCAATTGCGGTGGTAAGACCGGTCATGGAGAAGTAGCTGGAGAGGCGACAAGATCTTCCTTTCCACTGACTATTCGGAAGAGGCTGTCCTATGGAGAAGAGCCGGCAAGCAAATACATGGATAACATATATGAAAAAAAAGCGTGTGTTCTACTTTCAAAATATCTGTTTTACGTAGGTATAGTGACGTATTTGGTTCACGATTGTTCGTCATCTGCCTCCACCACAACTGTCATTGCGATAAATTGCCTATTATTTTTAATTTTAACTAGACTTTGCCCGCGGCTTAGCTTGCGTATAATTCAGCTTATCGCAGAAAGATTTATCGCGCACCCTCGGGAACTGTTTATTTTCTCAGGATGAAAAGTAGCGTATATTTCGGGTCTATGGTCTATCTGTGTACCAAATTTCATCCAAATCCGTTCAGCCGCTTCGGCGTGATTGAGTAACAAACATCCTAACATGATCACAATCTTTAACGTGTATATTATAGTAGGATTCAAAAATATCCAGCGAAGCTTACTCGGACGAATGTAAATTAATTTGTCGGTTGTGTGGCATAAAATTCATGTTACGGACACATTTTAATTTTCTGAGAGATCGAATTTTCGAAAAGAATTCAGCGATGAGCATCTACCGTCTCTACGTTACGTTAAAAAAAATAACTTGAATATTTTTTTTAACGTAACGTAGAGCTACTATGATTGGAGTGGAATAATAGTACAGTATATGTTCAGGCCTCACATAAAGGTCGAGTAATATTGGAAGGACGAGGCGAAGCCGACTATTCCCGAACTGATTTTAACTAAACGAGGCCGTTAATAGCTAAAAAACTAATATTATAACCTGAACTCACCTTGGGTATGCACGCTACCAGTGGGAACGATCATTTAAGCGGGACGCAGAAGCGAATTCTTGTTATATCTAATTACTTGAAGGCGGACCCACGCTCACACAAAATTTGAATTTTCCACTAATTATTTCCTTGTATATCAAATCTAAACTAATCTAGGATGGTAAAGAAACAGAAACACACAAATTATGCTTATTATATGCAATAACTCATCATAATTACACTATATTCATTACACTTGTTTACTTTGAAATTCAGCGGTTTAACGATTTCCAATTTTCTTTCAGTCAGTCAATACACTTCACCGTTCACTCACACCAACCGCCGGCGCTAGCGTCGCTTCCTTAATATAGACAAAATGACAAGTAGAGCGGACCGAAGCACACAATTCGAAAGGTGGACAGAGTAAATCTTTAGTCGATCTTTACTAATGCCGACTACACATATCCATACTCATATCGGCCATTTATACGTCCACTGCTGAACAAAGGCCTCCCCCATAGATTTTCACAACTGTGTCATCATTCTGGGGGGTATTTGCCAATACTCACCACGCTTGGCAGGCGGGTTGGTGAGCGCAGTATGGCTACCGTGTCATAGAAGGGACGCTGCTGCCCATCCCTCTGGTTTAGATTCCCTTAGTCGCCTTTTACGACATCCACGGGATGGAGTGGTGCTATATTCTTAATCCGGACACCACACGGAATAGTCTACACTTAACTAGACTACACTTAAACTTACTAAATTTGTAATTACACAAATATTCAGTTTTCTTTTTCTCAACAACTATGTGTAAACATGTTAATATTATGACATAACTGCCCGTGGCAACTACATACAGGCCCTGTCAGAAAACCAGCGCTGCAGCAGAATTGGTTGCAGCATATGCTGAGATAGGGACCTTTTTTGGCCTCGTACAGCACTACTGTAGTCATAATTATTCTATTCTTAATAGTATCATTATCAGTTTGTACGAGTCCAAAATAAAACATTTTCTTTCTTTCTTTCTTTCTTCTATTCCAACCTAGCCTACTTTAGTACTTTTTTCTGATTTTCAAGGAAAAGTAATTATTTCAAGAAATATAAAAGTTTAATTTATATTAAAAGCAAAATAGCGAACTGCAACTATTAAATATTCCTACGTTAAGAAGCGACACTCACCTCCCCCGCCTATTTCTCATCCCCGCAACGTAGTAGTACGTCTAATAGTAGTGAGTACGATGTAGATTATCACTTACGTTACATTTTGTACTATACAGAAGAGATGCATAAGGATTCTCAGTAATATAGATGCAATGGTAAGCTGTAAACCATTCTTCATTAAATTTAAAATATTAACTCTTACTTCTCTTTACGTTTTAGAAATGTGTAAGTTTGTTAGAAAAAATGCACATTTTTTACACAAGCTAAAGACAACTACTCTCGTCCCTTAAATTTAAGACATCAAAATATGTTAGCATTGCCATTTTCTAAGCTCAATATTTATAGGGACCATATGTTAGCGCAACAAAAATATACAACGGGCTCCCAAAACAAATACTAGACGAAGCAACATTTAAACCATTTGTTAGTAAATTAAGAGACTACTTGCTACAGAAAATCTTTTATACCCTGCACGAGTTTTTCAATGAGTCTGAGTAAATAACAATTCAATTATTACTTTTGAAATAAATTATTGTAAATACTGTATGAAGTATTGTATGTTATGCAATGTAATGGAAGTGTATAGATATCTTATTATTGTTTAAATTTGTAAAACTTATTAATTGCAGTGCTCTAACAGGGTTCATGTTGGGTACAGGAAATTATTGTAACAGCAATTTTACCACATGAGTTCAATAAACGTTTTTAATTTGATTTGATTTGTAAGATCTACCAACTGATATTTTAATTTAAAAAACAAAATGGTACGTTATTGTACTATGTATGGATGCAAAATTGTGTTCTGAACAAAATTATATTGCACCGAGTAATTTAACTTGTCAGTTAAACTGAATCAAAATACAAGTATTTAAATTCTACTGTTTAGGGACCCTAGAGGGTCAAACGTCAAACTTGACTGATTAAACTTAAATTTCGAACTCAAACTGCAAATTGAGCTCGTGCGATGCAACCTTGTAGTGGCGCTCTTTGGCAGTTGTTTATTAATCTATATATAAAAGTGAATGTTTGTCTGTATGTCCTTCATAGAATCGTAAACTATGCATTTGATCATGTCATGATATTCAGCAAAGTGTTGTGCATGAGCCCACAAAGGTTTCTGAGTTGGTACGACCAACCTTTGACAGATGGCGCCACTATCATTCCAATGAATTTTATTTCTATTTATATAAAATTAAACGGTGGGTGAAACCGCGGGGACCCGCAGCTAGTATTTAATAAATGTTACATCTAAAATGTTGCCCCAGACTAAGATTTCTCCTGTCGTGGGCAACTCAGATCATTCTTCACAAATGCCTGTACATAAATTCACTTGTAACCCCCACCCCAACACCCCCCCAGTTGACCCACGCGACGGCTACAGACGTAATTTAAAAGAAACACTCCGAGCACTTAATTTTTTCTTCAGATGTATAATTTTCTCAATTACTTTTTTTTAGGATGGCAGCCCGGGTCCTAATGTATTGAAGTAATGATTATGTTTTAGAAGTTAACAAGACAACTTTGTTCAAGTACCTAAATGGAGTTTTTGTTTGTTTTATATAAAGAAAATGTATTTTCATTGACAAGTATGCAAGTTATCCGGATTAAGAATATAGCACCACTCCATGTCTTTCCGTGGATGCCGTTAAACATCTGCCAAGCCTGGTGAGTATTGGCAAATACCCCCCAAAATGATGACACAGTAGTGAAAATATATGGAGGAAGCCTTGTTCAGCAGTGGACGTATAAATGGCCGATATGATAACTATGGAAGTACATTCCTCGTAACGAGACTTGAGCTGTACGTACGCACTGTTTCAACCTCATTCCTTGTTTTTAGGGTTCCGAACGTCCGAATGAAAAAACGGCGGGTACCTTATAGGATCACTCGTGTGTCTGTCTGTCTGTCCGTCTGTCACAGCCAACTCCGAATCTACTGGACCGATTAAGTTGAAAGTTAGTACGCATATGTATTTCTGCAACCCAAAGACGCACGTGTAACGTAAATAAATGAATTTTGAATATAGGGGTCCTTTTTGGGGGGCAATATAAAAAAATGTAGAATACCATTTTGCGAACTGTACCGTGTAACATATGAAATGGAAGGGCTTGTTGTGAGGGTCACAAATGTATTTATTTTATAAAATTAAAATATATAGGTAGATATTTAAGCAAATATACGAAAATTGACCATTCCCCCCTTATTACGAAAACTACTTCGCCTAAAATAAAAATAAAAATTGCTAATAGCTTTGTACCTATAGATTACAGGAAGACCTAAAAGAAGTCTATGGTCTTAAAATAACATGGTAAATCTTACAATTTGGTTGAAAAACGGTTGGAATGTATGGGATGTCGAAAATCACAAAGAGTATCATGTATCGGTGGACGTAGTCGCGTTAATTAATCTTACACTGTTGCCAAAAGTTGACTTCCAAGTAACAGTCGTAAGTTTCCTGGTTGCTATTTAAGTGCAGCAAACTCATCCTCATACTTTCAGCCAAATAAAGTCCACTGCTGTACACAAGCCTCCGCCAAAGATCGCTACAACGATCGGTCTGTCTGTGTTGTGTGCTCATTTGGGGTTTTCGACATGTCCTTAGTCGCCTTTTACGACACACACTGGATGAGATGGGTTGGTGCTATTCGTAGCCGGCACCATACGGCTCAAGCAAAACCATCCGCGTACTGCAAACAAAACTAGGAGTGGATTCACGGTAAAAGGCCAACTGGTAAGTCGTCAGACTTCCAACTGAGAGGGTGTGAGTTCGAATCCTATCCATTGCACTTCATTATTCTAGTTGGAGGGATTAATAAGAAAGTAATAATGTGAAGTTCTTTTGGAGTTCGGAACCCTTAGTAATGGCTATTTACACAATACCCTCCACGGTTCGTTTTCATCCATATTTTGGGTCGCGATCAAAAATCCAGCGACGCGTCGAGGTGGCGTCTTCACTTGTCGATGGTACAGATCATGCATCGATAGTTGCACACACGCCGCTGCGTCAGATCAACGGCGTACCTAGTGTGTTTGGTCTTATTTCTTTGCATACGTTTGTCCTTTTCTAATTAATTTACCACTCGTATATCCTACTTCGGTGTGGTGTCCGGATTAAGAATATAGCACCACTCCATCTCCTCCTGTGGATGTCGTAAAAGGCGACTAAGGAAATCTAAACCAGAGGGATGGGCAGCAGCGACCCCTTCTGAAAACTGTAGCCATACTGCGCTCACCAACCCGCCTGCCAAGCGTGGTGAGTATTGGCAAATAACCCCCAAAATGATGACACAGTTGTGAAAATCTATGGGGGAGGTCTTTGTTCAGCAGTGGACGTATAAAGGGCCGATATGATGATGATATCCTACTTATACAATCAAATGAACGATATTTTTTAAATTTATATGAAACTTACAACATCATTTATAGAATGCTACTTTAAATTCTGACCTTTAAGAAGTGCCAGTAATAGGTTTATTTGAAATACAAAATTTTGACATCATCATATCAGACAAAAGACGTTCACTGCTGAAAAAGGCCTCCCTCATAGATTTCCACAACGCCCGGTCACATGCTGCCCACATTTAACGACTAAGAAACTAGGCGTGGGTTCACGGTAATGGACCAATTGTTATGGCGTCAGACTGCCAATCGAGAGAGTGTGAGTTACAATCCCACCCATTGTGCTATTTAAATTGAGGTGTTTTAATCTAGTAAAAGATGTGGCTAAGTGTATTAATAAAAATAAACCTATAACAGCTCTGCTCTTGGACCTGAGTAAGAAGAGCTTTTGATGTTATAAATCACAAGATACTTCTGTGAAAATTAGAAAAATATGGAATCAGAGGTGCAGCACATAATTGGTTACACGGCTACTTAAATAATAGAAAGCAGTGTACCGAAATAACAGAGATAGTTAACAGTCGGAGCAGTATGCTTCGAAGACTAGTAAGATCGGATTATCGAGACAATACGCATGGTGTACCACAAGGGAGTGTTTTGGGTCCGATTTTATTTACATTGTTTATAAACGACTTTGTCGCTATTAATACTCATAGTGGCTTATTATTTGCTGATGATACCATACCAACCATAATCTTTCAAAGTAAAAACCTTAGTGAATATGAAAGTAAAATAAATAATTCAGTAATAGACATAGAGCGTTGGTTTGACAACAATAAATTATCGGTAAATATTAGCAAGACTAAATTTATACAATTCCATAACTATCAAACAAAACCATTAGCACTGACCATAAAATATCGTGGCACTACTTTAGAAAGTGTTGCATCTAGTTTATTCTTAGGAATTCAAATTGACAAGCATTTAAATTGAAAAACCCATATTGACTATACATGTAATAAACTAAATCGATTCGTCTAAGCGCTTAACAGGCTACGTTTAACAATATCCCTAAAAGCGGCGCTCATTTATACCATTGTGGGGTAACTCCGTGGAGGCTATTAAAGCTTTCAAAGTACAAAAAAAATGTGTACGAGCTATATGTGGGGCATGGTACATGGATAGTTGTAGGCCCTTATTTAAGAAAATACGCATACTTCCCTTGTCGTGTATGTACATAAAAGAAGTAGTTATATTTGTAAGAAAATATCCTAAATATTTTGATAAGGATGAAGATATTCTAGCTAGAACAACAAGGCACGGGAAGAGACTCTATTTACCAAAAAGCAATTCGAAAATATATGGTGATAATATTTTTTCTAAGGCCATAAAACTACTGAATATTCGAAATCCCTTGGAAGCCTCCAAGGGATTTCAAATATTTACAGTTGACATTATTCAAAAATAAATTGCAAACGGCTTCTAAGTAAATGTTATTAAAGTGTTAACGAATACCTCAATCCGAATGACATTTAACTGATTATTTAAATTCTATTCATGCAATACTGATTATTTAAATTCTATACATTCATTTTATACAATTTTTACCCTTTTGCATACCTACCGGTATGCATGTATTCTACTGGTAGAATGAAAATGGGTCTTCCAAAAAATATAAAACTACAATCTACCTACTACCTACCTACTCGCAAATAAAACATTTTGAATTTGAATTTAATTAATTGGCCTTTACATAGCCGTCCATTCATCTCGTTGAAGGTGGTCCACTGCGTTTTTTGGTGCGCGGTCTCCACTCAAGAACTCTATTACCCCAAGGGACATCAGTTCTACGAGCAGTCTGTCCCGCGTATTGCCATTTCAGCTTACCTATCCTTTCAGCTATGTCAGCAGCTTTAGTTCTTCTACAGATCTCCTCAATCCTGATTCGACCTCGTACGGAAATACCAAGCATAGCTCTTTCCACAGCTCGCTGAGTGACCTTGCTCTTTCTTACGAGGCTCATAGTGATTGACTACGTCTCCGTGCCATATATTATCGCTGTTACACTTTCTCATATTATACCGAATTGGCCGACCGAATACCCACTTAATAAGACTTCATTAACTAGTATCGATAGCCTCGTTACAACCTGTTACCCAAACAATTGCCCTACAAATTAACTGTGTTCTTTCTTCCAGTCAACGTGAAACATAATCAACTACAACTTCCTGAAGAGCTACTCGGTTCATTAAAACTCGCGCTGTAAGAAATGCAGTTGATTTATTCCTGTTTCTTCTCAGCCAATCTGCGTCGGATCTTATCCAACGGAGCCATCTAATTGGGTGTTCAGAACACGCGTCGAGTACTGAAGCGCAAAAAATCTGTTCACGAAGATATAACAAGATTGTTGCGTATACCCTCTAATTACGTTACTATGTGTATTAGGTTAAAGGATTCGCGATGTAATAATGTTTTACGCAAATAATTTTACGCTGGAATTCTTTCTTCCTAAGGGCTCATACGTATACGAAAAGCTCTGGGTTAGGCATGCGTCTGTTAACAATTTGGATATAATAATTAAGAATGACTACATTTATATTTTACTAACATTTCCGGTTTGTATTAATGTGACATATTTGACTCTTCATGCTAACCCATATATTTAAATATAAAAGACGTTGTGTTGATTTTAAGATTAGGTTATTTGTAAAAGTACATTTGGCTGGGCATTCATTAGCTGGACGCAGGCCACAATCACAGATTAATATTATTATAGGTCATTCATTTCACACTTTGGCAGCACATTATTCTCACAAAACTGTATTTTATTATTTCTAAACATTTTTTTTTTCTATTTAATGTTTTATTACTACTAATATGTAAATATGTAGTAGTATGTAGTTTAGTCGCGAGCACGCCATCCCCAGAACCGGCGGTACATGAACATGGGTTACGCTTGCCCAGGTCCAGCGTTCATTTCCCCAATACTTGTGGGAACAAAAATGGAATTACCCAAAGGTGAACAAGGTGGAGAAAGGGGATTGGTTCGCTGTCGGAGTGTGACAGCGTCCAAATGGACGTGCGGTCGGATGTTGGCCCCGAGTCCGGTGCCAGGACGCGTAGTGCACGTAACTTGCGCGCAAACGCGCACTTATGACTAGCCGAGACTGTAGTTGCCGCGTTCAAGATACAGATTTCCTACGGAGAAGAACGGGCAAGAAACTCTATGGTTACTCTTTTTAAATCATCATTATATCGGCCATATAACGTCCACTACTGAACAAAGGCCTCCCCCATAGATTTCCACAACTATGTCACTATATTGGGGGGAATTTGCCAGTACTCACCCCGCTTGGCAGGCGACTAAGGGAATCTAAACCAGAGGGATAGGCAGCAGCGTCCCTTCCGTGGAAGTGTAACCATACTGCGCTCAGCAACCCGTCTGCCAAGCGTGGTGAGTATTAGCAAATGCCCTCCAAAATGATGACACTGTTGTGAAATCTATGGGGGAAGCAATTGGTGAGTATTTATCCGAATAGGCAGCGATTTGGAATAGGTTTGTTTAACCACAAGCTATTAAAAAGACAGTGAAGAATGTTATAATTATTTATATCACGGTCTCTCGGCCTAGTTACTGCTCATTTTTTTTGTTGTTTAACCATGTGCATTTATTTACAACACACACAGCACAAGCATAATATTAATCATAAAATTTATTTTCCGTTATGCATCAATAAAGAACCGCCCGCCGACTTACGAACTACTACTGGCAGTAAAATATCTGGTTTTGCGTTAGTACCTTTTTTTTATTGGTGCCCAGTGGAAATTCTTCATGAACTTCCTTCGCCCCGGGGAAGGACGAAGGGGCGGACTCCTACCGGCTAAAACCACTGGAGCGGTCATCTTCGGCACGTAAGGAAGGCTCCAGGTCCTCGTATGATCACACCAGAGCCGCCCACTGGTGCCACGCCTATAGGCACATCCCGGATAGGGTGACTGGAAAGCGGTCACACCCTGGGGGATTGTAAGGGATCCCCCAAAGCGTCCCACGGCAGCGCGTGACCACATGCGTGCTACCGTCTTCTCTTGCGTCGCTCGGTGTGGGCACGCAGATGACGTTGGTACCTACCTAGCTGGACTTTTGCAATAAGAGACCTAAATCAGTATAGAGGTCACTTACATATTCAGAATAGTAAATCTACAATCTCGGTATCTCGCGTTTGTTTTCTTCATGATAATATCTTGAATATATTTACCAACGTGAAAATGCTCATTTTGCTTTGTATATCATTATTTGCTCACATTGCCTCAACATTTATGTGCTCTCATTTTCACACATTTTACATTCAAAACAAACCATTTAATTGATTAGGTTCAGTTCTACGAGCTGTTTTAAGCACATTTGCAGAGAATTTTAAAAATCATTACAAACACAACTCCTTTTGGAAATAACAATAATTGCCGAGTGGTTAGAATACCACCACCCCATCTTATCCCGTGGGTGTCGTAAACGGTGGCTATGGTATTAGCCGGAGGATGGGCATCAGCATCCTTCGAGTACATTTATAAGTCAACTGCGATCGCTTTGGGGGAAAGCAGTGGATGATTTTAGGCAGAAATGGATGGAAATGGATCATCATCATCATCATCATTTCGGCCGAATAAAGTCCACTGCTGGACACATGCCTCCCTCAAAGATCACCACAACGACCGACATTGGTATGTTGTGTGCTCATTGGGGGGTTTTGCCATAATCGCCACGCTTGGCAGGCGGGTTGGCGATCGCAGTTGAGTTGTTAATATATTCGAAGGACGCTGCTGCCCATCCTCCGGCTAATCCCTTAGTCGCCTTTTACGACACCCACAGGATGAGATGGGTTGGTGCTATTCGTAGCCGGCACCACACGGGTAATTCGTAGCCGGCACCAAAATTGGATAACAATAATTTATTCACGGAAATCTATTTCCGAGCCTTGCGTGTATTCTCTCACATGATATATGGAGGCACTAATAGTTTGATCGCGATAACTAGAGCAAGAGTGTTGCGGAACATTCTCTTGATTGCTGTAATTACTCAACTCACAAACCTAAAGCCCGCATTAATAAGTAGACAGTATAATAGTAAGATTGATGGCCTACGCGAGAGACCTTTTTTATTTTTTTTTATTGATCCGGTGGAAATACACATGTACTTCCTTCGCCCCGGGAAAGGGCGAAGGGGCATGCCAGACTCCTACCAGCTAAAACTCCTCTACTCCTACCACCGGAGTGATCATCGTCGGCACCGAAGGGTGGCTCCAGGAACTCGAAAGATCTCCATCTAGAGCCACCCATTGGCGCCACGCCTTTAGGCACATCTCGGAGGGGATGACTGTAAAGTGGTAATCCCCTCTAGTGGAGGGAAGGCGACTGTAAAGAGGCCACCCCCCCCAGGCATCTCTCGAGGGAATTGTAAAAGGTTCCCTCGAGGCCTCACTATGCGCTGTGCTGCGCACACAGCGGTACGTGACCACATGCGCACCGCTGTCTTCCCGGGGGTCGCTCGGTATGAGCACGCAGATTTCCTAATAAGCGCGCTCGCGACCCCCAAGGCCCCCTATAAAGACAACAGGGGGCTCAGGCGTGTTGGACAAGGGCGCCGCGGCGGTTGTTACCCCGGCCCCGTGTCCTCCTCCTCCGAGCGGGATCGGCCCTCTCCCGATCCCGCTCTGCGACCTCCTTCTGGAGCATTACGCTCTCACAGAAGGAGACCACAGCACTCCAACGCGAGAGACCTATACTCTGCTTCATAAAAGTCATAAATCTTTGGTATACTCATGACAAATATTAATTTGCTGAAATTATGAATGACCGAATATAAAGTTGCAATAATGAGAATGTTTTTTTTTCCTTTTTTAATCATAGTTAGTTTTTAATCATTATTTAATAATAGTTTTATACCTCCGGGAACTGGGAAATGTGGTTGCATAACCGGTCATTTTCTGGCGAAGCCAAAAGAGGCCTCCAGCCAGGCTTAAATTTAGTATTAAAAACTAAGCAACTTTCGCTAAGGGCGCCCCCTTCGGGACACGGACCTCGGCATAGGGCGTTGCTGGGGATAACAAGCTATTGTTTTGGGGACAGCTGGATCGGTATTATTTAAAATGTGTTAAGGAGCATTTAAAGCTACAGGCTCGGCGCGGGCCGAGCAAGAGACGGGAGGGAGAAGTGCTAACTTGAACGGGAAGGTGACGCGGCGATAGGCCTCCGCGACGTCGGTGAGGCGGGCATCCTCGGCGGCGAGGGCGGTACAACGGTCGGGTGTTTAGTGAACGAGACAACGCGAGTCTCTTCATGTGATCTAACGTGATTTTGTCGTCTGGATCGACCAGAACGTGCCTCGGGCGGCGTACTCTACTGATACGACCTCCGGGGACAATCCGAGACTGCATTTTATAGTGCAGCTATGGAGTCCCCGGTTAGTGTCCCATTACATTTTAAATTAAAATTCTCTAAAGAGCCTCTACGTGTTGGACCCATGTCCCCACGTAAGCCTATCAAAATACCGGGTTCCCCCTTACAGGGGATATAAACCCGTGTATTAGAGAATAATAATAATACAAGAGTTTATTCGGTGCAACCAAAGACACAAAACATACCAGTTAAACGAAACATATCATAAACAGAAAACAAATAAAAGGTTCAGATCACATAATCAGTCTTGGAACGACCAGCGAGCAATGTGTGTCTCAAGATTACAACAAATGGGTGTCCAGCTCAGCTTGTGCCAGGTATTATTCCTGACACTGGTATTCTGCTGGATCCCTGCAGTGACATACGGATGTCGAGCAGACCAGATACACGAACAGTTGGTGGAAATAGTGTTGTGTGGTGCCACATTCTCATGTATTAAAATTTTTCAAGATATATTTTTGTATCCAGGCTTCACGCATCCCGCTAAGGACATAGCGACTCATGCAGAACAAGATTTAAACTTTTATGTACATTGAGTATACATAAGGCGGACTTCAACCTTTGGGTTATACAAAGCCCTTCGAAAGAGGTATAAAAGCAAAGCTATAGGTAATGTTAAAAAAGACCAAATTAAAAATAGGAATACATACATATACAAATATAAAAATAGATACTATATTATGTTACATAATTATAAATAGTTAAATAGACTACATAAAAATATCTGATATAAATATTAACTCTAATGACGTAGACAAAACTGATTAGGATTGTAAGTGTTTCAGGAAGTATTGACGCACTTTACGTTTAAACGCGAATTTATTTGGAGCTTTCTTTATATCAAGATGAAGCGTATTCCAGAGTTTGATTGTTGAAACAGCGAAGAATTTGGACATAAACCCTGTATGGTGGGATGGAATGTTAAGAATTAAATTTTCAGAAGCCCGAAAGTCATCACTGTGGGAGCCATCTAAAAGTTGATAGTAAATAAAACTATAAGAAAGGGAGCGCATTTAGGCGTCCAAGTCCTCATCGCTGTCAACTCGTAACGTTCCCAGAAGACTGGCAGCATTACCACGTTGAATGGAGATGCTAATTCCTTATCCAAAAAAATTGGCCAGCCCTCTGGTCACGCGAAGAGTCGACCAAACGTCTAGCAATATCTGTAAAAAGCAGACGTACACTCGGACCCCATGACCCAAGCGTTTCGACCCCAAACGGCTCAAACACATAACTTCCAATGAGGTTATTATATTTGCGCCGTTTGAGAATCTGTGCAGCGGCAGCGACAGCACCAGCACAGCCCGCTGAACATGAAAGATGAGAAGGAGCAAGGGTGTCGACACAAGTACTATCCCACACCAGAGGCCTTCACATCTTCCATGGCAATAGTGACATACCGTCTGGTCTCTTCCCATCATCACGTGCCAAGCCAGTGGGTTCTAATACAGCTGGCACGCCGGAGTGACAAGAGCTCGACGAATTATGTCATTAATATTTGCATGTCATGCTATGCGGCCTGCGCTCCTACTACAAGATAGGCCATGGTGTCCCAGGCAGGCGACAGCTTCACCACAAGGAGCACCTAAACGTAGGCAAATAGCAAGCCGAAAAGTGGTGTCATCCAACTAAGTGCCTATGTTGGGCGACGGAAGTGCCATTTGAAAGGTGACGGATACCACCATTCACTGGGCGTCCCATTAGTGCCCTGTAATGTCCTTACGAACTTTGCTCCCCAAAAAGTAATTAAATTATTAAATTATTCAAACAAAGACAAAAGAAAAATAAACAATGTTATCGCAGTCTCCTATCTGATGAGATTCAAAAAAGATTGCTTTGAATTCAATTCAAAGGAACGATGAATGGGAAGGAGCGACTGAACGAATAATGGAATTCATTCGCGAGCTGATTGACTCGCCCGCGATAACTTTAGAAATAAAACCAACGTTTGGTTGGTCATGAATTCACTCCGATTAGATTTAACTGACTTCGCGGAAGTAATATCCTATGTTAAACGACAATGAAAATGCTCGACCCAATTTTGGGCGTTTGGTCGTGAGCTTAGAACTTTAGCTGTTTATTGATTTAACTCACAAACACACAATCATTAGCCCGGAAACGTTGACTGCTGAACGTGAGCCTCCCAATGATCACTCCAATTATTATTATTATTTATTTATTGTCAGGCGACTAAGGCCAATAGATAAAAATACACACATACATTAAAATCTTTTAAACTAATACATAAAAATCAATATAATACAATCACTATTCCACACATAAATGCGGTAACGTGTTGCACTGCAACATGTTGTCCTGTAGTCTTCCACGAAACTTCCGGTACATGACACCCTCCGGCCAGAAGGTCTCCTTCATGAACATATCTAGATGGCGTGTCGGAGCTCGCACCACAAACGATTTTAAGTTTGTATAGTGGCGCCACTCTAACTCCTCTACTCCCAAGGCCCATTGCGTCTTCACTCGAATGTACTGCACGATCTGCTCAACCTTCGAAATGAACGGTAACTACGGTAAATATCCTCTATATTGCCATAACCAGCATGCTTGGTAAGGGGATTGGTAATCGCAGAATGTTTTTGGATGCTACTGCTCATCCGCTAGGTATCAACCCTTAGTTGCCTTTTATGATACCCAGTGGAGTGGGTTGGTCTATTGTTTGCCGGAAAAATTACGATACATATTGATTTAACATAAATACCTTTATGCCTTTGGATAACCACTTAACTTCCTGTGGGCACTATAAATAATTACTAAGGGATTACAAATCCATGTACATATAGTAGAGTTTCATTTTCTTCATTATTATAAAACCACACTAAGTGGCAGTACAGTATTCTCATGTAACTTAATTCAATTTCAACAATCAGGTTTCAGAATGCCACCACCCCATCTCCTCCCATGGGTGTCGTAAAAGTCGACTAAGGGATTAGCCGGAGGATGGGCAGCAGCGTCCTTCGAGTACATTAACAACTCAACTGCGATCGCCAACCCATCTGCCAAGCGTGGCGATTACGGCAAAACCCCCCAATGAGCCCACAACACATCAATATCGGTCGTTGTGGTGATCTTTGGGGGACACCTGTGTCCAGCAGTGGACTTAATTCGGCTGAAATGATGAATCAGGTTTTTTCTTTAATTATTTTAAAACAGAGTCCCTGGAGTTCCGTGCCGTGTCTTCCACACATGACCAACTATTTCATCATCATCATCATTTCGGCCAAATGAAGTCCACTGCTGGACACAGGCCTCCCCCAAAGATCACCACAACCACCGATATGGATGTGTTGTGGGCTCATTGGGGGGTTTTGCCATAATTGCCACGCTTGGCAGGCGGGTTGGCGATCGCAGTTGAGTTGTTAATGTACTCGAAGGACGCTGCTGCCCATCCTCCGGCTAATCCCTTAGTCGACTTTTACGACACCCATGGGAGGAGGTGGGGTGGTGGCATTCTGAGCCGGCACCACACGGCATTGAGCCGGCACCACATGGCTATTATTTCGAATTTCACACCAACTATTTCGAAAGCCCTAATTAAAATTCTTTCCAGGAAAATAAATTGTGGCTTTAAAAAAGATGTAGCCACAATTTGCGACGCAGGGATTGCAGTCAAATGGTGATATTGTGAAATAATAGTAATGAGAATGAATGCACTTATTGGGTTTTGTACGTCCGAATGAAAAACTGCAGTACCCCTAAAGGATCACTTGTATGTCTGTGGTCTATGGTTTCTGTCTCTCCGTCTGTCATAATTTGAGATACTTCAACAGTAACACATGATAAGAGGACCCACGCGGTCTTAACCAGATCCGTAAAAGAACTAATATTGCCAACATAGCTCTAAGGATTAGTGAACTAAAGTGGCAATGAGTGGGGCACATAGCAAATAGAACTGATGGCCATTGGGGCAGAGCAATTGGAGCCCAAGTAGAGACCACGCACTGGAGAACGCTGCGTGGGATAGACTCCAACGGGATGGACAGACAACCTAGTAAAGGTAGCTGGGATTAGCTGAATCCAGGCGACAGGAAACCAGTCGTTTTGATAAGGTCCTTTGTTCAGCAGTGGACGTTCCTCAACTGACATGCTGATGATGGTGAGACACTTCATATTGTAACAACATAGGACATTTTCGTATAATATGACAATATTTCAGAAGAAATGCCGAAGGAAATTCAGGGTTAGGTTAGGTTTAGGTTGAATTTGGCATGTTAACAATACGTGTTTTAAGGACTTTATCGAACAGATTCTACAACAGATAGGGATGTCTCTGTTATTTAAGCTCCAACTCAGCCTACTACTGTCTCCTGAAGAGACTCTTACGTTGCCCCGCAGCCCCAGTTAAGTGTTATCATCATCAGGCTGTTGACGTCTCCCCCGGGGGGGGCGACCGCTTTACAGTCACCCTCCCGAGATGTGCCTATAGGCGTGGCACCAGTGGGTGGCTCTAGTGTGATCATAGGAGGACCTGGAGCCTCCCTTAAATGCCGAAGATGACCGCTCCAGTGGTTTTAGCCGGTAGGAGTCCGGCATACCCCTTCGCCCTTCCCCGGGGTGAAGGAAGTTCATGAAGAATTTCAACTGGATACTGTCCACACCAATAAAAAAAGAAGGTTTTGAAAATGTTACTAAAATATAGAGTAACACTGATTTGAATAAGCTCTCAATAAGTGGCAACACAACATTTGGTCTTTCGCCTACCTATATCCACCACATAGGAACACGGGACTGAAAACCAGCGTTGACCAAAGCGCAGTTTAATCACTGCCCATTAAATGCCTAAAAATATCGTTTTAAATTTTAAATTAAAACATAACATCATCGTCATATGCCCGCCAAAAGACGTCTACTGCTGGACACAGGCCTCCCCGAAAGATCCCCATCACAACCGATATGGGTGTGTAGTGTGCTCATTGGGGGATTTTGGCATAATCGCCACGCTTGGAAGGCGGGTTGGCGATGGCAGTTAAGTTGTTAATAAATAACTCAAAGGACGCTGCTGCCCATTCTCCATGACACCCACGGGATGAGATGGGTTGGTGCTATTCGTAGCCGGCACCACACGACCTACACGCTTGGCAGGCGAACTTTCTTTTGTTTCATTGGTCTCCGGTAGAAATTCTACATGAACTTTCTTCACCTCGGGAAGGGCGAAAGGGTATGCTGGACTCCTACCGGCTAAAACCTCTGGCGGTCATCTTCCGCACCGAAGGGGACTTCAGGTCCTCGTAAGATCACATTAGAGCCACCCATTGATGCCACGCCCATAGGCACATCACTGAGGGGATGACTGTAAAGTGGTCACCCCCTCTAGCAGAGGGAAGGCGACTGTAAAAAATAACACACACAGAAGGGACTCTGCTTCGTATCTCTCTGGTTTAGAGTCCCATAGTCACCTTTTAC
Source organism: Diloba caeruleocephala (assembly GCA_947459985.1). Lineage (NCBI taxonomy): Eukaryota > Metazoa > Arthropoda > Insecta > Lepidoptera > Noctuidae > Diloba > Diloba caeruleocephala. The sequence continues at coordinate 463,701 of OX381627.1, read as the reverse complement.
GACAAGCATGGAAGGAGATAGAGTGGTGCTATTCATAATCTGAACACCACATGAACAAATTGAAAACAAATGGGGGATTGTAGTCACCTTGGATGGCTTGAATCGCTTTTATGTCATCCCTATATCAGGGAATAGTATCGCATCGCGGTATAAGCATTGTTTTGCACCGGCGCTCACTCCCGCACTCGTATTCATGTCATGCTCACAACTCGCCGTTCAAATATTTTGCCAATATAGACAACACGCCACAAGCGATATTCAAACTTGTTCTAACTGTACACGGTGCATTTCTGTATTTTCGGAGGTTTGTTTCGATGGGAAACGTTGATTGCTTGCCGATTAAAAAGTTCAATCGTTCGTTTCGTACATAGGCGCCGATGCATAGCGCCGTATAAAACAGTTTAGAAGCAAATATTGATCGGTGAGCTATGGACCGAAATTTAGGTGATTGGTTTTTACAGGGTACGTAACTCACGAGCGATACCTCAGAAGGCCAATTCTCGTAATTAATTTACACTATGACTGAAACTTGACCGAACTGAGATTAAATTACGAATTGACCGAAAAAATGGTATTCTGCTACTCTTAAAGTTCTGTCGGATTTCGGTATAATCTCGATCTAGTCTCATTTCAATCTCAATTTTGACGTTTATTTAATGACAATTTAGTACATGTGACAGTTCGAAATGTTAGCAGAATACCATTTTGACTTCGATTAACTTTCTTTTTTTAAAAAACGTTGCCCCATCCTAGGGTTTCTCCTGTGTCGTAGGTGCGTTTACAGACATGAATTCCACATACAATACACCCAGACCCGGAACAACTTCCTGCAGATCATACAAATATTAGTTCCGTGTGGGAATCGAACCCACGACCCGGAGCGCAGCAGCCGACTGCATCAGCCACTGAACCAACCGTGCCGTCATTTGTTTCACTTTCGTTCCATTTGCGATCTCATCACAGTGTAAGTTCACGTTTGACGTTGTTTGTTAGTTTAGGAGAATACCATCTGTGACATTTATGACACAGACTAGATCGGAACTATATTTTGAACATTTTTAAATTACGAGAATTGGCCCTCTGGTGGGCAGGCGTCGTAGGTTACGGAAACCGCCTACCATCAGGCGGGCCGTATGCATGTATATTCAGTTGTTGCAATCTCGAGTACGGTAAACATTAATAATAATAAATTCACTTTATTGCACACCAAAAACAGAATATAGGTATTATTATAGAAAGCAAGTACAATTGGGGGTCTTATCGCATCTCGGCGATCTCTTCCAGACAACCATTTCGGAGGAATGGAAATCTAGGTGATGCACAAGGGGCAGTCTGCAGTGAACTAATCAATTATTTTTATACTTAAATATCACAAAATAATGTATAAATGGATAGATATTTACATCATCATTTCGGCCGAATGAAGTCCACTGCTGGACACAGGCCTCCCCCAAAGATCACCATAACCACCGATATGGATGTGTTGTGGGCTCATTGGGGGGTTTTGCCATAATCGCCACGCTTGGCAGGCGGGTTGGCGATCGCAGTTGAGTTGTTAATGTACTCGAAGGACGCTGCTGCCCATCCTCCGGCTAATCCCTTAGTCGACTTTTACGACACCCATGGGAGGAGATGGGGTGGTGGCATTCTGAGCCGGTAAATAGCACGACATACTGCAGGGAGTGAAAGCTTGGGTCAATACCTACCAAAAAAACACAATATATGTTCAGCAAAATCTTACGTATTTACAGAAATACAAAATTTTCCGAAATATCGAAAAATCTCTACCTTGACACAGATTTTTAAGCATCTCGTAATGAAAAATTCCTTTTCTAGTTTTTTTTTACCCCAAATCATTTGTGAATACTTATTACTGATATTCTATTAAAAACTAAAATGTTTTCAAGAAATACAATTTTTATTTTCACAGTACAATTTTCTTATCGCTTAACTTTAGCCTACAGCGGTGAAAAAAAAAATCCGTAAGATTTGCTGAATATACATTGTTTTTTTGGTAGGTATTAACCCAAGCTCTCATCCCCTGCAGTATGTCGTGCTATTTACTCATAAGAAAGCTCAAGGTCACTCAGCGAGCTATGGAGAGAGCTATGTTTGGTATTTCTCTACGAGATCGAATAAGAAATGAGGAGATCCGTAGAAGAGACCCTAGTTGTCGACATAGCTGAAAGGATTAGTAAACTGAAGTTGCAATGGGTGGGCCACATTGCTCGTGGAACTGATGGCCGTTGGGGCACAAAGGTTCTCGAATGGAGACCGCGCACAGGAAAACGCAGCGTGGGACGACCTCCAACGAGGTGGACAGACGACCTGGTGAAGGTCGCTGGGAGTCGTTGGATGAGAGCGGCATGTGACCGCTCGTTGTGGAAATCTAAGGGAGGTAGCTTTGTTCGGCAGTCGACGTCCTGTGGCTGATATGATGATGTTGATGATTCTTAAACACCTTTTGACTCGATATATATGGTAATAAATTCGCATACCAGGAATGGTTATACGAGGATGTGGTTTCTTAACACTGTAAATTTCATCTTTGTATATCCATATTTTAGCGAATAAATTTCTGATTTCTGATCGGGTAACCACCAGTGAGGTTAACCAATCGATTTGGCACAGACATTACATGGATTGGTGACCGCACTGTAGTAATTGTAGTGTGAGTGTCTCCGTGCTCAATTGGACTTGTAAAATCGTCATTTCCGGTTGTTGTCATTATACGACAGTTGTTTCCAAACCGTGCACTTGCCTGTTGAGTTTTCGTAAGAGCCTGTTGGGCCTATATGAAAAAAAAAGGTATTTTGAATGTCGTTAAGCCAAGCTATTGGGCGGCTTGAACAACTTTGATACTCAAGACTTGCCACTCACCAAACGAAAAAAAAAGATCGGCTGTATGATAGAACACCTTTGCCTGTCAACTTATAAAAAATTAAATCTTTGTTACTGGGCTGGAAGATCAGTTATTTATCAACCTCGGCCAGATACATAATAAAGTACGAAATTAGGGGTCAGGACGGGTGCCTACTAAGCCTCTTAGGGCTTGTAATCCGAACTAAGCACATCCTGCGCCTGTACCTATTTACATAAGATGTGTAATTAGAACCCGAGAAGGGTGAACCAAGGTCATTACTTGATTCTGGCCTTATCTATTGTAGGGGTTTTCGCCGTTGACGATACTCCAGTTGTAGATAGTTGTTGTAGGTAAATAAATCACACCACATACACTATTAAGTTAATGAGTTTATTATCTCAATTGTTTTACGTCTACGCGTATGTTTAGTAGTCTGAGTTGGATTTTATACATTAGCGCGTAACGGAGTTTTGATTACTACTCAAATCATTGTATACGTGATATATTTATATATCACTAATGACTAAAATTATTGATTATGAACGCATAAAGGCAATCCGCTGTATGAGCATTATTGGCTCGTACATGCTCCCGAGGGAAAGGTATACATAGATACTCAGATCACCAAACTCGCATTACATATAAAAAAATATGTTCGTATGTTCAAAATCGCAAATCTCCTAAAGTTCATTACCGATCGTTTTGAAATTTTTACACATCGTAGTACTCACATACGCGTCTGGTTTTAGTAAACCAGGAGACTCATAATATATCTATATGTTTAAATATAAAAAAAGATCGTTTGTTCAAAATCGCATTCTCCGAAAGTTCTATACCAATCGTTTTGAAATTTTTACACATCGCTGTATACATATAAGCGCATGTTTTTATTACATCATATTTTATGTGTTTATTCACAATTAAATTCATTTTGTAATAAAGCCAGGTAAATCTAGTACCGTGGGATGCTTACGGGGCTCCCTTACAATCCCCCCGGGAGGGTGACCACTTTACAGTCACTCTCTTCGAGATGTGCCCATAGGCGTGGCACCAGTGGGCGGTGAAGGAAGTTCCATGGTCGGGACTGTAAGGAAGATTACTGACACCTTCCCTAGACTAATATTGTCCGTCTGGCGGAGTGAGCGGTAGCGTTGTTGTGATGGAGGAAGATCCCGCTTCTTGGGCGCTGCTGTAGAACATTTTTCAAGACAACCGGTAAATAATGACTACCTTACCAATCTGCAGTAACAGTCATTTTAACCGTTAGCGCAATTGTTGCGAAAGACCCGCCAGTCCAAAGAGTGAGGCTTCTCTTTATCCCTTGACTTCCAGCCTTCTTCACTTTTGTGGGCAAATGTTCGAATGGAAACATCCAACGGGCAGATTGTATTTTGGTTTCGGGCTCGTAACAATATATCCTGCTTTCATCACCCGTGATGATGAGAAACAAAGCATTCGGTAACTCGAATCCTCCGTTATACTTTTCAAGCATTTAGGGCACCAATCCAAACAACGGCATTTTTGATCTTCCGTCAAATTGTGAGTGCAAAGCTCACTGGCGCTTAAATGTTCGTGTGAGTCTTTTTGCACTTGACTCGTACCAGTGCCTAAAATTACCCGGGTCTGTTGATATATCACTCTTTTATCAGCTTCTATAATTATTTATTCCATCATATCTTCTAGGCAGTATACACGATGACTTTGCTTTCACTGGGACGTCTGCAGCTGATACATCGGCTGGTTTACTACGTGGGAGGTCCGACGGACGAGTGAGATTACTCTGGAGAAAACGTTTATTCTCATCCGTGACGGTTCTTCAGTGTAATAGTGAACACTAGTCTTGCAGCTGTTAAAGTACTTCTGGAGCGTGAAATTATTATTTTTCTATTTATATGCCTACATACATTCAATCTGTTTATATGTTACGTTACAAAGAACTATATAAGGATGAGTTATTAAAGCTTTACCGATATCGATGATATCGAACTCCTGCTGCGCGACTGGTATATATGCGTGAGTGAAGCCCACGGGTGCACGCCCTGGTTAGAGGCCTCTTTTGGCTTCGCCAAAAATGTCTGGTTGAGCAGCTACATTTTTTAGGAGATAGAAAGAAGAGAAAAAAAGTATGTGTGCAACCACTGGCTTGACTACCGCCTCATGACCGAGGCCGCGCGTCCCACGGTCATTATTGCGAAGGTGTTACTTGATAGTTATTGGTCCGATCACTTTCCTATTATCATTTCGGCCGAATGAAGTCCACTGCTGGACACAGGCCTCCCCCAAAGATCACCACAACGCCCGATATGGGTGTGTTGTGGGCTCGTTGGGGTGTTTTGCCATAATCGCCACGCTTGGCAGACGGGTTGGCGATCGCAGTTGAGTTGTTAATGTACTCGAAGGACGCTGCTGCCCATCCTCCGGCTAATCCCTTAGTCGACTTGTACGACACCCACGGAAGGAGATGGGGTGGTGGCATCCTGAGCCGGCACCACACGGTCTTTCCTATAATGGTTAATTGTAATTTAAAAGTTATTAAGATATAAGCACTTAAGATTGTATTACCTATAGTTAATAGTAGTAATATGGGGAACGAGATTTAAGTCAATCGGAGTTGTATGAAGAATTGTGTCACTCTTATTCACGAGAAATAGAATTTCCCCCAGAATTATGTGCTTTTAAGGACACAATGTGTAGGGATCCGACACGTAGGGGTGTATTACACAATAAGTACAAAAGAATACTTAAGGTGTCAGCTGAACTTAGTGCTGTATTTGTTAAGAAAAACAGGTATAAACCCTTGATATGGTAGAATAAATATGTGAGAGGCGCACACTGCGAGGCGAGGCTTGCGTTTCGGATGTGGCATTTACACGGTAATCCAATTTCCGGAAGTATTTATAATGAAATGCGTGAGACTCGTAAAGGCCAAGGCAATGTGGTGTCATACAAGCACATACAACCTTATTATCTACTTGTCTCTCTATTCACCCGGTCTTTTGATAGGCTTACGCGTGGACAATGGTCCATCACACCTCATATCGGCCATACAACATCCACTACTGAACAAAGGCCCATAGATTTCCACAACTGTGTCATGTTATTGGGGGGAATTTGCCAGTGCTCACCACGCTTGGCAGGCGGGTTGGTGAGCGCAGAATGGCTACTGTTCAACAGAAAGCACGCTGCTGCCCATCCCTCTGGTTTAGAGTCCCTTGGTCGCCTTTTATGACCTCCACGGGAGTAGATAGAGTGGTGCTATATTCTTAATCCGGACACCACACGGAGACCCTGTAATTTTTTAAATCCAATATGAGATGAGACTCTAACCGGGGCTCTCCATGGCTGCGTCGTATTGTACTGAAATTGTTTAAAATGATCATTTATTCAAAATAGACTAAGAAGTTAGTTTTTTTTGAACGTCAACAAAAGACAGCACCCCATAAGCCCACCTTTCAGCGCTTCCTGCTGTTTAAGATGGGGAGAAGAAATGACGCAAAAACCTCCCCAAATACTGTACAAATGTAAGACCATCGTGTGGGATGGAAACTTATTATTGTTATTTATTCATTCCTATCAAAGAGGAATAAATAGCTCCGCTGCTCATAAAACCTACACGCCCTCCATACCACGAGTACTTGCCTAAATGATATAAAACTAGTCATATAGTACCAGTACATACCTACATAACAATATCAGTATTGGCGATAAAACCGCGTGTAATGGTATTGGTCAGCGGGCGCGGGCGCGGCGACTCGACGCCGGTAATTGATTGATGATACCCGCCATGTTTCATTATGATATTAAACTTACTCTGGTGACTAGGTTTAGCTGTTTTATTTTTCAGGTTCTTATCAGGTATCATACTCGTAAACGGGTGCTGTTTGTGGTGCAGGTCGTCCTGCTGACTATTCATTGTATGTAACTGACTTTTCATAATCATGTTTCCTCGGGTCAGGACATCTATTAGCCAAGAACATGATATTATCATGCTGTGTTATTTCATAAGCAAGCGGGCACGCCTATTAACGTTCTCTAAATTGGAGGTTGTGTATACATCATGTTTTATAATTTCTGTATCGTAATTATACGGCACCATGCCACCTTGTGGAAGCAACCAGGATACCGCACAGCACACGCTCGAGGAGTGCCTTGCGTGCGGCGGCCGAGCGGCGGGTCCTGGTCGATCGGATCGGGCAAGATCTCTCTCTGCCGGCAGTAGTGTCGGCTATGTTGGCAGAGCATAAAAATTGGAGTACAGTGGTCTCTTTCTGCGAGAGCGTCATGCTTCAGAAGGAGACTTCAGAGCGGGATCGGGAGAGGGCTGATCCCGCACGGAGAAGGACGAGATGGCGCCGGGGCAACAACCGTCCCAGCTCCCAAGTCCAACTCGCCTGAGCCCCCTGCCGTCACTTCATGGGCGAGCCTGCGTGCTAACACCGAGCGACCCCCGGGAAGACGATGGCGCGCACGTGGGCACGTGCCGCCGTGTGCGCAGCACAGCGCAAAGCGAGGCTTGGGGGGATCCTTTACAATCCTCCCCGAGAAGTGCCTGGGGGGGGCGACCTTTTCACAGTCGCCTTTCCTTCGCTAGAGGGGGTGACCGCTTTACAGTCATCCCCTCCGAAATGTGCCTAAAGGCGTGGCACCAGTGGGCGGCTCTAGTGTGATCTGACGAGGACCTGGAGCCCCCCTTCGGTGCCGAAGATGACCGCTCCAGTGGTTTTAGCCGGTAGGAGTCCGGCATACCCCTTCGCCCTTCCCCAGGGTGAAGGAAGTTCCATGTAGAATTTCCACTGGACATCAATAAAAAAATAAAAAAGGGGCAGGATTTGGCCGGTAAACTAAAAGCGAAAATGAACAGCTTGAAAATAATTTTTATTATTTTTTAAAAAAACGTTGCCCCGCTCTAGGATTTCTCCTGTGTCGTGGGTGCGTTTACAGACACAAATCCCACACACAATACACCCAGACCCGGAACAACTACCTGCAGATCGTACAAATATTTGTTCCGTGCGGGAATCGAACCCACGACCCGGTGCGCAGCAGCCGACTGTATCAGCCACTGCACCAACCGTGCCGTCTAAATAATATGAGTACTAGGCATATAATTTTACAGCTCGGGCACGCTTCACTTTACATTTTATTATTTAGGCATTGTCAGGCTTATTCTATGATCTGCCGGGGGAGCGGTCCAATGCAGAAAAGCGTACAACTCACCCCCGGCTAGAGGTAAGAAGTCCAAGAGGATTTCCCCACAATAAAAAAAAAAAAGAAAAAAAAAAAAAAAGGCTTAATCTATGATAAGTTCAAAACTACAAACCCCTTTAAATATATTTACAAACTTCATATATACATTTATTTTACGTAATTGTTATATCTGTGCTATTTACAATAGGCTTTAATTCATAAATCATTCAAAGCTGTTTCATTTCAGGGTACCTATAATTTATTATTAAATAAATACTAAAATAAGCGACAAAAAAGAATGCAAACGCATTTTTGGTGTAAAATTCATGCCCATTGAGCCGGTATAGAGAAAATTCAATTTAGGATAAAACTGCCTATTTACTGTATGTTTTTCAAACACTTCTTCTTCTTCATCTTTGGAAATTTTGAAATTTTTTTTTGGGATTACCAAATGTATTACATACTAGCTGGGTCCCACGGTTTCACCCGCAGTTTAAAACAAATTTGGAGTACTTCGACATAGACACTTGACATAGAATATATATATTGGATTTCAAGGGTTTTTTTTTTTGCGCGGAACCCTAATAACTTTTCTAAAATTAAAGTAGCCTAAGTTAATCCTTATAACATCAGCTATCTGCCAGTGAAAATCCCGTCAAAATCAGTCCAGCCGTTTCGGAATTACCCGAAACAAACAGACAGACAGACCGACAGACAGACAGACAAAAAAATTAAAAATTGATTTTTTGTTATATGTACCGTATATACTTGAATATGCATTTAGTAAAAAGCTGTTATTTTGACATTACAAACAGACACTTCAATTTTATTTATTTGTATAGATATGTATACATATTTTTACACACCCAGTGCACAAAAGTATTATTTAACAAAATCCTTTCATCATCATTTCGACCGAATGAAGGCCACTGCTGGACACAGGCCTCCTCCAAAGATCACCACAACGACCGATATGGGTGTTGTGTGCTCATAATCGCCACGCTTGGCAGACGGGTTGGCGATCGCAGTTGAGTTGTTAATGTACTCAAAGGACGCTGCTGCCCATCCTCCGGTTAATCCCTTAGTCGACTTTTACGACACCCACGGGATGAAATGGGGTGGTGGCATTCAGAGCGGGCACCATACGGCATAATCCTCAAATCCTTTAAACTTAAGCTATTTTTGCGATTTGAGCGATGTAATCCCCTTAAGGCTTAGCGCGCACGGCTGACTTTTGTCACCGTGACAATTTCGTCACTCTTATCAAGTCCGTGGGTTGCTAGTACGCGCACGTTACGACGCGACGTGACGTGACATTTCCATACATACCCACTTGTGTCGGAGTTATTCAAGCCGTCCAAAGGCCTCTGATTTGGCTTAACGACTGCCGCCTAATGACAACAACTGGGACCTACGATTTTACGGGCCCTGCAAGGCACCGATACGCTTAGTTCAAATACAGCGGTATAGTACACATAGTGATGTGGTCACCCATCGATAAACAGACTGTACCAAGCGTTGTTTAACCTCGCCGGTCGTTTATCAATCAGTGATTGCAATTAGCTATTTCACAGTGACTTATAAGTATGTATGTATGGTATATATATATGTATGTATACATTATGTCCATGTTGTAAATTTGTGTATTTCATGATTAACAGCACCTAGAAATCCGTTGCCATCATTATTCTTAACTGTTGTTTTGTTCCTGGTTGTAAACTTAATAGCTTGTTAAGGAGATACTCCCTTATGCCGTTACGCGCCTACCGTAGTGCCAGTGCGCAATTCACCACGTAAAAACTGTAGTATCACTATTACACAAGCCTGGACACTTAACTTCGATCACTCAAAGGTTTGCTAGTAGAAAACTCAATGTTGAGTTAAGCTTGTCTTGTAGATGTTTTTATTTAACAACCTATGTGTTCTGTTTTGTTTTGTAAAATAAGGAATAACGGCATATTAATTATACGGAAACCTCTCCACGCGAGTTCAACTCGCACTTGCCCGGTTATTTTGTATAGGCTTTGTTCCCGCGGGAGCGGGATATGGATTTTAATCTTTAATGAGGTAGGACACTAACCGACGACTCTCCGTAGCTGCACTATAAAATGAAGTCACGGTTTGCCCCGGTGGTGTAGGAGTATTGAGATGGAAACCATAACAATAAGGTCACAACAACGTCTGCCTTTTAACCTTTAAGTCAGTTTCTGTGGCAGACGGCCAGTCGCCGCTCACAATATGGCCACCCCAAAAAGTAACCAATACAGGCGACACCGGAGATTCGGAATATTATAACCTGGCTATATATATAGTCAGGGGGTGCTAAGAATCACCGGACGGGATCCGGCTACCACCCCAAACGAAAACTGGCCCTGGTAACGTATAACACACGCACACTGAGGGCAGACGAAAAGATTGTTGAGCTGGAAGAAGAAATAGATAAGTTGCACTGGGATATCATGGGTCTATCAGAAGTCCGAAGAGAGGGCGAGGACACGATAACCCTGAAATCTGGCAACTTATTCTACTACCGGGAAGGCGAACATCTGTCTCAAGGTGGTGTCGGGTTTCTCGTCCGCAGGTCCCTCATTAACAGCATAGTGGCCATCGAAAGTGTGTCGAGCAGGGTAGCGTACCTTATACTCAGAATATCCAAGAGGTATTCGTTGAAGGTCATACAGGTCTACGCACCGACCTCGACACACCCAGATGATGAAGTAGAGAGTATGTATGAGGACGTAAGTAGGGCCATACATACCTCGAAGACACACTTCACTGTTGTGATGGGGGACTTCAACGCGAAGCTGGGCACTCGATGCGATGGTGAGTTGAGAGTGGGGCAATTTGGATATGGGCAACGGAACCCCAGGGGACAGAGGCTGGCCGACTTTTTGGAAAAAGAGGGACTCTTCGTGATGAACTCCTTTTTCCAAAAGCCGCCTCACAGGAAATGGACCTGGATGAGTCCCGATGGTTCCACGAGGAATGAGATTGACTTCATCATGACCAATAGGAGGCAAATATTCAATGATGTCTCTGTGATCCACAGGGTGAAAACCGGTAGTGATCACCGAATGGTAAGAGGCACATTGAATATTAATCTCAAAGTTGAGAGGTCTCGTCTGATGAGGTCTACGCTCCGGCCCTCTAGTGCTCATATCCAAAACCCCGAGAGCTTTCAACTCGAACTCCAAAACCGCTTCGAGTGCCTAGAACATTGCGTATCTGTGGACGATTTAAATGGTAGGTTTGTAGAAACTGTCCAAACGGTTGGGTCTAAGTTCTTTAAGGCCCACCGTAAAGGTAGACCAAAAAAGTTCTCCGATCACACTCTCGACCTCATGGCAGAAAGACGCGCCATGACGCTGCAGTCCTCCGGTGATGCTGAAGCATACCGACTGCTCAATAGACGGATATGGAAGTCCTTGCGTCACGATATCCGCACCTTTAACACCAACGGTGTTAAAGAGGCGATTGAGCGGAATCAAGGCTCCAAAGTGTTCGCAAGAGACAAGTCTATTGGGCAAAGTCGTATTATGAAGCTGAAGACCGAGGACGGCAGTGTAGCGTCGACTAAGCCAGAGGTTTTGAGAGAGATTGAGAAGTTCTACCGGCAGTTATACACCTCGGTAAGTATACCTACCATTGGCTCTGACAAAGACCCGCGAGCCAAACTAACCCGACACTATACCGAGGATATCCCGGACATCAGCCTGTACGAGATTAGGATGGCCTTGAAACAGCTTAAAAATAACAAGGCGCCGGGTGGAGACGGAGTTACGACAGAGCTTCTGAAAGCGGGTGGAACACCGGTACTTAAAGTCCTTCAGAAGCTATTCAATTCCGTCTTACTCGAGGGCACAACGCCGGAAGCGTGGAACAGAGGTGAGGTGGTGCTCTTCTTCAAAAAGGGTGATAACACCCTATTGAAGAATTATAGACCCATCTCACTTCTGAGCCATGTTTATAAGCTGTTTTCAAGGGTCATCACGAATCGTCTCGAGCGCAGGTTTGATGACTTCCAGCCTCCCGAACAAGCCGGTTTCCGAAAAGGTTTCAGTACCATAGACCACATCCATACGCTGCGGCAGGTTATACAGAAGACCGAGGAGTATAATCTGCCACTATGCTTGGCGTTTGTGGACTATGAGAAAGCCTTCGATTCGATCGAAACCTGGGCAGTGCTGCAATCTCTGCAGCGGTGCCAGATTGACTATCGGTACATTGAAGTGTTGAAGTGCTTATACAGAAACGCCACCATGTCGGTCCGAGTACATGAACAGAGCACGGGGGCAATTCCATTGCAGAGAGGTGTGAGACAGGGGGACGTCATTTCCCCGAAACTGTTCACCGCTGCAATGGAGGATGCCTTCAAGCTACTGGAGTGGAAAGGATTCGGCATTAACATCAATGGCGAGTATATCACTCACCTTCGATTTGCCGATGACATCGTAGTCATGGCAGAATCGCTGCAAGAGCTCAGCACAATGCTCGATGATCTCAACAGAGTTTCCCAACAGGTGGGCCTTAAGATGAACATGGGCAAGACAAAAGTCATGTCAAATGCCCATGTCGTGCCCATCCCAATATCCGTTGGGAGCTCTGTTCTCGAAGTTGTTGACGAGTATGTCTACCTAGGACAAACTGTCCAGTTAGGTAGGTCCAACTTCGAGAAAGAGGTCAATCGTCGAATCCGACTCGGCTGGGCAGCGTTCGGGAAACTTCGCAACGTCTTTTCGTCAACAATACCGCAATGCCTCAAGACGCAAGTCTTTAACCAGTGTGTGTTACCAGTGATGACATATGGAACAGAGACGTGGTCACTCACAATGGGCCTCATAAGAAAGCTCAAGGTCACTCAGCGAGCTATGGAGAGAGCTATGCTTGGTATTTCTCTACGAGATCGAATCAGAAATGAGGAGATCCGTAGAAGAACTAAAGTTGTCGACATAGCTGAAAGGATTAGTAAACTGAAGTGGCAATGGGCAGGGCACATTGCTCGTAGAACTGATGGCCGTTGGGGCACAAAGGTTCTCGAATGGAGACCGCGCACCGGAAAACGCAGCGTCGGACGACCTCCAACGAGGTGGACAGACGACCTGGTGAAGGTCGCTGGGAGTCGTTGGATGAGAGCGGCATGTGACCGCTCGTTGTGGAAATCTAAGGGGGAGGCCTTTGTTCAGCAGTGGACGTCCTGTGGCTGATATGATGATATGATGATATATAGTCCGGGAATATTCGAACCGCTATTATGAACAAGAAACCCTTCCAACGTGCGTTAGTTTTATGTAAACGTAGTCAAAACCTAAAATCGAACCAAAATAAACAATCCGACCGTTTGAGCAAAGATTCAGTTCTCTTCAATCCCGAATATAAAAGCCATAAGTCATAAATTCATCATGTATTATTTACGCAATACAAACAAGGGTGTATTTGTTTAGCGGAACACATGAGCTCGGCTATGCTCTGCCAACAAACATACGTCATGTTGAGCCTTATAATTGTACAGATAAACTCACGAGCCCTCTGACGTCAGTTGGGATTGACGGAGTGACGTCACTTGTTTGTAAAGTATATAAAGGGTCGAGCAGCTCGTAAACGTTGTTCCCTCAGGCTGGAGGCTATTCAAGCTTTGCCAATTTTCTCGTTAAGCAACTACATTTAGGATGGGCAGCAGCGTCCTTCGAGTACATTAACAAGTCAACTGCGATCGCCAACCCGCCTGCCAAGCGTGGCAATTATGACAAAACCCCCCAATGAGCACACAACACATGGGTGTTGTGTGCTCATTGGGGGGTTTTGCCATAATTGGCCTAAGATCCCCCAAAGATCACTACAATGACAAATATGGATCTGTCATTGTAGTGATCTTTGGGGGAGACCTTTGTTCTGTGTTTTTAGCTAATCAGCCCACCGAAACACCCATGGTTCGAGAGTACCCGCGTCATCATGAAGGTGAGGGCGCCATGCCGCCTCTCCAGCCATTCCTTCATCACGAGTCTTACCGCCGCTATTGCGGCGTGCCCTTAGTTCTGCAACACCTGCTTTGCCATTATTACGTTCCACAAGTGTAATAAATAAAAGATTACACAAAATAGTCGGTTTGGAATAAAACTGTCGTGCACAATTGGCGTAGCCTATTCCAATCAGCGTTTCATTCATTTTTCATTTCAATCCATTCAGCGTGCTAATTACGTTTGTCGCAGATGGTTTGCCACAGGCGTAAATGGCGCAGACGCCGCTGTCAAATGTATTTTTAGTATTACCTACTTATTTACCGATAGCGGTTATACAGGCGAAGATCTCTGACGAGAACAATGAACAAAATATTGCAATGAGTTTTCAATTTGAGGCGATTTGCCACCGGTGGCTCCTTGGCTATAGCTGCTGTCGCATCAACTATTGCTGTTTTAGATAATCAGGGTGCCAGTAAATCATCAGGACTCATTTAATTAGTAATTAGATCCAAACATAAACTTTTACATATCCATATCCAAACGACGCAGGGTAATTCGTTACATTACAATCTCTTAGGAGAACAGAAATTTCACACACAATACATCCCGAACAACTACCTGCAGATCATACAAATATATATGCCGTCAATAGTTGTTCCGTGCGTAACGATACGAAGTGCAGAAACCCATTTGGTTCTGCACTGCCCCGACCATTGTATTATCTATATTTTACTAAATTTTTGGTGCAGTTTCGGTGAAAAGAGAGGGTGATCATTTTTCGTCTATTTTCATAAATAACTTATAAACGATACATTTTAAAATTATAAAATACATGTATTTGAGACCCTCCCAACAAGCCCTTCCATTTCATATGATACAAGGTACAGTTTGCAATACTTTATTCTTTAATTTTCTATCTTGCCCCGAAAAGTGACCCCCGTATTTATTTTTTATTTATATACATTACACGTTCGTGTTTAGGTCGCAGAAACCATATGTGTACCAAATTTCAGCTCGAGTCCAGTAGATTCGGAGCAAATGGGCTGTGCCAGACGGACAGACGGATAGATAGACAGACAGACACACGAGTGATCCTTTAGTTTAAGGGCTCCGCCGTTTTTTCCATCGGCCGTTCGGAACCCTAAAAAGCAACCGTGCTAACCGTCATAATTTCGGCCGAATAAAGTCCACTGCTGGACACAAGCCTCCCCCAAAGATCACCACAACGACCGATATGGGTGTGTTGTGGGCTCATTGGGGAGTTTTGCCATAATCGCCACGCTTGGCAGACGGGTTGGCGATCGCAGTTGAGTTGTTAATGTACTCGAAGGACGCTGCTGCCCATCCTCCGGCTAATCCCTTAGTCGACTTTTACGACACCCACGGGTGGAGATGGGGTGGTGGTATTCTGAGCCGGCACTGCTAGCCGTAATTATGTAATGAAAACATGTGTGTTATAATTACACGGTATTGACTAAACTAGAAGGGCACAACTATAAACATTTGAACTTTCCTCATTTCGTCCACTCCTGTTGTTGACCATACCGCAAATATCAGAACGAATTCACGTTCAATAGCTTTGTGAGCTCGGGCGTTAACTGCAGATAACTTGCGCTATCTAGATGTACTCCTGGGGCTGAGAGCGAATAGTTCGACAGCTGGGATTATCTGTTGTTTATTGAACGGACGCTAAGATGGCTAGCGGTATGGAATGTGATATCTTTCGTGTTTAAATAACAAACCAGTTGCACTCACTGACCGGTAAACGATCGGTGAGGTTAAGCAGCGTGAAGAAAGAAAGACAATTAATTTATTCTTTGCACCATAGTGACAACAGTAGAAAATATATTATAGAAAGACAAAAATAGTACATATAAAAACATAGACAAAAAATTATGAATGAATGAATGAATTAAACTTTTATTTGGAAACAGCACATTGAGACACAAAATGTACTAAAAAAGACAACAGATAATAAGAAACAGAAAAAAAATAGTATAATAGTTAAAAGATATTCCTAAGTATGTGTCTCAAACCTGGTCCAAATAGGTGTCCAGATCAGCTTAATGGCAAGTGCAAGCACTTGACGCTGGTTTTCATCTGGAACCTTTGTGCTCCACGGATGTCAATCAGGAACATTTACCCGTTTTGGTACTAATTACAATTACAAGTACCTACAATAAAATCAACTAGATAGAAAGGTCACAAGTAGTCAATGGTACAACAAAATACAGTGCAGCCATTCATTCATCCAATCAATTCATCATTGATCTTTGTTTGTCACACCGTGTCTGACACGACAATTCACAATTCTACAAGTTGGTCGGAACTGGCTAAAACCACTGAGGTGGTCATCTTCGGCACCTAAGGGCGATTCAGGACCTTGTATGATCACACTAGAGCCGCCCACTGGTGCCAAGCCCATAGGCGGCACATCTCGGAGGGGGTGACTGTAAAACGGTCACTTGCCAGAAACTAATTATGTGTTAGTTTTTAGGATTTAAGCTGATTTTAGGAACACCAAAACGTGAGCGCCGGTTGCAGCCAACTTTAATCAGCTGTATACGCAATATAAACAAAATATGACAGCTTTGACGTTTCACAAGAGCCTATGCAAGACGATTGTCTTACTAAAATTATTCTTAGCTCAGAGTTGGTCTTAGTGAGTACTAGACATGAATGAAAGGTACTATGAAAAACTAGCTCTCCTAAGGTAGCCCGCGTGGTGTCCGGGTTAAGAATTTAGCATCACACCATCTCCTCCCGTGGATGGCGTAAAAGGCGACTAAGGGATTCTAAACCAGAGGGATGGGTAGTAGCGTCTTTCGAGTACATTATCAACTCAACTGTGATCGCCAACCCGTCTGCCAAGCGTGGCGATTATGGCAAAACCTCAATGAGCCCACAACACACCCATATCGATCGTTGTGGTGATGTTTGGGGGAGGCCTGTGTCCAGCAGTGGACTTCATCCGGCCGAAATGATGAATAACACAAATATATCATGTATGGAAATTATCAACACCTATAAGATTGTAAACACTGGTCATTTTATATGTAGAAAAGGCGAATGCTCTTTCCGACAGGCAATGATTGTGCAATTACAGACCTACACAAAAGCGATATTTTGCATCGGCCTTACACTAAACTGGTTTTATCAGAGCCTTATTAAACAAGGTGAGGTATCATTAGCATATATAAGTTTGATTAAACCGTGAAATCCAATGTTACAAGCCTTTAAGGACTTCCATTTTCTGAAGACATGATAAAAAAACATCTTTATGATAACCAGCCTGCATCTTGACACGGTTGGTGCAGTGGCTGATACAGTCGGCTGCTGCGCTCCGGGTCGTGGGTTCGATTCCCACACGTGACAAATGATTGCAAGTGTTTTAACTTGCAATCAAAGGCATAATGTCTACAAATTGGAATTAATTATATTATTATTGTAAAAATAACTTGACATTTCTAATATCGCATTTAAAATTGCAAATATTTATGTTATTTACTTATAGTTAATAAATTGACATTTGACTTGACTCATTTAAAACATTTAAAAAAAATGTAAATTTACTTATATACATTGATTGACTATTTGTTATTGTTAATATTGTTCTTGTGACATCAAATTATAATATTCTTACAAAACCGTAAATCTGTGAGCATTATGTAGGCATTGATGATATATATTTAGTACTTAATTTTGATTGTGTCTTTTGCCTGGCTGTATTGGTCTGTCATGCTCACTAAAATGTCTTGCTGATGGTGGCGTTGTGTATCGGGTCGTTCGGTTCCCTTCAACATGGTTGAGCTAAGTGATGCTGATGCATGCGTTATGCTCGTGAACGGGTGCCGTCTGTTGGGACTGGTCAGTCATTAACTGCCACAGCAAAAAATATTATTATGGTACGTTCCATCTTTAGACATTGACCTACATTTTTCTCGGTATTTGTTGTACAATCATTTTTGTATCAATCAGCATTGTAATCTCCATTATTTTAAAAGAGTATCCATGGAGTTTCTTGCCGGCTCTTCTCCATGAGATCCACTATTTGGAACCGTGCAACTTAGATTCTGACGTTTCATAAGTGCCAATATTTGGTTTATTTGAAATAAAAAACTTTGACTTTGACTTTGAAATATTAGTATGATCTGCAGGTAGTTGTTCCGGGTCTGGGTGTATTGTATGTGGAATTCATGTCTGTAAACGCACCCACGACACAGGAGAAATCCTAGTGTGGGCAATGTTTTAAAAACAAAAAACAACCATACCAAACCAATCTTTAATATAATGGGTTAGGCCTGTTTTTTCCTCATCACTCTTCACGGTGACGGCGAAATTTTTGAAGTCCAAGTATTGACGGTATTCAATACTTGCTTTACTCATCCATAGTCTTCTTATAGTCTGCCTCAGACATTCCCATACACCCATAGATAAATGAACACTTAACAGTTCATACATTTCATCACACAGTTTACGATCCATATTTAGATATAATTAACTGGTAGGTAAATGAAACTGCTCTAGTGTGATCATACGAGGACCTGGAGCCTCCCTTAGGTGCCGAAGATGACCGCTCCAGTGGTTTTAGCCGGTAGGAGTTCGGCATACCCCTTCGCCCTTCCCCGGGGTGAAGGAAGTTCATGAAGAATTTCCACTGGGCATCAATAAAAAAAAAAAAAGGTAAATGAAACTAATGTTAAATGTTATTAGATCGGAAAGTCCTTAGTAGCTTGTTGTTATGGAAGTACTCGCGACTAAAACGTCGTATGCGCCGTGCTACATACATATGTATATGCATCACATGCATCTTCTTCAGACACTTTCCCACTGGCTGGCAGGATTCCAAAACGAAATTGTACTGAATTTGCAGTAATTTGATGTTTCATAGAATAATACTTTAAGTACCTATATGATACCTAGTAGATAATGATGATGAAGATGAATACTACTTGAACTAGCAACTTTATGATATACTAGCTGGGACCCACGGTTTCAACCGCGTTTAATTTAAAAGAAATTTAGAGTACTTCGATATAGGCACTTGACATAGAATGGATATATTGGATGACAAGGGTTTTTTTTATTGCGCGAAACCCTAATTATTTTTCTAAAATGAAAGTAGCCTAAGTTATTCCTTATAACATCAGCTATCTGCCAGTGAAAGTTCCGTCAAAATCGGTCCAGCCGTTTCGGAGATTACCCGGAACAAACAGAAACACACAAAAAATTTAAAAATTATTTTTTTGTTATATGTGCCGTATCAAACCTGTTATTTTGACAATACAAACAGACACTTCAATTTTATTCATATGTATAGATTAGAAGATAATCGTAGGAAATACACTTCTTGTTCACAGACACCAATAAGTCGCACCATCTATACACAATTGCTACTGTTCTGAACATGAATATATGTTCCATTCAATATAATTATTGCCTTTCCAATTTACATAATACTCCCAGAGTATACAAACAAAGTCTTGGGAATGTAAAGGTTTCTTGCTGCAACTTCTCTGCTTATATGTTGTAAACTTAAATGCGCTGGCACAAAGCATTTCATCATAATGACTCCTGCTTTGGCAACAAGTTTTGTAAGAGTACTTCTTCCAATATTTAATAATCAACAGATTCTTTCACTTGAATCTCTGTTCTAAGCTTCATTAAATAAGCGCTGAGAACATAGTATGTTTCTGAAAATGAGATTTCTGCTTCAAATGCTCAGAATTGTTCTTTCATGTGTCCCAGCTAATACCACACTTGATGATTATCCATTTGCTCAATATTTTCAAAATCTTAGCCATTATTATTATCATATTTCAATAACTCACAAAAGTCTTCTACATGAGCTGCTGTGAAACTTCGGTTAACATTTTCAGCATCAAAGAGTTCTGTCCATGACTGCCTTGCCAAATGCAATTCACATATACGACAATCTGGTGGTATATAGTAATTATGATTTTTAAAGAGCCTCGCTCTTATTACAAGCGGAACTACTCGCTGTGAGGTACTATTACACTGTTGAAATATACACCTACTATGTGTAGCTGATGCTCTAGCGTAATTTGGCAACGTTAATCTTTCGGTATGCTGTGAAACTGGGTCCACTGCTGTTGCAGATAATATATCCTTGATAGCTGTGGCATCTGCTCTTTGAAAACATTTATGACAAATTAGATCCGATGGTTGAAACTAAAAACAAAGTAAAAAATTACATTTATTTTATAAAATAACAGACAACGTTTCATTATGATTAAATCCTGGCCAGAAAATAAATCTATAAACTAGATAGAATAGTACATCGGGTCAGTGCTTTTAAAACAAACTAGCTAGTTAAATTCTGACATTTCATATGTCCAGTAATTGGTTTATTTGAAATAAAAATATTTGAACTTGAGCTTAGTTGCTTACAATAATTAACTAGTCATTAAAGTCTCTCACCTTTCGAGGTTGAACCCAAGTTCGCACAACATCTAAAATATGGCTGTTACCTTCTGCTCCCATAGGGTGACTTCGAATTCGTGCCACTGAACAACCACATACCACACAAATATGTTGGTGACCAACTATTGGTGCATCCTGCAAATCTTGTAAGATTAAGGGATCTCTATCAACAAATAATCTATGACAAGCATCACATATGTAGTCATTTGCAGACACCTGTAATATAAAATACATAATTTGTTATTTTTTACCAAATTATTATAGGTATAAATAGTTTCAAATTGTAGTAAATGCTTACTATTTGTGGTGCGACACGTTGCTGTATTTGTGAAAGAATTGCATCATTTTGAAGAATATGTCGTCTCTGTCTATTAAAATAGATACTACAATTGGCACATCTTGACTCATTACTTGTTGTTGTAGTAACCTTTGAAGAAGATGACACTAAACAATTCCTGGCAGCACGATCAGATCTTTGCCAGCAAGGATGACAAATGTAATTATCTGCCTGTATCTAAAAGAAAAAATAACAATTTAGGTATCAATGGCACCAACTGCAAATCTAATATTAATATTCTTTAAATATTGTACCTCCAATGGCATAAGTCTTTCTATGATGATGTTTCTGATGTTGATATGATGTTGAGTGTCACTTCTCAGTGCAATCAGTTGATGTGAACGAGTACGAGGTGCCAATATTCTATTGCACAGTTCACAGATTCTATCAGGACAATAAGTAATTGTTGAAATATTTGTCATCTCTTGGGCCATCGTCCAACATGTTGAGCATATAAGATCATGAGCTTGAACCTAAAAAAATGTGGTTCACTTGTTTACAGTTCCTGCCAAACTGTTTCAAAAAACAAAAATACACAAAGTTAAATATTTCATTGTTATTCTTCGAGAAGACACACCATTATTGCAAACATAAGGTGCAAGTTTAAGTAGGTAGGTATTAGACAAAGTAGTAATGTACTTACCAAAAGAGGTGCAGTCCATTGTTGTATACAGTGACGAATCTGTTCATCTTCTAACACTAAGGAACCACCAGCAGAGCCGCAATTAATACAAAATACACTTGCCATTGCGTACAGTTCGTTAAGAGTACTCGTTTGAGGTAAGTTTATATTGAAAGCAATCAGGGATCAAAATAGCCAAGTCGTAAAAGAAGTCCCAAAAGTCACCAAAACCGTTATGAATATAACTATTTTCTACCAGAGAAATATTATTTACTGGACGACAGCAGAGCTTATTGAAAAATGTTTTTTTAATTTGTTGGCCTGGATTCGAAGTCTTTTGGCTAAGTGATCTAATATATCGATACTTCATATGATTTATTATGGCAATATGCTACAAATTATTGTGTTAACTTTCTTTATACGATAATATCATGATTGTTACAAGTATGATAAACTACTACTATAGTTATAACGACACTACTTCTGTACTTCTTATAAAATTGTAACGAAAATAATTTATTATCTGTTGACTGAAAACGTGTAGCTTTTTTACAAAAAACCTTTTTTGTTACCTATTTATTCCAGTAACGATATATGTTCTGTATGTTAAATATACCTAGAATGAAGTTTGATGAATACCTAAAGTTTAAAAATAATATCGTATAGTATTTTAAAAGGCAGAGGCCGGTGTCCCCTTTTTCTTTAGGTTTTCGTTCCTTATAGACCTTATCGTTATATTTTCCATCTCATATAATTGTTCTACATCGCCGTGGACAATCCGTGACTTCATTTCATAGTGCAGCTATGTAATGGGATACTAACTGGGGGGTTAGTTTCCCATTACATAGATTAAAATTCCCTAAAGGGCCTCTGCGTGTTGGACCTGTGGCCTGTGGCGTAAGCCCATCAAAAGACCGGGTTTCTCTTCGTGGAGGCTATTAACCCGTGAATAGAGAAATATCGTTTTATATACAAATAGCGACCCGCTGCGGCTTCGCACGGGTGTATTTACTAATAAAGAAGACGAGGACCGAGCCTAGCAAAAAAGTATTCAATATATTAATTTTATAATACCCCAGCTACACACTCGACGAATGGTGTGGGAAGTAGCGAGGGAATGAGGCAGGGAAGTAGTGTAGCTACGTTACTCGTCATGCCGCTCGTCATGCTCCTCGCCATGCCCACCGCTCCCTATTTTGTCGGTTTTCTGTGCGCGAGTCAAAGGGCCGGCAGCATGAACACGAGTGACCGGCTACACACTCGCGCGAGAGCTCAGTCTGCATCGAGCGCTCGTACTGGGATGACATATGTTTTTGTAGGTTAGCAGTCATACGCCGATCGATGAACGCTCTTATGAAAAAGTATTAAAATTTATTGAGTATTAGCTGCTGAGCCAGCAATTTGGGACCCAAAAATTAAGCATCAATTAAAACAGAGGATAATTATTCTACGTACGACTCATGATTGTAAAAAACATTACTGTTATATAGATATACCAAATTATTTATACAATTTGCTACGGTTATTGTTATGATTTTGTTTTTATTGTAAGTAATCTAAGCGAGTGTACAGTACAACACGTACATTTACAACTCAACTGCAATCGCCAACCCGCCTGCCAAGCTTGGTGATTATTATATTTATTTATTTTACAAGCTTACGGACACGAAACTTTGCATAATTATACGTTTCATTTTGTTAGCTAAACATTATCTTTACCATGAATTGATGCTGCAGCCAGCATTGTCTCCTCATGAGGGCACTCCTCAACGGTTAGTGGCATAGACATCAACTTTTGCATATACGTTTAATTTAGATAACTAAACATGCTCTCCGCCATAAACTGATGCTGGAGCCAGGATTGTCTCCTCACGAGGGCGATCCTCAATGGTTAGTGGCATGGACATCAACTTTCGCATATACGTTTAATTTAGATAACTAAACATGCTCTCCGCCATAAACTGATGCTGCAGCCAGGATTTTCTCCTCATGAGGGCACTCCTCAACGGCTAGCAGTACGGACACGATACTTTGCATATACGTTTAATTTTGATAGTTAAACATGATCTCTATCATGAACTGATGCTGCAACCAGGATTGTCTCCTCACGAGGGCCACTCCTCAACGGTTAGCAGTACGGACACGATACTTTGCATATACGTTTAATTTTGATATCTAAACATGCTCTCTGCCATAAACTGATGCTGCAGCCAAAATTGTTTCTTCATGAGGACACTCCTCAACGGTTAGTGGCATGGATATGAAACTTTGCAAGTTTGTGTAGTTCTGATGACAATACACTAAAATTATAGAAATAACTAATAAATTAATAGTAAAATACGTTTTAAAAAAACAAGCTTTTATTTATATGCTCTGAAAAGAAGAAAATAAACTTTGTAATAAATCAAACTAATATTTAATGTTGAATTATTTGATTTTAAAAAGCTTGTCACGCATAATGTCTATAAAAGAAGGCTCCGGTTTGATTCCCGCATGGAACAAATATTTATATGATCTGCAGGTAGTTGTTCCGTGTCTAAGTGTATTGTGTGTGGAATTCGTATCTTTAAATGCACCCACGACACTGCAGAAATCCTAGTGTCCTTCTAACGCAAAGAAACACTTGTTAAATTTTATTGTCTTTATATACCTACCGCTTGACAAGTATTTTCATCAGAACCGAACGAACTTGTAAAATTTAATATCCGTGCTACTAACTGATGAGGAGTATCCTCATGAGGAGACACTCCTGGCTGCAGCATCAAGTTATTTCTGTCATTTTACTGTATTGTCATCAGAACTGAACAAACTTGCAAAGTTTCATGTCCATGCTACTAACCGTTGAGGAGTGTCTTCATGAGGAGACAATCCTGGCTACAGCATCAAGTTATTTCTGTCATTTTAGTGTATTGTGGTAACTGAAGAAGCATGCAACATTTCAAAGTCCTAAGTTTTAGAGGAAAAGGTTCAAATTTGTCTTGGAAGTTTTGACCTAAACAAACTAACATACATTGTAACTAAATTAAAAACTTGTAATGTTTTTAAAAATATTCTTACTATTAATTTATTATTATGTACTTGTATATGGGAATCTCCTAATTAACCCCCTTAGGGCGATTAATGATATTGTTTCGTTTAAATGATTTAATATAATTTGCTTTGCTATAAAGGCAAAGCACGCATGTTGACCTCCACTGCCGAGAGGCGAACGCCAAATGCGGCGCGTGGCGAGTAGTATGGCGAGTAGAGCAGCGTGTGGCTGCCTAGGGCAACATCGCGGCAACACGATGAGCAGAGCGAGGAGCAGTGCGAGGAGCATCGTGTAGCCGCGGCATAACGTTTATTTTGGCGCGAATAGCAACGGCGGCCGCGGCGTGCAGGCCAGAGCTTTTTTGGTTGGACATAAATCTGAATCGATGATTTCTTCTAAAGTATTCATTTGAATAATAAAGATAACTTTAATCTATACTAAATTTTACAATAACAAGGTTACTAATATATATATCAGAACAAAGATTAATAATGAATAGGAGTAAATAGCATCGCGAATAGCCTATCGTTTTTTACTAATATGTAATAGATAAAAATAGTTATTGTGAGTTTACTTTAGCAGATAGACACATGCTATTCGGGACGTTTCTGTAGGCCTCCTACTCACCTTCTGTGCTCAAAGTCACTCCTTTAGCTTTGCCTGTGGTGCCTCAAGCAGTGGAGAGTGTCAACATCAGGCAAAATAGCACATTAGTATACTCTGATACATTAGGTGTAGGCTTTGGGAAAATATTAAGTAACTGCCTGAACCATAGTGTAATTAACCATTGTTACCGTAACTTACATTTTAATGACATTATTAAAAGAATTTCACATACACAAATAGATGAGCAAACCACCGTGGTTATTCTGATTGGTGACAGCCTAGGTATTAGTAAAAAGGACTTAGTTCATGGTATTGAAACCCTACTAACATTAAAAATAGGGAAAATAATGTTATGTGCCTTGCCATTCTCTGACTCTCTGTCTGAGCAAGAGAATAATTATATTAATAATTTAAATAATTTAATGCATATGTTGACATGTCGTCATAGTGACCATTTATTGTTTTTTGATACTAACAAATTTGTTAGACATTTTATTTTGACACAGGAAACTATGCATCTTCCTAAGAAAAATCGACGTTTATTAGCTATGTTGATAGCTTATAATATAAACTCTGTTATAGGTAGTATAACTGAGCTTAAATTAAGTGACGAATCAGTATTATCTAGTAATTATAGTAATACTGTGATTGATTGTTTAAACTTTCAGAACCGACAATAGAGAAGTGTCATAACAATATTTTGCTTTATCACCAAAATGTTAATCGCTTCTCTGGCAAAACACTAGATGTGGAGATGTTAATAGATAAATACCATATGGATATTTTATGTTTCTGTGAAACATGGCTTAAGCCAGACAAAATGCTTTTTAACATAAATAATTTTGCAGTTGCCAGTGCATTCAACCGATTATCAGCGGAGGGTGGTGGTACTTTGGTCTTATGTAGTAATAATTTGCTCCATAAAGAAAGAAAGGACATCACTTCGTGCTCGGTTGATCGCTTATGTGAGGTAGCATGTGCAGAAATAGAAGGTTATACCTTTTTATGTGTATATAGACCACCTCTGTCAAACTTTTCGTTATTCTTAGTTACAATGGAAGTTATACTAAAAAAACTCTTTAAAAATAACAATCAAATTTTCCTATGTGGTGACTTAAACATTGACCTTTTAATAGATTCAGTAGAAAAGTGCAGGCTGGTCTCTTTATTTAAGTGTTACAATTTGAATTATATTTTTAATAAAGCAACTAGGACCACTGTCACATCAGCCTCATGCATAGACAATGTTTACACAAACTGTTTGATTAAAGATTCTTGTTTAATTAGTGGTGTCAGATCTGACCATACAGGTCAACTAGTTAGCTTCGAATGTAACAGGAAGCTCAAATCTGATAAAAATATTGAATTAAGACCATTAACTAAAAATAAATTACAAAAATTACACACCAGTATTTGTAGTAAACTTTTAAACTCTCGTTTTAGTTCAAAAAATCCCAACAGAAATTACTCTACTTTATTTGCTGTGATATGCCAGGAATTTAATAAAGCGTGTCCAGTTAAGAAAATCAGACTAACTAATAGATCTAAATTTAATGAATGGGCTACTAAAGGCATTAGAAAAAGTAGGGATGTTCTTTATAGTTTATATTATGAAAAATCATTAACGTCTGATCAAGCTGTCCATAATCATGTAAGAAATTATTCCAAGATATTTAAGAGAGTATGTATGCAAGCTAAATCAATGTTAATTAGCAACAAAATTAGTACTTCGGGCAATAAAATTAAAGCAGTGTGGCAGGTAATCAACAAAGAAACTGGCAATACAAAAAAACGGGATAGCGAACTATCTTTAAAAATCGATGACAGAATTATCTCAGATAAGCTCGAGGTCGCTAAGACATTAGAAAACTTTTTTACTAATATACCGATAGATACTACGAGTGTCCTTTCCTCATCCTCTGTACTGGCTGAATCTCTACTTAAACAGAACTTTTGTAAAGACGTACCTACTTTTGAATTTAAGTACATTTCAACTAGTTCAATTATAAAAGCATTTAAAAGTCTTAACATTAAAAACACAGAAGACTTATGGGGTTTGTCTGTTAAACTACTTGGAACTATAATTGATACCATCGCCCCTGCACTTGCAGGTATTTTTAACCAATGTTTAGATAGTGGAACTTTCCCCGATTTGATGAAACATAGCAAAATAATACCAATCTTCAAATCGGGATGCAAGAATAATCCATCAAATTATAGACCTATTTCTGTTCTCCCATCATTGAGTAAAATATTTGAAAAAATTATTCTTGATCAAATGATGTTACATTTTAATTTTAACGGGATTTTACATAGCCGACAGTTTAGATTCACGAAAGGTAGGTCAACTACGGATGCAGGAGTAAAACTAGTGACGCAAATTCTCGAATCCTGGGAGGGTTCTCAAGATGCTATTGGCATTTTTTGTGACCTCTCCAAGGCGTTTGACTGCGTTGACCACAATACGCTGCTCTGTAAATTACGCCACTACGGAATTCGTGGAAGAGCTGCTGATCTTGTTTATTCTTATTTATCTTTAAGACTGCAAAAAGTAGATATAGATGGGGCTACCTCTTTGGGTTCTACGGTTAAAATGGGCGTGCCCCAGGGCTCAATACTCGGCCCATTCTTGTTTCTAGCTTATATAAATGATCTTCCATATATGATGACCAAGTTATCGGATGTGATTTTATTCGCTGACGACACGTCCCTAATTTTTAAAATCAGTAGAAAAGATAGTAATGTTATTCATGTAAACGAGAGCCTAACTGTCCTCTCCAGTTGGTTTGCAGCTAACAACCTGTTACTTAATGCTAATAAAACTAAATGTTTAAAGTTCTCCTTACCTAATGCACCCCAATTGGGATTAAAACTAGTTCTTGATGGCAACCAACTTGTAACTGTTGATGAAACCGTATTTCTAGGTATAACTATCGACTCGAAATTACAGTGGAGTGCCCACATTAAAGCTATATCGGGTAGGCTCAGCTCTGCAGCATATGCAGTTCGTAAAATTAGACAGCTGACTGATGAAGCTACGGCCAGGTTAGTTTACTTTGCATATTTTCACAGCATTATGTCTTATGGTATTCTGTTGTGGGGATCGGCAGCCGACGTAGATTCAATTTTTATTCTACAAAAAAGGGCAATCCGCGCAATATATAATATGGGTCCTCGCGAGTCTCTTAGAACTTTGTTTAAAGATATCAATATACTTACATTGCCGTCACTCTATATCTTTGAAAATATTTTATACGTCCGTAAAAATCTGCATAAGTTTTATATAAAAAGCGATTTTCACAATATAAATACACGACATAAACATAAAATTGTAGTGCCCAAATTTAGATTAGCTAAAACAAATAAGTCATTCCTTGGAAATTGTGTTCGCTTTTATAATAAGCTGCCCAAATCTGTTACAGACCTTACTGAGGGAAAGTTTAAAGCCCATATTAAACAGATCCTAATTAAAAAAGCTTATTATAGGGCTAATGACTATGTTGACGACAGAGATGTCTGGTATTGATTCTTTCTGCACATGTGGCTTCCCTGGAACCTTATTGATGAAATATGGATTTATCTAATAACAAATCAAAATTTTATAGTGATAGTAATTATTTTTCGAATATATTGATATATATTGTCTATATAATATATACTTTGACATATTAATTTTTTTTACTGACATATTCAATATGACATTCAAAGCTCTGGCGTTTAAAATGCCTTTCATTTTATATAATTTAGTTTCTTCTACATTTTGTAAATGTGTGAACTTCGTCGACTTTATTAGTGCTATACATTAATTGTTATCAGTTTTCTAGTGTGTTAGAGGCAATTGTCTGTTTTGTTATTGTGTGTATTTTACATTTAATTAGTCTACTTTGTTCGCACATACCTAGCTTATTACCATGTAATAACAAAAATGTAGTATAACTTTTTTTGAAAAGAGTATATCCATGGAGTTTCTTGCCGGCTCTTCTCCATAGGACCGACTTTTCCGAACCGTGCACTTAGCTTGACTTTTCGTAAGAGCCTATTAGGGCCTATATGAAATAAAAAATTTGAGTTTGAGTTTGAGTTTGAGTTTGCCTTTTTAAGGCCTACAATTTTGTTAGCATAGTTTTGATGTATCTGTTAAGATTTGGCAAGCATCTGGCTGTAGGCGTACGAAAACAGGTATTTTGATATAATATCGTCTGAGTTTAGCATGTAGTACAAAATATTTACAAATCATATATATAAACCTTCCTCGTTGTAGCGAAAACCATATAAAAATACGTTGCGTTATTGAGAGGAATTAAGCGGAGAAACTGCCAGAGGCAGATAGCGACTTTGTTTTATACTATTTATTTATAGATTAGAGAAGAGATATAAGATATAGAAGGTTTAATTTATTTATATTATATATAAGGAAAAATAATAAGAGAGAATAATTCCTAATGACATGACATTCCTTACGTTGATTGAATTTTTAAATGAATAAACTCAAAGTATGATTTAGATAATAAAAAAATAATATTATAGCGTTAAAAATTCCAAAAATCGATCACAAATGATTGGGCATCCCTAATCTACTTCGACATGAAATGACTGATGATAAATAAAATAGACTAATATTATTATGTAAGCGCGATGCTTTTATCTCGTAAGGCGATTATTGACATTGTCCAAACCGGCATTTTGTACTGACTGCTTCTGTGAAAAAATACCCAATCTAACTCAAAACATACTGTTTTAAAGTGTCTACAGACATATTTAGGTACTACATTCTGTGAGAAAAATGAAGAGCAACGTCTGGAATGGCCTTTTGAAGAAGAACCAAACATTTTGTTGTGATCTGACCTGACAGACGGCCAGCATGAATCAGTCATCGTGTAGGTCAAACCTATTTTAGGAAGTTCAACGACCCGTCGCGTCGTCATCATCGTCATTATAGGTGAAAGACGTCCACTGCTGGACATAGGCTTCCCCCAAAGTTTTCCACAACGACCGGTCCTACGGTACCTACTCGAATCCAGCGGATTCCTGCAACCTTAATTAGGCTGTCAGCAGGCGTCGGCCAGGATCGAGGCATTGCCGACACGGCCTTTACAGTGCTACCGAGCTCGGACTTATGCGCCTCCGGTGTGCCATTTAGGAATCCCATGAATATGTCATAACTGGAACACATACACTGGTCAAAAACTTTCGTTTTAAGACACTTTGGTATACCAATCCAATTTGGTCCAATATATTGGACGAAATGATATTGCGCAGTTTTCCGAACGCGGGCCGCGTTACGAAAACTGCGAGTCGAATTCAACGATTCACCTCTTTCTTGAAATTGGATTGGATTAACTGGACAATCTGTATAGACAGGAATAG
Source organism: Diloba caeruleocephala (assembly GCA_947459985.1). Taxonomy (NCBI): domain Eukaryota; kingdom Metazoa; phylum Arthropoda; class Insecta; order Lepidoptera; family Noctuidae; genus Diloba; species Diloba caeruleocephala. The sequence continues at coordinate 433,287 of OX381627.1, read as the reverse complement.
GTAGAAATGGTGTGTGGATTTTCATCTGGTGTACGGATTAGCAGTGTATAGCACCTCTCCCATCTCCTCCCGTGAATGTCGTAAAACGCGATTGAGGAACTCTAAGCCAGAGGGATGGGCAGCAGCGTCGCTTATGGGAACACCATCCATTCTGCGCTCACCAACCCGCCTGCCAAGCGTGGTGAGTACTGGCATATTCCCCCCAAAATGATGACACACATACATGCATGTAACCGTCGTTTATGGGGGAGGCTTTCATGTACAATTTCTACTGGACACCAATAAAAAAAAGGTATAATACTCCACCATGAAATTCGTTTTTCTTTTTCGATTACCGATATTTCCACTTATCTTGCAGATATAAATGTCTGTTCGACATAAAACGGCTAAATCCGTACGCATTCGGAAGACCATCACTGTAACGGCTTTACCGCTAAAGCTGTTAAGATATGGTGATATATTAGATGAATTAGTTTATCTATTTATTGATTGGTAGATGTAGAGTACTATCTGATTTAAATATTCTACTTAGTAACATTTAAAACATGGTGCACACAAGCATGGTATCCGGACTTAAAATAGCACCACTCCATATCCTTCCGTGGAAGTCGTAAATGGCGATTATGGGACTCTAAGCCAGATAAATGGGCAGCAGCGTCCCTTCTGTTGAATAGTTGCCATACTGCGCTCAACAACCCGCCTGCCAAGCGTGGTGAGTACTAGCAAATTCCCCTCAATATGACGACACAATTAATTATGCAAATCTATAGCGAAGGCCTTTGTTGAGCAGTGAATGTTCTTTGATGATGATAATAAGCATATAAATTCATCTGAAATAAGTGAAGCTATTTTACTTGTAATTTAAGCTAGTCAACGTTTAATAGAAATGTTAAATAGGTATTTACAGTTTATAGCCAATCGTCGCTCCGTTCTCAACACGCTTTTGTTATATACATTTCTTGGAAAAAACGTAAACCCTATATATTATGCAAATCTCTAATATTGAGGATACTCTTGTACCTATTTAGTTGTAGGATAGTGAGTTAGAGTATTTTATAAACGTTTGCTACGAGAGTACTACGGCGTAGCATATTGTAACGCGTGTAACATTTAGTAACATCAACTAATATAACGTTTAAAGGCTTATTACGAATTTTCATATTGTTGTTGTTAATTGTTAAATTAAATCTCTGACTTGTAAGCATAGCTACTGAGGTCGTAGCGATTGACTTTCAAAACTATATATTAATATGAGAAGAGAAAACTTTGTACACTTGTTTAAGCATAATTGCACACACAGAGGAGTATGAGATTTCGTATAGTTAAAGTTTATATGAAGGAGGAGTGCAAAAATATAAATAATCATGAAAAAATAATAACTTACGGTGGAATCTCAACCACTCGGTGACCACTAGTACTAATAAATAGTTATAATATACAATACATACATTTCTGACGTACTGATCAAATGTCCTCACCGCAGTCCTCCCGAGCAGCAGGGCGTCCATCTCGCTCTCCGGCACCGGAACTACGGCCACCGTCGGCGCTGGACCGCCCTTCATCGGCACATTCATTTTCACCCTTATATCCCTTTCACTAAGCCACGAAACCCTTCTACACTAAGAAATAACTATTTTTAATCACAAAATGTCAAGTTTATTTACAAACACAACGTATTTTGCGTTCTTAAACCAACGCAGGACTTTGGCAAAAAATTGCTTCATTGTAAATAAAACCTTAAGTCTACAAAACAGAATACACTTTCAACGTTATCACAATAAAACGCACCACTCATTTAGAATTATGTCCATAAAAATCATTTATCCACTTCAGCGTCCGTGGCTTGTACAATTAAAAATGTTTTATCTCCACATTCATAATAATTGAAATTGAAATTAATTGTACTGCTATCTTCAATTAAAATAAGTGTCTTTTCATAAATAAATCGTATACTGTATTTAATTGAAAATTGAAATTAAAATTGACGTTAAATATTTATATGTTCAAATGATATGGTTCGAGTTATTATTGTCTTTACTTTGTATTATTATTAAATTATTGTTCATTTTAATTGAACTTGGTATTTTCACTTTATTTCATTTCAAGTTTAACACAATGTTTGGTCACACACAGAATATTGGAGGTGTATATATTTTACATTTTGTCACTTTGATCCCTTGAGTTCGTTCAGTCTTCACTATATTTCTTCATTTACTGTTTTAGATTCGAGGATTGGAATGAAAATAAAATTCGTTTTGGACCGCAGTTACTGATGATACACTGATATCTATAATGTTATTGTATTGTGGTATTGTATGATTCAAGTAGTGACATAATACTAACTTTGTTCTTCTATATTTACTTCAGCAAACTAGTCATAACCAGCTACGTTGTTTATGTCGATACTACAATTTCGTTTGGTGCAGTGGCTGATACAGTCGGCTGCTGCACTCCGGGTCGCGGATTCGATTCCCGCACGGAACAAATATTTGTATGATCTGCAGGTAGTTGTTCCAGGTCTGGGTGTATTGTGTGTGGAATTTATGTCTGTAAACGCACCCACGACACAGGAGAAACCCATGTGTGGTAAGTGGTAGGTGGCTAAGTTATTTTTTTAAATATAATTAGCTCTAACAAGACCTACTTTATCTGAGAAACTTACTTTATAGATATAAGCCCTATCGAGCTAGCGGTTAGTAATCTTTGGTTCAAGAAACACATTACTCGTTCATAAATTTAGATGAAACCGGTATTTGCCACCGTCTGCGTCTGAAGATAAATCCATAAAAATGTGCAATTCACACACGGTAGAAGTGAAACTTCAGAAAATAATAATATAATTTAACTAACAATTTATATAAAAGTTGTTAGTCAAATTAACACAGATGTGTTACATAATTAACGTAAATTAATTAACCAACGAATTTTAATATGCAAATGCACAAAAATGATACACAATGTTGACTATGACGCATTTTCTGAAGGCTTTGTAGTACGCAGGCATAGACACATGCTATTATACGTACAAACATATCATTATCTCACAGGCTAAATCAAAATAAAAAATATTTATGAATATGTTTGTCTCGTTTTGGTGTCGCTTCTTCGTTTCATCGAATTTTCAAATCACAACGGTGCTAAAGAAGTTTCACTTCAATAGGTTTGTTTTACTTTGTTATTTTTAATTCTTTAAGAAATTGACGGGCTTCGTAAGTGCTGACTTGTTTTTTATTATACGTAGCTCTATTATAGTTGCTTGGTTTGGGGCTAACTTTGTGTCATAGTTGTTCGAGCTGCTGAACAAGTCTCCCCCATAAGATGACCGGATACATGCCATGTGCTGTCATTTTAGGGGGAATTCACCAGTACTCACCATGCTTAGCTGGCAGGTTGGTGACCGCAGTATGGCTACTATTTCACAGAAGTGGCACTGCTACCCGTCCCTCTGGTTTTCGAGCCTTATTCGCCTTTTACGACCTCCTCGGGAGGAGATGGAGTAGCATTATATTCTTAATCGGTACACCACTCTCAGAAAGTATATCCTCTTTATTGTTAACAATAAAGTTATCCTCCCTATCGTAAATAAGAACGAGGAAAAGAGGATATTCAAATCCTATTTTCTCTCAACTGAAAAAAAGCACTGTTTGTAGAAATTTACCAATGCCTAGGAAGTATTATTAATGGCTTGAAAGGTTTCAGTTTTGTTTATATTTACAGATTATGAACTGAAGAACTTATATGTCGTGGCAGACATGATAAATCTTGGTTGTCTTTGATAACATCTGTTGCAGATCGTCACACTCATCTTCTTATACAAGGTCTTAATTTAATAGTCCATGATATTTTGCATGGCGCTATAGTGAACGATGAAGATAATGTAGGTATAAAAAAAATATGTAAATCTGCTGTTTAAAAAAATATTTTATTAGATCATTTATTTCATTACTTCCTAGTTCTCTTAGTTGTGATAATATTCACATGCATCTAGTAAGACAATGGCGGACAGGGCTGGTTGACTAATTTAGATAGTCTGTAACGTTAAACAAAACAGACGGTGCACGGTAGCGACATCACACAAAAGAAAGAAGTGGATTTTTACCATGAGTTTTTTTTTTGTGTTCGGTACATCATCTTAAGCATTTACTGAGGCACCATGCAAAATATCGTGGATTATTAAAATAAGACCTTATATATACCCATCACTACTATTATAAATATGCAAGTTTATATGTTAGAGTCTCCATCACGCTCAAATACCAAAACGATTCTAATGAAAGGACACCAACCATCTCGTACCATAGTCAATAGTGTCCTCATGGAACGAATAGAGGGGCCCAGCAGCACCATGTCATCAGCATAGCTAATATTATTCGTAAAAACACCATCCACTGAACAACCGATACCAGCACTGCAGAGCTCTTCAATTAGTCCATTTACATATAAAATATTGCCGTGTGGTACCGGTTCAGAATACCACCACCTCATCTCAGCCTAGGGGTGTCGTAAAAGTCGACTAAGGGATTAGCCGGAGGATGGGCAGCAGCATCCTTCGAGTACATTAACAACTCGACTGCGATCGCCAACCCGTCTGCCAAGCGTGGTAATTATAGCAAAACCTCCCAATGAGCACACAACAGTCCCATATCGGCCGTTGTGGTGATCATTGGGAGAAGCCTCTGTCCATCAGTGGACTTCATTCGGCCGAAATGATGATGATGATAATATAAATTAAATAGAGTGAGTGAAGTTACCCCTTGCCTTACTCCACACTCCATCCGATATTCATCTGAGCACTAGCTCATCCACCTGACAAAATTGCTTTGGTTAATATACCAATATCTGAAAAAATGTATGACCTCAACAGGCAGCCTGGTGTTAAGCATCATCTTCCTCCACAGAACATTGTATGACACTCAGTCAAATACTTTTGACAGATCCCAGAAGCAGGCGTATACTGGGGTTCTTCTGTCAATATATTACGGGACAGTATGCTTACGACACGCGATTAATCCGAACACCACACAGTCAACTTCAAACATACGTGCTAATGAATTTAAATTCCTTTTTTTTTTTATTGTGTTATATCAGACCCAAGTCCAGATGTGTTAGTTGGATTACTCAGCCTACGTTGGTAAACAACACTATTTACTTCAACAATACAGGTCGCCAGTCCCGCATGGTTCTCTTGTTCTAACATTGGGTTAACCCACATCTCATGAAATTCACGTTATGACGTGTAAGCCAGTCCAGTGTTTCAGAACTGGACCATCCGTGCTGGTCACCACAGTGCTCAGAATACTATTAGTGGTGCCGTATAGCTGGTGCATCATTTTTTAAATTATTTTTATTGGTGCCCAGTGGAAATTCTTCATGAGCTTCCTTCGCCCCGCGGAAAGGCGAAGGGGTATGCCGGACTTCTACCGGCTAAAACTACTGCGGCGGTCATCTTCGGCACCTAAAGGAGGCTCCAGGACCTCGTATGATCACACTAGAGCCGCTCACTGGTGCCACGCCTGTTGGCATATCTCGGGGAGGGTGACTGTAAAGCGGTCACCCCCCCGGGGGGATTGTAAAGGATCCCCCAAAGCGTCCCACGGCAGTGCGTGACCACATGCGTGCTACCGTCTTCTCTTGGGTCGCTTGGTGTGAGCACGCAGATTCCCCAATCTACGCACCCGCGAACCCAGAGGTCCCCCGCCTTGTAGCTACGGCAGGGGTTTTCAGGCGTATGGGAATTAGGTGCCAGGGCGGTTGTTATCCCGGCGCCGTCTCCTCCTTCTTCGAGTGGGATCGGCCCTCTCCCGATCCCGCTCTGCGGTCTCCTTCTGGAGCATGACGCTCCCACAGAAGGAGACCACTGCATTCCAGTTTTCGTGCTCTGCCAATATAGCCGACACTACTGCTGGCAGAGAGAGATCTTGCCCGATCCGATCGACCAGGATCCGCCGCTCGGTGGCCCACGCAGGGCACGCCTCGAGCGTGTGCTGTGCGGTGTCCTGGTCGCGATCACAATGGTGGCATTGAGCCGTGGCCTCGCGTCCTATCCTGTGCAGGTACGCGCCAAAACAACCGTGCCCGGTGAGCACCTGCGTCAGGCGGTAGGTGACGCGTTCGCTCCTTCTGAGCCAGGCTCCAAAGAGCGGCAAGACGGCCTCGACGACGCGCTTAGTTGCAAACTGCATCCGCAGGCGATGACGCCACTTTACAAGTGCGTGCCGCCGAGCTAGCCGCCGCAGCCTGTCCAACGCCCCTGGGGGCGCGCTTTCGCCGCTCTGACGGAGGAATTTAAATACCTAGTCATTCTTTTAATAAAACAAAATTTTGAATTTAAATACCTAGTCATTCTTTTAATAAAACAAAATTTTATAAACTCCAAAAATCCCGGAGACGTGTTAGTAATTTATTAAACCATGTCTATACATGTTCTATCGATGGGTGTGTGTTATCTGAGTGTTGTCTCCGATATCTTGAAGATCGATATCTGTCTAAAGTTACCTAATTAGCGTCGACGAAGCGACGTTAACAAAGTTATGGATCAGGTAGATCGCAGAAGGCCCAGTAATGTCGGCTTTGTTGGCACATGAAGAAAACTAGAGTGCAGTGATCACCTTCTGCGAAGACATCGTTCCCCAGAAGGACACTGCAGAGTGGGATCGGGAGAGGGGCGCACGTTCCCGCTCGAAGGAGGACAGGGAAATCTACTCATACCAAGTGACTCACGGGGAGAATGCGGTATGCACATAATCACGTGCCACTGGGTGCGTAGCACAGTGCACAGCGAGGCATCGGGTTCGGATCTTTTACAGTCCCCCTGAGATATGTCTGGGGCATTTTTACAGGCGCCTCGCCACTGCTAGAAGGGGCGACCGCTTTACACTTGTCGCCCGTCCGAGACCTCCACTAAAGGCGTGGTACCAATAGTGTGATTGTATCGAGGACCTGCAGCCCCCCTCCAGTGCCGAAGATTACCGCTCCGGTAGTATTAGCCGGTAAGAGTCCGGCATGCCTCTTCGCCATTCCCCATTCCCATGAAGTACATTATGTATTTCCACCAGGTGAAATAAAAATTCAAAAAGATCGCAGCAGTCTGACTTTTTTTAGATTAGTCATCAGTCACTGATTTATCAAATTATTTACTTTAACACAATAAGTCTATTGGACGCCACTCAATCTTATCTGATGCAAATCCTCTGAAGCATGTTATTATTAGTTTGTGGCTTGAGCAGGTGCTGTAATTATAAGAGGCATCACAGCTGTATATCATAGTAGGTAGATATACGTGACCGTGTGGCTCTAGTGTGATCATACGAGGACCTGTAGCCCATCTTAGGTGCGGAAGATGACTGACCCAGAGGTTTTAGCTGGTAGGAGTCAGGCATGCCCCTTCACCCTTCCCCGGGGCGGAGAAAGTTCATTGTGAATTTCATCATCATCATCATCATATCAGCCACAGGATTGTGAATTTGCACTAGGATAATTCAAAAAGTTACAAGTGACCACGGCCCATTGATTACCTCTCTCTCTTTCGTTGAAAGTATTATATTTGATCTTGCTGTCACAAACAATTAGCCAAAGGTTAACTTTCTGTATAATTTGCTTTCTGAGACTCATGAACGTTCAAGTACGAAATACCAAAATGTCATATATTGCTGACAAAGGATATCAGATCGATATCGGTTGTCTGCATGCTACCTACTAATAACTTCACTTTTGTCGTGTATATTGCACTAAAATTAAGACATACTGTGATTAAGCAAGCCAAACCTAACTAATTGGAATCAAGCAAACTCTTTAGTACCTACTAAAGAGCTGAGAAAGTTTAGCTCAAAACCGTCTTACAGAAATATGTCCTCATTTATGCTTTCACCTTGTGTTCAGATACCTGTTAGAAACTGAATTGTATATTTTATATTTAAGGTATTTATGTGCTACGATCTTAATAAAGATTAAAATCGTAGCGTCTGTAGCTCGTAGCAGTTCGTAGCTCTTATTTACCTACCTCATAAACTGATTTATTGGTCTGGGGGTAAAAAGCGTGGCTTGAGTTTTTCTGTTTCTAAACTCTCAGCGGTACCCCGGAGCGTAGAATCGTTACCTATAAATGCCAGTATACCTCCCACTACATTGGACTCCATTGCAGAATTTGATCATCTAAGCCCGACCTTTTGAGTAATACATGCATAATATTATCTTCCAACTTTAAGATGATATAAAATGAAAACGTATGCTCAATGTTCGCTACAGTGTAGGCGTTTCACGGTATTTGCTATCAGTGTGTATACGATAAGGTTCTATTTGCTGCTGCTATCAAATACGAATTAGCGTGAGTTAGCCTCAATTGAGGTTTGATATTTACCTTGTATAATAACACCTATATTTACCAACCATCTTATATACCAACCTATATTTGTATTATCATTTCTATGTTAGCAGGAATATATGAATGCTATTTACATTGATTTATTTGAGGTTAGATTCGAAGGTGTGGTTCTTGGTAAAAGGTAGGTTGACCTGCCACTTCCCATGCGTACCACAAAAAGTGACTTCTTGTCAAGTGGGTAGAGGGGCCTCCTCCTCAGGGAGATCCTTGTAGGCCATGACAACAACATACTGATATTCTTCATCATACCGGCCAGTACTCACCACGCTTGGCAGGCGGGTTGGTGAGCGCAGAATGGCTACTGTTTTACAGAAGGGACGCTGCAGTCCAGCCGTCTAGTTTAGAGTCCCTTAGTCGCCTTTTACTACATCCACGGGAGGAGATGGAGCGGTGCTATATTCTTATCTAGACACCATACGGTAACTACTACGAGTATTCTTACTTAATTTGAATCGTTGTTATGGCAATGTTCATTTATGATTGTTCATTATGGCGGTCTATTAAGAGGTACGGATGATGGTGATATATGCGGAGAAGATAAAGCGGAGAAACCGTATATTAACGAAAGAAGATAATTATTTGTTACAGTAATAGAGGTAGCATAATTTTGGATCTTGATTTTCCGAGTTCGGTACTCGAGTCGAACAAAAACGTATAATTGAATTGGTTCTGGGTTCAATACCCATGTCTAGCGAAATGTAATTGCATTTTTTTGTTGAACAAAATCTCATTGAGGGTTCAATTTGTAAGGGTGCCCTATAAAAGGACAAAAGGCTTAAATAGTAGTGAATAGAACCTAATTATTTACCATTAATTACGCAGTGCAGCTGTATGTATTTATATTAGATATTTATATGTATTCTATTTAACTATTTATAATTATGTAATATAATATAGTATCTATTTTTATATTAGTATATGTATGTATTCCTATTTTTAATTCAGTCTTTTTTAACATTAAATATAGCTTTGCTTTTATACTTCTTTCGAAGTGCTTTGTTTAACCCAAAGGTTGACTGGTAGAGATTGGCTGAAATTGCAGAAAATTGAAAAAAAAAGTTATGTGGAAAGGTATCTATGTATGCGCGAAGTTATACGTTACTAAATAGCAGATTGGGGAATCTGCATGCTTAGACCAAGGGATCCTTTACAATCCCCCTAGATGTGATTTGGGGCGAACTTTTCGCATTTCGAAAATTCTAGAGTCTTGAAATAACATCTTACAATATTGTGCGTGCAAACTTACATTTGCAGTGGATTCCCACTATATTATAATATATACTATATTAGATTTATGTTTGTTAACTGTACCCATGGTACAGGAGAAACCTAAGATTGGGACATCATAAAAAAAACTAATTTCAGTGTCTCTTCTATGGAGCAGTAGCCATACTGCGCTCACCAACCCGCCTGCCAAGCGTGGTTAGTGCTGGCAAATTCCCTCCAAAATGACGACGCAGTTGTAGAAATGTATGGGGGAGGCCTTTGTTCCACACTAGATATCCTTTGGCTGACATGATGATGATGATGAATATAATCTTATATCTATATAAATAAAAATTAATGTTGCTAAGCGCATACGAGAATGGCTCGACCAATTCGGTAAATTTTTTTGTATGTTCATTAAGGCCCACTGTAGGTTTTAATAATCATCGTCAAAGTCAAAGTCAAAGTCAAAGTCAATTTTTTTTATTTCAAATAAACCAAATATTGGCACTTATGAAACGTCAGAATCTAAGTTGCACGGTTCCAAATAGTTGATCTCATGGAGAAGAGCCGGCAAGAAACTCCATGGATACTCTTTTAAAATAATTGAGATTACAATGTTGATTGATACACGTTATTGTAATATACATACCGAGAAAAATGTAGGACAATGTGTAAAGATGGAACATACCACAATGAAATTATAATAATAAATTATTTGCCGTGGCAGTTAACGACTGACCAGTCCCAACAAACGGCACTCGTTCACGAGCATGACGCATGCATCAGCATCGCTTAGCTCAACCATATTGTAGGGAACCGAACGACCCGATACACAACACCACCGCCAGCAAGACATTTTAGTGAGAATGACAGACCAATACAGCCAGGCAAAAGACAATCAATATAAGTACTAAAAATAACATCAATGGCTACATGATTCTCACACATTTACAGTTTCGTATGAATATTATAATATAATGTTACAAGAACAATATTAACAATAACTAATAGTCAATGTCATAATATTAAATATAAGAAACTAACATTAATAGAAATGAAATTTTAAATGAATTTGTTCAAGATAATGTCAAGTTATTGAATATAAGTAAATAACATAAAACATTATGTAATTTCAACTGAGTCAAGTCAAATGTCAAGGTATATAATGTCAAGGTGTAAATATTTAAGTAAATAACTTAAAAAATACAATTTTAAATGGGTCATGTCAATTTATTTTACATTAATAATATAATCAATTCCAATGTTTAAATATTAAACCCTTGATTGCAAGTTAAAACACTTGCAATCATATCCAATATAAGATATGCCGTGTGGTGCCGGCTCAGAATGCCACCACCCCATCTCCTCCCGTGGGTGTCGTAAAAGTCGACTATGGGATTGGCCGGAGGATGGGCAGCAGCGTCTTTCGAGTACATTAACAACTGCGATCGCCAACCCGTCTGCCAAGCGTGGCGATTATGGCAAAACCCCCCAACGAGCCCACAACACACCCATATCGGTCGTTGTGGTGATCTTTGGGGGAGGCCTATGTCCAGCAGTGGACTTCATTCGGCTGAAATGATGATAAGATATGTTAAAATAAATTATACAGCGCCAGAGGGTCGCAGTGTGCAGAAGGGAATCGTATGCCAGACATCTTTATCATCGATGTAATGATTTATGATATAGTAGGCCTTCGACATTAAAACACGTTTAATCAAAGATTTGAACTGTAGTTCTGGCAAATCGGTAATCCTAGAAGGAATTTTGTTGAAGAACCTAACACTGTTTCCGATAAACGACTTGCTGGTTTTACTAAGTCTAAAGCCAGGCAAGACAAGCTTGTTCTTATTGCGAGTATTTAAATTGTGCACGTCACTTTTTTTATTGAAACTAATAATGTTCTTGCGTATATACATGATATTTTGGTATATATATAAGGATGGTAAAGTAAGTATGTTTATCTCATTAAATAGATCCCGAAGTGACTCACGAGAACCCAGATTATAAATAGATCGGACTGCTCTTTTCTGTAATATAAAAATTGATTCAACATCAGCAGCCGATCCCCACAATAAAATACCGTAGGACATAATACTGTGGAAGTAAGCAAAATATACCATTCTAGCTGTAGCCACATCTGTCACCTGTCTAATTTTCCTAACAGCATATGCAGCAGAGCTAAGTTTTCCAGACAGTGCTTTTATATGGGGCCCCCATTGCAATTTGGAGTCTACTGTAACGCCCAAAAATACGGTTGATGGGACCAGATCTAATGCTCTACCGTCAAGTTTTACTTGTGTTCCTATATAGGCCACATTTAGAAAGAAAGAAAGAAAGAAAGAAAACTATTTATTTTTGCACTAGTAACGACGCACAATTAAAATTAGGCATAATATTTATAAGAAACACAAAAACTAACATACAAAATGCAATAAAATGGCAACACAAAGTTATGATAAGGGTATGTGCCAAAAGACTCGGAATCCAGGCCCAACATAAAATATAAACTACATTACTATTTATATGTAAGTTTTATAATGCTAACCATTAAAAATCCAAAAATTATTGCGTCATACCCGTGCAAAAAAAGGTTGTCACTCAGCATAATGCTGTGACGTTGAAAAGATCCATCGACACCAGCGCTGGTTTTCAGTGACAACCTTCGTGACGTAGTGACGTCCCCCAGCAGTGGTGCCACAATTATAAATTTATATTGGCAGTATGTTGTTAATACCTTCGCCTATCCGTATGGACGAATAAACTACTACTATACATTTGTAAACATAAAAAATTATATAAGAAAAGTATTTGTGTAGCTATTAAAATTAAAACACAATTATCTAAAACTAAGTGGTGTGTAATCAATTGATAAAACAAGATGAAATCGCAGGCGCCGCTGTCACACGTATTTATACTATTTATGTAACATACATAACACTCGGGCAGACGGCAGCCATTATCGATTGTGTAAGCGTCGCTTGATTCGAGAGTGTTATCTCACAACTGTTTTATGTAATAACCCAAACAAACCAGATTATGTGTTAAAATGACTTTCGTTGTTATTTCTTGCAGTTGTAATCGTTTCTCCTGCCCATTCAATAGTACGTGAGGTAATAAAATTAAGTGATAAAATAATAAATAGAGTGAAAATATTAAGTTCAGCAATGTACTCATTGATATTACAACGTAGCGATGGATAACTGAAGATGTTACTTTAGCTACCTGCAGCCTGCCAATAATGAATAAGGTACGTCATTTAGTTGCACAAGTAGTTTATATTACCTATTACTTCTAACCCTACAATATGAGTATGTAAACACCAACATGACCATAACCATACACCTACCAATACCTAGCTATACACAAGAATAACTAAACAATTTTTATTTTATTTATTCATTAATTTACAGGCCCATATGAATGTACCTGTTCGAGTAAAACTTTGTCTGATTCCCCATCTGCCAGACAGTGTTCTGTCTTTGATGAACCCACACTGCAGACTAACACTCCCAGACCATAAATCCCTATATACGGGAGACATTTAAGTGGGAAACTGAAAAATCTGCCGCCACTGATTGGAGACTCAAACCACTGCCCACAGGCTGCAACCCTTGAGGTGAGACCATCGTAATTACCAAGATATAAATTATGAGTATAATAATTGTTCATACATGTAATGTTTCTTTAACTTATTTATAAAATTTTGTTTTGATTTTAGTTCTCGTAATGGTGGGGGGAGGTTATTCCAACAGTGTGTGGCAGCGTACTTGAAGCTCCCTCTGAATGCTGTGGTCCTGTGTTTTGGTATGGATAGTGGATTTGTGAAGTATCGTATGTACTTTTGTGCTTTTTGTCTCCATGTCAGTTTTTCATACAAATATTTTGGATTGTGGCTAATTATGACTCCAAAGAGTAAACTTGCCATATGCAACTTCCTCCTGGCAGCCATTTTCAAAATATTGTTAGTGTTCATGTATGGTGTGACATGACTTCTTTTAGGTATTTTTACACAGAACCGTGTACATGCGTTCTGTACACGCTGAATCATTTTCTCAGTTCTTGAGAGCAGACAAGGACCATACACAGTGTCACAGTAGGTAAATTTTGATAATACCAGGCTATCCACCAAGCATTTTCTTACATTAACACTAAGATAATCTCTAATATTATACAAAATTTTAAGTGTATAAAAGCTATTCCTCATAATGTTACATATATGTGTCTCAAAGTGTAGTTCTGGATCAATAGTCAATCCCAAATTACATGCCATTTCTACCCTGTCAATCCTCTCACCTGATATGAGTATCTGCGGATCAGCCGACAGTATTGCACTGATATTTTTTTTTGTGCCAAGAACCATGAACTTTGACTTAAGTGGATTCAGTACTAGCGAATTCCGCTCAGACCATGTCACCACTCTCTGTAGATCCGCATTAATCTTTTGTACTGCTGATAATGTATCAGATGGATCAAAAGATATGTACAATTGAGTGTCGTCTGCGTACATGTGATACTTGCAATTTTGGAAAGAATCTGTGATATCTGAACTATATAAGATGTAAAGAAGTGGCCCGAGTATCGATCCCTGCGGCACGCCACGTGGCACGTGGCGAGGGAGGGATGCCACCGAGTCCCCGTCTTCTTGCCGAATTTCCACACTCTGGGTCCTATCTGTTAAATAACTATTGAACCACCCTATTGTTTCCACTGCGAATCCGTAATAAGCAAGCTTGGATAACAATAGAGTGGTGTCAATTGCATCAAATGCCCGGGAGAAGTCCAATAAAACAAGTAATGATCCTTTACCTCTGTCACGTGCCTCAAGGATGTTACCCACAACGTCACAGAGGGCTGTCGCCGTCCCACGACCCCTCCTGAAACCAGACTGTAAGTCTGGGAGAATGCCATTGACCTCCAGATACTCTATCATCTGAGTGTAAACCACCCTCTCCAGGACTTTGGATAGACAAGGCAGTATGCTCACAGGACGCAGGTCTTTAATATGTACTGGATTATTTGTCTTGGGGATGGGGCGAATAATAGCATGTTTCCATTGATCGGGGAATGTGTGTGTACGTATTGACTGATTAACAATCGCTGTTATAGTATCGAGTGAGGATGGTAAAGTTAACTCTAACATTTCCAAGCTAATCCCATCCACTCCCTGTGCATTTGACCCAAGACTCTTAATAATATTGATTATAGCAGCCTGGTTTACTGTCTTGAGTTGAAATGTTGCTTGACTGTATCTAATATACTCAAAATGTGTTAGCTGTGAGATGGTCAAATTGCTCTTGCCAGGTAAGTCTAGATAAGCCAGATTAATTTCATTGGGGTTGCTAAAGTGCCGATTTGTCGTTGAAAACTTTATACATTTGGTTTTTTCTGCGTTTAGGAGAAGATTATTGGCTGAAAACCAATCAGATACCTTATGAAGTATATCATTGGGTTCTATAAGATACCTATCATTCCTATTTACTTTAAATATAAGTGACGTGTCATCAGCAAACAAGACTATGTTTGACATTGTATCGTTTATCATATATGGCAGGTCATTAATATAGACCAGAAACAGGAATGGCCCCAAAATGGATCCTTGAGGTGATCCCATTTTAACTAGTGAGCCCGTGGATGTGACGTTATCAATCACCACTCTTTGATCCCGATTTATCAAATAGGAGGTTACAAGATCTATAGACCTACCTTGGATAAAAAAAAATAATAAAAAAAAATTTATTTGCACGAAATATGGTACATAAGTTGTTATTTTACAATGCAATAGCGTGACCAAGACATATTTCACCTATTTTACAGGTATACAAATTTATATTAAAATAGCATTAAATTAATTCTAATAAATAAAAAAATAAAAATTGTCATTTGAAATTCTGTGGATTACAATGCATTTCCATAATGGCAAAACGACATAAGCTCTTCCTTAAAAAATCTTTAATGGAATAGAAGCTTTCCTCTATCAACCAATCCCGCAACACGCGACAAAATTTTCTGTATGGTAGTTCAGAAATCCATTTAGGCAAGGAGTTGAAAATCAGTGGGGCCATATAAACACAGCTACGTCTAAACAGTTCCAATTTTGGTACTGGCATTTTGAGAGGCAAGTGAGTTATCTGCCGCTTATTTTTATTGTCATTACTTTCGAAAAGAAAGGGATGGTACTTTACAAATTTAGCGACTTCATATATGTAAAGGCTAGGGAAAGTCAATAACTTATTTGCCTTGAATACCGGTTTACAGGACTCAAACCATTTCATTCCATAAATTGCACGAATACATTTTTTCTGCGCTATGAAGACCCTCATCACTTCAGAAGAATTACCCCAAACAACTATGCCATAACGTATAATCGAACAAACGTATGCATGGTACACCAATAGAGAAGTTTGTCTAGAAGTTACATCTTTAACTTTTCGGAGGGCAAAAACGAACTTATTTATCTTCATGCAAATACTGTCTATATGATTCTTCCATGTGAAATGTGCGTCTAATGTTATTCCTAGAAATTTAGTGCTTTGTATTTGTTCAACTGTATTATTGCTATAGCTAATATTTAATTTTATCTGTTTACTCTTATATGTTTTAAAGTGCATAACCTTTGTTTTTTCAATATTTATTCTTAATTTATTTGCATCCAACCATTTAATGATTCCTCGAAGTGTTTCATTTACGTCGGACTCATAAGAATTTAGATTTTTACATTCTATGATGACAGTAGTATCATCCGCATACAAAACACAATCATGCGATACCGCACGTGGGAGATCATTTACATAGATAAGAAATAATAGTGGCCCTAAGATGCTTCCTTGGGGCACGCCAAAATAGTTAATACGTTGCTCCGAGTCAAAGTTTTGTATGCTTTGAGTCATCTTATTAAATTTTGTCACTCTTGTAAACTGCTTTCTATTGTTCAGATATGACTGGAACCATTGTGAAGCCGGACCTCTTTTACCACATTTGTCTAATTTTGCAATAAGAATTGAATGTTCCACAAAATCGAATGCTTTGCTGAGGTCCAGATAAAGGGCAGATGTGGGAATTTTAGAATTTATATTATGTACAATAGACTTTACCAAAGTGAAAGTAGCCAGTTGAGTTGATTTAAATTTTCTGAAACCATATTGTTCCTTTGCCAGAATGTCATACTTGTCTAGAAATTTAAGAAGCCTATTGTACACTACCCTTTCGAGTATTTTTGACAATATAGGAGTAAACGCTATGGGTCTGTAGTTATTCTTATCTAATTTTGAACCTTTTTTATGCAGTGGTTTTATAATTGATATTTTCAGTTTATCGGGAAAGCAACCTTGTTCGAAAGATAAATTAACTATATATGCCAGTGGCTCTGCTATGTAGTATGATATACGTTTTAAGAGCTCTGCATTAATACTGTCATAACCGGCAGACTTAGTATCTCTTAAGGACTGAATTATCTGAAATATTTCATATGCATTCGTAGGGTCCAAAAATATACTACAATAATTATTTTTCAATTTGTAAATGTCATAATTGGGTGCATTAATTACAGTACTATTCTGTACTACGTCAATGAAAAAGTTATTAAATAAGTTAGCTATGTCTAATCCTGATGTAATTGTGTTACCGTTGTCACTAATATGATCAATATATTCTCTTGGCTTAGTATTACCTATATTGCGCTTGATAACATCCCATGTAGCTCTACCTTTATTTTTGGAATTAGAAATGTGCCTTAAGTTACATAAAGACTGAACATTATTAATACATTTCTTTAACAAGTTTGAGTATGTTTTAAATTTAGTTTTGCTACTGCTTCTTTTGTCAAGATAGTATTTGTACCTCAATACCCTTTTAGTTTTACAACTAATTTTGAGTCCTTTTGTTACCCAGGACAGACCACTAGATTTGTAATTTGTTTTAATTCTAATAAGTGGAAAGCATAGTTTATAAAATAATACGAGTTCGTTATGAAAAGTAGTAAAGGCATCATTAGTATCTGTTGTATTGAAGACTTCAGAGAACGTTAGACTACCAATACATTTCGCAAACTTATTTATGTTTTCTTTACTATGATCATTTACGGTCATAAAATAATAGCTAGTGGTATCTCTTTTTAGTTGGTGTTGAAATTCTACCACTTGTGCTGTGTTATGGTCAGATAAACACAAGTTGTACGTCTTACCTATTACTTCTGGAATGTTGGTAATAATATTATCAATACATTTGTTTAACCTTGTTGGTTCTTGGATATGACATTGCATACCGTAGTTAGATATTAAGTCTAAGAATCGAGTACTAATGCTATCCTTGCACAATATATTAATATTGAAATCACCACTAATAACTATTTTACTTTTCTTGTGTTGCAGGATTGTTAAGGTTTCATTCAATTTGTCAAAAAAGAGTTGAACGTTTGAATTTGGAGTTCTGTAAATACATATTATAATAAGTCTCAACGCATGAATTTCTACACCGCAGATTTCATAGTGTTTTTCCACACCCAGCTCTTTTATTTCATTTAGTTCAGTACCTTGTAGATTGTTTTTACATAATATACATGTACCTCCTCTCTTTTGCGTTTGTCTTGAGTAAATAGCATTAAGTTTATAATTATTCAAATTTAAGTACTGTTCTTCCCCCCCAACTATGAAATGTTCGCTCAAGCATACAGCAATAATATCTTTATTCGATTCATGCAGCTCATTTAAGGCCAGGTTAAGATCCTGCATTTTGTTGAGAGCCCCTGCAATATTTTGGTGCAGTACACAGATACTATTACTCTTATTTTCCATATTACTATCGCTTACGAAAACACAGACCGCTGTTTATGACAGTAGGAAACTTAGTTTTTCCGTAGGTTTTTTTAACTATTGGAAAATAATACGGTATTGTTCCTTTGGCGTGTTTTAAGGCGTCAACATTTGAAACAGCGACGGTAGCTAAAGTATTTGAAGGTATTCGTGAGTGGTTTTTAAAATAATATGGTATTGTGCCTTGGCGTGGTTTTGACTGGAACACAGTTGATAAAGAATTACAACATGTAATGGTCTTTCTTTCTTGCAGCTCTTGTTTCTTATTGCGATTGTTGAAGTTATACGACAGAAATGTCTTATTATAATAAACTGTATTGATTGCTTTTATAATATGTTGTGCTATACTAATATTACCATTATTCGTGTCAATGAAAGTACAGTTTTTTGAGTTATTTGTGATCAGTTTTAGGTGATAATTCAATTTTTCCCTATTTAGAAATGCATTGTACAACACGTTTACTACGAAAACATTACATGATTTAAGAAATTTAAGTGCTACACTAATTTCCGACAAAAGTTTGATAGGGTTTGAGTCATTGCTACCAATAATTAAAATAACATAATCTTTACACGTAAGCTGTTTAGACAGATTGTTACAATTGGATAGTACATCTTCCGTTGTTGCACCTGATTTCCTGATCGATGATATATTATAGTTCTGTAGTAATAAATTATTTTCGTCATGAATCAGCTTTTGTACTATACCCTTTCCTTGGTTGTCTGAAAGCAACAGTATTTTTCCGCATTCCGAAATTTCCCGAATCCGAGGTTTCTCATTAACTACCCTGTCAGAGTAATCTATATTACTCGCAGTTATGGTTGACTCATTGTTTACTAATATGTCCACACATGCTTTGTCTCCTGTTGACAATATTTCTGTGCTTAAGATGTCATCCTTGTTGGTATGAACTTTAGTGACAGTTTGCGACTTTAAAGAGATTTTAGGAGTGTGAAAGTCTAATTTGCGTGCAGAGATGTTAAAAACTCCATCATCATCCCTAATATGTATCAAACGTTTTACGCTACCTGATAATTTATTCTTTTTCCTGCAACTAATACTAGTAATATACAGATTTCTCAGGTTTCCATTCTTTAGTATTTCAGCATCCAATTTCTGTTTTAGAGAGCCATTTTCTAGGTGCAACGTTTCTACTTCTGCATGTGCACTTAATAGTTGCTCCTTTAAATGATCAATAACTGTTTTTAATTCAAACACTTCGCTGCTTCTTTGGTGAGTTGATAAGTCCATCATACTTTTGGTGCTAATATCTGAAGATAGACTATCTACAGATTCAATAGATAAAGATCGTCTGAAACGTCCTTTTCTCATGGTTATGTTACTACAAAAAGCCATTTTTGTGCTTATTACAGTGCATAATTCAATATGGAAGAAAAGAGAAGATCTTAAAAGAACGTCAAAATACTTTGTGTTTGGTGAGTTTATTATTTAATTCCATTTTTTTTTTCCGTAGGTCATCATCATATCAGCCACATGAAGTCCACTGCTGAACAAAGGCCTCCCCCTTAGATTTCCATAACGAGCGGTCACATGCCGCTCTCATCATCATGGGAGAGGCTGGTTTTAATATAAAAAATACAAAAATTGCTTGGACAATAGTTTGACAAAACGAAGTCTGTTCGGGCAGCGAGTATGGAATAGTTTTATAACGCCAAAATAAGTCATACTGCCTATCCTTCCCTTAATTGGAAGTAATACAGTTGCGTCAGATAGCAGTTTCTCCGTGTTAATATACAGTTATAATAGTAACGTTCGAGAACCTTATAAATTGTAGCCCGCCCAACATCTTTCATAGTGACATCCTAAAATGTACCCTCCCTATAAATCTTCATATAACAGTCAGTTAAGGTCCTTCCAGCATTTTGGCTGAAGTGCCTTGACCTCGCTATCCATCAGCGTATAATAGGTGCAGAGGGAAACCTGTCGGGTCGGTCTCGCAAAAGATTGATATCGGAATCTGGACAAGTTTATCTTATGTCTTAGGTTTTCGCGAGTATTACATTGTGACACACACACGTGAGACTATTGAAATTAAAAAACATCCTAATTTTAATAGAGAAGATGGCTGGCAGTTGCCGCCAGTTTGGAATCCTGTTATTAAAATAATTAAGTCCCAAACTAAATACCACACTGAAAACATCAAAACACTGAGTGATTGCTGCGTGCATCGAAATAATTTTTTGATTATAATTGTACGGTAGATAAAATAAAATAACTTTTTAAAATCTGTAACGACGCCTGTCACCTTAGTCATCCTGCGACCACGAACCCTGCAAAGTGCTCGAAACGTCAGGAAAAACAAAACTCTAAAATATACGCGATAGAATCCGTTTAAAAGTGTTTTATTATAAGTTTATGTTATTTATTTAACGTTTTCGCGTGCAGTCAACTACAGATATTAATTTTTCCAAGTTTGGGTGTTAGTGCATAAAAATACAGTGTATAGATACAAATCATAAACGGACCCGCAATACCGGAAAATCATCATCATTGTCACCACATCAGCCAAAGGACATTCACTGCTGAATAAAGGCTTCCCCCATAAACGTCCATAATTGCGATGTTACTTTGGGGGAAATTTGGTGCACGCGGGTTGGTGAGCGCAGAATGGTTCGTGTTTTATACAAGGGACGCTGCTATCTCTCGAGTTTAAAATCCTTTAGGCGCCTTTTACGACGTCTGCGGGAGGAGATGGAATGGTGCTATATTCTTAATCCAAGGAGCAGACAATTATAGTGTCGTGTTTTTATTTAAAGTTTAGGATCCGCAGACTGCAGTCTTGCTAACCGAGATGTCGACTCAAAGATTAAGGTTGCAATCTTCCCATTTATGGTTTAATTTCTGGGTTTTTATGTTCAGAATCTGAGTCATACATTTCAAAAATAAACTCGTTAAAGCCGTAACTGATATACTCGTATATTTAGGAATAAATACTACGTTTGGGCTCACAAACGTAGTATATGGCTCACCATACGTAATTTAAATGTCGATTTGTGAACTGAAAGTGATTTGTTGTTTGACACCGTTGTGATTGATACTATCTAGTAATAATTACAGATAATATGCCATCATTACAATACAACAATCGTTTTTCTGTGTATGCATTCAATGAAATAGATAGTCTACACGCACGAATGCCGTGTGGTGCCGGCTCAGAATACCACCATCCCATCTCCTCCCGTGGGGGTCGTAAACTAAGGGATTAATCGGAGGATGCGCAGCAGCGTCCTTCAAGTACACTAACAACACAACTGCGATCGCCAACCCGTCCGCCAAGCGTGGTAATTATGGCTTAACCTGGGGGGGTTCAACGGGCTAAACGAGCCCACAACACACCCATATCGGTCGTTGTGGTGATCTTTGGGGGAGGCCCGTGTCCAGCAGTGGACTTCATTCGGCCGAAATGATTCAATGAAATAGATAGTCTACACGCAAAAAGACAAAGGCCAAGTTCTCGCAAAAAAATCCAGGCGCTTACTGTGTTTGATTTACACGAACTCATTCGAGTTATCACTGAACATCTCTATCTATTTCCCTTGGCTATTTGCGTAACATAGTTCGTATGGATTTTCAGAGAAACTCGGATTACCAATAAAATCAGTATCCTAGATGTCAGTCCAGGAGATTGTAGAGTACATCCGAGTCAAGACCAAATTCTCACTGAGGGTCGAGCGGTTAGAGTCTCGGCACAATGTGAACTTCAATTCCTTTGTGGTGAGAGTGCCGACCGAACATCTGTCGACCTTAATGTTGGAAGAATTCTGGCCGAGAGGTGTAGTGTTCCGGCGATACCGAGGCCGGCTACCGGACACCGAGCGACACACGACGCCGACTCTGCGTGTAAGCTAGTATAGTGTTTATGTTGTTAATGAATCGTTTTTATTGTTTTGTTGTATGTATTAGTTTATAAGATTAAAGTGTATTTGTGTATTTTTTTACTATGGGCCTTAGTCGCCTAATAATAAACAATTATTATTATTATTATTATCTATGTGCAATAGTTACCAAGATACGAGGGTGTAAATATTACGATTTTGGGCACCCTCATAGATCATCATAGAACTAAAGTACTTCCAATTCCGCTAAAGCTGTGAAATTTTGTACATACACATCGCATACAAGGGTTCGGTTTGAAAAAGAAACGGCATTAAATTAAACAAAACGTTATGAAATCCTACCATCAAGGTCAAACTAAGCATGATTTCAGAGATTTCAATAAAGTTCGTATATTTTATCCCTGTGGTGTCCCCGGATTAAGAATATATCACCACTTCATCTCCTCTCGTGGATGCTTTGAAAGGCGACTAAGCGTCTCTAAGCCAGAAGGATGGGCAGCAGCGTCCTTTTTGTGCAGCAGCTATTCTGCGCTCACCAACCCGCCTGCCAGGTCTGGTGAGTACTGGCAAATTCTCCCCAAAGTGACGACCATACAACCGGCCGTTTCTGG
This sequence comes from Diloba caeruleocephala, assembly GCA_947459985.1. Taxonomy (NCBI): domain Eukaryota; kingdom Metazoa; phylum Arthropoda; class Insecta; order Lepidoptera; family Noctuidae; genus Diloba; species Diloba caeruleocephala. Next base: position 410,419 of record OX381627.1, on the reverse strand, counting down.
AAGAGGCTATATTCAGTAGTGGTCGTCTTTTCACTGATATGATTGCTAAGTTTAATCTTTAGACAAAATGTTTTGTGCTTATAAAGACACTACAAGTAACATGTAGGAAAGTAACTTTACATAGTTTCTATATGTATTTTTTTAAACATTTCCCCACCCTAGGATTTCTCCTGTGTCGTGGGTACGTTTACAGACACAAATTCCCCACACAATACACCCAGACCCGGAACAACTGGTAGATCATACAAATATTTGTTCCGTGCGGGAATCGAACCCATGACCCGGAGCGCAATACCGCAATACCGACTGTATCAGACACTGCACCAACCATGCAGTCATGTTTACAGACATACATTTCACATCCACAAACACCCAAACCCGAAACAACTATCTGTAAATCATACAAAAAAAAATCCGTGCAGGGATCTAACCCGCGATACGTAGCGCAGACATCCAATCCCTTAGCCACTGCGCCATCCATGCTATACCGCATATTATCACACATGCGAGAAGATGGCCTGTTTTTGTATTTGTTTCTGTATTGTTAGTGTAATCTGTTTCAGACAACGTTCTTTGTAGGTATCCGATATTTCTGACAAAGCCTGCACCTCACCCCCAGTCAGAGGTAAGTGGAAGGACATCGTGGGGTTTTAGCCGGTAAGTGTCTTCAACCATTCCCAAGGCGGAGAAAGTCCAAAAGGATTTCCCCACGGTGAAAGAAAAAAATACCAAACTAAAAAGTAAAAAATAATTTTCAATACGTTTAAAATAAGAACAGAGTGATTAACAAACAAAAACTATTTAATTGTAAAAACGAGTGGGGTGCTTGATTGAAGGGGATGAAAATCGAGTTCAAAAATTCAGTTACATAGATTCATAGCTACGTGTGGTGTCCGGATAGTCCGTGTGGTGTCCGGAGAGTCCGTGTGGTGTCCGGATTAAGAATATAGCACCACTCCATCTCCTCCCGTGGATGTCGTAAAAGGCGACTAAGGGAATCTAAACCAGGGGCAGGGGCCAGGCAGCAGCGTCCTTTCTGTGCACGCAAACTGCGCTCACCAACCCGCCTGCCAAGCGTGGTGAGTATTGGCAAGTGCCCCCCAAAATGATAACGGAGTTGTGGAATCTGTGGGGGAGGCCTTTGTTCAGCAGTGGACGTTTAAATGGCCGATGTGAATAGCTACATAGATACATACCCAGCTAATAAAAGCGTGTTTAAATGTATCCGATATTTCATTTGTGAGCTATTAAGTTCAAATTTCTTATCGACGCTAACAAAATATTCTTGGGATTCTTTTATTTTTGATATATTTAATAAAATCCTTACCCTCGATAACATTTCCCCGGTTCCGTGGGTACATTTTACAGATATACACAATGCACCAACATAAAACAACTATCTATAGATAGATATATTCTGACTCCAAACAAAGTAAATCATTACGTCTAAGCGACAAACCAAATCTGTAAGAGAGAGCGCAGAAGGAACATATTACCGCTATTTAGGTCATCAAAAACTAAACATACCTACATTCCTACATGATCCTCACAATATATAGATAAGAACGATTCATTTACCCCACCTCGCGACACTGACATGTTACGAAGGTACATTCGGACACTACGTATCTACACTTATGTTCTCTTATTTATCACTTTCTTTATAAACGCACACAATCGTAGACCGCAGCGATGTCACACGAAAAATAAAGAGATGCAGAAGGCCCACTTTAGGTGGCCATAGCCAAATTACTTACTTTCTTTGAAAAAACGTTGCCCCACACTAGTATTTCTCCTGTGTCGTGGGTGCGTTTACATACACAAATCCACACACAATACACCCAGACCCGGAACAACTACCTGCAGATCATACAAATATTTGTTCCGTGCGGGAATCGAACCCATGACCCGAGCGCAGTAGCTGACTGTATCAACCACTGTATAACCGTGCCGTCTATCGTATAACTATGACACAGATAATCCGCTCTACAAGGTGACAACGGTGTAAAGGTCACGTGACTTTGTTTTATATTTCCTACGTACATCGAAGAACACGCTAAGTCGAGTGTCCGGGCTGCTTAGTATTAAACAAGCGTACCAATCTCTCAATTGACCAAACATCATGTCGGAAAAATGACAAAAAATCGACGGGCGTTCGTCCACTGCGAACGCAACACACATCACTCGTATCAGGCTCACGAATGAAATTCAAAACTCAAACTCAATTTTTTTAAATTTCATATAGGCCCTCATAAGCTCTTACGAAAAGTCTACTTAAGTGCACAGTTCGGAAAAGTCGGTCATATGAGAGGAGAAGAGCCGGCAAGAAACTCCATGGATATACTCTTTTCAAAAAAAGATATATTTCAATTTTGTTACTACATTGTAATAAGCTAGGTATGTGTGAACAAAGTAGACTAATTAAATGTAAAATACACACAATAACAAAACAGACAATTAATATTATAATAATGATCGCAGTGTTTGGTTCCTGTCACAGCTCGCTAGTGCGTACAATATTTGTATTGATTATTCATGTATGTTTACTAAGTAAAGTGAAAACAGTTTAACAAAACTCATACTGTAAACTACAGTTTACAGACATAAATCTCACTCATGGGTACTGCAATGACAGGAAAAGTCCTAGAATGGGACATACATAGGCTGCACTAAAAGTATCGGGAATGGAATATTTCCACTGTTCCTGTCATATTAAAATCTTTTTAATTGAAAACTCCTTGGTTTAACAAATCGAATACCATTTATTTATTTAAAAAAAGATTCACGGTCTTGTCACAAGGTTTTGTCAAACTTGTTTAGTCGTCGAGAAGATTTTTTTTTTTGAAAAACAATTGAACCGTACGACGTTGCCGACATATTTTTTAGATTTTTTTTCATTTTTGAGAATTTTTTTATGAATATGTAAAGATTTATTCATCTAAATACCGTACGACGTTGCCTTAAACTTGACATTGGCGAAATTGTGGAAGATAACCTACAGAAGCCATAATCTAAGAGAAGAAGAAGAAGATTTTTTTTTAGATTTTTTTTTCATTTTTGAGGAATATTTTATGAATATGTAAAGATTTATTCATCTAAATACCGTACGACGTTGCCTTAAACTTGACATTGGCGAAATTGTGGAAGATAACCTACAGAAGCCATAATCTAAGAGAAGAAGAAGAAGTAGTCGTTCAGAAAATGGAATTGACTCGAGAAAACTCAAGAGCGATGATTTATTATGACTTTCGAAGTGGTTTAACACAAAAACAGTGTGTTGACCGGATGATTTCTGCATTTGGTGATGAAGCCCTATCCAAAACCACAATTTATCGCTGGTTTGCTGAATTTCAACGTGGACGTGTCAAGCTCAGTGATGATCCTCGTCAAGGTCGTCCAAAAACTGCAGTCACCCAAGAAAACGTTGATGCTGTGCGTAAGCTGATTGAGGAAGATCGACATGTGACATACCGCGAAATTCAAGCAACTTTAGACATTGGCATGAGTCAAATACAAATAATCTTGCATGAACAATTAGGTGTAAAAAAGTTGTTTTCCCGATGGATACCGCATTTGCTATGTGAAGAGCAAAAAGCGGCTCGCGTTACTTGGTGCGTCAGAACTCTCGAAAGATTCCACGCAGGATCCTCAAATGCTGTATACAACATCGTATCAGGTGACGAATCCTGGATATATTCCTACGAACCCGAAACAAAAAACCAGTCACGAGTTTGGGTGTTCGAAAATGAGTTAAAGCCAACAAAAATTGTTCGTTTACGGAGTGTTGCAAAAAAAATGGTGGCCACGTTTGTCTCCAAAACCAGCCATGTTACGACTATTCCTCTTGAAGGACAAAGAACGGTTAATGCAGAATGGTATGCTAGCATTTGTTTGCCACAGGTCGTTTCTGAACTCCGTAGAGAGAACTGCAACCGCCGCATCATCCTCCATCACGACAATGCGAGTTCTCACACCGCGCACAGAACAAAAGGGTTTTTAGAGCAAGAAAACATAGAATTATTAGACCATCCGCCGTACAGCCCCGACCTAAGCCCTAATGATTTCTATACTTTCCCTAAAATAAAGAATAAATTGCGTGGACAGAGATTTTCATCACCTAAAGAAGCTGTGGACGCCTACAAAACGGCCATTTTGGAGACCTTTTGTTTTTGGAGAAATTTTCAGTGCCGCCGTCGTAGGTTAAAAGAGAGTGAACAGTTAATTAAATTTATACATCAGTGTAAAATTAATTTACACAATTTATACAATTATGAGGATTTAAAGCTGAAGTTTATAAAATTCAGCTAAATTGTCATCAGCATAAAACTAATGTTGTAAAGAGTAAGCAGAGTAAGCCTTCTTTATCTCATTTGTATTGTAGCCCGAGCCACGAGGGAGGGACGAAACAATGTTTTTTGACGGGCACGTCTAACTTAGCAATATGAACATTGCCTGGGCACTAGTTTGGACTAATTTTGAGCCAGCGATATAACTTTGTGAGTAGCTATACATACCACTTGCCTTTATGTGATCGTGTAAAAGACATCATCCGTATGGTGTCCGGATTTAGACACGGGTAGGATGTCCGTATCAAGAACATACCCTTTTCCATCTCCTCTCGTGGAAGTCGTAAAAGGTTACTAAGGGACTCTAAAATCTCGACGGCACGTTTAGTGCAGTGGCTGATACAATCGGCTGCTGCGCTTCGGGTCGTGGGTTCGATTCGCATACGGAACAGATATTTGTATGGTCTGCAGGTAGTTGTTCCGGATCTGGGTATATTGTATGTGGAATTAATGTCTGTAAACGCTCCCACGACACAGGAGAAAACTTAGTGTGGCCAACGTATTATAAAAAAAAAGATAGTATTAGTAATTAGATAATAGATATAGGATAGACTAGGGAATATGGAAACTATATAGAAACGTGTTTTATCTCATTCTCTCACAGCCTAAGCCCTGTATATACATTTATAGTTATATTTCTTTCGTTACATATTTTCGTTTCATAAAATCCATTTCACAACGTCACAAAAGAAGTTTAACTTCAAAAATTAGATGGTGAAGAGAAAAACGTTTTTTTTGTTTATTGTTAAACTAATTTTATTTATCTATGCAGATAGTATTTCGATTTTTAACCGTAACATTCTAGGATTGCTGTCAAACGAAAGAGACAACGATATGCGCTAGACAAAAACAAAAAACACTTTGCAGAACAACATGTTAACAATCAATTAGCAATTGTTTCGATAATTTGCGTTCCAGATACCCGCGGATTGTGACCGACTGTTAACGGGCGGGTAATTGTGACAGATCGTCAGCTAATTCGGCATTTGACACGAACTTTCAGAACGAGAAACATAACCTAAGTAAAACCAAAGTCTAGATTGCGTTAATCAAATATGAACCCTACGTAATAGGTCCAGTATTTAAATTCAATTGGTGCAATCTCGACTCAAATTCTACTCGAGCCTTGATTCCTGACACGGAGTTTATTTTCTGAAATAGCAACTATGGTAGTAAAGTAATATTGGTTACACATAAAATATCGTTAGCAAAGTTTTTTTCTTAGTCAATAGTATATTGTGTTGAAAGAGGTACGAGCAGGGTTGAACGAATTTTGTGTAAAAATAGTGCACTTTATATTGACCAAAGGTCTTTTCTCATCGTGAAAACAGGCCCGTGCTCAGCAGTGGATCAGTATTAGGGTGATTATTTATTTATTTATATACTTTAATTATGACAGTAGTACACCAACTACAATAATAATTAAATACATATTAAGAATTATAAAGAAATAATAAAACTTATACACAGAAACAATAACCGTAAATTTATAGAAACATTACAATTATTGTTAAATGAAAATACAATCATACATTCTTCTCGCAGAAAAGCAAACACTAACAGGAGAAATCCTAGTGTGGGGCAACGTTTAAAAAAAAAAAAAAAAAATTGAAATAACGATATAAAACTAATTCGGTGTTTGCTAAGACATGATTGAAGCTATTCAAGGACACGTTGCAGAAGGTAAGCCATGAGGACCAGTCTTAGCGAATACCAAATTGAGTTATCACCGTTATTTCAATTCTGTATTTCTAGGATGTATGGATGTTCGAGCTTAGAGAATTGCACCCCAGGATTGGCACACAGTAGAGCGTTGATTGCAGAGAGGGTGCGCGGAATGGGTGAAATAGCGCGCGCAATGGTGCGACATGGTGGTACAGCAAACAACATGTGCCTTCGGTTGAGACGATAGTTGTCAGGAGCAAAAAATCAACACAACTCATCATGCAAGTCTGGTGCCTCAATGTTTCCGCGGAGGATTTTGCACACGACTGTAAGTTGCTGCCTTTCTCGTCTAACTTCCAATGAGTAATACCCTAGACAACCCAAAATAAATTTTGTGGGATTCAGGAATGGATAGTATCCGTTGACACGCTTATATAGGCACCAGAGGAAGGCCTTTTGTACCTTTTCGAGCAGAAGAGCACAAAATGTGAATGTAACTGAACAAACTGCAATCTAAATTTTGATAATCGAATTAAACTTAAAAGTTTCTTGGATTAATTTGTTTTTTGTTTCCTGGCAAATTAGATAGTACAAGTCTCGCCGAAATAGCAATTAACAGTCTCAATAAGTTAAAAGGATGACGTCTCATTCTTATAAAACTTTTTATATTTACTTCGGTAATATTCGGCTTCGCCTCGCCCTTTCAATGTTACTCGGTCGTCAATTGCTTTATTTCAGGCCTTGGACAGCAATGTACTGTAATAGCGGTCATAACTTCAGGTCAGAACTCGAAACCTATCTTGCTGCGGCGGGGAATCAGACAGGGAGACGTTATCTCTCCAAAATTGTTCTCCGCCGCACTGGAAGATGTTTTCAAGGTTCTGGACTGGGAAGGGCTAGGCATCAACATAAACGGCGAGTACATTACTCACCTTCGGTTTGCTGACGATATAGTGGTCGTGGCTGAGACCATGGAGGACCTCAGTGTTATGCTCGATGACCTCAGTAGAGCCTCTGAAAAAGTTGGTCTTAAAATGAACATGGACAAGACGAAGATCATGTCGAAAGTCCACGTAGTACCAATTTCTGTTAAGATCGGAGAGTCTACGCTCGAAGTTGTTGCCGATTATATATACCTGGGACAAACTGTCCAGTTAGGTAAGTCCAACTTCGAGAAAGAGGTCAACCATTGAATCCAACTCGGCTGGGCAGCGTTCCGGAAACAGCGCAATATCTTCTCGTCCAAAATACCGCAGTGTCTCAAGACGAAGGTCTTTGACCAGTGTGTGTTGCCGGTGATGACCTACGGTACCGAGACGTGGTCGCTCACTATGGGCCTCATAAGAAAGCTCAAGGTCACCCAAAGGGCAATGGAGAGGGCTATGCTCGGAGTTACCCTGCGAGATCGAATAAAACATGAGGAGATCCGCAAAAGGACCAAGGTAACCGACATAGCCCGAAGAATTGCTAACCTTAAGTGGCAGTGGGCGGGGCACATTGCTAATACACGTAAAACGGATGGCCGATGGGGCCGAAAAGTTCTTGAGTGGCGACCGCATACCGGAAGACGCAGCGTGGGTAGACCCCCCACGAGATGGACCGACGACCTGGTGAAGGTTGCGGGAATCCGCTGGATGCGAGTAGCGCAGAACCGGTCATTGTGGCGATCTTTGGGGGAGGCCTATGTTCAGCAGTGGACATCTTTCGGCTGAAATGATGATGAATGATGAGCGGTCATACTCCTTGATGCAAAGTTCTGACCAGTAAGGAAAGAAACATTATTTCTTTAATGGAATCTTGAAAATGTTTTGATAACTAAGATGTAGAAACGCTGATACAGATTATCGGGTGCTTTTATAAATGATCTTAAAAATTCAAATGACAAAATAAATGGATAAACTGTTTCAAATAGTCTGTTTTAAAATGGATCCCGGTACTGTCTCTTCATCTGCACGCACCCCTATCATCCACAGTTCATCTTGTTTTATTTTATGTTTACTAAACTGAATATTAATGCCTTACTACTTTAATTTCAACTTAAGAATTTTATTATTAATGCCTATTATCGGAAGATCAATGTTCAGAAGTTGGCAACTACGGGCTGTTATCAGAATAACTGGTACTTATAACAGTTGAATTTTTTCGCTTCGTTCAACTTAATTTATAAGTGACGAAGTCTGCTAAGCTCTTTACTTTACATTCAATCAGACCATAAAATTGGACCGATAAAACTGTCAATCGCTATGGAAATGAGGACTTGCGTAAATGATCGAACTCTTATTAATTAGTTTCAAGCCAGTCGTGGCTGTCTACACTAAAGGCCCTTTGCGGCAAACTATTTATATTGGTTGGTTGTGTTTTAGCATCTAATTAGATAGTAGGCACGGTTGGTGAGTTGGTTGCTGATACTGTCTGCTGCGCTCCGGGCCGTGGGTTCGATTCCCGCACGGAACAGATATTTGTATAATCTGCAGGTAGTTGTTCCGGGTCTGTGTGTATTGTGTGTGAAAGTATATGTAAACGCACACACGATACAGGAGAAACCCTAGTACGGGCAAAGTTTGAAAATATAGATTTTACTTAAATTTGTCACCACATAATGATATATTGCCGTGTGGTGGCTACCAATAGCACCAACCCATCTCATCGCGTGGGTACCGTAAAAGGGGACTATGGGGTTAGCCTCCGGCGGATGGACAGCAGCGTCCTTCGAGTACATTAACAACTCTGCGATCGCCAACCCTGCCAAGCGTGGTAGTTGTGGCAAAACCCCCCAATGCGCACAGAACATAAACCCGGACCGGCCGTTGTGGTGATCTTTGGGGGAGGCCTATATCTAGCAGTGGACTTTCTTCGGCTGAAATGTTTAGTACAATATCCTCTTTAAAGGTAGCATTTTTTGTATGCCTGATTAATTTTTACTATTAGATTTTAAAAATTAATTATTAATAAATTAAAGTTATGACATATGACCAGTGATGACATATGGAACAGAGACGTGGTCACTCACAATGGGCCTCATAAGAAAGCTCAAGGTCACTCAGCGAGCTATGGAGATAGCTATGCTTGGTATTTCTCTACGAGATCGAATCAGAAATGAGGAGATCCGTAGAAGAACTAAAGTTGTCGACATAGCTGGATTAGTAGCTAGTAGTAGTAGCATAAGGATTAGTAAACTGAAGTGGCAATGGGCGGGTGACCTGGTGAAGGTCGCTGGGAGTCGTTGAATGAGAGCGGCATGTGACCGCTCGTGGAAATCTAAGGGGGAGGCCTTTGTTAAGAGGTGGATGTACTGTGGCTGATATGATGATGAAATTAAAGTTTTGTTTGATTTAAATATCTACTACTCTAGTGTAGTTTTATTCACTGGCTTGCCCGCCGGTGGTACTGAAGTAACGTACCTCTACCTACCCTTTTCATAAAACGGACTACGTACATACATACCTATATGATCGTTAAACCTAGCGGTCAGCGTTCCCCACACATTAATAGCCTTCGGTCAACACACATAATGCCTCAGAGGGGCAGAACGACATACATAGTGCTTTATTGGAGGATAAACTGTGTGTTATGGGGACATTAATGGTCTAGACCGAGGCTAGTGATGTTCTATGACGGTCTTAAGTAGTCTTAAAACGGTTTTAAGTTAATGGTTTTTCTATTAATGTCACACTTTTAATAGGTTGAGCAGTACTTTAATTGATTGTGATCACGCACGTATTCGTCTTTGCCCAATTCGAATCTGCCGCCTTATGACTTGACGCCGGACGGCGCGATGTCACGTGGGACGCGTCGACCAATCACAAACGCTCGAGTCGGTTTCACCTTAATGGCGGACGCAACCAAAAATGGAACGGTCCCTCTCGCGGTATAATTTTCGAATATGGATAACGGCTTGTTTTAACGCTGTGATTTATGCATAAATTATTAATTGGAGTGACTACGGTGTTCTATTTGTGTTAGTGAACTTTTCCACACGGATCCTGAACTTTGGTAGCCGACATCCACGTGAAAGAAAGAAAGAAAATTAGTTTATTTTGAGTCCTCATTCATACACACGTTGCAAATTTATATAAACAGTAAATAAAATAAGATAGCACGTAATTGTGAATGCGTGAGGCCAAAATTGGTACCTATCTTAGCTAGTGCTACAGCAAACAAAATTCTCCAGCAGTGATATTCTGATAGGCCCGTGTGACGATGTCACGAATATCAACTATGATAATAAAGATAAAAAGAAAAAAAAATTGAAATATATATATATACGTAATATATTTGTATATGTATGATTCAATTCTCATTTCGGCCGAATGAAGTCCACTGCTGGACACAGGCCTCCCCCAAAGATCACCACAATGACCGATATGGATATGTTGTGGGCTCATTGGGGGGTATTGCCATAATCGCCACGCTTGGCAGACGGGTTGGCGATCGCAGTTGAGTTGTTAATGTACTCGAAGGACGCTGCTGCCCATCCTCCGGCTAATCCCTTAGTCGACTTTTACGACACCCATGGGAGGAGATGGGGTGGTGGCATTCTGAGCCGGCACCACACATGATTCAATTCATTAATATGTAAATAGGTGTATCTAATAAAAAAGATTTTATTACTGGTTTTTGCATCAGAATGTAAAAAGACATTAAAGGTAAAAACAATTATAGAACTGTCGATGGTGCGTTTCATTCTATGGGTATATCCATAACCTGTCCATAGCCTAATGATTACAATTTTGGGTTTAAAGTTGCAACGCTCGCGGGACGTATAAAAGTTCAAAATGTACTATATTTAAATTAATGTTAACAGTAATAATTAAATATTCATTTTAATAAAAATATTATTGTGTACGTGCCTGCACATCTTCAAAGACCGCGGTAGAGGTAGGTGGATTTGATTGGGTTGCGTTACGTGCATTTTGGTGTTTCGGTTCGGCCTGTTTTTTTTTTTTTATTGTTGCCCTAGGTTCGGCCTACTGGCCCTATAGGTAATACAGTCCACAAACTAAATTCGGCAAGTTTACCGTACAGATTGCACCTATTAATTAAGAATTTACGTTACCTTATGGAAACCACCAGCAGGCATTTGCTGGAACAGGACATCTTATAGATAATGCAGGGAAGTGAGAGGCCTAAACCAAGACTTTCTGCAGCAGAAGGGTAGATATTTTAAGAGACTTGTACATCTTACCAAAAAGCCACTACAAAGGCGCAATGACACTTTCAAACACAAACTCAAATCTTTGCTTATATATCAGATATTCATAAGGTGACGGAAAATTTGATGCGTATCAATATGAAACCCAGTTAGAGCGCAGCGATTTAACTAAATCATATTCACACACGCTGTGTGGTGCCGGCTACGAATACCACCACCCTATCTCCTCCCGTGGGTGTCGTACAAGTCGACTAAGGGATTAGCTGGAGGATGGGCAGCAGCGTCCTTCGAGTACATTGACAACTCAACTGCGATCGCCAACCCGTCTGCCAAGCGTGGCGATTATGGCAAATCCCCCCAATGAGCCCACAACACACCCATATTGGTCGTTATGGTGATCTTTGGAGGAGGCCGGTGTCCAGCAGTGGACTTCATTCGGCTAAAATGATGACGTATCGTCGTCGTATCGTAACGGCCAAAGGAAGCCCACTACTGAAAAATCTGTGTGTGTGGAATTCATGTCTGTAAAGGCCCCCACGACACAGGAGCAACACTAGTGTGGGGCAAAGTTTAAAAAATAAAAAACACTGGCGGAGACTGAATGGCACTATATTCTTAGTCCGGTCTCCACATGGACTACACGACCGTATATCAGAATATAAAAATCATCATCATCATCATACCGGCCATACAACGTCCACTACTGAACAAAGGCCTCCCCCATAGATTTCCACAACTTTGTCATCATATTGGGGGGAATTTGCCAGTACTCACCACGCTTGGCAAGCGGGTTGGTGAGCGCAGAATGGCTACTGTTCCACAAAAAGGACGCTGCTAGCCAACCCTCTGGTTTAGAATTCCTTAGTCGACTTTTACGACCTCCACGGGAGGAGATGGAGTGGTGCTATATTCTTAATCCAGACACCACACGGATAAATATAAAAATGCTTCATTAAAATTTCATAAATATCACTAGCCGACACTCCAAATCCATTACTGATTGACACTACAATATAAATCCAGCAAAGCTCCCCTCACTAAATGGATTAGTTACTTGCAAACTATATTCGAAAAGCTGCAAAGCAAAATACTAGATTCAGTATTCACACAAAATACATAACAGGGTCAAACCAATCCCTTTAGTACACAAAATATTCTAAAATATGCTTTCAACGAAGCATACACATTTTGGGCGAATTTCACGGGTGGTCTGGCAGACCGCGGTCGCTCGGAAGGGTCTGAAACGCAGCCGAATGGAACTTACACAGTAAACATGAAAAATGTCCGTAAAGTTACTGAAAGTTTTACTTCAGTGTTTGTGAAATATGAGCTATCTTCGGCACCAAAGGGGCTCCCCGCTCCAGGAGCTCGAAGTACTTTCATCTAGAGCAAGAGCGGATCCAAGATTTTAAATCTAGGGGGGCCCTCATCATGTCAAGATTTTCAGGGATCATTGATGCTACTAGGGCTAAGGTTTAAGGTAGGGATAAAATTGAGAGGAAGGGGGTGGTCCCCTGGATATGCTCTTGACCTAGAGCCACCCCTGCCTAGCCTTCTCCAAACTACGTTGAGATCGGCTAACACACACAAATAAGCCCGTAAACATCTACTGCTTCACATGAGGTTCCCAATTATCACTGCAATGAGCGATTATAGAGGATAGTGCCATAATCACCACGACTGCCTGCAAGAGGCCTGAAGATGGTGCTGTTATTGGCACACACGGGATGCTGCCCATCCTCTCAATATATCAACAGTCGCCTTTTATGACACCCACGTGTTGAGAGGAGTGGACTTTTCCTTGCTGCGAACCACACATAGTCCGCCAACCCACACTAGGCCAGCGTGGTGGCTACTAACCTAACCTTTGTCATCGTGAGAAAAGGCCCGTGCCCAGCAGTGGGACAGTAATGGGCTGATTATAAGCCACACATTTAACTTTAGCAACCCAATGGACTGCATGGCATGGTTGTTGCCGCGCTCCGGTTCATGGGCTCGATCCCTGCATGAAACTTATATTTGTTTGGCCTGTATGATCTGGGTTATTGCGCATGTGAGATGTACATGATAGTATATGATGACATGACGTGGGTCGTCACTGTTATGTATATGTATATATCTTGGATACAATATTGTATTGATATTTATTTTGTTTGAATCCTTTTGATGTCCGGATTAAGAATACAGCACAAATGGATCTCCTCCGTTAATGTCGTAAATGATAACTGAGGGAATCTCAACCGGAGGATCAGCAGCCATTATGCACTCACCAACCCACCGTCAAGCATAGTAAGTCCTGGCAATATTGCCCCAAAATGATGACACAGTTGTGGAAATCCATAAAGGAGGCCTTTGTTGAGCAGAGGACGTCATTTGGCTGATACGATCAGAAGTATAAGCCGGCTAAGAATACCACCACCCCATCTCCTCCCGTGGGTGTCGTAAAAGGCGGCTATGGAATTAGCCGAAGGATGTGCAGAAGCGTCCTTCGAGTTCAATTATAACACAACTGCGATCGCCAACCCGTCTGCCAAACGTGACGATTATGGCAAAAACCCCCAATGAGCACACAACACAAACCCATACCGGTCGTTGTGGCGATCTTTGGGGAAGGCTTCTGTCCAGCAGTGGACGTTTTTCGGCTGAAATGAATAAGGTTTAAAGAGAAGGTGGTATGTTACCTGACTAGAAGAGATGTTATTTATCAAAATCATAAAATCCATTTGGGCCTTAACCCGGTCTTATGTTACATGGATAGCAGCACGGTTGGTGCAGTGGCTGATATAGTCAGCTGCTGCGCAACGGATCGTGGGTTCCATTCCCACACGGAACAAATATTTGTACGATCTGCAGGTAGTTGTTCCGGGTCTGGGTGTATTGTGTGTGGAATTTGTGTTTGTAAACGCACCCACGACAGAGGAGAAATCCTAGAGTGGGGCAACGTTAAAAAAAATTCAATAAACCAAAAATATAATTTATTTATTGTACATATTATTCTTTTATATACATTTTTTTATGTTTAGTGTAATCATAAATAGTGTATATATATATAGTTTTAATGTGTATAAAAGCATAGATATTAATTTAAATCTTTCAAAAAATAAAATCCCATTTAATTATAGTGAACTAATTACTTGATTGTAGAGTTCTGCATGAAAGACTCGCCTGGGGCGGTCCTACGGTCTCCATATTTTACCCGCTGTTTCTAATATACTGTGTTTAAATGTTTGATACTATTCGTGAAAACTATATTTAGTGTAACTACTTATTATAATACTACGAGTATTATAATAAGTAGTTACACTAAATATAGTGTAGGCATTATAGCAGACCTTTTCAAAGAAAATGAACAAATTTTCCGAAACATAAGGCATTTCATAATAACATTCTGTTCGACAACGGGTCAACACGGGTTGATTTTAAAAATATGACCCAAATTTGTGTGTCGTAACGAAAATATGTTGTATATTGTTTAATTCGGTCATGTAACAATAAATTAGCCCAAGGAAACATTCCAACAGCAAACGTAAGTTTGTACGTTTAATATTGAAAGATTTACCATATTATTTTAAGACCATAGACTTCTTATAGGTTTTCCTGTAATCTATAAGTAAAGAACTTCTTTCTGTATTATTTTCACGACTTTAAGCTCAGTAGTTTCGGAGATAAGTAAAGATAGATAAATAACTTTAAAATTATGTTTTTCAAAATTATAATATGATATATTTAAGACTCTCACAACAAGCCCTTTCATTTTATATGTTACGCGGTACAGTTTGAAAATCTTTATTTTTAATTCTCTATATTGTCCCCCAAAAGACACCCCTATATCCAAAACTCATTTATTTACGTTACACTTCCGTATTTGGGACGCAGAAATTCATAGGTGTACCAAATTTCAACTTAATCGGTCCAGTAGATTCGGAGCAAATTGGCTGTGACAGACGGACAGACAGGCAGATACATGAGTGATAGAGACGAGTGATCACCGTTTTTTCCTTCGGACGTTCGGAACCCTAAAAACTAAAAACAATTATCACTTTTAAAACCCAAACAAGAAATGCCCGCCCGCTCCCTTCCTAATAGCCTAATGGTTAGAACGCAGACATAACACAAGCTCCAGTTTGTCTAAAGATCTGAATATACATATATGTCTAGTTGTTTCAGTTTCAGATCACGAGCGAGATAAATCATTTTAATTTGAACCTTATGCTACAGTCATAAAAACAAGACGCGCGTTCGTGAGTCACAAAAACTTTTTACTTTCATAGACACAATAAAAGGTTGCAGAGGTCAGATGGAAGCTATTTCATGTACAATACTGATGAAACCAAGAATGGACGCCGATCATGACATAATTTGATAAAGCTTTTGACTTTTAATAGCAGTAATGTGGCAAACAATCATACGGTCCGCCTGGTGGTAAACGATTACTGTAACATCTGGAAAATGGCGGCGCGTACGTGGTTTTTGTGGAACCATAGCGCGTCAGTTGTGTGAAGCGCTATCTGCAGACCCAGAGCGTGGATTTTGGCCACGAAAATTGCCACCGCTTGCTCGGCAAGCCAGATGGTTCCCTCGAAGGAATCCCCGCTGGCCAACAGATGTATGTCGTCAACGTAACAAACCAAGCTGACGCCAGTGGGGAAAACGACACGCAGGACCGCGTCGTAGGCGAGATTCCATAAGAGGGGGCCAAGGACCGTCCCCTGCGGGACCCCGCTCGTATTCTCCCATCGCTTTACGCTACCGTCCCTGCCCACGTAGGCAATCTGCTTATTGCGCAGATAGGCCTCTATGATGTCCCGCAGGTAGAGGGAGCACTGATAATGGACTAGTGCCCCCTAGTCGCACCCCACGGGATGGAGTTGATAGCGTTGACGATGTCTAGACTGACGGCCAATGCCACCGCACCCCGCTGGGAGACCGCCTGCCCCAAAAGCGAGCGGACGCAAAGAATCGCGTCGATAGTCGACCGCCGCTGACGGAAGCCATACTGAAAGAAAGAAAGAAAGCTGTCGGACAGCTCAGGACTAATTCGTGACAGCTGCTCTACGAGTCTTCGGGTATCATTCGATAACCTACTACGCAGGAGGAAGCTCCTCTGAATCCACTTAGCAGACCATTTTAGCTCTAAAAAATAGCTCCAGTGCGTTCGTTTTCGAAAACTCGGAACCCCCTTTGTGCACAAGATCACCGCTTAATGGTTCTAGCCGGTCCAGCACACCCCTTCAGCTTTTCCTGGGATGCAGAAAGTCCATAAGGATTTCCACCGCGATAAAGAAGTTTTTTTTATGGAGATTGAATGAATAGCTCATCAACAACTATCCAGTTCAATCAAAAACGATCCAACGAAAACATCAAACTTTAAAGTAACACACTAGATCTAGTTATGGGGCAACTCGACTTGAATCAACCAAGTTTTTCTGTCTCAAAAGAAATGTTTAAGAGCAATATGCAATACAATGCCTTTAGATTCCTGTAAACCACTATATAAGAGAACAAAATATTAACTGTAAGCTCTCCTTACATCCTCGAAATTGGAATGTATGTCTGGAAATACCCACAAATGTTTGAAAAAATGCATGAGAATAGTTTTTTCAGCCAAAGGGATCCCACAATGATAGTAGTGCCAACGTGTAGAACTACCCTTTACCATACAAACAGTATGTGTATGCGTGTTAAAGTTTATAATAAATCTAGCCGGGACCCGCAGTTTCAACCGCGTTTAATTTAAAAGAAATTTAGAGTACTCCGACATAGACACTTGACATAGAATATATATATTGGATTTCAAGGGTTTTATTTCTTTACGCGGAACCGTAATTATTTTTCTAAAACAAAAGTAGCCTAAGTTATTCCTTATAACATCAGCCATCTGCCGCCAGTGAAGGTCCCGTAAAAATCGGTCCAGTCGTTTTGGAGATTACCCGGAACAAACAGACAGACAGAAGACAGACAGACAGACGGACAGACAGACAGACAGAAAATTTCCGAAATATCGAAAAATCTCTACCTTGACACAGATTTTTAAGCATCTCGTAATGAAAAATTCCTTTTCTAGTTTTTTTTTACCTCAAATTATTTGTGAATAGTTACTTTACTCATTGATAAGTCTTTATTGTATTAAAAACTAAAATGTTTTCAAGAAATACAATTTTTATTTAAATTTTCACAGTACAATTTTCTTATCGAAAATTTTGTACTACTGTAAATCCGTAAGATTTTGCTGAACATATATTGTGTTTTTTTGGTAGGTATTGACCCAAGCTCTCACCCCCTGCAGTATGTCGTGCTATATACTGGACATCCTGTATGTTGTGCTAATCCCAGCCCTAGTTACTGGACCCGCAACCCGCCACATTACACCGCGGTACGCAAATAGCCGTCATTACGTGGGGACTCGGCGCTCTCCTCATTAAATTGGAGACCGGGTTACGGGTTAATGAAGACTTGGAAAGTAACTGTGGCGGTGTCATATGTTTGGTAGGAACGATGATTAACATTTCGCCTGTTGTCTCATGGGCAGGCAGAATTGTTGCGCTTTACACTCTAATCTCAACAATTTTGCCATGTGGTTAACAATACCACCACCACCATCTCATCCCATGGGTGTCGTAAAAGGCGACCACTTTTTTTTTAAACGTTGCCCCACACTTGGATTTCTCCTGTGTCGTGGGTGCATTTACAGACATGAATACACATACAATACACCCAGACCCGGAACAACTACCTGCAGGTCATACAAATATTTGTTCCGTGCGGGAATCGAACCCACGACCCGGAGCGCAGCAGCCGACTGTATCAGCCACTGCACCAACCACAGGGTCAGCAGTGTCCATCAAGTACATTTATACCTCAACTGCGTTCGCCAACCCGTCTGCCAAGCATGTCGATGAAAGGAAAAACCCCTCAATGAGCACACAACACAAACCCACACCAGTCGTTGTGGCAATCTTTGGGATAGGCCTCTGTCCAGCAGTGGACGTTTATAGGCTGAAATGATGAAATGACACTCGAATCCACAAAACATCCTTGTGGTGTCGGGATTAAGAATTTAGCAATTCTCCATCTCCACCACCACTGCTGGACAAAGGCCTCCCTCAAAGTTCACCAAAACGATCGGTCTGTGTTTATGTTGTGTGCTGCGATTGGTAGGTGGACTGGAGATCGCAGTTAAGTTTTAAATATGGTGTATATAAGGATGCTGCTACCCATCTTCCAGCTAATCCTATACTCGGCTATTACGATACCCTCGGGATGTGTTGGGGTGGTGCTATTCTTATCCGTAACCACACGGTAAGAACTGAATTAGTAATCTAGTGATATATATTGCGTTGCAGACCTCAGGTTTATGTTGAAATGACTTGAGTTCCTGTAAGGCTTTTCCTAGCCTACATCTCGAAAACAGGTACGCTTTACCTTAGATGTTATAACGAGTGAAGCTGTAGTAGTGCCCCAATTAACGCGTTCACGTATAACTCTACATCACCATAAATCTATACAAATAAATAAAATTAAAGTGTCTGTGTGTAATGTCAAAATAACAGTTTTTTTACTAAATACATATGAATATACGGTACCTACAACAAAAAAACGATTTTAATTTTTTTTATATGTCTGTCTGTTTGTTCGGTAATCTCCGAAAAGGCTGGATCGATTTCTACGGGATTTTCACTGGCAGACAGCTGAAGTTATATGGAATAACTTGGCTACTTTTATTTTAGGGAAATAATTAGGGTTCCGCGCAGTAAAATTAAACCTCATGAAGTTCAATATATATACTCTATGTCTATGTATGTGTCTATGTCGAAGTACTCTAAATTATTTATAAATAAGACAATCTTTTAAATTAAACTGCGGGTGAAACCACGGGTTCCAGTATGTAATAAAACTTACGTATAAAATAAAATCACTAATTTTAAAAATACATTTCAAGATGTATTTTTAAAATCAAGCTTTTATTCATTATTTTCGTATTCTTCTCAGCAAACCCTTTCAATTAATATCCATATTATCATCGGGATGCATAAATAAAGCCAGTCCGCCATCTTTAAGAATCTGCTATATTGGATTTAGAAAATCGTCGTTAACCATGATGACAGTCCAAACTAAACGAATATGCAAAATGTCAGCTCAATCGATTGGAGATAAATCTTTTAAAATTCAGTTTCAGGATTTCACCCATACTAACAAGGCAGGTTAAATAAAATCTAAACGACGTCTTAGACTTCGGACTGGTGAGCGAGAATTCGAAGTTTGCACTGAAACTTCTACACTGTGAAACCCATATTGCTTGCAATTATTAAATAATCTATACAAATAAATAAAAATGAAGTGTCTGTTTGTAATGTCAAAATGACTTTTGCTTGAGCTTTTTACTAAAGGAATATGAAAGTATATATGGTACTCATAACAACATACATTTTTTTGTCTGTCTATCTGTCTTTCCGTCTGTTTGTTCCGGCTAATCTCCAAAACGGCTAGAGCGATTTTGACGGGAATTTCACTGGCAGACAGCTGATATTATAAGGAGTAACTTAGGCTACGTTATTTTAATAAAACATAAATACGGTTCCGCGAAAAAAAATAGAACCCATGAAATTCTATATAAATAATAATTATTTTTATCATCTCATCCCGTGGGTGTCGTAAAAGGCGACTATGGGATTAACCGAAGAAGGGGCAGCAGCGTCCCATGAGTACATTAACTACTCAACTGCGATCGCCAGCCCGTCTGCCAAGCGCGGCGATTATGGCAAATGAGCACACAACACAAACCCATACCGGTCGCTGGGTTTCTGGACAGAAAGCTCCCCCAAAGATTGCTGGACAGCAACAGCAGCAACATTGCCCCACACTAGGATCTCTCCTGTGTCGTGGGTGCGTTTACAGACATGAATTCCACACACAATACACCCAGACCCGGAACAACTACCTGCAGATCATACAAATATTTGTTTCGTGCGGGAATCGAACCCACGACCCGGAGCGCAGCAGCCGACTGTATCAGCCACTGCACCAACAGTGCCGTTATAACACCGTCTTACTAAACCATGTTTCTCGCAAATTAATATTCTTATTCTTATTCTTACCAATTTTATCGCGCTACAAATAATACGAACTGTTGTATGAGTTTCTTCAACGACAGCTACTCCTTAAACTCCTATATTTACTATAGCATGCGCCCCATGTTCATCATTCCGGCCGAATGAAGTCCACTGCTGGACACAGGCCTCCCCCAAAGATCACCACAACAACCGATATGGGTGTGTTGTGTGCTCATTGGGGGGTTTTGCCATAATCGCCACGCTTGGCAGACGGGTTGGCGATCGTAGTTGAGTTGTTAATGTACCCGAAGGACGCTGCTGCCCATCCTCCGATTAATATTTAATTAATTATTAGTCTGTTAACTAAACTACTAAACACGTGGTATATATAAAAAAGCTGCTTTTTAGTTTACATTGCATCGTCAGTCAGTGCTTATTTGTGTGGTGTCCAGATTAGGAATTTAATGGTACCAATCTATTTCATCCCATGGATGTCGTAAAAGGTGCCGAAAGGACTCCAAACCAGAGGGATGGTCAGCAGCGTCCCTTCTGTGAAACAGTAGCCATACTACGCTCACCCTCGTGGTGAGTACTGGCAAATTCCCTCCAAAATGATGACACAATTATGAAATGTATCCATGGAGTTTCTTGCCGGCTCTTCGCCACAGATCAACTATTTGGAACCGCGCAACTTAGATTCTGACGTTTCATAAGTGCCAATATTTGATTTATTTGAAATAAAAAACTTTGACTTTGACTTTGAAACACTGTAGGGGAGGCCTCTTTTCAGCAGTGGACGTTCTTTGACTAATGCCTGTGATGTGGTGCGATGATTCAAAGCCATATTTAAAGTTTCAAGTCTCTAGCTCATCGGGAAGTTAGTTTTAGATCGATGACAAAATTTCTACCGAACAGACAAGCAAACGGACAGACAAATCGAATTAAGTAATAAAAACGTGGTAAAATACGCCTCTACTTACTATTACACAAGTCATTTAATATAGACCAGCTAAATCTAGTACGGTCTCAAGTTTTTCATACTATTAATTCATTCAACAGTTAAATAAAATACTGAACATAAAAGAAAATTCGGCATCTCAATAACAAAGAGAACTGCTGTAACATCTAAAGTTGGCATTACAACGACTTATTCTCGTGTAAATTATTGTTTGATCTCTTTCTCTGAAGTTAGAAGCGTACTTTGAACATTCTTAATTATTTTAAACAACAATGAACACAAAATGTTACGTTCAAGTGCGAGTAGGACTCGCGTTCTAAGAGGGTTCCGTACTGTTACATAATTGAACATATTTATGAACTGTGTCATCACCATCACCATCAGCCAAAAGAAATCCACTACTGAACAAACGCTTGTCCCATGAACGACGGTTTACGTCATTTTGGGGGGTATTTGCCAGTACTCACTACGCTTGGCAGGCGATTTGGTTAACGCAGTATGGATATTGATCAACAGAAGGGACGCGGCTGCCCACCCCTCTGATTTAGAGTACCTCAGTCACCTTTACGACATCCACGGGAGGAGATGGAGGAGAGGAGAGATGGATAGCCATTCCTGGATATGCTAGTTATTTTTTTATCCTTGCCCGATACTAGGATTTGTCCTGTGTCATGGGTGCGTGGGTACACAATACACCCAGATACGGAACAACTATCTGCAGATCATACAAACATTTGTTCCGTGCAGGAAGCGAAACCGCCACCTGGAGCGCAGCAGCCGACTGTATCAGCCACTGCACCAACCGTGGTTTACCCGCCACCTGCGTGTAACCCAAAGTGCTATTGATACGTACCGGGTTCCAAACTCCCTCAATCGTCTTCTGCGACACCCACGGGATGAAATGCGGTAGCCTTATTCATGACCGAAGGTACACGGCTATCACATAAATATATATATATACAATAAATAAATATTTAATATACTAGATCATAAAATATTTTATTTGAAAGCTATTGAGAAGAAACGCCGAAACAAATTCAGATTTCCGGGTCTCTTTTAAAATCAAAACATCTTTGTATGACACTAGACTTTTCCCGCGGCCTCGCCCGTGTATATTTCAGCTTAACACAGAAATATTTATCGGACATCCATCGGAAACTGTTTATTTTCCTGAGACAAAAAGCTTTTATCTTAATGCGGACTATGGTCTATCTGTGTACCAAATTTCATCCAAATTTGTTCAGCCGTTTCAATATGATTGAGTTAGAAACATCCAAATATTTTCACAAACTTTCACATTTATGATATTAGTAGGATTGTGTGAAAACAATGTAGTCGTCGCCTTTAGAAAAACCTTAGCATTTTTGAGATGACCTGTCCCGACAGACAGCATGCATGAATTACTTATCAAGTCGCCCAACCTTATTTTAGGAAGCTCAATAACCCGAAGAACACGGCTGCCATCAGCAGGACATTTAAGTAGGTACTAGGTACTTATGTGTCTAAAACCGTGCTAGAGTAAATTAGAAATATTCTCTTTTTGTTTCTCTTTTTTTTAAAGAAACGTTCCCCACAATAGGATTTCTCCTATGTCGTGGGTGCGTTTACAGATATGAATTCCACATACAATACACCCAGACCCGGAACAACTACCTGCAGATCATACAAATATTTGTTCTGTGCGGGAATCAAACTGACCCGGAGCGCAGCAGCCGTAAAAATATCGCAGCCTCCACTACATATCACGCCACTTGGCAGTCACTTGGCATAAACATATTATCTTGCAAGGGCAAGCTGCTTGAAAAGTAAACAAAGAATGAATTCAGTATGGAGTAAGTATAATAAGACCCTCATCCGTTGCCATGACAACACGATCGCGCGCGAGATATCAGCTGATTGTCATCCTACATTTCGATCGATAGCCCAAATGATGGATATGAGCTAATAGATTTGGATAGGTACCACTACAGCCTGTTATGTTATATGTATTATTATTACATATGTACATACGCCTATAGACACGCTTCAATTCGGCTCATTTATTTGGCCTTAATGATGAATAAAATGCTGGTCTATTGTTACTGGAACCATGTAAACAACCTTTCGACTAACTACTTTAATTATCAGTTTTTATGGTTTACGGAAATCGCAGCGTTGGACGGCCTCCAACGAGATGAACGGACGGTCTGGTGAAGTGAGCTAGGAGTCGTTAGATGTGGTAATCTATGGGGACGTCTTTGTTCAGCAATGGACATCGTTGACTGATATGATGATGACAACGATGCCGGTTCCAGTTACTATATTTTTATAATAATATAGACGTACTCTTCTCCAAACCAGTGTTGAACAAATAAGTACGGTTTTAAATAGAGATAAAATTGAGAGCCGTCGTCAAAAAAAATACTAGGCATGTTGGCATAAAACTAGCTTCGTTGTACATAACTAGCATTTAATCTTACTCCCACAGAAGGCGGAGGCTAGTGGGCCTCGATAGGCAAAGTTGAAGAAATGTGCCTTTCTACCAAACTGAAAACGATGTACTATATCTTATGATATATCCGTGTGGTGTCCGGATTAAGAATATAGCACCACTCCATCTCCTCCCGTGGAGGTCGAAAAAGGCGACTAAGGTACACTAACCAGAGGGATGGGCAGCAGCGTCCTTTTTGTGGAACAGTAGCCATTCTGCGCTCACCAACCCGCCTGCCAAGCGTGGTGAGTACTGGCAAATTCTCCCCAATATGATGACACAGTTGTGGAAATCTATGGGGGAGGCCTTTGTTCAATAGTGGACGTTGTATGGCCGATATGATATACGCGGGAAAGAACCTACATTTGACTTTGGAATTATAGTTATAAAACTCTAGTTACTTCTAGATAAAAAAAAATCTCAGAAGGTAATACAATTTGATTTTCCCATAACCGACACCCTCGCTGACGGCAGCCCGAATTCTCTCTCTTCTTTTATTTTCTCCGTCAAAATATTCTCATGTACTTATTTCAAATAATGTTTTTTTAAATTCTATGTGGCTATGACTTTTCTCCCAAAGAGTTTGAACCCTATTATAATATCATATGATTGTACCACGATCACGTCAACTGTGCAATGTTCGCACTCCAAATACTTCAGCCAGGTTATAAACTCTTACAGTATATTTTATTTAAATTTCTTGTCGGATTACTGTAATGTTTTCGCTGTTTCTTTGAGTTTAGTTATAGGTACTATATTCTTAGTATTATTCTCGTGTCTTATGATCATATCAACACTATCATACGTTCGTTATTTAACGTGCGAAAAAAATTATCAATCTAATCCAAAATCTTTACATTTAAGATTTTGAACTTGATGCTTTCGTTTTATGATCACACTCAAGACAAATCCTAAATCCCGAACCCCAAAAAGGTTGGAATAGATTGATTATTAATTTCGGCCGTTAGAAATGGAAATATATGGAATGTAAAAAGCTACCTGCATCAAGAAAAAGTTGTTGAAAAATACCTCATTATATCATATCGGCCATTTATACGTCCACTGCTGAACAAAAGCCTCCCCCATAGATTTTCACAACTGTGTCATCATTTTGGGGGGTATTTGCCAATACTCACCACTCTTGTCAGGCGGGTTGGTGAGCGGGGTATGGCTACCGTTTCACAGAAGGGACGCTGCTGCCCATCCCTCTGGTTTAGATTCCCTTAGTCGCCTTTTACGACCTCCACGGGAGGAGATGGAGTGGTGCTATATTCTTAATCCGGACACCACACGGATACCTATTACCTATTATAATATAATAATGTATTGTCAGTGCTACCTGATGTGTGATAATCAAGTGGTAGGACCTTTGCCTTCCACACAGGAATTTTCCACATTCCATCCCGGCCTACATCTCTGAGTTTTTGGATTCACGTGCGGATCAGAATTTGATTATCACTTGCATTAAGAAGGAAAATATCGTGAGGAAATCTGCACTCCTGGTATATGTAGTCCGCCAACCCGTACTAGACCAGACGTGGTGGACTACGGCCTAATCCATCTCATCGTGAGAAAATGCCCATGCCCAGCAGTGGGACAGTAATGGGCTGATTATGATAATAATGTCAATATTGTAACAATTCATGTCAGTTAAAACAAATCGCCTTTCGCCTCCTGATTTGCAAACTACATAGGTATTGCCCATCGACACAGAAAAATCGAGCAATCTAATAATTGTACTGAATCCCGTGTAAACAATTCTGAATTCGTTTCCATTCGTATTCACAATACTATATAAACTAAACAAAATCGTACTGAATCAATAAACGAAGCCATAGGAGCCACATAGAGTTGGAATTGAACGTTTATAAAATCTCACAAATTCGTAAAGTTTATTTTAATGATTGGGTAGGTATTCTAATAAAAAAGTAGATATGTTGTTTGTTTTAGTAGTCAAACTTTCTACGAATTGTTTTTGGAATTGGATGAAATATAAACAGATTTTTTATAAGATTTACACGAAATGCTGATTGAATTTTGTTCAGTACATAATCAAGTGCTATTCAGAATTTAGTCTAATGAATACACATCGCAACTGCTTGTAATCTTTCATTTCGCGGTATAGGTTTTGGTTATACTGAAACAATTTTATGTTTTTTATATACTGTGCTAATTTTTACGAAGCTTAATGACAATTAAAACACTTTTCCCGATTAATTTACATTCAATACCAGTCATCTTTCTCAGCTATCACCGTCAAAACCACAAAATACTTACAAAAAATCAAACAATACCACAATAAGACACTTCACTACACTAACTATCCTACAGGGTGTATAAATATAAATACTAAAGTGGTATGTATAAAAATATCGCTTAAACTTTGGAGCGGTTCGAGCGGAGGAGCGAAGCGAGCGGAGCGCTCACGGCGCGCGTCTGTCGGCCACTGCCGCGCCCGCCGAGCGCCGCGAGCCGATCAACACATACAATACCTTATCAGCAAAAAATTTGGCCTGCTGAAGTTAGTGTTGTCTTCAGCGGTGTAGTAAGAGAATTGAGTATACTGTATGTACTGTAATGTTTGGCTTTATTCATAATAATAAATAAATAAATTCTTTATTGACATAAGATAATTACACATTTATATGAATTCCCTGGCTCCCGAGCTAGTTATAAACTGTATTACAGGTACCTACTGTACCTAAATTCAATACACAGTAAAATTCAATTTACTATGGAATTGGAGGATAACAATTGCTTAGCCTTTCTTGACATACTTCATATCCATAATCCAGATCATTCTGTTAGCCACACTGTGTATAGAAAGCCTACCCATACAAACAGGTACCTTAACGGTGAATCTCACCACCATCCTTGTCAGTTAGCTACTGTGGCCAAATCTTTGTTACAGAGAGCACACGGCATCTGCGACGCCGACCACCTGGCAGGGGAGCTTAACCATGTGAAGCAAGTTCTTCAAAATAACAATTTGAAAGCTCCACATCCCCGTCGCAGAAGCCGCCCGAAACCCACCACGGTTGATCGACGGCCCGCTGTTTTACCATTTATTAAGGGAGTCACGGACAGAATTGGTCATATCTTAAAGCGTGCTTCTATAAAAACCTATTTCAAGCCGCACAAGAAGATCAGCCAACTTCTCAAACCAGTGAAATGTCACATACCCTTACAAGATGCAGGGGTCTACAAGATTGACTGTGATTGTGGTTTATCATACATAGGGCAAACAAAGCGTAGCATAGCCACCCGAATAAAAGAACATATAGCTGACGTCAAGCATAGACGCTCCACAAAGTCTGCAGTGTGTGAACATGCCTTAGGCAAACCAAACCATTATCTTCGTTTTGATCAACCTCAAGTACTCGCGAAAGAGAACCGATATGTACCTAGAATGTTTCGTGAGGCTATTGAAATTAAAAAAACATCCTAATTTTAATAGAGAAGATGGTTGGCAGGTACCACCTGTTTGGAATCCAGTCATTAAAATAATAAAGTCCCAAACAAGATACCGCACTAAGAAACATCAAGACACTGTGAGTGATTACTGCGTGCATCGAAACTAATTTTTTGATTAAAATTGTACGGTAGATAAAATAAAATAACTTTTTAACATCTGTAACGACGCCTGTCACCTTAGTCATCCTGCGACCACGAATGCTGCAAAGTATTCGAAACGTCAGGAAAATCAAAAATCAAAATATACGCGATAGAATCCGCTTAAAAGTGTTTTATTATAATGTGTAATAATCGCGAAAATCTAAGACATTACTATGTATTACAGGTGCCAGTATATTCCCCTTATTATTAGGTACACTTATGCCAACACGAGTATTAACAGAAAAAAAAACAAACAGAGAAACACCATCTACATGCAAAGATGGGTGCTCTGTGTCTGTTGTGTGTGTGTGTGTGTGTGTGTATGTGTGTATGTGTGTGTGCGTGCGTGTGTGTGGTTGCGTGTTTGCATGCATGAGTGTGTTTGTGTGTGTGTGTGTGTATGTGGACCTCTATTTTATTCTAGGATTTTTAATATGTTTTCTGTATCGTTATAGTCCAAATTATTCAGCCATGTAAGTAGTGCTGTTTTTATTTGATTCATGTTTAGTTTCCTAGTATTTGTTGTTTTATTAAAAATGTAAAATTCAGGTGTACATAGAGTGAATCTTCACTCTACTTCATCATCATCATCATTGCAGCAGAAATATGTCTACTGCTGGACGTGGGCTTTCTCTAACAGTCGCCATAAGGGACGGAGGTATGCGTTGTGTGCTCAATGGGGGATCTGCCATCGGCACGCTCGGCAGGTGGGTTGGCGATCGCAGTTGAGTTGTGAATGTACTCGGAAGACGCTGCTACCCTCTGCCATCTACCCATCTTACCGGTAAACCCATAGTCACCGACACCCACGGGATGAGATGGGGTGGTGCTATTTTTAGCCGACGCCACACGGCAAGGCAGTTTTATTTCACCCGGTGGTAATACATCGTGTACTTACTTCAGGTTCATACCGTACTCCTATCGGCTAAAACGACCGGAGTGAATCTTCGGCTCCTGGTCCTTGAAACAATGACTCTAGTACCACCCATTAGAGCCACATCCTTAGGCTCATTCTATTAAATTTTTAACTGGTGGAAGGTCGCATGAGCTCACGGCCGCCGTGTACACTGCACTGCACAGCGCACAGGGACGCTTCGGGAGATCCTTTACAATCCCCCCAGGGGGGCGACCACTTTACAATCATCCCCCCTCCGTGATGTGCCTAAGGCGTGGCATCTATGGGCGGCTTTAGTGTGACCTTACGAGAACCTGAAGCCCCGCTCAAGATGACCGTTCCAGTGGTTTTAGCCGGTAGAAGTCCGGCATAACCCTTCGCCCTTCCCCGGGGCGAAGGAAGTTCATGTAGAATTTCCACTAGATACCAATATAATAAGGTTGTAGTGTTTAAACTAACATTAGCATTCAAATTGTTATGAGAGGCATGTCGCCTACCACCAGGCGAATAATTGACGGGCCCATCCCGTCACCAAATTGTACTAAAAAGAAAACATCTCAGTAAGGTTAGTATTCATAATTTCGGCCGAATTAAGTCCACTGCTGGACACAGGCCTCCCCAGAAGATCGCCACATCAATTGATATGGGTGGGTCCCGCACCACTGACGGCAGGGGGCTAGTATTGTGACCTAGATAATACCTTTAAATAATAAAGTACAACCTATACCTACATAACACTCATAGAAAGTCGAACAGTTCTCGCTTTTGAGTCGGAATTCAAACGGTGTACTCTGTGGGGTGTATGCAAAATACCGAAGATATTATTCATAGCATTGATATGATCGCGATGCCGGGCCTCGAACGCGCGGGGTTCACCTCCCAAAGCAATATCTAGGTAGGTGAATCGGTCATACGTAAGTACTTAGACAGATAGCCTCTTGATATTAAAGAAAGATAAAGATAAAGATAAAGATAAAGATATTTATTCGCAAAAAATATGGGTTATGACAGTTTTATAGATGTCCAGAAAGTTCCACATATTTTACCATATTATAATTGGTATGCAAATTATGGGTTAGACTTAAATTACCAAAGATAAACATCAATTATGTACACATGGAAAATTAAACATCGCTTAATAAAATATATGCAGATCAATAAATTAAATATAGAACCATAGATATTTTTGTTACTTTATACAATTATTAAAATATTGTAAGCAGATATCCAGCAAATTCCTAAATAAACATATTGCAACCAAATAATATTAAATTACAGTTTACATGCATTTAAGTACTCTTTTACAGAATAATAACATTTATTTACTAGCCTGGAATGTAATTTACGCTTAAATATATTTAATGGAAGATTTCTAAGTGATTCCGGTAGTTTGTTAAATATTCTAATACTCATTGGATAGCAATTACCATGATAAAAGTGACTTTTTATATTTGGCAGTAACAATCTAGTTGGAAATCTTGTATTAAATGCACAATTAGCTCCGTAAGTTTTAAATAAATATTGATGTTGTTTTGCAAATAAACAACATTCGTATATGTATATAGACGGGACAGTTAAAATTTTATGTTCAGGGAATAGTGTTTTGCATGATGTTAATGGTGGAGCGTTGCATAGTGCACGAACACATTGTTTCTGGGATATGAATGCCCTATTAATATGAACTGAGTTTCCCCAAAGTAGAATGGCATACCTTAATTGGGAGGCCACAAACCCATGGTAAGCTTGCAAGGCAGTCTTTTTATTACAGATTTTTGTAAGTCGCCACAGTGCAAATGCAAATTTATTTATTTTAGAGCTGACTTTGTCGATATGGAGCTTCCATGAACATTGGTTGTCTAGATTCAAACCAAGAAAAGTAACATCATTAGCCTCTGTTAATGTTTTACCTTTGTACACGATTTTTATTTCATTATTGAACTTACGCCGGTTATAAAATTGTATATATTTGGTTTTCTCAATATTTATTTTTAAATTATTATTTTCCATCCATTGTATTGCTTTTTCCACAGTTTGGTTAATTTCGAAATTATAATTAGACTTAGGGCCTTGCCGCGTAATTACTATGGAAATGTCGTCAGCAAACAAAGTGCAAGGATAGTTTATATTATCAGGTAAGTCGTTTACGTAGATTAAAAATAGTAGGGGCCCTAGGATGCTTCCTTGTGGGACCCCTACTCTATTCGTTGCTAGGGAAGACTTGACTGTAATTTGTTCTTTTTCTTTGTTCAAGTCTTTTATTTCGACGTACTGTTGCCTGTTTTTAAGGTAACTACGTAGCCATTTTTCAGCTATACCACGGACTCCGTATACGGAACATTTATGCAGCAGGAGATCATGAGCAACAAAGTCAAATGCTTTGCTCATATCGAAGAATACTCCTACTGTTGGTATATGCTTGTCTATGTTTTCTGTTACTTCAGATACTAGCTTGAAGGCAGCAAGGGTGGTGGATTTGCCTCTTTGAAAGCCATGCTGTTCTTTTTTTAGGACGTTAAATTTCTTGAGGAATGCTGTAATTCTCTCATGCATAATCTTTTCGAATACCTTAGCAAGTACAGGTATCAGCGCTATAGGTCTATAGTGATCTAGTTCATCTTTAGTCCCTTTTTTGTGAACGGGTTTTATGATTGATATCTTTAATCTATCAGGAAAAGTTCCTTCAGAAAGAGACATATTGATTAAGTGGCAAAGAATAGGGGTGACAACAGTCACACTATATTTCAATATATTGGTGGGAAATTCGTCGTATCCAACGGAGGCTGTATTTTTCAGAGATTTAATAATTCGAGAGATTTCTTCACACGTGGCAGGTAAAAGAAAAATTGTTGAGTCTATACGTCTACACTTTGAATTTACAGATGGTGATATCGCTATATTGTTTGACTGATTAGTGAGATTAATGTAAAAGTTATTAAAAATATTTGATATGGCAGTTTTGTCTGAGATCACATCGTTATTATGAATAATATTCGTGATTTCTTTGCTATTTGCATATTTTTCGTCTTCCTTGATTATAAGCCACGATGCACGACATATATTTTTAGACTTTTTTAAAAACCTTTCATTTCTTAGCCGTCGGGCCGTGAATATACATTTCTTTAATACTTTGCTGTACATTTTGTATTTACCTATAATTACATTATCTCTATTCTTTAAATATTTGAATCTAAGTTTCCTTTTATGCAAGCACGATTTTTTTAACCCTGTCGATATCCATGATGAACTTTTGCTTTGTTTATTCTTAATTTTGATTTTTTGTAGCGGGAAACACAGATTGTAGAAAAGTATAATATAGTCATGGAATGTATTAAATGCAGAATTTAAGTCACTTTTTTCATGGACGTCAGACCAGGACAGGCAAGACAAACTTTCAATGAATTTGAAATTTGAATATGCTTTATCATAATTCCTCTTAAATATATAATGCGGTATTTGCGAATTTTGTTTAGTTTTTATGGGTATAGTTAGTGCTTGTCCAGTTTCATGATCGGATAATCCTAGCGGAAGTATTTTACCTTTAGCTTTTGAAATATTGCTGATTATTTGATCAAGGCAAGCATTTTTTCGAGTTGGCTCTTTTATATGAATGTAAAAACCGTAATTTAGTATTAGTCTTAAGTATTGTGCTTGTATCTCTGAATCTTTGAGCAGATTTATATTGAAGTCACCACAAATAATCACCTTTTTGTTTATCTTGCTACGAATTATTGCCAATAATGACTCCATTTTTTCCAAAAATACATATGGATTTGAAGTTGGTGTTCTATATACACAGATAATTACCAATTTGTTGCATGGCATTTCAATTCCACAGCACTCAAATACAAATTCAGTGGCATAATTTTTAAGCCATGGTATAGTTTCGTAACATATATATTCATTACATAGAATTACAACACCACCTCGTCGTTGTTTGCTTCTAGAGAAGAAAGCTGCTAGTTTTAGGCCCCTTACATGTAAATTCATTTCTTCCCCAGACTTCAGGAATGTTTCAGTTAGGCATAGGATATCAACGGCTGTGTTATTATTAGCTAGGTCAACTAACATTATTTTAATTAGGTCTATTTTACTCAAAACTCCCGCAATATTTTGGTGCAGTAATGTCAATTCACTGCTATTATACGATGTACTTACGAAAAGTAAAATCTTTATAATTTTGTGGAAGTTCAGAAGAACAAACGGTCTGCTTTGGATTTCGGCTTAGGTTTTTAAAGTAATTTAAAATAGTTGTTTGAAGCAAAGGTTTCTTGCGGCTATTTCCACAGATTGAAAAAACGTTTTGACTAGAATTGGGCATAGTGCCTTGTGAATATTGGTTTCGCACAATAGTAATGTTCTGATTATTATTAATTATCCTATTACATTTAGTTTTGCTTGTCAAGTACTTATTTTTATATATAGAACGCGTCTGCAATTGCACTTGACAGACAAAACGTGATATTTATGGTGTTTTCTATCCATTTCACACAAGATTTAAAGAGTTTACAATAATTATATTCATCAAGTCAGTGAAGGGACGTTCATTACCGAACAAAGACCTGCCCCATAGATTACCACAACCGTGTCGTCATTTTGGAGGGAATTTGCGAGTACTCACCACGCTTGATATGCGGTTTGATAAGAGCAGTGTGGCTGTTGTTCCAAAGACGGGACACTGCTGCATATATCTCTGCTTTAAAGTCCTTTAGTCGCCTTTTACGATCTCCATGGGAGAAGATGGAGTGGTCATCATCATCATATCGGCCATACAACTTCCACAACTGAACAAGGCCTCCCCCATTGTTAAAAAATATGGCAAATATACGACCTTCAAGGAAAACGTGTATGTCTGCACTCTAACTGTTTTTTTCTTTTCGTGTAGTTAGTAGTCAACCTATTTAGTATTATATATTAGCCGGAGGATGGGCAGCAGCGTCCTTCGAGTACATTAACAGCTCAACTGCGATCGCCAACCCGCCTGCCAAGGCACAGTTTACAGACATAAATCTCACATACAGAATCACGCAGACCCGACACGACTATCTGCATCATCATTCATCATTTCGGCCAAATGAAGCCCACTGCTGGACACAGGCCTCCCCCAAAATTTACCACAACGACCGGTATGGGCGTATTGTGGGCTCATTGGAGGGTTTTGCCATGATCGCTACGCTTGGCAGACGGGTTGGCGATCGCAGTTGAGTTCTCTCGAAGGACGCTGCTGCCCATCCTCCGACTAATCCCTTAGTCGACTTTTACGACAGCCATGGGAGGAGATGGGGTGGTGGCATTCTGAGCCGGCACCACACGGCCGGCTCAGAATACCACCACCCAACTCCTCCCGTGGGTGGATGAGAGGATGGGCAGCAGCGTCCTTCGAGTACATTAACAACTCAACTGCGATCGCCAACCCGCCTGCCAAGCGTGGCGATTATGGCAAAACCCCCCAATGAACCCACAACACATCCATATCTGTGGTTGTGGTGATCTTTTGGGGAGGCCTGTGTCCAGCAGTGGACTTCATTCGGCCGAAATGATGATTCTGAGCCGGCACCACACGGCATATCACATATCATACAAATATTTGTTCCGTGGGCGGATCAAACCCGCGATACGTAGTGCAGAAATCCAGTCGCTTAGTTACTGCACCAACCGTTTGGTATCTGGCTGTAAATCTTATAAACTGCCATAATCAGCGACCGACCCCAGAGGTAATTACCATGCTTGGTAGTTAAATTGGCAATCACAGTGATTTTATTTGGATGTAGTAAATGTAATCGTAAATAGAAATTATGTTTTGCTCGGACATCTATACATATATACAAATAAATAAAACTGAGGTGTCCGTTTGTGATGTCTTATTAACAGCTTTTTACTAAATGCATATGAAAGTTTATACGGTACCTACGGCAGAAAAACAATTTTTTTGCTGTCTGTCTGTCTGTCCATTGGTCTGTTTGTCTATTCGATCCCGCTAATCTCCGAAACGGATGGACTGATTTTTACGGAACTTTCACTGGTAGATAGCTGATATTATAAGAAATAACTAAGACTACGTTTATTTTATAAAAATAATTAGGATTCCGCGCAAGAAAATTAAAACCCATGAAATTCAATATATATATACCCTATGTCAAGTGTCTAATACCGAAATAAGTACTCTAAATTATTTATGAATTATCCAATTTCTTTTAAATTAAACGGTGGGTGAAACCGCGACGCACAGCTAGCATAAAAATAAAATATTACTCGAAGACCATGCCTACTTGGAGCGATGAAGCTAGTCATACATAATTATGGCATAGGCATGGATAAATCCAAATCTAAAATCTAAACATTTTGTATGAGACTCATTATCAATTTCGGCCGTTCAACCATTTATAGACGCTCATAGCCAGTTGCATTCACTGATCGGTTAACCATCGGCAAGGTTAAGCAACAGTTTGCGATGTTAGTCTATGAATGGGTGACCACATAGTGGTATTTGAACTGCGCGTCTCCTTGGTTTGGAGGGCACAGAAAATCGTTGGCCCCAGTTGTTGTCATCAGACGGCAGTCGTTAAGCCAAGTCTGAGGCGTTCGGGCGACTTGGAGTACTCTGATATAAGGTTGGCCACTAACCAAACGGAAAAAAGTCACTTATGAACAGTTGAGACTTTAGTTGGCGCGTTCTAAGATGTAGATTCCCTGTGGAGAAGAACGGCCAAGAGAAACTCCATGGTCACTCTTCTTAAATCATAATACGTTACATTTTTTTTTTTATTAGAAAAACGTTGCCCCACCCTGGGATTTCTCCGGTATTGTGGGTGCATTTACAGACACAAATTCCACACACAATATACCCAGACCCGGAAAAACTACCTGCAGATCGTACAAATATTTGCTCCGTGCGGGAATCGAACCCACGACCCGGTGCGCAGCAGCCGACTGTATCAGCCACTGCACCAACCATGCCGTCATTTATGACTACACTAGCTTTAACCCGCGGTTTTGCTCGCATTGAAGCCATTAAATAAGCATCATAGATCATTCAGCAATCGAAATGAATCAATCCCTACTAACAATTTTTTTTTTATGTTTTGTAAAAAACATATTTATTTATTCAATAAAAAGTATCCCATGTTATTTCTAATACCTCCAAGAATATGTGTACAAAGTTTCATGATGATCGGTTAAGTAGTTTTCCGTGAAAGCGTAACAAACAAACTTACATTCACATTTATAATATTAGTTGAGATAATTCTAGGAAGCAAAGTCAGGTTGAGCTCGTAAATGGGATGGCTTGACTGGGCAGATAACAAAGAGGTTATCAATACAATAAGGCGTGAAGTAGCAACATTGCTGCGTTTCGGACGGTGAATGAAAAATACCGAACGCCCTAACAATATGGCAGACATCGAGACGACGGGTTGGCGACCGCAGTTAGCTTATAAACGTACTCGAAGGACGCCGGTCGCCATCCTCTGGTTCATCCCATAGTCGCCTTTTACGACACCCACGGGATGAGATGAGATGGTGGTATTCTTAGCCAACACTACGTGGCGAGTTTAGTTTTAACATACACACACACTGGATTGATATCAACCCTTAACACCGTTAATGACACCCATGGGTGGAGAGGGGTTATTATTTTTTAAACGATGCCTCACCCTCAATTTTGTCATGTGTCGTGGGTGCGGTTTACAGATACCTCATATGCACCAACACCCTGATCCGAAACAACTATCTGCAGATCATACAAATATTTATTCCACGTGGGGACTGAACCCGCGACACGAAGCGCAGGAAGCAAATTGCTTAGCCACTGCGCCAAGCATACCGTCAAATAAATCATGATAACATGTCTGACGATTCTGTGTGGTGTCTGGGATAAGACTATAGTCTCCCTCCATCTCCACTCATGGATGTTGAAAAAGGCGTCTAAGGAACTCTAAAAAAGCGGGATGGGTTGCAGGGTCCCGTCTATAAAGCAGTAAGTATACTGCACTCACCAACCCACGTATTTTTTTTCGATCCATTTGAAATACGTCATGTACTTCCTCCGCCCCGGGAAAGGGCAGAGGGGTATGCCGGACTCCTACCGGCTAAAACCACCGGAGTGGTCATCTTCGGCACCGAAGGGAGGCTCCAGGAACTCGAATAATCTCCATCTAGAGCTGTGGTGCCGGCTCAGAATGCCACCACCCCATCTCCTCCCATGGGTGTCGTAAAAGTCGACTAAGGGATTAGCCGGAGGATGGGCAGCAGCGTCCTTCGAGTACATTAACAATTCAACTGCGATCGCCAACCCGTCTGCCAAGCGTGGCGATTATGGCAAAACCCCCCAATGAGCCCACAACACATCCATATCGGTCGTTGTGGACATCTTTGGGGGAGGCCTGTGTCCAGCAGTGGACTTCATTCGGCCGAAATGATGAGCTCACCAACCCACCTGCACGGTGAGTAGTGATATTTATGTTTTATATATAGATGACTAATATAAATACGTTGTAACGAACAGATTTGTAAAAGACGTAAAAAAATGACAAAAATGACCCAACCCTGAGTTTCTTTCAGCATTTCATCTCAGAGGTTGTCATGTAGCGAAATGCCCTCCGTTGTTTCAATATGACGTGTAAAAGTGTCTGTTAGGACCTATTTACTGAATAAATGATACCATTTTTTATTGTTTTTTTTTTTTTGTAAAAAACGTTGCCCCACACTAGGATTTCTCTTGTGTCGTGGGTGCGTTTACAGACATGAATTCCACACACAATACACCCAGACCCGGAACAACTACCTGCAGGTCATACAAATATCTGTTCCGTGTGGGAATCGAACCCACGACCCGGAGCGCAGCAGCCATGTATGATGTATCAGCCACTGCACCAACCGTGCCGTCCAATTTATTTATTTATTATATTCTAGTACTGGCTGGAAATTCCCCCCAAGATGATGACACAAGTGGAAAGAGCAGGCTTTTGTTCACTAGTGGATGTCCTTTAACTGATTGAACACTTAAGCATTAAACGATTATAGCTGCGACTGTTGAAGACCGAATCGGAAAGTTCGGTGAAGTTTGAAACAAAACATTAAACTGTCATATCGGAAACTTTGTTACAAACTTCAAACTAATATTATAAATGTGAATGTAAGTTTGTTTGTTACGCTTTCACGCAAAAACTACTTAACCGATCATCATGAAACTTTGTACACATATTCTTGGAGGTATTAGAAGTAACATAGGATACTCATTATTAAAAAAAAAAAATACGATGTATAAATAAAATGTTTCTGTTGTAATGATCTCTGATACTTATTTAATGGCTTCAATGCGAGCGAAGCCGCGGGTAAAAGCTAGTCCTAAATAAATAACCTTAGGGACTATAAACCAGAGAGATAGGCAGCAGCGTCCCTTCTTTGGAACAACAGCCATTCCGCTCTCACCAACCCAATATTTTTTTACAATA
Organism: Diloba caeruleocephala; assembly: GCA_947459985.1. Taxonomy (NCBI): domain Eukaryota; kingdom Metazoa; phylum Arthropoda; class Insecta; order Lepidoptera; family Noctuidae; genus Diloba; species Diloba caeruleocephala. The sequence goes on along the minus strand of OX381627.1, from coordinate 372,819 downwards.
GATAAAATATGACTTATTTAATGGCTTCAATGTGAGCGAAGCCGCGGGTAAAAGCTAGTATCAGAAATGTCTTCAATTTATAGTACACACCAATCATCACCAATCCACCTGCCAAGTGTGGTTATGACAATATGACCGTTCATTGTCGATAGACGGCATGGTTGGTGCAGTAGCTGATACAGCCGGCTGCTGCGCTCCGAGTCGTAGGTTTGATTCCCGCACGGAACAAATATTTGTACGATCTGCACCCAGTTATTCCGGGTCTGGGTGTATTTTGTGGAATTTGTGTCTGTAGTACCCACGATACAGGAGAAATACTAGATGACTGGAGGCTAGACTAATGTTACAAAACAAAATGTAGTGGTCATAGGCAGGCCCGTGTTCACCAGCGTACGTTTAATATTTATTCCATCCTGTTGTTAATCGCCTTTGTTACAGAGCGGCCGGCTCATAATACAAATAATAAATGAAATCTAGCTTAAATGTCAGACTGTCAGTCGCCAGCCCACTTCACGTTCCGAGCTGCTGAGCTCGGTACTTAAACCATACGTTATTTTCCCCGCAGACTCCGCAAGATTACTTTTCAAAAGGCCTAACGTTACGTATGTACGCAGTGCGATAGTGTTTTATATTTATTTTTTTGTTGATGTCCAGTCGAAATTCCACATGGAACTTCCTTCGCCCCGGGGAAGGGAGAAGCGGTATGCCGTACCCCTTTTTTTTTATTGATGTCCAGTGGAAATTCTACATAGAACTTCCTTCGCCCCGGGGAAGGGCGAAACGGTATGCCGGACTCCTACCGGCTAAAACCACTGGAGCGGTCATCTTCGGCATCGAAGGGGGGCTCCAGGTCCTCGTTAGATCACACAAGGTAAAAATATATACTAGTATCTACAGTTATTTTTTTTGTTTATTTATTTAGTTGAACAGTTGCCTTCCATACAGGATCTGAGTTCGATCCCGGCCCACAATTCTGACTTTTTAGATTAATGTGCGGATCAGAATTTGATTATCCACTTGCGTTAACGGTGAATAGAAACCTGCACACTCAAGAGGGCTCCAAAATGTCGTCAATAGTGTGTTTAGTCCGCCATCCCACACTAGGCCAGCGTGGTGGACTAAGGCCTAACCTTTCTCATCACGAGAAAAGGCCCGTGCCCAGCAATGGGACAGTAATGGGCTGATTAATGTACTAGTACTTTTACTTTTTTAACCACTCATACTTAGCGAAATATGGTTGTTGTAAGAGTCTCGGCAATAATGCAACAATCTGGAATTGAAATCACGACCGCTCAATTGCTCGACCGACGTCATAGCTGTTGAGTTATTAACCGGACCGGAGTAGAATATTGCCATGTCATCGGCCAAGACGGCTATCTGGGATGAATTGGCGGGTCGTTTGTGGGGTAGCGGATAGTGGGGCTAGCACGGATCCTTATGGGACTCCAGCTCTGGGATGAGGGGACGAGAGAGCGCCCGTGGGTTGGCTTATTACCGATTGACTAGCCTCATAAGAAAGCTCACTCAGTGTGCTATGGAGAAAGCTAACATTTCTCTACGAGATCCTATAAGAAATTAGGAGATCCGCAGAAGAACTAAAGTTGCTGATAGCTGAAAGGATTAGTAAACTGAAGGGGCGATAGGTGGAGCTTAAAGCTCGGTGATAACCGTTGAACCGTAAAACCGATAGCCGTTAAGCGAAAAAGGTTCTTGAATAGAGACCTCGCTCTGGAAAACGCAGTGTGGGTCGTCCTTGAACGAGATGGACAGATGAACGAAATTGTTCATGAACTTCCTCCGCCCGGGGAAGGACGAAGGGGTATGCCGGACTCCTACCGACTAAAACCACTGGGGCGGTCATCTTCGGCATCTAAGGAGGGCTTCAGGTCCTCGTATGATCACACTAGAACCACCTACTGGTGCCACGCCCATAGGCAGATATAGAAGAGGGTGACTGTAAAGCGGTCACCCCTCCAGGGGGATTGTGTAGCATCCCTATGCGGGACAGACGACCTGGTGAAGGTAGCTGGAATTCTTTGGATGCAGGCGGTATGTAACCGGTCATTTTGGTAATCTATTGTTCAGGAGCAGACGTCATCCAGCTGATATTATCACATCCTTATCTTCAAGATATGTCCAATATAATTATTATCATGCATGCAGCATGGCCTTTTTTTTTGTTTATTGATCTGTAGAAATACATTATGTACTTCCTTCGCCCCGAGAAAGGGCGAAGGGGCATGCCGGACTCCTACCGGCTAAAACCACCGGAGTGATCATCGTCGGCACCGAAGGGAAGCTCCAGGAACTCGAATAATTTCCATCTAAAGGTACCCGTTGGTGCCACGCCTTTAGGCACATCTCGGAGGGGATGACTGTAAAGCGGTCATCTCCTCTAGCGGAGGGCAGGCGACTGTAGAGGCCACACCCCCAGGCATCTCTCGAGGGAATTGTAAAAGATTCCCCCGAGGCCTCACTATGCGCTGTGCTGCGCACACGTGTACGTGTCCACTTGCGCACCGCTGTCTTCCCGGGGGTCGCTCGGTATGAGCGCGCAGATTTCCCAATAAGCGCGCTCGCGATCCCCAAGGCCCTCCGTCATATAAAAATGCTATGCGCTTCAGGCGTGTTGGACACGGGCGCCGCGGCGGCTGTTACTCCGGCTCCGTGTCCTCCTCCTCCGAATGCAGCATGGCCTGCCCTTGGCTCCATCCATGCACACGCAGCTATTAACGTATTCTGCTTGTTAAAAGTTGGCTTTTAGTGCATCTTAGCATCCCTGCTGGTGATTAACTAAGCCGAATTAAGTGCACTACTGGACACAGGCCTCCCCTCAAAATCACCACAGCGACTGGTCAGGTTGTGTTGTATGATTTTTGCTATAATCGCCATGCTGGCAAGTGGGTTGGCGATGGCAGTTGTGTTGTTAATACTCAAAGTGCGCTGCTGCCCATCCTCCGGATAATCCCATAGTCACCTTTTACGACACCCACGGGATGAGATGGGGTGGTGGTATTCGTAGCACGATACGGCAAAGAACATTGAGCAATTAAATAAATAAATATCACTGAACGTTATGTCATTTAATTGAATTTACTGCAATAGCCTATCACGTGTATATTCGGTTTGTTCTTATATTTCAACTGTTACTTCGTCCTAGTACACGTGCGCTAAACCCAGAGTTTATTGCGGAGTGGTCCTTGCGATGTCGGGACGCGTCCCTTAGGGCACTGGCCCTTTTATTGGTTTAGATCCAGTACTAAAGATCCCTTGATATCACATTGTTTGAGGCAAGTTATGATACATTGATATTAATATAAAATGGAAGTCTTTATTTTTTTGTTTTTTTTTTTAATATGGTTGTTACAGATCTTAAAATTAGGGGTTACAGTTTCATCATATTCTGCCATTTGTGGCATGCAAATTAACACACAAACAAATAAAATTAGGACACACATTGCAATAAAACATTATTAACATACCTACTATAAAATAATTGAGATGTCCGAAATAATTATTGTAATTAATTATTAGAATAGAACCACATTTTATATTTAGATTAGGTATACAAACACACACAATAGATTATTTAAAAGTATCGTTCAAGAATACACAATAGATTATTTAAAAGTATCGTTTAATACATGATAAACAAATTTAACCCGAGAATAGATGCGAAAGTTAGAGGACGGAATGCTGTAAAGCGAGTTAGGTTATAACTTCGACTAGCAGTGGACTGCGATAGGCTGAGATTTTGCATCAGATGTTGCGTCTACGGTTTGTCCATTATATTGAGTTAATTTTTCTAGAACTACTAGAGTCGGGAAATGCATTACATTATTTTTTTGTAAATTTCAATCAATCTATCATTTCAGCCGAATGAAGTCCACTGCTGGACACAGACCTCCCCCAAAGATCACCACAATGACCGATATGGGTGTGTTGTGGGTTCATTGGGGGGTTTTGCCATAATCGCCACGCTTGGCAGACGGGTTGGCGATCGCAGTTGAGTTGCTAATGTACTCGAAAGACGCTGCTGCTCATCCTCCGGCTAATCCCTTAGTCGACTTTTACGACACCCACGGGAGGAAATAGGGTGATGGTATTCTGAGCCGGCACCACACGGCAAAGTAAATTTATAACAAGATTATTATCACTAAGCCACTTTATTATAGTATATTACATTAACCATAGTGTAGGGCAAATTAAAAAAAAAAACCTTGTTAAAAGAGTATGTAACCAATAATATTACTGTCTGAAATCCAGTGAACCTAGCGAGGTCGCTAACCCAAACTTGAGATTTAATACCGAGATAAAAACTCTTACGTACCAATTTTCGATTCTAAGATCTTATCAGTTCGACTAAATATAGCAATTTATTTAACTAAGTTGATACTATGCATTAAGATATTGCGGAGGAGACACGGATTGACGTAAACGTATCAAATTTATCATGGCCATACTATACCCATATACTCAGTCGATGTTATTGTAGTATAAGTAACTTACCTTGGAATTGGAAACAGCTCAATAATATCAACACCGTGTACTCCAAGTTGTTTGGCCCTTAAGCCGTGTCTATATTCTACTAGTTGTGCTCCGCGGTGTCACCCGCCGTTTAATTTATATGAGAGAGTATGTTGGATTTAATGGGTTTTAATTCTGTTTAACAGAACTCCAATTCATTTTATAAAATAAAAGCAGCCTAAGTTACTCTTCATAACATCAGCTATCTGCTAATGAAAGTTCCGTCAAATCAGTTCAGCCGTTTTGGAGATTAGCCGGAATAAACAGACAGACAAACAGAAAGACAGGCAGACAAAAAAAATGTTTTGTTACAAGTACCGTATATACGTTTATGTCGTGTGGTGCCGGCTACTAATAGCATCAACCCATCTCAGCCCGTGGGTGTCGTAAAAGGTGACTAAGGGATTGGAAGGGGGAAGGGCAGCAGCGTCCTTCGAATACATTACCCGCCTGCCGAGCGTGGCAATTATGGCAAGACCCCCCAATGAGCACACAACACACCCATATCGGTCGTTGTGGTGATCTTTGGGGGAGGCCTGTGTCCAGCAGTGGAGTTCATTCGGCCGAAATGATGATTTAATTCTATATAATTTAATATCATCGAAATTACAGATAATTTACAATTATCCATTTGGTTATGCTGGAATGTGTCAAATGTCAATAACCGCGCTCGCCGAGACACAATACATTTTTAATTATGTCTGGAATTTTGACAGTTATTGAGATAAACAGCTAATATATAATAGGTAAGTAAATACCCTATGGGCACATATATTATAACTAGCTTTAGCCCGCGGCTTCGCACGCGTGGAATTGTAATGAATTGCGGTTATACTAATAAATTGTAGCTTACATTAAACGTTTGTATTTTTAACATAGCGCCGTCTATTGGATACTTACTCAATCCAGTCAACTAATTACCTTATACCGCCATCTGTTAGAATCCTATCGAACCCATAGATAATTATGACTCTTTGTCAGATAATAAACAAATAATTTGCAATAAAATAAAATTGCGACTATAATTAAAGATCTAAGCTATCCTATATCTCAAGTTGGACCAGACTGCTCACGGTGTGCCAATTTAATTTAAAATCGGTTATGTAGTTTAGGAATCCATCGCGGACAAACATCGTGACAGGAGATTTATATATATTAAGAAGATATGACACGTCCCAACGACACGATTTTACAGTTTTTTTTTTGTAATTTTATGTCGACTGTAATATTTAATTAAAAGAGTGCATGCATGTGCCGCCGTTATGTGGTGGACATTCTACTTAAACGCACGAAGCGTTTGATTAAACATTTATTAAGTAGCGCTACTTAACTTGACACTGGCAAAATGTAATACAATTGCCTTAAAAAAAAAAGTTATGTGGTGTCGTGGGACACCAGGTAGGAACGAAGTTCCTTCGGCTAATGTAGAATCGACACTTATACACTACTCGCTTGTGTATGGGACTGTCGCGCCTGCGCACGTCTCATTTAACGGTTTTATTCCACGCACTTTTTTCCACGGATTTTTTCTTACGGTTTGACTATCACATTTTTTTCAGTTCGGTCGCGCAGCAAAATCCCTATCCCCTCCAAGCCTGCCGTAAGGAACTTCGTTCCAATAAAAAAAGTAGCGCTTAGGTGTGGCAGTCCTTGTCAGATTCTGTGTTTTCTGACAGTTATATCCCGGGAATATTCAAGTCATGATTGAATAGGTCTCTTCTAAAGCGCGCGCGTCGCTTGACATCAGGGTTGCAATTCTTTAAGCTCAAACATCCATACATCCTTGAATACAGAATTAGAATAATTGGTTTTCGCTAAGACTGATCCTCATGGCTTACCTTTTGCAACGTGTCCTTGAATAGCTTCAATCATGTCTTAGTCGAATACTGAGTTGGTTTAACACCGATATTTATATATTCTCCATCTCCCGTGGGTGTCGTAAAAGTTGACTAAGGGATTAGCCGGAGGATGGGCAGCAGCGTCTTTCGAATACATTAACAAATCAACTGCGATCGCCAACCCGTCTGCCAAGCGTGGCGATTATGGCAAAACCCCCCCAATGAGCCCACAACACACTGTGGTGATCTTTGGGGGTGGCCTGTCTCCAGCAGTGGACTTTATTTGGCCGAAATGATGATGGACGTTTGAGATAGTGGTCAAATGCAAGCCTATTCGGTATATAAAAAACCGGCCAAGTGCGTGTAGGACCATTCACAGGGTGTCGCGGAGTGCCCCCTTCGTGCTTCCTTCCCGGGTAGCTCAACTGGGAGGCTTTCTCCACGGCAGCAAGTAAGAGTACAGTTGGTGTCATTATATGAAAAGCTATTCATTGATATAATATAGGTATATTGTTATTCACAACTTCAATTATCACTTCAAGCTGATGTTCTCTCTTACCACCCACTTGCCAAGCGTTGTGAGTATTGGCAGATACCTTCCAAAATGACGTCACTATTGTTCTGGAAATTTGACGGTAAGACCTTTGTTCAGCAGTGGATGTCCTTTGGCTATGATGATAATGATGATGTTTCCTTTGGATGATGATATATATTTCAATTATATTTTTATCACTAAAAGTCTTAGATTACTCTGGTGCGTCATGTCCACATCAATTTTCGAAGAAATTTATGGCACGCAGATGGACAAAGGTTGGCCATCCCTGCCTTGCATAATGAGATACGCGAAAGAAATAAGTCACTCTCACTTTACATGTAGGAGAGGTACTCTAAAAATCCTATTTTATTATTTTATTGATTTGGCAGCGTCATAAGAATGGATAACTATGTCAAATGTAAACTCCATAGCACTAGCACTCTGCGAGTAAAATGTATATAGCAGTGTCGGACAGATGGTCGGACGGACAAGGCGAAACTATAAGGGTTCCTTGTTTGACTACAGAACCCTTAAAACATACACAGGATACACTAATATGATATTATACTATCGTGAAGTGTCATTACGTATCTTATCGTTATTATAAAAGCCGATTATTATAACTTCACTATAATGTTATGTTCACGTCAGTTTAATTACGTCCCGCTGACCTCGGGTTGGCCCTTGCATCCGATCTTGAGCGGACGAAGATCCAACTTAAATCAGTTTACTGTATCGTTAAACAAGGCTTTGCTTTGATTGCTTTAAATGTGTAGTCTAACCAAATATTAGGACCAGAGACAGCCAGAGATAGGGTAATTTTTGTCTTATTGAAAACCAAAAGCCTAGGATAAAAAATAAAATGTCAAGTACCTTTTTTTTTTTATTGGTGCCCAGTGGAAATTCTTCATGAACTTCCTTCGCCCGGCTAAAACCACTGGGGCGGTCATCTTCGGCACCTAAGGGAGGCTCCAGGTCCTCGTATGATCACACTAGAGCCGCCACGCCCACGCCTATAGGCACATCTCGGAAAGGGTGACTGTAAAGTGGTCACCCTCCCGGGGGGATTGTAAAGGATCCCCCAAAGCGTCCCACGGCAGCGCGTGACCACATGCGTGCTACCGTCTTCTCTTGGGTCGCTTGGTGTGAGCACGCAGATTCCCCAATCTACGCACCCGCGAACCCAGAGGTCCCCCGCCTTATAGCAACGACAGGGGGTTTCAGGCGTATGGAAATTAGGCACCAGGGCGGTTGTTAGCGCCGTCTCCTCCTTCTTCGAGCGGGATCGGCCCTCTCCCGATCCCGAATGTCAAGTACCTATAGGGCCGAACAAACCTATGCGTTTCGTGCATCATCATCATATCAGCCAAAGGACGTCCACTGCTGAAAGAAGGCTTCCCCATAGATTTCAACAACAACTGTGTCGCCATTGTGGGGGAATTTTTTTTTGTCGGTATTCACCACACTCTCTAGTATCACCGAAGGGGAGCTCCAGGTCTTCGTACGATCACACTAGAGCCACCCATTCGTGTCACGCCTATAGGCCCATCTCGGACGAGATGACTTTAAAGTTATCAGCACTTCTAGTGGAGGGGAGCTACTGTTTAAAGGCCGCCCCCAGGCACTTCTCAAGGGGGTCCCCAAAATCCTTGCTGTGCGCTGTGCTGCGCACTTGGTGGCACGTGAACACGTGCACACTGCCGTCTTCCCGGGCGTCACTCGGTATGAGCTCGCAGACTCCCCATTCTGCGCGTCCGCGACCCTTGAGGCCCCCTGCCATATACGGCAGAGGGTACTTAGGCATGTTGGACCTGGGCGTCGGGGTGATTACTACCTTGGTGCTGTCTAGTCCTTCTCCGAGCCCTCCCCATTTCTCCCCATTAGCCCTCTCTAAATCCCGCTATGCGGTCTCCTTTTGCAGCATGACGCTATTACAGAAGGAGACTACTGCACTCCAATGTTCATGGTCTGGAAGCATAGCAGACACTACTGCCGGCAGAGATTGCCCGATCGGATCGACCAGGATTCACCACTCGGTAGCCCACGCAGGGCACTCCTCAAGCGTGCGCTGTGCGGTTTCGTGGTCGCTTCCACAGTGGTGGACCTCGCGTCCTGTCCTGTGCAGGTACACACCAAAACAACCGTGATCGGTGAACACCTAAATCAGGCGGTAGATAACGTGCTCGCATCTTTGGAGCCAGGCTCCGAAGAGTGGCAGGACGGCCTCGACGCTTGGTCACGAACTGCAACCTCAGGTGCTCTCGCCACTTCTCGACTACGCGCCGCCGAGCCAGTTGTCTCAGCCTATTGAACGCCTCTGGAGGCGCTGTTACACGCTCTGACTTCATTTGTAGTTAATTTACGTTCAAATCAAAGACAAAGTTTTAAAGAATTTTCATATTACGTCAGCAATTTCTGTTAATTTCCGTAAATAAATAAAGTAATAATTCAATTTTATTAGTACAATGAAGAAGAATTGAGTTTCTTGCGTATGCCTATTTATAAGTACTAATATAATATTGTCACAAAGAAATCAAAGTCTTGTCTTCTTATCTGCTCGTTCTACCTCTTATTTATTCTTTGGTTCTGATATCTGCAGTATCCGTGTGTTTAAATTTAGACTTACATTTAGACTTCAAAAAAACAACTCTGTTTAATAGCGCTCTTAACTAACTTATTTAAAAGACATTCTAAGCGTCATAAACAATAATATTATTCGCGAAATTTAATCACAGGGTAGGCATGATACAACATTTAAACCTTGAGAGTAGTTCAACTTGAGAACTATTGATCTGATATGATCTTTAACTAGTAATTTATATGCAATAAAATACTTTTATAATCTTAAAGCGATAGATCAGAGAATTGACTTTATTCAAATTTTCATAAATATATAGTAAACTTCAAGGCTAACAAGAGATTCCAACAGGGAGAGCTTAGGGCTGGTGGGCAACTCAGTGGCGGTGCGTGCGGTCGCACTACGGGTGCTAACTTACCAACAGGATTCGATAGGTAGGTAAACGAACTTCATCATTACATAACGTTCATTAAATTTAATACACTTTACGTATATACGTATCAATACAAACGCGCGAAAGGTAAAATTAACTAAACATCTTAGAGTACTTTTGTGTGCTCCTAAAGTTATTACACACTGGTCTGATTTTCAAATGGTACGAGTTTTTCTGTTAACCCTGTAAAGTGAAGAAAGAATTATCCTCATTATAAACAAATATAAACGTATGTAATTACCGAAAATATATCTTAATGAAAAGTATAAAAATACACACTCACTTTAAGTCTGTATGAAAAGCTTGACCAGTAACGCCATCTATGAACTTTCTCACAAACTACAAGGCTGAACATTAACTCCGGATCAGGGTTGCAAGAAACGTTTAGACAGTGGCGACAGACAGCGGCGAGTAGCAAAACTAGGGAGTTGAAAGTGTTGACTCATTATCTGAAGAGATGGTGCTGTTATACTTTTTGTGGCCACTTCAGATTCAGTCTGAGTACAATTTTGCATATCACTGCACAAAGGAAGGATCCACAAGGATCGAGGTGCGTTCGGCGATAGCTGAGCCCGATATACTTGTATAAGCCAACAATAGATTAGATTAGAAAATGCGATCGGTCGCGTATCAGGTTATTGCTTACGTGCGAAGGGCCACATTTGGTCTCGCGAAGAAGACGTAAAGGTAACGCTAATATAAGTGAATTTTGAATTTATTTATTTAAATTGAAGACTCAGTGACGTAGAGAATATTGAGATTTATTTCATGTCTATATATATATATATGATACAAATTGTGTTCCTCGCACAAATTTGAACGAAAATGTTAAAGGATAGTTTATTTTCGATTCCAAATTCACTCACATTTAACGTTATGTTTATCTTACTATACGTATAGCATTCGTACTGGGTCTACAAAAAGATGAACATGCGAGCTCCTATAGTTTATTGTCAGCAATAAAAGAATCTTGTTCTACTGTGGTGCACAGTTATCATCCACCTTCTTCGTTTGCGTCACGGCTTACTAATGCTTTTCGTATAAAATATTAAGCAGAAACTATGTAAAAAAGGTTACTACAAAGTCTCAGATTACATAGAGGACAATAATACCTGGGATGGAGCTCTAACATAATTTGAATCCACATAGGCTAAAATGGAAACTGATCATTATTTAATCTATAAACTAATGTAATTATTATTATTTAAATTACAATATTGACATTTTAAATGACATCTACTTCCTATGTTGACACTAAAATACAATGTTTTGACATGCTTAAATGAATAAAACAATTGAACCGTACGACGTTGCCGACATATTTTTTTAGATTTCTTTTCTTTTAAATCTTTTATGAATATATATGTAAAGATTTATTCATCTAAACACCGTACGACGTTGCCTTATACTTGACATTGGCGAAATTGTGGAAGATACTCTACAGAAGCCATAATCTAAGAGAAGAAGAAGACATTCTTAAAATTAGTATAGCTCTGTGACATTAAGTATTTGTACTACCATTTTATACAATTTATAATGTACATAAATAAATACGGCAAATGTGAGTATCAAGTAGCCTGTCTGTTATTTGGCAGTATAAGTCTGTCATGCTCACTTAAATGTCTTGCTGATGGTGGCGTCGTGTATCGGGCCGTTAAGTTCCCTGCAATATGGTTGACCTGAGCGACGCCGATGCATGCGTCAAGCTCGTGAACGGGTGCCGTCATGTGGGACTGGTCAGTCCTTACTGCCATGTAATCTTATTTAATGGTACATGATTATTATTTTACTTCATCTATTTTACACTGGCAGTACATTATTCTCACTTAACTTTATACTACTTAACTAAATGTTTATTTTTTTATATGTTGCCCCACACTAGGATTTCTCCTGTATCGTGGGTGCCTTTACAGACATGAATTCCACATACAATACACCCACACCCGGAACAACTACCTGCAGATCAGACAAATATTTGTTCCGTGCGGGAATCGAACCCACGACCTGGAGTGAGGACTGTCGACTGTATCAGCCACTGCACTAATTCATAAGCGGCCGTCAATGGTTTGTATGAATAATAATCTATTGAATTTGAATTTGTATATGCAGGTACCAAAAAAATGGTACTAGCTCATAGTACACAGGCAAATAGCAGCGGCAGTCTCCACGTCCGTTTTGGCAAACCTCGTGACCGAAATGATTCCACGAATTTGTACATACTGTACTCGTGTCACGAGTTTCCAGGCTACGAGTCTCTTGGCGAAAGCCTTTCTGCAAGTGTGTACTGCCGGCATTACTAATTGCGCAGATTCGAAGAATTACTCCGCAGTGCGCTGGTGATAGCATCGAAATGTTAACTTGTTGCCCCGAAATTCTGAAAACAGTCGTTTTCTCGTTTATTATTGCATATATCCATAACTTATCAAAACACGTCACGCATCTTTTTTTAAGACGGTACAGCAGCATATCGGTCATTTATACGTCCACTGCTGAACAAAGGACTCTCCCATAGATTTTCACAACTGTGTCATCCTTTTGGGGGGTATTTGCTAACACTCACCACGCTTGGCAGGCGGGTTGGTGAGCGCAGTATGGCTACCGTTTCACAGAAGGGTTGCTGTCCATCCCTCTGGCTTAGATTCCCTTAGTCGCCTTTTACGACATCCACGGGAGGAGATGGAGTGGTGCTATATTCTTAATCCGGACACCACACGGTACAATTCGGTAACATATAAAATCTACCATAGTATTCAAATAAGTCAAAAGAAAAGATCTCCAACACGCGCATAACCATCATAAAAGATTTTCACGTCTTCAATTTGAATTTTCAAGACGTGACATCAAATATTCAGGAATGGGAATTAAAATTGGCATTCCATTATTCTAATTAATTAATAAAATTACTTAATTCTTGTGGACGTAGCAAAGGGTGCTTTTGTACCCCAAGTTTTAACTTCATTCGTATTAAAAAAAATACTACTTACCTACAGACTTTTAGATAATCCATAGATGTCTTCTCAGACTCTCTATTGAAATGTCGCAGAAACTGATTGGAGACACTAGGCCCAGATAAAGATGGTTACAGTTAGACAGTTTTTACTTTTGCTGCTTGTCGACTTACTTCTTTTTATATTTTGTGTTATTTTGTTAAGCTTTATAAAATTGTGTATAAGTGCTAAATTATTACCATTATTTTGTTTTGGATTTTACTGTTTAATTTTGTTTTGTTTAGCATGTCGTGTTTACCTGTAATTGATAATGCAATTAGCTGTAAGTACTTTAATGTATGTTGTATTTAAGCATGTATTATTGTAATTATCGTTGGTGAACCTAATAAAGAAAAGAAAAAGAAAAGAAGATCACGTTATTTCTTACTACCCTGTTATTGTATTGTTCTATCCCATATATTCAGCTAAATTTACTCGTTAAGAGATGATTAAGGACAAAGACTTGATTTTCTTAAGTCTAATTTTCATTTCTGTCGCTTTGTTTGTCAAGTTGGTATCTTCAAATGTCAGCTATTATTATTTGCTGTTTATTTAACCTGGTATCTGAAGGTTTCCATACACTTCTGTAACGATATTTAGATTAGTATTTTTACGTTTTATTTATATTTGCCGTGTGGTGCCGGCTCAGAATGCCACCACCCCATTTCGTCCCATGGGTGTCGTAAAAGTCGACTAAGGGATTAGCTGGAGGATGGGCAGCAGCGTCCTTCGAGTACATTAACAACTCAACTGCGATCGCCAACCCGTCTGCCAAGCATGGCGATTATGGCAAAACCCCCCAATGTGCTCACAACACATCCATATCGGTGGTTGTGGTGATCTTTGGGGGAGGCCTGTGTCCAGCAGTGGACTTCATTCGGCCGAAATGATGATTTATATTTAATTTACATACATTTTTGACATACAAGTACATTTTAGTACTGTTGTAATTTTTTAATTTTTTTTGTGAACATGTATGTATAAATATTGTATATGACAGACTAACGTGTTGCTGGGGAGTTTGTTGCGCCGTTTCTTCTCCCCAGCTTAAACACTAGGAAGCGGTGAAGGGTGGGCTTAATGGGTGCTGTCTAATGTTGACGTTCAAAAGAACTAATAATTTAGTCTGTTTGAATAAATGATTATTTCATTTCATTTCATTTCATATCGGGACGGGTTTCAAGTCTAAAATGGTATCTCAAACTGTACTAAGTTCAACTTGCTTTCATATTATTTTAATTTAAGCTGCTCTGCTACATACAGCACCTATTGCAATAGATCTTATAACTATAGTTTATTTTTCATATAATAGTTTTGCACCTTAAGAGACAATCCAAAACTGAATTTTTATCGTGCAGTCACGGTGAGTCCCTGGTTAGTTGCTCCATTACATTTTAGATTGTAATTATCTAAAGGGCCTCTGCATCTTGAACCCGTGTTTATGTGTAAGGCTATCGAAATAACAGGTTACCTCTTACAGGGGATATAAACCCTTGAATAGAGAGACATAGGATATCCCCATTTGCAAATCCATATACAGGTACGGTAAAATACATACGTATAGAATGATACCCATGATTATCGATTAAGGGTGTAGCGATTTCAAGTTGTATTCCCGACCAATACGTTTTGAAAAAAAAAAACTTAAGATTTCAAAGGAATAAACAAGAATTGAGTATATTTAGGGCATCAAAGAAAGCTTCGAGGATAAAAAGACATACAACAATAAGAAATAAAGTAACATAACAAATAACAATAAAATAATTTACGAGTATATAGACCACCACAGAACAAACAAACACATACATTTGATGTCATAACCGCCGTAGCATTTATATGGCGGTTCAAAAGTAGTACCATAAGTTAATTCGAGGATGATCCACGAATGAAAGAAACGTAAAATGTATTGAAAATATTACGTACAAGTTATAAGAAACATGCGAGGTCAAGATACTTTAAACGAACGGCCTGTACAGAGAATGATTTGTCAAGGAACTTCGTGGAATGTAATGGCATTTTTAGTTTCAAATTCTCCGATGATCTTAAACACTTAGAATGTGTATCATGTAGAAACTGAAACCGCTCTTTAAGGTAAGGGGGGGACATGGATTGAACAGAACACTGTATAATAACGAAACTATATGAGTATTCCGGCGAAGGCGAATTGGTAACCATTTGAGCTTGTTACGATATTCTGAGATATGATCATATTTGCGCAAGCCAAATATGAATCTGATACAAAAGTTCTGGAGTCGCTCTAATTTATTAAATTGGTCCTCGGTGAGATCAAGATAGCTGACATCGGCATAATCAAGAATTGAAAGGAGCTTGTACAAGTGCAGTTTTAGTCGCAATCGGGAGGAAGTTTCGTAACCTTCTTAAGGACCCAGCTGAAGCAAACATTTTGCGACTAAGTTCCTGCAGCTGCGGGGCCCAGGAAAAGTTTTTATCGATGTATATCCCCAAGTTCTTAACCCTATCACTTACAGAAATGATGGATCCGTCACAAAGAACTTGAGGAAGATGAGACCAGTCAACTCTACAGATCATTTTTGAGCTTCCAACAACGGTAACCTGAGTCTTCGCCGGGTTGACTTTAAGCCCGTGTGCTCTACTCTATTTGCATATTTGATCCAGATCAACATTTATGGCATTGAGACCCTCCGCCAGCTTGTCCAAGGGAGTATGGCAGTAAATTTGCAAATCGTCTGCATACAGATGGTAGGAAGAAAGAAGACGTCTGGAGATAGAATTTATAAATATTGCGAAGAGTAACG
This sequence comes from Diloba caeruleocephala, assembly GCA_947459985.1. Classification (NCBI taxonomy): domain Eukaryota; kingdom Metazoa; phylum Arthropoda; class Insecta; order Lepidoptera; family Noctuidae; genus Diloba; species Diloba caeruleocephala. The sequence continues at coordinate 357,144 of OX381627.1, read as the reverse complement.
GAGATAAAACGCCGCCCTGTGGCACGCCAGTAGATATACTACACCATGAAGAATAGGTGTGGTCAATGTTAGCACGTTGCCAACGTCCAAACAGGTTTACTTAATTAATTACGACAATAACTGGTCACAGGTGATATTCGACATAATCACCATGCTTGGCAGGTGGACTAGTGATTCCCGTATGTTATTCTTAGAACACAGTTAAGGTAGCCAACAAATTATTGCTACAATAACTGGTTATATGTAGGTGATATTTATCTCACCGGGCTTGGCAGGTGGACTGGTTGCGGTGGTGGTGGCGCAGTAAGGCGTTGATTAGTACACAGAAGGACGCAGCTACTTCCACGAGGACACTAATAATACCATACTGCATAAACTTGACTGTAACAACTTAGACTTATAACTGACTTAGAGTTCACAGAGGCTACAGATATTTTATATACAACATGGAGACGAGACGATCAAGTCTTTCGCCTGGTGGTAAGCAGCATGCCTGCTCATAACCGTTGTAATAATCATCATTTCGGCCGAATGAAGTCCACTGCTGGACACAGGCCTCCCCCAAAGATCACCACAACGACCAATATGGGTGTGTTGTGTGCTCATTGGGGGGTGTTGCCGTAATCGCCACGCTTGGCAGATGAGTTGGCGATCGCAGTTGAGTTGTTAATGTACTTGAAGGACGCTGTTGCCCATCCTCCGGCTAATCCCTTAGTCGATTTTTACGACACCCATAGGACGAGATAGGGTGGTGGTATTCTGAGCCGGCACCACGTGGCAAGTTGTAATAATACCCAGGGCTAGTCCAGTGTAACACCACACTGTGCTCGTCAGCTCGAAACCTAAGTTACTTAGTCTCTTATGTCCAGTAATTTCACTATCTACAGTGCTCTTCTAACCGGAACATTATAATGTCTAAAGTTTAAACACAACTGCTTCGCGGTGAATATCTGGAACTAAGGTGGTACTAGATGGTCTCTTGCATCAAGAGACCTACAACCAGTACGGCTATAGAGGGCAGGCGAGTTCGTGGCAGGTTATGGAGGTGTGTAGAGTACCAACAGTTATTGTTACAAGAGCAAATGCGGCTCTTTAAATCTCCCGAGGCTCTTGACAGTCGCCCCCCCCCCCTCCGCTTCTGCGAAAGGGTATGACCACTATACAGTAACCTTCTCCGAGATGTGTAAAATCTACATTGGGACACGTATGTGGAATGAAAGTAGATTTTGTAAACGCGCTTGAAATACGGTGAGATACATCACATACATATGTGTGCTATTTCCATTTCTGATTAGTATACATTTTGTTTTTTAAAAACGTTACAATACACCCAGACCCGGAACAACTACCTGCAGATCATACAAATATTTGGTCCGTGCGGGAATCGAACCCACGACCCGGAGCGCAGCAGCCGACTGTATCAGCCACTGCACCAACCGTGCCGTCGATTATTGAAAATAACTGTGACAATTCCAATTAAAATCAAACAAATTGCAACTCTTCAGAGAAAAATACACGTATTCTAATCCCTCGCTATAGTCTACAGGGACTAGTTCGCAGCATACAGAGTAAAATAAAATGCCGTGACGGCCGAGCTCGCCGCGGCCGCTCGTGCCTCGTTCTGCGCTTCAGGTTTCATTACTTTACAACATAAAATAAAAGGTTATGGCCTTTTTTTGTCGTCGGAAATATTTGATGTTGTTTTTATCGGCGGCCGAGGAAAGTAGCAGACGTGGGCTTATTGCCGCGTGTTCCGATCTGGCTTCAGGCGCAGGACTTTTCGTTTCGTTAATGGTTGTAAGACAATTGATCTATCGGTGTATTTAATGTTTTTGTGTCCGACATGTTTTTGCTTGCCGTCTTTATATTGGCGGAGAAACGTCGTAAACAAACATTTGGTTCATCATTTTTACATTGAATTGAGTACGATAGACTACGTATCCAGGACATAAAGATGTTTCTTAGATGGTGCTTTAATTAATAGATTAACTAGAAGTTACTCGGCATAAGAGACTAAATAAGTTAACGTCTCGTCTGAGATTCGGGAGTAAATAATAATAAAATATAATAACAAATAATAAATTTTATTTGCACGAAATATGTTACGTAAGTTGTTATTTTACAATGCAATAGCTTGAACAAGACATATTCCACCTATTTTACAGGTATACAAATAAATAATGGAGTGACGAGTGAGTTGAGTGAGATAGTCCGTTCATTCTATAGTTGGTCCGAATTTATATTATTCATGCTAGTAATCAATGAAATACTTTATTCTAATGTTAAATTTCTTATATATTCTTTATTTTGTTTTTGATTTATGTTATTAGTTTTGTTATAATAAACCTGAAATATGTACTCGTATGTACATATATCTTTATATATTATATATTCCTAGTTTCGTTTTTTCCGTTAGACACCTAATTGCATTTATTTTTGTTATTTTTTATATTTCCTGTGTCTATGTGTACGCTACCGGAAGCCAATAAAATATTTTTCTTTCTTCTCTTTCTTGACGGCTGCGCCCGTGGTGCCACGAAGGAGTAGTCCTGGGTAACTATGGACAGACATGCCGTTTATCTAGTCATAAATGACGAATGACTCGACTCGTCACCAGATAGTATATAGAAAAAATGACTGGGGCAATAGCCCACGAAAGCCCAGCAAAGATTTCATGAAAGGCAAGCTAGAGGAACATACGGCGTTCACCAATCCATCCATTAAACGTGATGACTAGGGTTTCTATACGGGCTTCAGCGAAATCTATGGTTACTGGCAGTAGATAAACTAATATGTTTTTAAATCTGAAACGACGCTTATCCTGCTGCCATGAATGCCACAATGTTTTTGAAACATGAAAAACAAAAATATACATACAATATTCGCGATGTAATCTGTAGATAAAAGTAGCACCACGCCGTCTCCTCTCGTGGATGTCGTAAAAGGCGAGATTTTAAGCCAGAGGTATGGTCAGCAGCTTCTCTTCTGAGAGACAGTAGCTTTACTGTGCCCGCCACCGACCAGCCCATCTGCGGCAAATTCCCCCCAAAATGACGACACTACTGTGGAATTCTTTGGGAGAGGCCTCTGTTCAAAAGTGGACGTCCTTTTGTTGATATGATGAATCCGTTAAAAGAGCTTTGTGTTACCGAAAATCAACAGTCATAACGCGTCGTAAAATCGTATTTCTTTTATCTTAAAAAATCGTTGCCACACACTAGGATGTCTCCTGTGTCGTGGGTACGTTTACAAACACCAATTCCACACACAATACATCCAGACCCGGAACAACTACCTGCAGATCGTACAAATATTTGTTCCGTGCGGGAATCGAACCCATGACACGGTGCGCAGCAGCCGACTGTATCAGCCACTGCACCAACCGTGCCGTCAAACGTCAAAGTCAAATATTATTATTTCAAATAAACCAATTACTTTACGGCACCAATTCAATTGCTTTAATTCAAATACGCACATTACAATATAATTACCGTCCAGAAATATCCCTCGTTCCGATATGTTTACGTCTTCATTCAATATCGGAAATTAAACGGTAGAAACTCGATAAAAGCAATTATTTGAATAATCAAACGATTTAATGAAATAACAGAATTAATAGCTTTGATCGTCGACTTGTGCCTCCAATTATGTCTGATGGCAAACACTTTTGTGTATTTTGGAGGGGCATTAAGTTCAAGTGTTTGTTTAGATCAATTTGCTTAAGATCTTGTTTGGCAGTAGCGGTTAATTTATCTTTGTCAAGGGTAGTTTAGCGTTGAGGTTTGTTGCCTCGAATAAACCATTTGATAGCACGTTTCACGCAGTGGCTAAGCGCTGGGGTTTCTGGGGTAGGTGTCACAAGTTCGAATTCTGCTCGAAACAATGAGATTATACCATGGATATGTTACGTCCATATTAAATGGCGCGCAAAACTCAGTCTCACAGTATGTTGGTATAAAGCTATAACACTACACACCTATGCTATAAAAAAGAAGGTACAAAAACTACGAGAGTAAAAGAGATAGCTATCTAAAATGACAAAACGTGTACTCGATGTCTTTGTCGCACCTGTGATAGAATATATGTTGTCTCTTTTCTTAGCTTGGCCTGTGTTTTGTTCTAGAATATTATTCTATAGATAATTTGAATAGTAGTGATTAGGTCCTCGTAATCTCTGAATAAAATTATTGAATTTTATTCTGAAAGATATCTTCGCCATTACTACATATTTACAAACATATATTTGAGAACGAGATCGTGTCCTCGGGAAAAAGTGTATATTATATGCTTATGGTATATATTATTGATTTAATGTAGGTACCTTTAAATATTTATTGTCCTTATATACCCATGTAATACTATCCGTGTGGTGTCCGAATAAAGTATACAGCATCACTCCATCCAATTAAGGGACTCTTGACCAGAGCGATGGGTAACAGCATCCCTTCTGTGGAACACTAACTATGCTGCGCTCACCAACCCGCCTGCCAAGCGTGGTGAGTAGTTTCATAATTTTTATGTTCATGACTTATATTGACTTATTTAAAATGTATCATATTTTTTTATGTTATTTACACCAATTTAATATTATGGCATTGATTGACCATTAGTTATTATTAATATTGTTCTTATGACATTAACTTATAATATTCCAACAAAACTGTAAATGTGTGAGCATCATGTAGCCATTAATTTTATATGTTTAGTACTTATTTTGACTGTGTATTTTGCCTGGCTGTATTGGTCTGTCATGCTTACTAAGGTGTCTTGCTGGCGGTGGCGTTGTGCATCGGGTCGTTCGGTTCCCTACAACATGGTTGAGCTAAGCGATGCTGATGCATGCGTCATGCTCGTGAACGGGTGCCGTCTGTTGGGACTGGTCAGCCGTTAACTGCCACGGCAAATACATTATTATAATAACATTGTGGTATGTTCCATCTTTACACATTAACCTACATTTTTCTCTGTATATGTTTTACAATCATTTGTATCAATCAAAATTATAATCCCCAGTATTTTAAAAGAGTATCCATGGAGTTTCTTGCCGGCTCATCTACATGAGATCAACTATTTGGAACCGTGCAACTTAGATTCTGACGTTTCATAAGTGCCAATATTTGGTTTATTTGAAATAAACAACTTAGACTTTGACTTTTACTGAAAAATTCACCCAAAATGACGACACAATTGTTTGAGAGCTACAGTGCCGTTGCTCAGCAGTGGACTTCCTTTGGCTGCTATGATGCTGATGATGTAGCTGTAAATATTAACTATACATATTCTGTGTACACTACTCTCTGAATCTGAAACTTTTCGTACATATATTTGCTAAGGAAATTCAGTGACTGCTTCTAAATGAATTTCTAAAAAAAGAAACCTGCTCAGCTGGAAATCGTCCATTCTTAAACGTAAGACTTTCCGCATTCCCCGTCAAAACATGACAATACTTCACGACGCGAATGGAAATTGCCCTAATGCTGCGATGAAATTCTCGGTAGAGGAAAATTCATTCTCGTATTCAGTTAAAGAATATGCTGGGTAGTATAAAGTTACTGTCTGTAGCTATATAATATTCGCATAATATTATTAAAATCACCGTTTAGTCATTTGCACTAAACTTTCACAGCTCCTAAGTTATTCCCAAGTTTGTCTCTAAGAAACAAATTTGTTAAGATCACTTAGTTATTACTAAAACACTTTAAAAAACAAACGGATTCTATCTATATTTTAGATTTTTGTTTTTCCTGACGTTTCAAACACTTTGCAGGGTTCGTGGTCGCAGGATGACTAAGGTGACAGGCGTCGTTACAGTTTTTTTTTTCTGGCCTTATTCCATTGAGTCTAGGCCCAATACGATTCTGCTAATGGCAACGTTGTAAGTTAATACACGCAAGTGTCTTGATGTTTTTTAGTGTAGTGTTTAGTTTGGGACTTTATTATTTTATTAACAGGATGCCAAACTGGTGTTAATACACGCGATAGAATCCGTTTAAAAGTGTTTTATTATAATGTGTAACAATCGCGAAAACCTAAGACATCACTTAGTTTCCTAAACATTTAAGTATTCACTAATTGTCGGTTGATTGTTTTGTCTGTGTGGTGTCCGGATTAAGAATATAGCACTAATCCATCTCCTCCCGTGGGTGTCGTAAAAGGCGACAAACGAACTCTAAACCAGAGGTATGGGCTGCAGCGTCCCTTCTTTGGATCAGCAGCCATACCGCACTCACCAACTTGCCTGCTAAGCATGGTGAATTTATCAGAAATTGTCCCAAAATGACGACACAATTGTGTAAATTATGAGGTTTGCGTTAATTCACTCATTGAGTGACCAACTGATGAGCTGTTAAACTTTTATTTCGTTTTGCTCTATTTTATTTCTCGTATTCTGTTATTGGTGGAATGGTAGTTATCACTAATAGTATTCGTATAACGTCACCTTAGAGTAAAAACCGCGTATGTGCGAAAGAAGTAGCTTTACAGAGGGAAGAAATAACTACGCCCTGTACAATTATAATTATATTGTGATAGCTTATTCATGAGTTACTTACCGGGGCTTTCGCTCAAGCAGGAAAGTGAACAGTCCATCCTTATCCTAATGGAAATTTATTATAATTACTCCATACAACAGGAATCCCAAGCACCTCTGTGGCTCTCATTCTCACAATCACAGAGTACTTTGTAATATACTAGCTCACAAGTTTTTTAAATAAAATTAAAAACGTCGCCCCACACTAGGATTTCTTCTGGGTCGTAGGCGCGTTTACAAATATGAATTACACACATACAATACACCCAGACCCGGAACAACTACCTGCAGATCAAACAAATATTTGTTTAGTGTGGGAATCGATCCCATGACCCAGTGCGCAGCAGCCAACTGTATCAGCCACTGCACCAACCGTGCCGTCAAATATTGCTTTATAATGAAGTAAACAATTAATTATTACTTTCAAGCTATAACTTTACACTATCTATGCAAATCTTAATTAATACAAACCCATTAACGGTTCCTTCCAAAGCGCGCAAACCAAGTTCTAACAGACAATTAGTTTCGCGTAAATGATCTTTTACTAACCTCAATTATGTAAAGGCGTGTCGGAAGTGATATTGTAATGGTTTCCTAATTGCTAACGCAAATTTCAAAGGTGAATGTACTCGTAACTATAGTAAATATTTGATTTTAGTGCGTCAAGGTTCAATCAATTCTCATTTGGAGTACTGAAATAATTTATGCATGAGAGCCCCAGAGTACCAGCTTGGACCCTTTGATTTGGTGCAGAAACGTGCAGTTAGTATTGTCGACGATCCCAAGCTCACAAGCGATCTAGAACACCTAAGTCTGAGGAGAGAATTTGCCTCCTTGTGTGGGTTCTACCACTTGTACAATAGACAGTGTTCTGAGGAAGTGTTTGATATGATGCCAACGCCTATTTTCTACCATCGCACCTCTCGCCATCGGCGGGGAGTTCATCCACATACCCTTTTTATTTTTTATTGATCCGGTGGAAAACCTCATGTACTTCCTTCGCCCCGGGAAAGGGCGAAGGGGCATGCCGGACTCCTACCGGCTAAAACCACCGGAGTGATCATCGTCGGCACCGAAGGGAGGCTCCAGGAACTCGAATAATCTCCATCTAGAGCCACCCGTTGGTGCCACGCCTTTAGGCACATCTGGGAGGGGATGACTGTAAAGAGGCCACCCCCCAGGCATCTCTCGAGGGGATTGTAAAAGATTCCCCCGAGGTCTCACTATGCACTATGTACGCATATTTCCCAATAAGCGCGCTCACGACCCCCGTGGCCCCCCGTCATATAAAGACGACAGGGGGTCATCCACATACCCTAGAGCCCAAATGTCTCGTAACGTACGTTTCAGAGGAACATCCTCCCGCACACGCTCAGGTTGTGGAATCAGCTCCTACCGGTTTCCCAAGAGACTTCAGCATAGGGCTCTTCAAAAAGAGCGTGAAAAGATTTTAAACGGTCGGCAACGCGCGAGTTCATAGGTTACGGTAACCACTTACCATCAGGCGGGCCATATGCTTCTTTGCCACCTTAGTGGTATAAAAAAGAAAAAATGATTTATTCAGGGAATATAGATTAAAAAGGTAGGTATCTCTGCAGCGCCAGATGTTCAACCTGATGGAATGGATGGAGATGGAAGAGTGTTCAAGCTTTAGCTATTACTGTATTCTATTCTATTCTATTCTGGTTAGAAGAGCTAGTAGCTAGTGAAATTACTTGGCTTAAGAGACTAAATAACTAATGTCTTGAGCTGACGAGTGGTCAAACAATAGTACCACCCCATCTCCTCCCATGGGTGTCGTAAAAGTCGACTAAGGGATTAGCCGGAGGATGGGCAGCAGCGTCCTTCGAGTACATTAACAACTCAACTGCGATCGCCAACCCGCCTGCCAAGCGTGGCGATTATGGCAAACCCCCCAATGAGCTCAAAACACATCCATATCGGTGGTTGTGATGATCTTTGGGGGAGGCCTGTGTCCAACAGTAGACTTCATTAGGCCGAAATGATTGTAAATGTCCACAATATAAAAAAATAATCGTGCGCGTAGACTAGGTACTAATTATTTAAAAAAATAAAAATGTATTTTAAGAAATCGTCAATAATGGGTGTATCAAAGCCACAATAATATACACATTTGATTATAACAGCGAGTTTATTGTTATATCAAGATGTTGTCTCCAGCGAAAGTGCGCATTCATGGGATGCAAGATGACACCTGGGTTATAAAGGACAAAATCAACCAGTATTGCTGCCTGATAAAGTTATATCAAAGTATTGGAGAGTATTCATCAAGAGAACTTTAACAAGAGGAAACAACTCGATAGAATCAGATACACGAAGAACAAGAAAATGGAAAAAATTCACTTGGCGCAGCTTATGTAAGAGCAAAATTGGACTTGGGTGGAGGCCTGGTGAGGACTTGGGCTGGTGACCTGAAACGCAGGCCTAGCTTAGGCACCAGTCTCCCACAGTTAAATTGATTAATACTATAACTAGGCAATATTGTATTTAGTTGCAACATTTTCATTATTGTGGTGAGAAAAATAAAACAAAAATAAATTAATTAATCAATTATTACTAACCTCAGCAGTGTACTTGTTCCCACCCTTGCCTCCTTTGCCATGGTCGGGCGAGTGGCGCAGCGCCTTCGTGTCAATCTGCACGTTCGTCTGCATTCTGCTCCAGCGCACACATACGCACTACTATGTCTCTTATGAATAGATGCGCATCATTACAATTGCGCACTTTTACAGTCACTATTTCTCACACGCATTGCTGTACGCACGCACTTATACCGCTACATTTTACACAACAAAAGTTTTAGTTTAGTTGGAAAGTTTATTATTTAGATTTGCTTACAATTATCTTCTATGGTTGCACGATTCATAGGAGACAATACGTTCCACTACCCAAATTATACCATCATCATCATCATTCCGGCCGAATGAAGTCCACTGCTGGACACAGGCCTCCAAAGATCACCACAACGACCGATATGGGTGTGTTGTGTGCTCATTGGGGGGTGTTGCCATAATCGCCACGCTTGGCAGACGGGTTGCCGATCGCATTTAAGTTGTTAATTTACTCGAAGGACGCTGCTGCCCATTCTCCGGCTAATCCCTTAGTCGACTTTTACGACACCCATAGGATGAGATGGAGTGGTGGTATTCTGAGCTGGCACCACACGGCATTAATTATACCACCTCTTGCTTTAATATTTCTCAAGTATCAATCCATTCACATTGAACAGTATATCATATGTAAAAAAAATTATAAAAAAAAATTTATAGTATGTAAGTGCATTTGGGTGGGTGCTATTCGTAGCCGGCACCACACAGCCACCCGTCTCATACCTTGGGTGTCGTAAAAGGCAACTAAGGGATTAGCCGGAGGATGGGCAGCAGCGTCCTTCGAGTACATTAACAACTAAACTGCGATCGCCAACCCGCCTGCCAAGCGTTGCGATGATGGCAAAACCCCACAATGAGCACACAACACACCCATATCGGTCGTTGTAGTGATCTTTGGGGGAGGCCTGTGTCCAGCAGTGGACGTTATTTGGCCGAAATGATGACGTGCATCTGCCACTGTTACCTACACTCAATGGCGCATGCCTTTACGAGGTGTGTTTAAAGGTGCATTGCCATCGGCCATAACGTTTTACTGCCCAGTATTACCTCGCCGCGCACTTTTACGACACATACGGTTTCATTTGCACGTAAACGGCGTACTTTTAGATGCCTTATCGTATTTCAGCGCTCTGAGCGGTTTATGGTCCGTGTTCAAATATATTAACGCCACGATTGTATACCTGGAACAAACAAAATATATGGTTACTGCTTGTTACATACACAATATTGTGTACACATATAAAACGCTTAATGTTTTAGTGTTAGCATTATAATTATTTTGGGTACCGCAGCGGCTTTGATGTCCAAACAGAGTAAACCATAGCGGGCGATCCCAGCTAGCAAAATGTTGTCTTAAAAAATATCATCATATTTGCAGGCAATTCAATGAATTATCTAAGCGTTATAATTTGGATGTAGCCCTCCCATTTTCAAAGTACAAGAGGGAGTTAAACGTCATACTTTCCAGTGACATGTAGATGTGTCTTCAACGTCTTCGTCAACGCTTCTAATATTATTTGACTGTATTAATTATTTTGGCATTGTTAATCTTTTATCTATTAATTTATTAGATTCTAGTTTTGTTTTCTTTGGAAGTGTTTTGGAAATGTTCCTGATCAAATTATTGCATGATTACTTAGTTTTGTTTGAATATTAAGTATTTATATTTTAATGTAAAAATTCTACTATTTTAATTTATTTTAAATGTTGTTAATTTTTCTATGTTGGTTCACCTAGATATACAAGAGCACGCTGTGGCTTCCTATAATTGGAGGTGCACACCAAACACAAACTTATATTCCAATTTGTAATAGCCCATGTATGCGTGTATCCTCTATTGGAAGTCCATAATAATAAATAAATATTAGCCAAAGGACGTACACTGCTGAATAACGGCCTCCCTCATTTCCACAAAGTCCGGCCACGTGCCACCCGCCTCCATAGACTCCCGGCTGCCGTCACCAGGTCACCTGACCATCTCACAGTTACCGTCCTGCGGCGCGTTTTCTGGTGCGCGGTCCACACTCGAGATGAAACTTTTTGTCCCAATAGCCATCAATTCAATTTTTTTTAAAGGTTCCCCACTTTACGATTTCTCCTGTGTCGTGGGTGCGTTTACAGACATGAATTCCATATACAATACACCCAGTGTAATATGGTTACATCTTATTACCTGTGCTCTATTTTTAGTTTGGTTAGAGGCCAACCTTTTGTCAGAATGGTTCACGCAGCCCAAAGAACTCCGCCTTCATTTAACGATTACCGTCCAATGACAACAACTATAACCGACAATTTTACGTGCCCTTCAAAGCGCAAAGATGCTCTGTTGAAATACCACTACGCGGCCACCCATCCATAAACTGACCGCGCTCGGGGTTGCTCACCCATTGTTAGCCGATCAGTTAGTGCAACTGACTATGAGCATCTTTACTCTTATAATACACCTTACTAACGTCTATAAGTGTGGGTATGGGTGCACTTTGTAAGATCATTTGCTCTTACTGTTATTTTATTATGGTTTCAATAAGTTCAAGTGCTATTTAAAACTCACAATAATCTGGCTAATGCTGTTTTAGAACAAATAACTTTGAGTAGTCTTGCTTATGCATTTTTAAAACATCCATAGTATTTCTCTTTTTGATACTATATAATAATGTTATAAAAACCCGTCGAAAACGTCAAGAAGCGTTTGCGCAAGTGGAAAATGAAATAAGAAATGTGTTCAATAAGTACGATGAACGACTCGCGGAGTAGTTTTTCTCAATATTTTTGAAATATAAATAACAACATTCTCATGGGCTTTTCGTAAATTGTGTCATGATAAAAGATAAAAATATTTTTATTAATGTAAAACCATTGATAGACACTTTTGAATAGTCAAGACTTTAGTTGGCTCGTTCCAAGGTGTAGATTTCCTATGGAGAAGAACGGGCAAGAAACTCCATGGTTACTCTTTTTAAATCATATTGGTACAAGGTACATGTGTATGGCAATTAATAAATTAATATAATTTTGACGGCAATCAAAAAGCAAAAACTTCTTTTAGCGCGGTACGCATATTTTTAGATGAGATAAAATTTCTGGACTCGCGACAACGTTACGAGACGCACCTATAGTGTGTGCATATATGCATGTACATATAGCAGACCGCGAACGCGTCTAGATAAATAAAAAGAAATAAGTTTTCACTTCTGTCGGCACTCCCGGAGTGCAACCCGTATTTTTATTATTTATGTTCCATATGGCGAATCCAAATGAATACTTTACGTAACGTGAATCTGCAAAATGAAATTTGACAAAGTAGCATTTTGATAAATGAATACTTTTCCAAACAATTTTTTTTGTTGTGAAAAGTTAAACTGTCAAATGAAAGTTTACGAATAGTTGTTTACTTAAAGTATGTTTTGTTGTCAAACGACGGGCACCCATTTAAAGAAAACGTCATGCTTTGCGGTAGCTACGACATAGCTACATCACAGCTACGCTTGCTACGCGTTCGTAGCATATAGTCCATGGCTTAAATTATTATTATGTTTTATATATTTTTTGTATATTTGTTAGGTATGAGAATAGCTCGCTCACTCGCCCACAAATCGCGATATTAGTATTTTTGCATGTACAAAATCCATGATGTGGAGTTCCAGAATCCAATCCAAAGCTAGTAATAAATAAATATAGTATATGTTGAAAGGAAAGGAAATAGATGCCACTGTGCCCGTTTTTCTTCAAGTTTCGATTCCATATATTCCTTTATCCATATATTCCATATATTTATATATTCCTTCACCCCGGGGAAGGGCGAAGGGGTATGCTGGACTCCTACCGGCTAAAACCACTGGATTGGTCATCCTCGGCACCGAAAGGGGGCCCCAGGTCCACATAAGATCACACTAGAGCCGCGCATTGGTGCCACGCCTTTAGGCACATCACGGAAGGGATTACTGTAAAGGGAAGGCGACTGCAAATAAGGTCGCCCCCCCCAGGCACTTCTCGGGGAGGATTGTAAAGGGGGATCCAAGCCTCGCTTTGCGCTATGCTGCGCACACGGCGGCACGTGACTTGTGCGCACCGTCGTCTTCCCAGGGGTCACTCAGTGTGAGCACGCGAACTCCTCAATCAGCGCACCCGCAACCCCCGAAACTCCCGCTCTGCAGTCTCCTTCTGGAGCATGACGCCTTCGCAGAAGAAGACCACTGCACACCAATTTTCATGCTCTGCCAATATAGCCGATACTACTGCCGTCAGAGAGAGATCTACCGCTCGACAGCCCACACAGGGCACTCCTCGAGCGTGTGCTGTGCGGTATTCTGGTCGCTTCCACATTGATTGCAATAGGCCTAATCTTTACAGTTTCCATTTCATACAATAGTCATATAAAAACTGGAGACAATCCATGACTCCATTTTATAGTGCAGCCATGGACAGTCCCCGTATAGTATCCCATTACAATTTAAACAAAAAAATCTCTAAAGGGAGTCTGCGTGTTGGGACCCATGTCCCCGCGTAAACTGATCAAAATACCAGATTCCTCTGTGCAGAGGCTATAATATTGAATAATTAATTATACAATATTTAAGAAGAAACTGTAAAACACACAAACATACAAAGTCCGTTTAGAAGCACATTACTGTATCTAATATATCCGCCTTCCTACGACGCGTCGTTCGGTATTTACGATCTTGTTTACTACGGACAGTACGGATTACGTAGTCTTTGCGTAATATGGATAAACTCGAAGCTCACCTAGTTCTACAGGACTATTGTTTCCACACTAATAGGTCTCAATAGTTCCGCTAAGAAACTCTACCATAGAAGTCTATGGACTTTTATATCATTTTATTATACTATGAATAAATTGCTGTATAAAATCAAGTCACGGTTCTTTTCAACTTTATGACAAGCAATGTAAATGGGGTTCATATAGGAAAAAGAAATAAAATGAGAACCCCCATGTCTTCATTTCACAACCACTCATCATTTAGGCCGAATAAAGTCCACTGATGGACACAGGCCTCCCGCAAAGATCACTACAACGACCAATATCGGTGTGTTTCAAGGGTTTTGCCATAATCGCCACGCTTGGCAGACGGGTTGGCGATCGCAGTTGAGTTGTTAATGTATAGTCATAGTGTCATAGCCTAAAAATTGTATTATTGATTGTATCAATCTTCTAATTTATCAAAATGTAAGAAGAATGATTAATCTTCAACATATTGCTTAGTATTTGCTGGTATATACGTAATTATAAGTACTAATGAATCAATACTTTGATCTTTCTTTTTAGCATCTCTCCCTCTTCTTATATATTCATACATTCAGAAAAAATCAAAATATAGATGTTTGTACTATTAATTATCCATTTGCCACTGTTACTAAATCAATCAATGAAACTAATTTCATGAAGTATTTACAAATATTTAAATCTTCTTTTACTTTTATCGATTTTCATTAAAACACAATCAAACCCAATCACGGCTATAGTGTTCGATAGCTACCCGAGGAGCTTCGGCAGTCAAGTGTTTATAGCCAATAAAACCGAGTTGTTGTTGATCAACAAGTTTACCGTGCACTGGGCATATAACACGTTGTTTGAAATGCGAAACTACTCTCTATTCGAGTATTTTTTCATCATCAGCCTATCGCAGTCCACTGCTCGACATAGGCCTCTTCAAGTGCATGCCACTGATCGCGATCCTCGGCTACTCTTATCCAGCTACTGCCAGCCACCTTGCGCAGGTCATCACTCCACCGAGCTAGGGGGCGTCCTACACTACGTTTACCAAGACGCGGTCTCTACTGATACTGAAAACCAGCGCTGTTGATGTTGATCTTATCTCAACGCTGCAGCATTATGCTGAGTGACAGCCATTTTCTGTACACTAGCGGCGCACAATTATTTTAATTTAATCATAGTTTTATATAGTATAAATTAATATTATGTTGCTTTAGTAGAAATTTAAATCTCTTGCCAACATTCACGCACTAAACAGAGCTGGAAATGTTGTATTACTTTTCTTTTTTGTATGTGAATAATGATAGCCTGGACTCCAAGTCCTTTGGCGAGGTACATTAATAAATAGAGTGAGTGTTGCAAGGAAAAAATGAAATGTTTTATACTATGGTGTTAATATTATGCGCGTCTCTGTGGTGTTCAGAAATAAATACTTTTTCTTTCTTTCTTTTCTTTTCTTTCTCTACTCAATATATTTCTTTATTAAGTAGAAAAACAAAGATATATTTGACAATAAAACATGAAGTTTACAATTATCAACCACGTGTGTTGGTGGTGAGAATTGCAGCATCCCATCTCATTCCATGGGCGTAAAAGGCGATTATGGAATTAGCAGGAAGATGGGCAGTACCGCCCTTCGAGTGCATTTCCAACAAAACTGCAATCGCCAACTCGCCGTGGCGATTATGGCAGAAACCTACAATAAGCATACAACAAACCTGGGTCTGGGTCGGTCTGGACCGGTCGTTGTGGCAATCTTTGGGGGAGTCCTATGTCCAAAGGCGGACTTAGGCGGTTTAGATTTCCAGCTTAAATTCCGAGAAAATTATACCCCAAATGTAGAACAATTTTATTGATAAAATAAGGCAAACTATGCAAATAAGCAAAAATTAGGCAAATAAGCATTTATCCAGGTCATAACCGGACAGACTATAAGCAAAAGGCGATTAACGACACTACAATAAGCACTACACTCTTTTTTAACCGACTTCACAGAAGGTTTCCCCCGTATGTTTGTACGTACGTGATTTTTTAGAAACTACCATGGTCTATTTGTATGATTTTTGGACTGGAATCTATAATATTTGGTTTTAGTATATATATTAAAATATTAAGGTACTGTTCTTATGTACAGACATTAATAGTTCTAATAATTGTATTTGTTTGATGTCAGATGTGTTCTTTCCTGTTCAGTTCAAATACCACTACGCTTTCACCCATCCATATACTAACCGCGCCGAGCACTGCTTAACCTCACAAACTGTTTACTGATCATTGAGTGCAACTGGCTATAAACACTTCCAACTATTTATAATAACCGGAAAGGAGAGTCGGGTGAAATATGGAACACGTTGTCACTAAACAATGCAATAAATTTACGTGTGAAATGCGTCTAACACGCAGTTCCTCAAGTGATCCCTCCCTAAACTAAAGTGTTCCGTGACAGAGTGCGTGTCGTCCCTCCGCCCTCTTCACTGTTTCACCCTAGGCTCGGTGATCCTCAGATCAACGAGATAACTCGCCGCACTTTGTACAAGCCTACCTTTACGCACGATTAGGGCGAATAAATTGGGGAGTAATTTCTCTGATGGTGGCTAAAATATAAAACTGTGTTTTTATTGGTACTTACATTTTTATCTCATGGAATTGTGTGCTTGTTCATTTATGTCATCATCATCATCATAGCAGCCGAATACAGTCCACTGCTGAACAAAGACCTCCCCCATAGATTTCCACAGTTGTTTCATCATGTTGGGAGGAATTTGCGAGAACTTACTGTGCTTGGCTGGGGGATTGGTGAGTGCAGTATGGTTACTATTTCACAGAAGAGATGCCGCTGCCCACCCTCTGGTTTAGAGTCCTTAAGTCACCTTTCACGACATTATATTCTTAATCTGGACACCACACGGATATGATTCAATTATGTAGTATTCTCTTAAGGGTTACATTTTCCGTGTGGTTCCTGGTAAAGAATAGACTACCCCTCTCTATACATCAGAGTTGCAGAAGGCGACTAAGTGTTGATATCAAGAAAAAAGGCAGCAACATCTTATCGTATGCTATAACACTGTACTGCCATCACCAATCACCTGCCAAGCGTGGTGATGATATCAATACCCCCTATGCTCGCTCACTGTAACAATCACTAGCCCGTGTTTAAGAGTGGATGTTTATGGGCTGATGTTATTATAAGATAAGATAAAGATAGTTTACTATGAAACCAAACACAGATATATAGTTCAATGAAAAACAAATATGTAGTAGATTATTTTTGCGTAGTATGGAAAATGAACGGACTCAAAGCAATGTTGGCGGTGCGCAGTGATTAAACCACGCACTAGTCAACGCTGGTTTTTAGTCCGTCCCCTTTACTACGAATAATATCCAACAATAATACTGTGGGCCCTACAAAAAAACGCATGTTAATAAAATCAAAGGAAAAATTAAATTATTTGTTAAATTAAAACATAAATGAACCAGTATCTATTACTTGTGGAGTTGTTTGCCTGTGCATTATAGAAATAAAACCTGCATGTACACAAAATGTGAGTGTGGGGGTTCACTGGGAGGTGAAGTCATTCGCGTCGTCAATCTCAATATTTCTATTAAATATGCCACTTCGATCGGATGTGATATCACCGCAAAACCCAGTGCATTTTATTGGTTCATGCTTATTTACTCAAACTGTGCTGCTCATGGCTATTTTAATAGTAAGTAACATTGTTATTTATAAAATACTTAAATCTTTTACACTTACTATACTTATTTATGATACCTGATTTATTGAGAATAGACACGTAAACATCTTTTTTATCAAAGTCTATGTATATAATATATATTACATTTTCATGATGAAGGAAGGGAAAAAAGGCACGCATTGTATCATAAACAACGCGATCAAAACGCTTTGTGATTATTGTACTATGATATGATATTATGCTACTGCCAGTGATGACCTCATCCGGGAACTGTAGCAAAACAACATTCGTTTAGTTTGTAGTTACATTACAGATTATATGTGAAATTAAATAGGTTATTGTGTTTTTATTTAAAAAAAAAGTGTTAGGATGAACGAAAACATTTATTTTATATTTAAAGAAACTGAAATGAAAATATGAATCTTCATGAAAAAATCGAAGCAAAATTCCAAAGCTGAATCATGTACTGAATCCATTGTATCAGTTTGCGTTACTATGTTCACTTACACCCGTTATAACCTGAAAGTATTTTTCTCAGAATAATAGAATCGACTGCAATAATTTTTAAACCTTGTCTGATTTTAAATTTTGTACCAAAAATAAGCTACAAATGTTTCAAGTTTGACACATCAGTACGTCAGCTTGTCGCGGAGTGCCTCCCTCCGTATTTCCTTCCCGGTTAGCTCAACTAGGAGGCTCTCTCCACGGCAGCAAGTAACGGAGTTCAGTTAATTATAATGAATGAAACGTATCATGTATATTGTTATTCACAACTTCAATTGACACATCATGGTGATGTTGATATTTTTTAAATATAGCCTACTATAACAATTTAAGCTCATTAAAAATAAGTAATTGTAATATTGCAGGCAGACTATTTGTCAGAGCGACAGCTGTATGTCGGACCACTAGCGTTCAGAATCGAATGTGATGTGACCAAAGAGTATAATAACTTGTGATAATGATCAAAATATAAAGAGCGACTCTACGTCACATAATACATTCTAATTTTGATTTGAATAAAGAATGAATCGTGAGGTGGACAGTGATGGAGATAAAAGGTATGAAGTCATGAAAGAGGTTGATTGATATGAAGATGAAGGATGACTTCGTCACAAGCTGACTGCGCTCGTGACGTCATATCGGTTGATTAGACATGTTACCCTCCCTTGCATTACCATAAATAGGTTTTTTTTTTGCGCTGGCTTCTTACTCGTTTATTCGGTAAATAATGTTTAAAATAAAAAGCACTTCGGATGGTAATTGGTTGTACATTTAATGGGCGGTTAGCGCACATGTGCTGTAGAGGCTTGAGAACCAATCAATCATAAGCACAGCGCACACTCAACTGTGACGCAGTGCCTCTACACACGAACATTAAATTGAATCCGCGTCGAAGATATAAAGGCATGCTTTAATTTTCGCATCGCTTTGATCCTCGATGTGTAGCAGAGAACCAAGTACGGTTGAGATAGGGCCCAATTGGTGGTGGAAGAGTTTATAGGATTTTTTATAGTCAAAACATGACGTCAGGACCTGACACTGCATCCAAAAGTATCGGGTTTTCTATATAAAAATGTTGTTCAACTATAGGATTCCCCCTGTGACGACACAAAAAAGCAACCCGCTCCCTGTGTAACCGGCCATTCTAGAAATCTATGGGGGAGCCTTAGTTCACTTTGTCCAACGGTGGACATCCTCCAGCAGACGTGATGATGAAATCATAATAATTAAAACATATTTTCCCGTCACTTTTTTAGATTTTGTTCAGATATTTTGAGGCATGCCCTGCGTGGGCCGCCAAGCGGCGGATCCTGGTCAATCGGATCGGGCAAGATCTCTCTCTGCCAGCAGTAGTGTCGGCTATGTTGGCAGAGCACGAAAACTGGAATGCAGTGGTCTCCTTCTGTGAGAGCGTCATGCTCCAAAAAGAGACCGCAGAGCGGGATCGGGAGAGGGCCGATCCCGAACGAAGAAGGAGGAGACGGCGCCGGGGTAAAAACCGCCCTGGCGCCTAAGTCCCACACGCCTGAAACCCCCTGCCGTAGCTATAAGGCGGGGGACCTCTGGGTTCGCGGGTGTGTAGATTGGGGAAGCTGCGTGCTCACACCAAGCGATCCAAGAGAATGCGGTAGCACGTATGTGGTCACGCGCTGCCGTGGGACGCTTTGGAGGATCCTTTGCAATCCCCCTGGGGGGGGTGACCGCTTTTAAGTCACCCTTTCCGAGATGAGCCTATAGGCATGGCATCAGTGGGCGGCTCTAGTGTGATCATACGAAGACCTGGAGCCTCCCTTAGGTGCCGAAGATGACCGCCCCAGTGGTTTTAGCCGGTAGGAGTCCCCTTCGCCCTTCCCCGGAGCGAAGGAAGTTCATGAAGAGTTTCCACTGGGCAAAAAAGTTCAAGTAGTGTCGTGTGTAGCGGCACTAACTTATTTTATTCATATGCACGTCAATCAATCCGAGTCTGTTAAAAAAGTCATTACACCCGGTCTGTATGCTTTGAATCACAACTGGGTTGCGATGAATATTACCAATCTTTTTCTGTGAATGAAAGCTAAATTGACTAGTTAAAACAAATTGATTTCTTCTTTTTGCTAAACGCAATAGGTATGTTTGTATAAATTATGCTTTGGCTTTATTATACAGGAGAATAATGTGTATCCACGAGAATATTACCGACAAACTGTTTTTCAGTTTGGCAGGAGATTTTGAGATTAATGTGTACTTTTTTCTTATGTTGTAGAGTTGAATTATAATAAGTTCAAAAGTTGAACTATCTACTGTATTAAAGTTTCCAAAGGTACACACTGTTGTTCTCCTGTGATCAAAGAATTAAAAAGACATGCACTACGACGCAGCTACGACGCAGTTACGACGTAGCTCGAAGCTAAATTACAAGAGATTTTTTCACAGGTGTGCAGCAAAGATTGTTAGAGTTCAGTATTAGTTGAAGCTCCTCCGTGTGGTGTCCGGGCTAAGCATATAGCACTACTGCATCTCCTCCTGTGGATGTCGTGAAAGGCGACTACGGAACTCTAAACCAGCAGGTTCCTTTAGTGTAACAGTAGCTATACCCCATACACCAACCCGCCTACCGAGCGTGGCGAGTACTGGAAAATTCCCCCCAAAATGTCAGCAATGAAAGTCGTACGGCTGATATGATGATGCAGTAATTATGTTAAATTTATTGAAATGTTAATTTACTTCGGATTTTTCAGAAAATAGTATGCACAAAAGGGAAGTATAAATAGATCCATGGTGAAAAAAAAGGCCGTGCGGTATCGGAATTAGGAATATAGCACCAGTCCATCTCGTCCGGTAGATGTCATAAAAGGCGACTAAAGGACACTAAACACTGCTCGCCAACCCGCCTGACAAGCGTGGTGAATACTGGCAAATTCCCCCCAAAATAATGACACAATTTCCGAAATCTATGAAAGAAAGAAAGAAAGAAAGAAAAATTGTTTTATTGGCACAGACAATATACAAAATAAAAATAAACTTAAATATTAAAATCATAAAACTAACTAAAAGGCAACACATATCGTGCACAGTGACAAAATTATAGTGCCAAAGGACCAACAGCTCAGCATAATGTTAGGTGGCAGTGGTACTGACCACCTAACGCTGGTTTTCAGCTGTAACCCAGCGGTGCCATTCGCTCGAATCTAAAACCAAT
Organism: Diloba caeruleocephala; assembly: GCA_947459985.1. Lineage (NCBI taxonomy): Eukaryota > Metazoa > Arthropoda > Insecta > Lepidoptera > Noctuidae > Diloba > Diloba caeruleocephala. Next base: position 335,873 of record OX381627.1, on the reverse strand, counting down.
GCATTCGAATGCACTTAAATAAAAACAATCTTTTTATTGAAATTTGTACACACACATTGCACATCACAACATTATTTAAGAGTGTGTGTGTGTAATGAAATAAAATAAACAACAAAAAATGTATAAACGGTAATTTCGACAAACTTACAATACCATATTATATAATAGTTACCTACTCAAATTACATAAAATCTACCCCAATAACAAAAACAAAAGCCAACAAATAATATCAACAAAATTATAATCATTCATTCCCACCAGTGCCAATTACTGTAAAACATTAATAATGCGATCTCAAAATATACCCAAATACATCCTTAAAAAATCAATGACAAAATATATGTTACCTACATTCCATTGAGAAGAAACTAGTGAGGGATGAGGGAGGCCTATGTTCAGCAGAAGACGTCCTATGGTTGATATGATGAAAAAATTGCTGCCCCCTAAATTCTGTCCATCGCCTCACATACATGTACAAGATTAATGTATACGAAAAATCACCTGAAATGTACCGTACGTCTATGGATCGGGTGCGGGTCCTATGTTACATGGTAAGTACAACATTAACATTCAGTTCGCTGTAAACCGTTGTCCGGGGATTGTCGGGATTCACGCGGCGAGCGTCGCCACGTCACTTATTGCGTCACTGAGCCGAGAATGTACCGTGAGGATTTTCGAAGCAAGGCTGTTTATTCTGAACCAAATAAAGTAGGTATACAATTACTATACCAGTCGTAGTGGGCCGAAGGTTTATGTACTCGCTTCTTAAGCACACAGTTCAGGGTTCAAACCTCGCATATGGAAATGTGACTTTCAATGAACTTCGTCGACTTTATTAGTGCTATACATTAATTGTTATCAGTTTCCTATTGTGTTAGAGGCAATTATCTGTTTTGTTATTGTGTGTATTTTACATTTAATTAGTCTACTTTGTTCGCACATACCTAGCTTACTACAATGTAATAACAAAATTGTAATATAACTTTTTTTGAAAAGTGTATATCCATGGAGTTTCTGCCGGCTCTTCTCCATAGGACCGACTTTTCCGAACCGTGCACTTAACTTGACTTTTCGTAAGAGCCTATTAGGGTCTATATGAAATAAAAAAAATAAAAATAAAAAGTTAAAAAGTTAGAGTTTGAAATGTCATGTGCACTTTTTTACTTAATTTAAGACACCGCTGACATCAACGCAGAAAAAAAATATTGTAAGATAACGAGGAGTTAATAGTCTGAAATCGCCATCACGCAGCCCAAGCTCGGTGATTAATATGTGTTTACGCCGTTTTCATCCAAAGTTTATTGAAGCACCATCGGACAACGGCTTGAATCTTTAAGTTGGCTCGATGAGTCAACCTAAATGTCAAAGATCCCAGTGCGATTACAGCGCCATCTGCGTATGCGGCGTTTTCATAAACGAGTGTCGTTAAAGCCATCAAGGTGTCTTGTCTTTGAAACGAAGGAACTGTTGGTGAATGAACTATAAATGAAGATCGCTGGGAGTGGTTGGATGTGGCCGGCATGGTCGTTGTGGAATTCTACGGGTTGGCCTTTGTGCAGCAGTGGAAGTCCTTGGACTCAAATGGACTTTAAAAAAATGATTTACATCAGGACGGCAGCTAAAACATCATCTTAATAAACTTTACTTTATAATCATCCAACAATCAATATCTACTGACATGTACGACTTATATAGTATATTACTCTACTGTTAGATAAAGGTCTACCTCAAAAGGAAAGTCCCTGTCCGTCGCCATGCCTGATAAGCAGGTTGATAATTATATCCACGGGTAGTCGTGGGCCTCCCTAAAATCACTGCAATGACTAGTTGTTGAGAATATTACCAAAATCACCACACTAGGCAATTTTTTTTAAAACTTTGCACCACACTAGGATTTCTCCTGTGTCGTGGATGCGTTTACAGACATGAATATCACATACAATACACCCAGACCCGGAACAACTACTACGATCATACAAATGTTTGTTCCGTGCGGCAATTGAACCCATGACCCGGGGCACAGCAGCCGACTCTGTATCAGCCACTGCACCAACCGTGTCGTCCAAACAAACTGGTGATCTCTGTATAATGTTTTTCGCAAACAGAAGGACGTTATTAACCATCTTCCTTCAAATACTTCACTCTTAATCGTTTTTAATGACACCCGGGTGCTGAGATGGCCTCTACATTAGCAGGTACTACGAAAAAATAATATATTACTATTTAAATTCTTTAAACTTTATGACTAGATAAATTTAACTACGAAATGAAATAATATTATTTAGTAGATGATATTATTCTAAACACGTTTTATATTCCTTTATAAAGAGAAGGAGGGAGCTTTCAAGGGGGTGACATCTTTTACGACGAAAGGGCCTTGTAATAAAGATATTCATAATATAATAAACCTACATGTGAAGCGCTCCACGTGACGATTATCTATTATATTTATTTCTAAAATATTTTAACGCAGGAAAGTAACGCAGTTCTGTTGCGAACCGTTAATTATCGGAGTCGAGAATTATCACCATGTCAAAAAGAGAGAAGAGTAAATTAAGTTTTCTATATATTTTCTCACTGTTTAGTGTGGGACTTGGTTATAATAATAGTGGACTAACAATTTTTTAGGTATTGTGTATTTACAAAAACGTTGCGCCACTCTAGGATTTCTCCTGTGTAGTGGGTGCGTTTACAAACACAAATTCCACACACACACCCAGACCCGGAACAACTACCTGCAGATCATACAAATATTTGTTCCGTGCGGGAATCGAACCCACGATCCGGAGCGCAGCAGCCGACTGTATCAGCCACTGCACCAACCGTGCCGTCGAATTGAGACTGCGCTACGTTTGGTGGGTTAAATCTGCGCCCGGAACTAATATTTGTATGGTCTACAGATAGTTGTTATTGGTTTGTGTTTGTTGCATGTCTGTAAGCTGTGCCCACGATATAGAATGTAACATACACTATATAGGATTCTGTGACGTTATTAGAGAGTTGCATTTAGTGTAACGTCACATTGACTTCCTTGTGGTGTCCGGATATTCCGTGTGGTGGTCCGGATTAATATAGCACCATTCCATCTCCTCCCGTGGATGTCGTAAAACGCAACTAAGGGAATCTAAACCAGAGGGATGGGCAGCAGCGTCCCTTCTGTGAAACGGTAGCCATACTGCGCTCACCAACCCGCCTGCCAAGCGTTTTGAGTATTGGCAAATACCCCCCAGAATGATGACACAGTTGTGAAAACCTATGGGGGAGGCCTTTGTTCAGCAGTGGACGTATAAATGGCCGATATGATATGATGACATTGACTTGAACATTAAGTTGAACTCTGAAGCAAGTATGTTTTAAACACTCACACTCGTCAATAAATTTTAATGAAGCCGGTATTTCCTACTGACTGCCTCTGAGAAGAAACGCCGAAACAAACTCGAAGGTTTCTGTTTTAAAGTACAGATTCACATATTTAGATACAATACTACGGGAGAAAAATCAGGGCAACGTCTGGAATGGTCTTTTGAAGAAAGATCAATAGCCATTTTGGGATGTTCTGTCCCGTTAGACGGCGAGCATGAATCAGTCATCGTGTAGCTCAACCCTGTTTTAGGGAACTCAACGACCCGTCGCACAACTATATCATTAGTATAACATTCATCATTTCGGCCGAATGAAATCCACTGCTGGACACAGGCCTCCCCAAAGTACACCACAACGACCGATATGGGTGTGTTGGGGCTCGTTGGGGGGTTTTGCCATAATCGCCACGCTTGGCAGACGGGTTGGCGATCGCAGTTGTGTTGTTAATGTACTCGAAGGACGCTGCTGCCCATCCTCTGATTAATCCCTTAGTCGACTTTTACGACACCCACAGGAGGAGATGGGGTGGTGGTATTCTGAGCCGGCACCACACGGCAATATAATAGTATAACATTATATTCATTAAAATAACACAAAGTGTCCATTATAATTAAACACATTTAAACGGATTCTATCGCACATATTTTAGATCTTTGTTTTTCCTTTGGTCGCAGGATGACTAAAACTAAAATATACGCGATAGAATTCGTTTAAAAGTGTTTTATTATAATGTGTAATACTCGCGAAAACCTAAGACTTATATAGTGTCCATTTAAATGTCCAAATCAAATAACACTACCGTACAAATAACTAAAATATGTTAGATTAGAGCAGCTCAATCCCAAGCATTATACTAGCATGATAGCCTTATTTTTATTGTTGCCCAGTGGAAATTTTTCATGAACTTCCTTCGCCCCGGGGCGTAATTAAAAAAAAATTATGTAAGTAAGTATGCCGGACTCTTACCGGCTAAAACCACTGAAGCGGTCATCTTCGGCACCTAAGGGAAGCTCCAGGTCCTCGTATGATCACACTAGAGCCGCCCACTGATGCCACGCCTATAAGCTCGGAGGGGCTGATTGTAAAGGATCCCCCAAAGCGTCCCACGGCAGCGCGTGACCACATGTGTGCTACCGTCTTCTCTTGGGTCGCACAGTGTGGGCATGAAGATTCCCCAATCTACGCACCTGCGATCCCGCGAACCCAGAACGTGATAGCCTAGCGGTGGACAGCTTGCCTTCCATATAGGAGGGTCTGAGTTCGATCCCGGCCCACACTCAGAATCAGAATTTGATTATCATTTGCGTTAAATGTGAAGGAAAACATCGTGAGAAAGCCTGACAGGGCTCCAGCATGTTCTCAATGGTGTGTACCGCCACCTCGAACTAGGCCAGCGGTCGACTAAGGCCTCACCTTATATCATCGCGGAAAAAGGCCCGTGCTCAGCAGTGTGACAGTAATGGGCTGATTATGAATTCCAAGCATCTGTAATCAATCCCACGCATTTTAGTTATATGATGGCAATGTAGGTGTCGCCACACAGCAACTAAAAGCTGGGAGTTACCAAGTACGATATCGCCGCTATCGTGGAATCATTAGCATATATAGTTGTTATTGCCACGCTGTGACATTGTGGGGAATTGATACGTCTTCTTTAAATTCTGTTCTCGTCATGACATAAAAAAGACATAAAGATACAACAATTCCCACACACTATTCAAGGACACGCAGTTATAGTCCTGTTACTGAACCAACTATGAATACAATGGCAAGGGGAATGTTGTGTCACTAAACAGGTAGATAGCGAAGTTCCACTTTATATAAATCGTGATAATAAAATACTCACGGTCCTCTGAAACATCAAACTTATATTCCAAATACAAGATCAACCTAAGACATGTTTCATAAACAAAAACCACAATGTGATAGTGAATTTTTTTTAATTTCATCATCAAATACGAAGTTGAGGAAGTGGGTAAGCGGTTGATTTTCTCCGCTACATGTCGCGGGTTCGATCCCCACACGGAACAAATGTTTGTATGATCTGCAGATAGTTTTGGGTGTAGGTGTGTGTGCATGTGAGATTTATATATGTTAACTGTACCCACGATACGGGAGATACCACTACGGTGGGGTAACATTAAAAAAATACTTTAAACTACCGAACAAAACATCTCGTTCGTTTGGCAAACTCCAAATTCATCATTTCGGTCATTTATACGTCCACTGCTGAACAAAGGCCTTCCCCATAGATTTTCACAACTGTGTCATCATTTTGGGGGGTATTTGCCAATAGTCACCACGCTTGGCAGGCGGGTTGGTGAGCGCAGTATGGCTACCGCTGCACAGAAGGGACGCTGCTACCCATCCCTCTGGTTTAGATTCCCTTAGTCGCGTTTTACGACATCCACGGGAGGAGATGGAGTGGTGCTATATTCTTAATCCGGACACCACGTGGAATAACTCCCAATTACATTCCAAAAATTATAAATACAAGATATAATACATATACCACGTTTTTATTTCACGTTTCATGTCAAACACGAGCAGTTAAGTATAAACATATTCAAATGTCGAAACAGGTTGTCCGAATCCTGTCAGGCGCACTATCTATCAATATTTTCTCAAACACGTAAAGCACGTAGGAAACCAACCTCGCAGACACTCAAACTGCTTGCTGATTGTCTACAGAGCATGGAATGCGTGTTATCTACTATGTTATGGGTATTGACCGAGAGCATCCTCGTGTAATGTTACAGCTCGAAAACGTCGTGTTAGTGATACGTCGAAGCTTTATAGTGCGCTCACTTGTAACGATACAACTTCGAACATTACAGTAGTGAGTACAGAGCCGAGCAGTACCTCGCGCACCACTTGTACAATACGATACTCTCAATCGCCTTGATAGCAACAACACAAGCGCTCGTGGTGTCCATGCTTTTTGGTCAAAAAATTTGAATATATATATCGAATATAAACAATCTAAAGGCGTAGGAAAAAACGTTACAGTCGACATTCAACAGAATCAAATGAAAGTGGCGAAGACAATACAAATACTTATAACAATAACTGATATAAGTCTTTTTATTACTCTAGCAGTAATTTAAGTATAACATGCCCTTACATATTATAATAATTTATGTATGTATTTGTATCTGTTTGGCATCCGTGCTTCATTTTATATCGGTCCAGCTGAAAACCAGCGTCGGGCATTGTGCGTCCGGCTTATGCTGAGCTGGTTACTCTTTTGGCGCAAACTTTTTGGCAAACGTTTGTGGCAAATAAATACATTTCTTTCTTTCTTTCTTTCTTTCACATTGCCAAAACAAAATCTATGTGACACAAACATGGCAATGTTAATTACTCGACGACAATCGGTTACAAAAACGAATGCTCCCGATCAACCCACCTTAGTAGACAGTGTACCGTTTTATCAAATTATTACTGCGTGAGAAGAAGACCTTCTGACTTAATAATTGTGAACTGGCGAAATGTTTTTATGATTGTTCCGTCAAGTTAACATCGTCCCACTGGTACAAGGGTCGTGGGAAATGAAATCATTTCGGTTAGGTTGCCAACTTGCGACGGCCGTCGGTTCAGGAAATTGTAAAATGAGGGCAAACTTGCGTTGAATAGCTGAGGGCGTCACATTTGATCGTGTCTGAAGTTTGTGGGAGTAATGATAAAGCACTCCATTTCACACTTCTAATTTACTAGATTTTGCCCCGACTTCGTCCGCGTGGTATATAATATTATGTGCGTCTCTATGGTGTTTAGAAATAAAATACTTTTCTTTCTTTCTTTCGTTGTTGCATAAAAACGACCTTTACTACTATTACTACTAACATTATTTAGGTTTCATAATTAATTAAGTAAATTTCGCAAGCAATTTTGTCCCTGCATACGAACATCATGTTGATTGTGCTTTGTATATATCCAGCGGGGCTACCGAGTGTAAGGTCTTGTGGCAGGTATTATTAGGCTATTCTTATGGCAGGTAAAGTGATATTTGCATTTTCCCAGATATTCTCAGTAGAAGTCCGGAGATTAAGAGGGAGATCGTTAAATAACAAATGTGTAAATGGTCGCCGCCTATTACAGGGGCCTTTTACATCGCTGCTTAGCTTTTCTAAGAATAACGGCGTGATGTTTGCATATTCAATTCAATACTTTATCGCCTCACTGGATGCTCTTAACTTTTTATATCGCCATACTTATGGGAACGTCGTAAAATATGACAGTGAAATAAAAGTGTATACGGCTGGAGTATCATACAATTGTCGCGAATATTAACATTACTTTTACACGTTGATAAACTCTCTTATATTGCAATTTTATGTTGAATTTGTTACTGTACCCAACCATACTTTAAGATTAATTATTTGATTGAAAATAAAGAGAGCTTTTAAATAGTAATGTCTTAGGTTTTCGCGATTAAAACACATTATAATAAAACTATTTTAAACGGATTAGATCGCGTATATTATAGATGTTTGTTTTTCCTGACGTTTCGAATACTTTGCAGCATTCGTGGTCGCAGGATGACTCAGGTGACAGGCGTCGTCACAGATTTTAAAAAGTTATTTTATTTTATCTACCGTACAATTTTGTACGGACAGAATTGGTCATATCTTGAAGCGTGCTTCTATTAATACCTACTTCAAGCCGCATAAGAAGATCAGCTAACTTTTAAAACCGGTGAAATGTCACATATCCTAATAAAAAAAAGATGCAGTGGTCTACAAGATTGACTGTGATTGTGGTTTGTCCTACATAGGGCAAACAAATCGTAGCATAGCCACCCCAATAAAAGAAAATATAGCTCCACAAAGTCTGCAGTGTGTGAACATACCTTAGGCAAACCCAACCACTATCTTCGTTTTGATCAACCTCAAATTCAAGTTAAACTTTAAATAGCTGTATCGTCGCGCGACACAAATCCAACAGATTCTGTAACTTTAACTTAAATGTAAAACTTACCACCGCAACGTGCAGGTGCAGACTTAGGGCGAGGGTCACATGCAAGTCTGTCAACGTCAGTTGTAGGTAGGGATATGGGGTTACACTGAGTAGTCAGACTCTAAATAAACTACAATTAAATCAATAAGGGCTACCGGGTATTCATGAATGTATGTATACTTGTCCACTGGACCCAGCGCCACATATCACCGCGTGGCGATCACCGGGGTTTCACACCACGTTTCACCAATACACTTCACGGAAACTATTTCTGTTCTTCTTGTTCTGGTTATGTAACAAGAACTTTGCGAGAAGAATATTCAATTTCAACTACAAACGCGGGCGCAATAACCAAACTTGGATGTACTATCGACCGCACTCAATACGTTCCAACTTACAACTCCTCGACCCGCGGTGACGATACTCAGCCCGGCCGGCCAACAGTAATCAAAAGTTGCGGGTAGATTTTAACAAAAGTAAGATAATATTACCTACATCTAAATTATATTAAATACTACAATGTATTCCGAACACCTGGATTATGTATACGCAACGAGAACTGTCACCTGTGTGTCAACAAGTTAACGAGTACCAGGATCAAATAGACACGTGGCCACGTACTCTAACACCATGGCCCTGGTGTGATCTCACGAGGATCTGGAGCCTCCCTTCGATGCCGAAGATGACCGCTCCATTGGTTTTAACCGGACCGGCATACCCTTTCACGCGTTCTCGGGGATAACACAGGACACCAATAAAAAGGTACTCTAACACCTCAACATTATGATTTAACAGCTCCACAATATTGTGTCCACGAGTTTAGAATATTGAAGTATTGTAAATGTCGTATAGCCGTAACAAAGGCCTATAAACAGCGTGAACAAGGGTGACCGTACAGCGGTATTTGAACTGATCGTCTTCGTGCTTCGGAGGGCACATAACATCGTCGGTCCCGGTTGTTGTCATCAGACGGCATTCGTTAAGTCACGTCGAAGTCCTTTGGGCGGTTTGAGCAAGTCTGAAACGAGGTCGGTCACAAACCGTACGAAAGAAGAAAAATCCGGGCAAGTGCGAGCTGAACTCGCGTGGAGAGGGTTCCGAAATTGCTGAATATATCGTCTATTGTTGGATTCGGTCTTGTACCAATAACTTATCCCAAGAACAAACTTAACATTGTAGTTGAAATACATGTTTTCCCATACATTCCAACCCCAAACGTAAGTTTGTACGTACAATATTGAAAGATTTACCATGTTATTTTAAGACCATAGACTTCTTATAAGTTTTCCTGTAATCTATAGGTAAAGAGCTATCGCCTATATTTTCAGAATATTAGGCTCAGTAGTTTTGGAGAGGTGCGGGAGGGGATAGGCTTTAACAATAAAGCTATATATTTTAAAATTATAAACTAAATACATTTGTGACCCTCACAACAAGCCCTTTCATTTCAGTTCGCAAAATGGTATTCTACATTTTTTTATATTGCCCCCCAAAAAGGACCCCTATATTCAAAATTCATTTATTTACGTTATACGTACGTCTTTGGGTCTTTTTGCGCGGTACTCTAATTATTTTTCTGAAATAAAAGTAGCCTATGTTAGTCCTTATAAAATCAGCTACCCGTCAGTGAAAGCCTTATAGAAATCGTTCCAGCCATTTCGGATATTAGCGGGAACAACCAGGCAGACTGACAGACAGACAGACAAAAAAAGATTTTTTGTTGTAGATGCCGTTTAAACATGTATTTAGTAAAAAGCTGTTATTTTGACATTACAAACAGTTTTATTTATTTGAATAGATATAGATGTATAGATTAACTTCTAAAGTTTCTGCTGTCCATACGAGGATCCTTTTCATCGATATCCTCTACAGCACCTAAAACAGCTGATCCCATGAACGTATCGAGTGACAGACACTCAATAAACGCCTACAGAATCAAAGTAATCTAATCACCAATATAGCGATGTTCTCGGTACAAAGGGATTCAGTACACCGTCTCGGAGAGCGCCGAATTAATCGTAACTTGTCGAAACTTCGCTCACCGGATCAATTTGTGCCGAAGTCTTTGATGTTCACAGTCAACTATATTGTTTCGTTACCTGTATTTTATAATTAATTTTAATAAAAGCACGAGCTGCTGAAGTGATAGACTGATTTATACGCTGGCTAGGCAACTTAAAATATTGGCGAGGCCAAGTTGGGTTCTAGGTGTAAATAAACAGCGAGGCTTGGGGGAATCCTTTACAATCCTCCCCGAGAAGTGCCTGGGGGGGCGACCTTTTTACAGTCGCCTTCCCTCTGCTAGAGGGGGTGACCACTTTACAGTCATCCCCTCCGTGATGTGCCTAAAGGCGTGGCACCAACGGGCGGCTCTAGTGTGATCTTGCGAGGACCTGACGTCCCCCTTTGGTGCCGAAAATGACCGCTCCAGTGGTTTTAGCCGGTAGGAGTCCGGCATACCCCTTTTCCCTTCCCCGGGGTGAAGGAAGCTCCATGTAAAATTCCCACTGGACACCAATAAAAAAGAAATTTAAAAAAAGATGTAAATAAACAACTGTTGAAAAATATTTATATTATAATAAATTAATATTTTATCATTGCTCCACACTTACTGTATTGCGTGAGGTCTCCGAATTAATAATATTTAAGAATATAGCACCACTCTATCTCCTCACGTGAATGTCGTAAAAGGCGAATAAGGGACCAGTGAGATGGGCAACAGCGTCCTTTCTGTGGAACAGTAGCAGTTGCGCTCACCAACCCGCCTGCCAAGCGTGGTGAGTACGGCAAATTCCCCCCAAAATAATTACACAATTTTAGAAATCTGTTGGGGAGGCCTTTTTTCAACAGTTGACGTCCTTTGGCTGATAAATATAAAAACAACACGTAAAACCATTTACAAGCCAACCATTTAAATAATCAAAATTTCAAATGTTGATAAAGAATTTGACGCCCTTGAATTTGATGAATTTGACGGTCTTTGGGTAATATTATGCTAATAATTATTGTTTCTCCCGTGTTGTGGGTACAGTTTACAGGTATACATTCGACACGAACAAACATCCACATCCGGAACTACTTCCGTAGGCCGTACAAATATTTGTACCGTGCGGGAACAGAACCTACAACCTGTAACGTATAAAGCCAATTGCTTTAAGTTGTTTTTGTTAGTTAAGATAACTAAGAAAATATTCATGCCTGTAATTGTAAGGGAATCGGGTAGTGAACCATAATTTGAAAAAAAAAACAGTATTTATATTTGTATTTGTACCGTTAAGATCCAATTTACTTATTTTATTTGGGGATGAATACAACTGACTGAATACGAAAAATTCAAATCTCAACTAATCGCTGAGTAGATTGTTTTTAAATTGTGTTGTCTGTCGGCACTTAAAGAGCCTTCGTGGTATATTTACGATCAGCTGAGGACTTGGGGCGAAGTAAAAAATACACTAAGTAAACAAAGGGACTAAGTACTTACTACAAGCAGCTTTTCAGTCAAGGATTACTTCGTTGATCTACATAATCATTGTAGAAGAGAAGCGAATTAAGTAAGAATTAAAGAAGGTACTGTGCACGTTATGCTTTTTTTTACTGAGAAGCTATTTTAGTTCAAGTCTCACTCACTGTACTAAAATGGATTAATATATTTTATTGCGACTTCATTAATCCTTTCTGCCTCAGCTCTGAGACTAAATAAATAACCCCAAGGTACTAGAGTATTATACTATCTGTGGCCAAAGCAAGAAGTCTGCAACAGCTTCCTCCCGCTAGTTAATAACAATATACTTTTTATTAGATGGGACGGTTGGTGCATTGGCTGGAACGACAGGTAACTGCTGCGATCCGGGTCGTGGGTTCGATTCCCCCACGGAACAAATATTTGTATGATCTGCAGGTACTTGTTCCGGGCCTGGGTGTATTGTGTGTGGAATTCATGTCTGTTAATGCACCCACGAAACATGACAAATCCTAGTGTGGGGCAATGTTTTATTAAAACGCTGTTATTGGCTTTCCTTTTACTAATTTTGTGGTATTTTAGCTGTAAGTCTTCCATGCTTTAATTAAATAAATAAAAACAAAAAAGATAACTTGCCTGCTAAGTGTGGTACTAGCAAATTCCCCCTAAACGATGCCACAATTCGTACTTTGACTGATATAATAAGGCGGTGGTGAAGTTCTAAGCAAAACATTCCAGTTGGAACCATTTCGTTTGGTATACCGGTCGGAGCTGTTCGCACTAGAGCAGTGGGTCTGTCGATGGCGGACGCGAGCTACAGCGCGAACTATGGCTGGGAGAATGTATTCGCCGGATACCTGCCACATCCCTGGCACAATTGCCCGCCGTCTTGGGCCTGCTTCTGCTGCCCCCTTTGCGGACATTACGTCCTCGTAAAAGGAAGCGATGGCATCCCGTGCGCTTTCAATCCGGACGATGGATTGAACCTCAGTTGGAAGCGAGAGGTTACCGTCTCGCTACCAATGAACCTGGCTCCTACAACTTTCAAAATGTTAAATATTTTCAAATCTGTGTTTTAATTTTATGAATCCTAGACTGCCTAGACTGTAAACTAGAGGATTGGCAGCAGCGCCCCTTCTCTGGAACAGTGGTTATACTGCGCTAACTTACCCACCTGCCAATTGTAGGGAATACCGGAAAACTCCAAATGGCAGTCGTTGTAGATATCTATGAAGGAATTTCTTCTCAGATATTTCTGTGTTCTCTAAGGCATTCCTAGGAATGAAAACTGTAGCCCTGCTACGAAATGGGTGCTTTGTAGTGCTTTAGATAGAAAGTAAAATACTAAGAGCATTGGGATGACGGTAAGAATAACAATACGAATTAACAGATTTATACTATTGGAACATTTTATTATGCGATAGTTTGACAGTAAGTGTAACTGTCAAGTTACAAAGCAGCTGATACTTTTCTCAAAAAAGGTTCGACATGTAATAAAATAGAAACTGATTGATTGATTGAGTTGCCGCTGCGAGCACCGTAGGGATTGGGTTGCCATCCGTCTATATTCCCCGGATTTGCTTAGCATTAAGGTTCCCCGCCTGTTTTAAGGAATCGGCAGAAAAGTCCGGGATTTGAGCCCAAAATTGCATTCGAGGTTCTAGGCCTGGTTTATTGATTTGACAGTAAGCAACGCTACGTAAGCAGAACTAAATCTTAATATTATCTTCCCTAACATTAAACATTATGTATTTTATGTATATGTATCTTTCTTTCTTTCTTTACATAATGTCTGTGTGGTGTTCGGATTAATAATATAGCACCACTCCATCTCGTCCCGTGGATGTCGTAAAAGGCGACTAAGGGAGGGGCAGCAGCGTCCCTTCTGTTCTGGAACAGTATCATTCTGCGCTCACGAACCCGCCTGCCAAGCGTGGTGAGTATTGGTAAATCTGGGGGAGGCCTTGGTTCTGATGTGGACGTATAAATGGCCGATATGATGATGATAATTTCATTTCATTTCGTTGGCTTAAGTGTGACTGTGCATCGAAAATGGTAAATTTCACCGAGCTAGCACAGTTATCAAAATATTGTTTAATGCAGTGTGGACGCACTCACTCATACAATACTGTATTACTTGGGTCAACGCAAAATATGACTAACACAGAATATAACAACAGGAGGTTACATACATAAATAACGAAGCAACGTGTGTATCAAATGTAAATAAACGTATGGAGGGTGAGTCAGAGCCCTCCGAAGGACCCACAAATGCAATACATATGTTAAACAGAGTCAATACATAGCTCGTGGAATATGATTAGATAACAAAGTAACGGTCGCTGCGCGAGAATCAGTTTACACACAAATAAGAAGGTGAGCCGGGGTGGTCTCCTCGGGCGATGGCATATCGACGATAACATTATCGTAGCGCATTTCGGCACGAAGTTCAATGGGAAGCACGTTTGGTGCAGTGGCTGATACAGTCGGCTGCTGCGCTCCGGGTTGCGGGTTCGATTCCCGCATGAATCAAATATTTGTATGATCTGCAGGTATTTGTTCCGGGTCTGGGTGTATTGTGTGTGGAATTTATGTCTGTAAACGCACCCACGACACAGGAGAAATCCTAGTGTGGGGCAACGATTAAAAAAAAAACATAGTGCGGACAAGGTATAAAAAAAAGAAATATAATCATAACATTCGCTGCTCCTAACACTTCACAGTAAACAGTGCCAGTACAAACATACAACAGCAGAGTAACTTGTGTAGTATGAAGTTCTTTGTAACCCCTCGCCATGCGCGAGGAGCAACAGGTCACATCAACTAAAACCTTTTATTTATAGAGATATTTTGAAGTTATACTTCTTTCACCGAGTTTGAAGAGAGTAGAACTTCCCAGTTCCCAGCTCCAGACATACGACACATCAGCACCCCCTCTGATATAGCGGATGCTAATGGATGCCGAAGATCGTTTAAGCGACATGCATGCCCATGAGTTTAGCCAAGGCATCCTAAGAGGCTAAGAGAGAGCCCATTCTTGCGTTTATAAATATACCAAAGAAAAGTCTTTTTCTGCTCCAAGGGTATACTTGTTCTCGTGCGGGTACCATACGCACGCACTTGCCTCAAGTTAACAGCGGACCAAGGCGCTGAAAACAAGTTTGATACCACGAATATTCTAGAAATCCTCGACTTATGTATTAATCAGAAAGCTTATACGTCCAGTAGTGGTACACGAATATCACGCCTCCCAGAGCTGCTTTCTGAAATTATAGGCTAAATCCTCCACGTAACTGCAACCCCAATATTTCCAAATAGAGTAAGCCAACGGGTCCAGTAGTACGGGCTATTATGACCTCACTTCCTGACTATCAAATATCTCTATATTTACCCTTTCTTACCCTAAACTCTGTCAGGTAATTTTAGCACTGTTCATCTCTACCAAAGCTCAAAAGTTACAAGAATGAGTTGGATGTCTTATTCCCTAGCAAGGCTGTAAAGATAACAACGTCTGCAAATAATGCTCTCCCACTGACACAGATTTGTAAGAACCCACAATCCATGAGGCAAAACGCGGCGGGGCGCATATTGGGCCTTCCACGTTGATACAATCTACAATTACTTTCAATTTATCGAGTTTTTATTTGCAGAACAGCTCCCTTCGCCTCCTCCCTTCCATCTTCCCCTTCCAGTGAATCACCAGCTGTTGTTATGTGTATTGTGTAGATAATGAGCTGCAAATGGTAAATAATTTAGGACCGTGTTTTCTTGTTACTGAATGGTTGAACTGATTCAATCGCAGCGTATATTTAATTTATGTTATGGTTTCGAGCAATTCTGAGAGCCGAGGAACCTATTTCTACTGGATATATAAGACATATACAAGATAAAGATAAATGAAAAATGAAGCTGATGCTGCAAGTATATTTATGCCATCATTTGTACCGTTCAAACTAACATGGGGCGATGAAAACTTCTGGAAAAATCTAAAACTTTAGATTTCATCTACATGAAACTACAGATCAGTCTTGTTTTTATTTAAAATAATCTTAATATAATGGAAGAAAAGGATCTTGTTGTCTTGTTAAATAAACTTTGCCCCACACTAGGATTTCTCCTGTGTCGTGGGTGCGTTTACAAACATAAATTCCACACACAATACACCAGACCATCAAAGCTGTAATTGCTCACTTGCAACCATCAATTATGGACAATAACGTTAATGTCAAACATACAATGTTAATGACAATGATTGAGTGTAAAATTACGACACATTTGTCAAACACAAAAGTCAAATCAATCTTATGACATTTTTAAATTAGTGCCTTCAGAAATGAACGATTGAGAAATTATTTATCAAAGGCTGATATTTAACAAAACAATATGGCCTATAATCTCTTCATGGTTGGATCAGATCTATGGAATGCCTGCTCCGTATCTCATATAATTTACTTATAAAAACATTTAGGTTTTAAACGTATGTGTAACGATTTAAGGTGTTACATATGAAGTATTTCTGTTTGCAGTCGATTACCGAACGCGCCAATCAAAAACCTACCGACTGTATTCTACAAACGGCACGCTTTAAAAATGGACGTCGAAGAAATAACTTCTATTTACTCACTATTAAATAGGAAACAAATAAATAGATTTTGGATACAACCTTTGTTAAGAGCAATTCCCACGCGCTATAATATGTAGATATTGAGTCGCGCGAGTCAATGGTCGCGCGGCTACTTCAGTCCGAGCCGCGGACGCATCAATGGTATGATATATGACTCTTAAGGTATATGGTTAGCTACCCTCGACCAGCAACTTAGTCAAAAATACACCGTCTTAATAACATGCATTCAAACGGATAACAAACCGGAACATAACGTGCGTCTGACAACTAATTATACACGTTGACAGCAAACACGGAGGGTGGCCCTGGGACCAAAGAGCGTGTCAATGCATATTTATATAAGGAGGTCGCGACAGACGAACCCTGGGGAGCGTGCCCTCATTCTTATAAACGAGATTCGCTGCTGTCCATTTCCCAGTTCTGATGTCAGGTCAATCGTACGCGAAAGAGAAAAGGAAACTGAATAATATTATGTTCCTTTCGAGTGTCGTGATGTATCATGATTTGATGTTTCTTTGTATATTTGGATTCATTTATAAACAAGTTTCTGACTGCTGTACCCCCTCAGAGATATGCCTTCAGGTCAAGCACCAACGATAGTAACTCAAGCGACCCAAGAGAAGACACCTAGTCACGCGCTGCCGTGGGACGCTTTGGGGGATCCTTTATAATTCCCCCGGGGGGTGACTGCTTTACAGTCACCCTCTCCAAGATGTGCCTATAGGTGTGCACCAGTGGGCGGCTTTGGTGTGATCATACGAAGACCTGGGGCCTCCCTTAGGTGCCGAAGATGACTGCTCCAGTGGTTTTCCCTTCGGCGTTCCCTGGGGCGGAGGAAGTTCATGAAAAATTTCCACTGGGCACCAATAAAAAAAAGAAAAAGTACGACTGTAGTGTAGAATATCTGGTATTTGGAGCCTGGCTCAGAAGGAGCGAGTGCGTCACCTACCGCCTGACGCAGGTGCTCACCGGGCACGGTTGTTTCGGTGCGTACCTGCACAGGATAGGACGCGAGGTCACGGCACAGTGCCACCATTGTGATAGCGACCAGGGCACCGCACAGCACACGCTCGAGGCGTGCCCTGCGTGGGCCGCCAAGCGGCGGATCCTGGTCGATCGGATCGGGCAAGATCTCTCTCTGCCAGCAGTAGTGTCGGCTATGTAGGCAGAGCATGAAAACTGGAATGCAGTGGTCTCCTTCTGTGAGAGCGTCATGCTCCAGAAGGAGACTGCAGAGCGGGATCGGGAGAGGGCCGATCCCGCTCGAAGAAGAAGGAGACGGCGCCGGGGTAACAACCGCCCTGGCGCCTAATTCCATACGCCTGAAACCCCTGCCGTTACTATAAGGCGGGGTACCTCTGGGTTCGCGGGTGCGTAGATTGGGGAGTCTGCGTGCCCACACCGAGCGACCCAAGAGAAGACTGTAGCACGCATGTGGTCACGCGCTGCCGTAGGACGCTTTGGGGGATCCTTTACAAACCCCCCGGGGGGTCACCGCTTTACAGTCACCCTCTCCGAGATGTGCCTATAGGCGTGGCACCAGTTGGCGGCTGTAGTGTGATCATACGAGCACCTGGAGCCTCCCTTAGGTGCTGAAGATGACCGCTTCAGTGGTTTTAGCCGGTAGGAGTTCGGCATACCCCTTCGCCCTTCCCCGGGGTTCACCCCAACTTCATGAACAAATTGGAAAATTCCTGAAGGAAGTTCATGAAGAATTTCCAATGGGAATCGATAAAAAGAAAAGGTATCTTGCATTGTTGTTATCTACATATCTCTCTCTTCATGGGTGTATATCCCCTGTGAAAGGTCTTTTGATAGGCTAACGCGGGCTCATGGGTCCAACACGCAGAGGCCCTTTAGAGAATTTTTATGTAAAATGTAATGGGACACTAACCGGGGACCGTCCCTGCACTATAAAAATACAGTCTTGGATTGTCCCCGGAGGTGTAAAACTATTGTATGAGATGGGAACTACAATTATAAGGTCTATTGCAATGTATCCTAAACGGATTCAATATTTCTAAAAAAAAAAAGTCGGCGTCTGCCTTTCAACCTTTAAAGTGAAATTCTATGGCAGACGGTGACTCTCTACTCACAAGATGGGCCGGATGGATGAGAAACACGAGCGAGGGCGACTTGGGGTGTAGTGAGGTGCGGCACCGGTTTCACCATCGCGCGTCTGGAAGACTCGGAGCGGGTGTTCTCGTTATTAAGCCATTAGACACTTCCATCCCCGAGCATATAGCTCTGGCGGCCCCCCTCTGTTCGGCCAATTAAGGCAAGCCAGAGTCGAAAATCCTGCGGGCAATCATGGGGTTCTACTCCAACCGACCAATAAAGGCAAGCCGGAGACGAGGCCCTGACCGACTCTCTGGAGCATTCGGGTACGCAGTGTCGCCACTCACATTCAGCTCGCCACAAACTGCCCTGCGTTCTGTAAGCTACTTAATATACCTTTTGTTTTTCTCATGATGTTCTTTTTTTTCATATGAAAAGTGAGGAAGAAATCAAGCAGCTACTTTAATCTGCCCTCCAGGATTACCTTATCCCATGGTGAGATAATGACTGCACAGAGGGGTTTTATAGTTATCATTATTGCAGTAAAGAATACAGTAAAAGTTATTTACAATAATAGGGAACTTTATTTCAGTGGTTCAATATAAGTATAAAAGCGAACACGCTTACAAAAAAAAAATGTTGTACTTTCCCTTCATTTATTAAGTTTAATTAATTATCTATTGCCGGCTCAGAATGCCACCACCCCATCTCCTCCTAAGGGTGTCGTTAAAGTCGACTAAGGGCCGTAATTAGCCGGAGGATGGGCAGCAGCGTTCTTCGAGTACATTAACAACTCAACTGCGATCGCCAACGCGCCTGCCAAGCGTGGCGATTATGGCAAAACCCCCCAATGAGCCCACAATACATCCATACCGGTCGTTGTGGTGATATTTGGGGGAGGCCTGTGTCCAGCAGTGGACTTCATTAGGCTGAAATGATGATGAATTATCTATTATGCATTTATAATTACTTGTCCTGACTGATTCATCAACGCAGAGCCTAGACCGCTGGGGCTACTACCTTGAAATGTTGGCAGCTAAGGAAGGACTTTTAGAAGTTCCACCCTTAAGGTTGTAAAATAGGGGTTGAAAGGTTGTATGAACTCCTTCATTTTATATGTTAGATCTATGAAATGAGATATTTGTTATTTTGGTCAAAAATAAAGAAATACATGTTTCAGTGTTTTTGTACATTTAACCCCCAATATAGAGAGGTTATCTCTGTTTTAGTGGGTTAAATGTACAAAAACACAACAGGGGTGAAAAGTTGATCTATATGGATTAAAGCAAAAGAAAATTAATTGGATTAGTGAATTCACTTTTTTGATCATCTTAATTATAAGTTTGGAGGTGACAAGTGATAGATATATCCATACGGAGCAACATTCCTCTGAAATTGACGCAGTTATACTATATAGCAACGTACCTATATATAACTAGCCTTACCCGGCCACGCGTTGCTGTGGCTAAATGCACGTCATTACAACATGAAGTTGATTCTGAATAAAATAAAACAATTCTGAGTCTTCTGATTTAATAAAAACATGCGCGTTTATGAATAAATACAACGATGTGGAAAAATTTCAAAATGATCGGTAAACACCTTTAGGAGATTTGAGATTTTGAACAAACGAACATAATTTTTTATAGATTTTGGAAAAGAAATTGTCGAACCTCTCAGGAATTACTAAATTACAATTGTATCGAAAATTTAAATTTAATCTGCAGCTCCCGGATAACAGTATCTGGCTGTAGCTGTATTGTATTAACTACGCACTTATTGTATGGCATGCCATCCAAATTCCTTGCAGTACTCATCAAATACCACCAATTCATAGAGCAGACGCGGAGCAGGGTGGTCCTAATGTACGGAATGATAGTTATAGTATTCGAACATTTTCAGAAATTTTATTTTTAGTAAAATTTTTGGAATATATCAAATATAATCCGTGTGGTGTCCGGATTAAGAATATAGCACCACTCCATCTCCTCCCGTGGATCTCGTAAAGGGCGACTAAGGGACGCCAAACCAGTGGGATGGGCAGCAGCGTCCCTTCTGTGAAACAGCAGCCCTTCTGCGCTCACCAACCCGCCTGCGAAGCGTGGTGAGTATTGGCGAATTCCCCTCAAAATGGCGACACAATCGCAGGAATCTATGAAGGAGGCCTTTCTTGAGTTGGCACTGCTGACAGTGGACGTCTATAGGCCGATATGATGATGATGAGCATGCTTGTCATTTTAACTTTATTACATAGTCCTGAAACTTTAAATGTAGATTCTCAGTTCTCACTGAATAGCTACTGTTTTATCAACTAGCGTAGCAGTATATATATGTATAGCAGACGATCTGGTGAAGGTCGCTGGGAGTCGTTGGATGAGAGCGGCATGTGACCGCTCGTTGTGGAAATCTAAGGGGGAGGCCTTTGTTCAGCAGTGGACGTCCTGTGGCTGATATGATGTAGCAGTATGCCGTATGCATACAGCGATGCAGGTCGGATTAATTGAGAGCCTAAACTTTTACTTCGGTAGAATATCTGGATAACATAAATATAGTGTGTATTCCATGGATATATAATGATTACTACGTGAAGTACAGCACTCCTATAAACGCCTCGCTGTTTATTTATTTATTTATTTAATAAGGGCTTCCAACAAAGGACATACACATAACATCATAAAGAAATACAAATTAAAATGGGTCCTCTAACGGTGTACTCCTTCAGCTATAGGAGGCCACAGCATCCAAAAAATTTCGACTAAGCTTAAGCACAACTAACTTCAGTTAAATTAAAAATAAATACATTAAGGTAAAAATACTGTTCCCACTGCATAGCTATGAATTCATTGAGTCGGCACAATTGGCGGTGCACAGGTGGGCGGAGCGCGGTCTTAATGTACGGGATGTGAACTGTAGGCAATTTCATGAATTTCTATTGTTACCGGTTTAGTTCTGGAGTTCAAAGTAATGTGACGTGTTTTATAGAGCAGAATAGTTTTGTGCTTACAATCGTAAGTAATAAAGGAGATGACACCAATAAAAACAATTCTACTTAAATTATAAATGTGAAAGTTTGTAACGATTTTTCGGTGTTTATTACTCTATTACGCTGAAATAAATAAACAGATTTGGAATAAATTTGCCACACAGACAAACTTATAGGTGGATTGGTAGCCAGAGGGTCTTTTTCCTCGTAAGGAGAAATAAAAATATAATCTACACTAGAAAAGTTTTAAAATCAAATAAATTTTGATTGATTTTATGTAAGACTGCCAAATTCCACATGTGATTTCCTCTTTTACATTTGACACAATCTGCACATTGCACTTTAAATCCAAGCTGCAACCAGGACGAAAACAGCGAGTGTTCTCCATCTTCTTTTTGTACTGACTAACGAAGCATTATACTTTTTCCTTTTGTCAACTATGGCTGTGAACAAACTGAATCCATCGTACGTGTCTACGCCACACGATTTATATCACTAACATTATGGTACTAACACTATAAATGTAAAGTGTTTTGCTTGTTACTTAATCAAGCCAAGTTCAAGTGCCAAGTTTGATCTTAGATAATTAAAAACTCTTTACAAAGATTTACGTGGCGATACTACTAGTTTACAATGAATTTGTATTCACTGCAAATGGTTGCAATGAACAGTTCGACGACTCAGTTACCGCTAAATGAGGTTGTTTCGAAAGGATCCTTTTAGTCAAAGGATATCGAAAACGAAACTTTTCTAAATAAATTGTCCTGGACAGCATTGGAATGTATAATGCAAGCGACATTCAAGTTCGACCAGATTCGTCAAAACTTGATTAAAATGCAGTTGCATCTGCATCCATTTCCTGCATCAATTTACATTAGTCTGTTTCGGTTTGAAGTGCACTATAGCTAGTGTAATTACTCTACATAAGAGACTAAACAAATAATGTATTAAGGTGACGAGCGCAGTGTGGTGCCACGCAGGACTATTCCTGTATAGTTACAATTGTTAGGGCCAGGTGTAAACTTACCATCAGCCGAATCACTTGCTCGTAAAAAACAGGTCGCACTAAAGTGCATTAGAGCTAGTTCGTACGTGCACTTCTGTTTATTATCAGCTTGCTGATGTCTATTTCAAGTTCTAGGATATGGGGTGAGCCTATCGCCGTCAATCGGACCCAACTTTATAACATACATACGCAAGTAAATCCTTTTTTTTTTACTTTTGAAGTGAAAACTTCTTTTACCGCGGTACGAACATTTTGAGATGAGATAAAATCTCTGGACTCGCGACACCATTACGAGACGCTTGAAATGAAAACTTCTTTTAACGCGGTACGCATGTTTTTAGATGAGATAAAATCTCCTAACGCGCCAAAATAAATTCTTCTGTCGGCACCTCCCGGAGTGCAACCCGTATTTTATTTTTATTGGTATCAGTATTCAGTGGAAATTCTACATGGAACTTCCTTAGCCCCGGGGAAGGGTGAAAGGGTATGCCTGACTCGTACTGGCTAAAACCACTGGAGCGGTCATCTTCGGCACCGAAGGGAGGCTCCAGGTCATCGTAAGATCACACTAGAGACGCAAGTAAATCCTACTAGGTAATTTTCATTCGTGGTGGAAGTTTACCGTATCCAGGTGAGTATAGCTTAAAAATGGGCTGGCTTGAGCAGGAGTAGTACTACGCTTTCTGAGAACACCTGCATTGCAAAACTGTGTTGCTGCTTTTCATGCAGTGAGTAAGTGCATGAAGCCTTTACCTCCTTCTCCCTCTCTCCATCCCCTCTTCCCTGATACGTCAGTAACGCATCGACCAGTCCTCTAGTGCTGCTGATATTCTGGGGCAATGATGTTCTTTGTATTAAAATCAGATGAAGCGTCCGTACGTGAGTTCTCTAATAAAAATAAACTCATCTTAAATATAGAAGTTTCCGTGTGGTGTCCGGATTAAGAATACAGCACTACTCCATCTCCTCCCGTTGTAAAAGCCGACTGAGGGACTCTAAGCCTGAGGGACGGGCAGCAGCGCCCCGTCTGTGGAACAGTACATATACTGCGCTCACCAAACCGTCTGCCAAGCGTGGTGAGTATTCGCAAATACCCCCCAAAATGACGACACAATTAGGGAAATCTTTGGGGCAGGCCTTTGTTCAGCAGTGGACGTATAAACGGCTGATATGATATGATGAAATATAAAAAAATCTTTTTATTTGTCTCGTATGCGTTCTTACACTATTAATTCAATTGAGTTAAAACTTTGTGCAGCTTTTGTTGATCCATAAAAAAGAAAAATCCAACTGAATAATTGAAAGAGGTACTGCAACGCATTAGCTAGTAACAA
The DNA here is from genome assembly GCA_947459985.1 of Diloba caeruleocephala. Classification (NCBI taxonomy): domain Eukaryota; kingdom Metazoa; phylum Arthropoda; class Insecta; order Lepidoptera; family Noctuidae; genus Diloba; species Diloba caeruleocephala. The sequence goes on along the minus strand of OX381627.1, from coordinate 312,086 downwards.
ATAAACATCAGCGAGAAATCACCAAGACGGCTTAGTTCCGAAATAGGAGGCGTATACGAAATATATACCTATCTAGCAAATTGCCACCGAATCTTCTGTATGTATTGCACAATTCCCAGAACAAATATAATCAAAGTCCTGATACAGACAATCCGTACATAAAACGAAGTCATAAAGATAGTGTCGTTTCGTGGTAAGGCCTCGCGAATACTCGCGGTGTAACTCGTAACAATATAACATAACGAATTTATTATTGATTGGTTCAAATAACAGTTAAAGTTATATCCAAGTAAGGTTAGAAGTCGAGACGATGTAGAGCAAAAGAGACATGCATGTGCAGCAGTGGATTGCGAGATGCTAAGTTGACGTGACGGCTTAGTAACGCAATATGTTACGCAACATGACAAAAGTCAGCTATTTTTAACACGCTTTTATTAGCTTGCTATGTATCTATGTAACAGATTTTTTTAACTCGATTTTCATCCCTTCCAAAACGTCGGATTAATTTGAAACTTCGCACACTTATCAAGGACCAATGACAATGCAATAAAGTAAATAGTTTAACCCATTATCGCTTTTCATCATCAGCATCATTATTTCGGCCGAATGGAGTCCACTGCTGGACACAGGATCACCACAAAGACCAATATGGGTGTGTTGTGTGCTAATTGGGGGGTTTTGCCATAATCGGCACGCTTGGCAAACGGGTTGGCGATCGCAGTTGAGTTGTTGTTGATGTACTCGAAGGACGCTGCTGCCCATCCTCCGGTTAATCCCTTAGTCGACTTTTACGACACCCACGGGAGGAGGTGGGGTGGTGGCATTCTGAGCCGGCACCACACGGCACCCTATTGTTATTTTAAACTTATTGAACATTATTTTCTACTTTTAGTTCGGTTATATACGAAAGCGTGTTTTATAGTTTTTTTAAATATAATTTATTCATTCTCTCGCTCTCGCAAGTTGATAACGACATTTAGATATAAAGAAAGCGCCAAGTAAATTTTCTTTTAAACACAAAATTCAGCAATAATGTTTGAATTCGCTGGAATCCTAATTAACAATTACGGGCATGGTTAAAATGATAAATGTATTTGACCATATCTATAGTATGTACATTTTTATGTATGTATATCTTATTATTCAATTTTTGTAGTAGATCTTTTTTGTACCTCTTTTCGATGGTTTTCTTTTTAACCCATATGTTGACTGGTAGAGAATGCCATATGGCATTAAGTCCGCCTTGTGTACCATCATTGTGCATAAAATTATAAATAAATAAATATTTTATACCACTAGACCGCTCGGTCATTTCATTGCCCAATTGATACATAGTACAGATTTTTACTGTGACAATTTATTGTCATGGTAATGCCTGCTAAATTATAACAAAAATTTGCTACGTACACGTACATTAAGAACAAAATCAATTATAGGAACGCTCGCTAGCAAATACCTACTTACGTTTATGGATCTGTTCTGATAAAATTTATCGAATTAAAGGCATTCCAGTCTGGTCCTTTGAGACGCACACACGGGATAGAATACTCAACTCGTAAGGGACCATCTTGAGAATTCTGGTCGTCTGCCTTATTTATTCCTAACATTCATTATAGGTTGTGTTGGTTTCATGGTTTATAAAGGTGATTCACCACCATCACATAAAATAAATTATATTCTAAGCTATGTATAATCATATCATAAAACATTTTGCGTTTAGTATTTTTTTTATGTGTGTACACACTGTGCACAGTGATGATATTGGTCGATGAGTTTTGTGTGTACACAGTGATGTATGATGATATTGGTCGATAATTTTTTGTGTGCGCACACTGTTCACAGTTATGATATTGGTCGATGATTTTTGTGTGTACACAATGTGCATAGTGATGATATTGGTCGATGATTTTTGTGTGTACACAATGTGCATAGTGATGATATTGGTCGATGATTTTTGTGTGTACACAGTGATGAATAATGATATTGGTCGATAATTTTTTGTGTGTACACACTGTTCACAGTTATGATATTGGTCGATGAGTTTTGAGATTATATTATAATTGTACGGGCGAAAGCCAACGTTTATTGACCAACGTTCGTACTTGAATTAAACCTAACTCATAATAAAACACTTTTAAACGGATTATATCGCGTATATTATAGATTTTTATTTCTCCTGACGTTTCGAACTCTTTGCAGGGTTAAACCTAACTCTCTAACTTACTACCACACCCTAAGTCCTGATTACCCTACAGTCTCTAAGTATCTTATTGTTTGAAAGCAGGGAAACCTGTTACGAGGAGACCTAAGGTAACAGACGGAAGGTGGGCGGGATCTGGGTGTGTGGACATGGTTTTCTCACTGCCGGTCAAGCAGGCTCACAAGACCGATCGTACTGACGGCTAAAGGTGTCTTGGCCGCAGTGAGAGGTGGTTGGACGGGTAATGAGTCAAAGTCGGATTCAACATAGTGACTGGTTTATGTTACATAATTAACATCTTACTCTACGCTTATTGGCTAGTGTGCCGTCCATGTATTGTGCTGACGCAGCGGTCTTTTAGAATCACAGAGTGTATGTTGCCGCAGAACCGCGGAAAACCTAATATTTTAGCCGTTGCAGCAAGTACTCTAGAATGTAGTTTTAATGGTAATTTTGGGTCGTGGTTGTTTATTTGTGCCATGGCACAGATGTTCACGGTTGAACAATAATTCTTTCCTTTTTCCTTCATATACTAAAATACTTTTCTAGATTAATTGAAAACGAGATTATTAGTACTTCTGTTCTGTTCTCTCTCTTATCTCATTTCAGCCGAATGAAGTCCACTGCTGGACACAGGCACCCCCAAAGATGTCCACAATGACCGATATAGATGTGTTGTGTGCTCATTGGGGGGTTTTGCCATAATCGCCACGCTTGGCAGGCGGGTTGGCGATCGCAGTTGAGTTGTTAATGTACTCGAAGGACGCTGCTGCCCATCCTCCGGCTAATCCCTTAGTCGACTTTTACGACACCCATGGGAGGAAATGGGGTGGTGGCATTCGTAGCCGGCACCACGCAGCTGTTATTCCTAGAGGACCATAATATATTTATGATTACAGAGTCACTCTAACTTGATCTTGGTGATCGCTCCTGGAAATGGATATCTTTATTTCTAAATCGTATTACTATACGGTTATTGCACTAACATGAAAATACTATCCAGATACTTTTAAGTAAGAGAACATTGCCGAATCTGAAATCATATAGCCATACAGAGCCAGACAGAGCCGCGGGCGGCAATCTAAGGAGTTCTTAAAACAATAACAATAAATAACAAGATAAATGGCCCCACAAATGAAAAGCTAAAAGCTTTCCATTAGAGATGGGCAGTGCCTTTGAAGGCAAATCCAACTTATACGAAACAAAGAGATATCCGGAAAATCTGTTTTCTTTGTGAATAAGAAATGGACAAAAGACTAGAACAGCCATACACCAGTGCATCGGTCCGGCAAGTTTCCTAATGTTATGCATAAGGTTTAGGTAAGTAAATTCATAAAACTGTCAATAGAGCATAAATAATGTATTAGACACAAACACGCTTATATTTCGCCATTTAAGTCGTAAAAAACATTATCCTGCCGTCCTTTGGTAGTCGGTAAACTAGATAGGTACTACCTACAAATAAAAGCTTGTAAGGTAAACATAAGCAGATTAATTAATAATATTATAATAAAATACTTTTACACGGATTCTATCGCGTATATTTTAGATTTTTATTTTTCCTGACGTTTCGAATGCTTTGCAGCAGTCGTGGTCGCAGGATGCAAAGTGTTCGAAACGTCAGGAAAAACAAAAATCTAAAATATACGCAATAGAATCCGTTTAAAAGTGTTTTATTATACTGTGTAATACTCGCGAAAACCTAAGTCATTATTATAATTAATAATAGTAAATTAAACTATTAAAAGTAAAACGCGCAATTCATCATATCAGCCAAAGGATGTCCACTGCTGAACAAAGGCCTCCCCCATAGATTTGCACAACTGTGTCACCATTTCGGGGGCAATTTGCCAGCACTCAGCACGCTTGGCAGGCGGGTTGGTGAGCGCAGTATGGCTACTGTTCCACTGCTGCTGCTCATCCCTCTGGATTAGAGTCCCTCAGCCGCGTTTTACGACATTCACGGGAGGAGATACAGTGGTGCTTAATCGACGCCAAACATACATCACAATAAACATGCGCAATTCAACGTCAAAAAAAAACATTTTGCTCAGTAAAATATTAACACAGCTACACTAAAATTATCTGAATTAAAATTGAACTAGTATTAGGACATCACTATTTTAGCAAGATCCGTAAGTCACGTTAAGAACAAGAACTATGGAGGAATTGGTTTCACTTTGGCTCCTAGATGACGCATGCGTACCTACATAGCACATTATCGTTTGAAAAGAAATTCATTTTAAAGAGTATTACTTTCAATTTATAGTGACAGTTTATCGCAGAAATGTTGAAACTAGGGACTTAAAGCGAAGCGTATTTTTTATACGTTGCCCCCCACTCTAGGATTTCTCCTGTGTATTGGGTGCGTTCACAGACACAAATTCCACACACAATACATCCAGACCCGGAACAACTACCCACGACCCGGGATGCAGCAGCCGACTGCCAGCCTATCCATATTCCATTCAGGTCCATGTGTCATGTCCATCAAAATATATAATAAAATACCTCAAACATTAAAAGAAAGTCTTAACAATAACATATTTAAAAATAAATTAAATTTACATCTATTACAGAAATGCTACTATACGCTGCAGGAATTTTTCGATGATAAAAATTATTTACACTAGGTAAGTAGGTAGGTAGTAGCTTGTAAGACAATTTATTGTGCAATAAATAGATTATAATATAATATGTATAACAATATTTATAATAAACCCCTCTGGGCAAACGTTATCTCACCATGGGATAAGGTAATCCTGGAGGGCAGATTAAAGTAGCTGCTTGATTTCTTCCTACCTTCTGATATAAAAAAAAAGTATATCATAAGAAAAAAAAAAGTATATTAAGTAGCTTACAGAACGCAGGGCAGTTTGTGGCGAGCTGAATGTGAGTGGCGACACTGCGTACCCGAATGCTCCAGAGAGTCGGTCAGGGCCTCGTCTCCGGCTTACCTTTATTGGTTGGTTGGAGTGGTACCCCATGAGTGCCCGTAGGATTTTCAACTCTGGCTTGCCTTAGTTGGCCGATCAGAGGGGGGCCGCCAGAGCTATATGCTCGGGGGTGGAAGTGTCTAATGGCGTAATAACGGGGAAACCCGCTCCGAGTCTTCGAGACGCACGATGGTGAAACCGGTGCCGCACCTCTCTACACCCCTAGCCACTCACACCGGTGTTGCTCATTGTAGCCTGTAGTGGTGGCCATTTAGGGGGCCCATCTTGTGAGTGGCGAGTCACCGTCTGCCACAGAATTTCACTATAAATGTTGAAAGGCAGACGCTGTTTTTTCAGGTTTAAGAAGTATATTATCCATTTAGCACCCATTACAATAGACCTTATAATTGTAGTTTCCATCTTATACAATAGTTTTACACCTCCGGGGTCAATCCGAGACTGCATTTTATAGTGTAGCCATGGAGAGTTCCCGGTTAGTGTCCCATTACATTTTAGATTAAAATTCTCTGAAGGGCCTCTGCGTGTTGGACCCATGTCCCCGCGTAAGCCTATCAAAAGACCGGGTTCCCCCTTACAGGGGATATAAACCCGTGTAATAGAGAGACATGTTTATAATAAAATATACATCATAATAATCACACCATGAATGTAATTCTAAGAATTTCATTCGTAAGCCAGTATATACTATTGCTAAGATATAATATTATTATTAAAATAAATTAAATTAGATTAAATTATTATCACAAAAGTGTGTATAAGTGCTGTGCCCTGGCAGGGTTTGATGTTGTTTATCTTATTGTATAGTCAAGATCGTATGTACACATGAATGAAATCAATAAATACTTTGAACTGTATCAGCCACTGCACCAACCGTGCCGTCAATTCGTTGTACTCTCACAACCGATGTCCATTCAATTTTTCATTGGGTCATCTTATTTAATTACTTAATGTAGGATGGTTCGTTTAAGTAGATAGAATCAATTTAATTTTAAAGATGTCATAGAGATTATAGCAGTGATAGCCTAGTTTCAACCACTACGCTTGCCTTCCATACAGGAAGGCCTGAGTTTGATTCACGTGCAGATCAGAATTTGCTTATTACTTGCGTTAACGGTGAAGGAAAACATCGCGAGGAAACCTGCATACCTGAGGACTCGGGTGCCGTCTATTGGGACTGGTCAGCCATTAACTGCCATGGCGAATAATAATTATATTACACTAGTATGTTTTTTTTATACATTTGCCTACATCATGCTCGTTATATGTTTTACCATAATGGCATGCAAATTGCCGGCTCTTCTCCATAGATCAACTATTTGGAACCGTGCAACTTAGATTCTGACGTTTCATAAGTGCCAATATTTGGTTTATTTGAAATAAAAATATTTGACTTTGACTCCAAAATGTTCTCAGTGGTGTGTGTAGTCCGCCCAACCGCACTAAACCGGCGTGGTGAACTAAGGCTTTGCCTTTCTCATCGTGAGAAGAGGCCCGTGCCCAGCATACATTTATCAATCTTTCTTTTTTTTATATATGGGTGGATACAGACAGGTATTATTAACATAATATCTCTCGAAATTTTGCCGATAGATGGCGTACAAACTTAGAAACACAGTTAATTGGTGTCAGTTAAAATGTCACACAGAAAGTACAGGCATTGAAGAAGTAAGTATATCAAAAGTGCACAATAATTGACGGCACAGTTGGTGCAGTGGCTGATACAGTCGGCTGCTGCGCTTTGGGCCGTGGGTTCGATTCCCACACGGAACAAATATTTGTATGACCTGCAGGTAGTTGTTCCGGGTCTGGGTGTATTGTGTGTGGAATATATGTCTGTAAACGCACCCACGACACAGGAGAAATCCTAGTGTGGGGCAAAGTTACTAAAAAAAATATTGATTAGCTTAGGAAATAATAGGTATAGTGTAATAATAGTATAAGCTGTCATATACTCGTATTAATCAGCCAGCCATGACAGTTTGAGGTGAATCCTGGTGGCCAGTAAAAGAGTGGAGATCCATTTGCTAAGTTGCCGCCAAATAGTTAACATACCCCCAAAAATAGTTCTGCGCCCGTGAAAGGGGCCGGTGTCATTATGATCACCATTATGTCAGCCGAAGGAGGTCCTCAGCCCAGCAAAGGTCTCCTCCATATATTCCCATAACAATGACGTAATTTTTGGACGAATTTGCGATTAGTTGGCAGGCAGGGAAGTGAATCTCCGGCCACCATCAGTAGCGGCCTGCGGACCGTCGCCCGAACAGAAACAGGCCCGAGACGGCGGCGCCAGTGTTCTGCGCGCCTCTCTGACGATATAGAATAGAATATAATAGAAATCATTTAATTCGGCACAGGACATAGTTTACAGCACATAATAAAAAAAGAAATCGCAGTAAAATTAAACAAACATTTGAAAATAAGTGCACTGACGAACATGGCCCTACCGAGAGGGTAACCAACTCAGCATGTGCTGGCTGTAACAACCAGCGCTGGTTTTCAGTTGGCACCTCGCAGTGACACACGGACGAAGGTAAGGGGGAATAATAAATAATAAAATATTATTGCTATAATAATAATACATTCTACTATACAGAAAATCGGAATACTGTATACATAAAATATAAATGTAGTTATATAGGGTAGGGTATGTAGTTATGTAGTATATAGGGTCCGTCATACAGCGACGAGCCAATACCTGCCGGGGGTGCGGTCTAAGGCGAACACCTCACGTACCAGCCAGAAGTGAGTAAGTAAGTAATTTACTTCTTACCACAATAATGAAAAAGTTGCAACAAAATACAATGTTGCCTAGATATAGTATTGTTCAAATTTATTGTGGGAGACTGGTGCCTAAGCTAGGCTGAACACTGTGTTTCAGGTCACCAGGCCTCCTCCCCAGAAGTCCAATTTTACTCTTTCATAAACTGTGCCAAGCGATTTTTTTCCATTTTCTTGTTCTTCGTGTATCTGATTCTATCAAGTTGTTTCCTCTTGTTAAAGTTCTCTTGATGAAATTTTGATATAATTTTATCCAGCCACAATACTGGTTGAGTTTGTCCTTTATACGATTTAAATCTTTGTTTATAACCCAGTTATCATCTTGTGTACCGTAAACTTGCCGAATTTTGTTTGTGGACTGTATATATACCTATAGGGCCAGTAGGCCGAACCTAAACTCCAAAACGCACGTAACGCAACCCAATCAAATCCACCTGCCTTTGCCGTGGTACTTGAAGATGTGCAGGCACGTGGATGTCGGCTGCCAAAGTTCAGGATCCGAGTGGAAAAGTTCACTAACACAAATAGCACACCGTAGTCACTCCAATGAATAGTTTATGCATAAATCACAGCATTAAACCAAGCCGTTATCAATATTCGAGAATTACACCGCGAGAGGGCCCGTTCCGTTTTTGGTTGCAACCGCCATGAAGGGAAAACGACTCGAGCGTTTGTGATTGGTCGACGCGTCCCACGTGACATCGTGCCGTCCGGCGCCAAGACGTAAGGCATCTTGCATCCCATGAATGCGCACTTTTACTGCAGACAACATCTTGACATAACAATGAACTGCTGTTCTAATAAAATGTGTATATTATGGCTTTGATACACCCAATATTTACGATTTATCAAAATGCATTGCTCGACGTTTTTGCTGTAGTAGAAGGACACTGGGGTTTTAGCTGGTAAGAGTCCGGCATGCCCCTCCACCCCACCCAGGTGGAGGACGTCCATGAGGATTACCTCACGACAAAAAGGCGGGTTAGTGATGCTGCTGCCCGTCTTTCAGGTTTAATGTCTTCACGACATCGACACATCGACGGGTGAAGACGAAATGGTGCCATATTCTTAATCCGGTATGAATCAGACTGAATTCCGTATCACAATGTTATCGCACTCAGTTATATGTTAGTATGAGTAGCAATGTCTGCAGTAATTAGTTTGAAACCAAAGCAGTGAATCGTCGGTTGAACTTCATTAATGTCTCGTTTGGAGAGACCTTTCGAGATCGGTCCAGCAGATCTCTGTCCAAATCTTGTCCGTGCCCTTTGTCTTAGATCGTTCATGTTATTATTTTTGCGTGTTTGCAAGTGACGTCTCCGTGCGATACGACAAACCATTGTACATTTGTCATGGTATAATTTTTAATATATGTTATCATGGTTTACAAGCTAGAAGAAGTCAAGAGATTACAGAGTAGGTACAGTCCCTTTAATCATCTGCCACGTAAGTTGAGCGTGGTACGGCGAAAATGATGCACAAGAAATCCAGCTTCCAATTTTATCTAAATTTATTGACGATTGAGAGGGTTTCTTTAAATATTTTTGCTAAAATGAAGATCATTTCATATCATTTAAAAACTACTTTCGGGATATCGACGTTTGAAGTTGGTATCGGTATTAATTAATAATTTTTTGCATGAACGTTTACGATATTAATAAAGATTGTTTTTATTCATTTCAATTAAACAATGAAAATCCACAAAGCTTGAATTGCTCTTGAAAACAAAAATCTGTTGCCCACTAAACATGTGGGTTTGTAACTAATGAGTTTAAAATGCCATAAAATGACTTTTGCTGGAATAATTTTCATTAAATAAATGTATTGATTCGATTCGATCGAAACCTGGGCAGTGCTGCAATCTCTGCAGTGGTGCCAGATTGACTATCGGTACATTGAAGTGTTGAAGTGCTTATACAGAAACGCCACCATGTCGGTCCGAGTACATGAACAGAGCACGGGGGCGATTCCAATGCAGAGAGGTGTGAGACAGGGGGACGTCATTTCCCCGATACTGTTCACTGCTGCAATGGAGGATGCCTTCAAGCTACTGGAGTGGAAAGGATTCGGTATTAACATCAATGGCGAGTATATCACTCATGACAAAATCGCTGCAAGAGCTCAGCACAATGCTCGATGATCTCAACAGAGTCTCCCAACAGGTGGGCCTTAAAATTAACACGGGCAAGACGAAAGTCATGTCAAATGCCCATGTCGTGCCCATCCCAATATCCGTTGGGAGCTCTGTTCTCGAAGTTGTTGACGAGTATGTCTACCTGGGACAAACTGTCCAGTTAGGTAGGTCCAACTTCGAGAAAGAGGTCAATCATCGAATCCGACTCGGCTGGGCAGCGTTCGGGAAACTTCGCAACGTCTTTTCGTCAACAATACCGCAATGCCTCAAGACGCAAGTCTTTTAACCAGTGTGTGTTACCAGTGATGACACATGGAACAGAGACGTGGTCACTCACAATGGGCCTCATAAGAAAGCTCAAGGTCACTCAGCGAGCTATGGAGAAAGCTATGCTTGTTATTTTACTGCGAGATCGTATCAGAAATGAGGAGATCCGTACAAGAAATAAAGTAGTCGACATAGCTGAAACGATTAGTAAACTGAAGTGGCAATGGGCAGGCCACATTTCTCGTAGAACTGATGGCCTTTGGCGCACAAAGGTTCTCGAATGGAGACCGCGCACCGGAAAACGCAGCGTGGGACGACCTCCAACAAGGTGGACAGACGACCTGGTGAAGGTCGCTGGCAGTCGTTGGATGAAAACGGCATATGACGGCTCGTTGTGGAAATCTGAGGGGGAGGCCTTTATTTAGCAGTGGACGTCCTGTGGCTATGATGATGATAATGAAATGTATCGACCTCAAGGACTATTTTAGGTGTGTATTACTCACATATTCGAGCCCAGGGTATCCTTGGGACCCACCGCTAGTTCTTTTTGCCTTCCTTATTGCGTTAGCAGCCAACCTTGTGCCAGAGTTGTTCAAGCCACCCAAAACCGGCTTGGCTAACGTTTTACGTTCTTAGTTTTGCGTGCGCTCTAAAGTACAAGGACGCTCAGTTCAAATACCACTATGGCTATTCATCCGCAGACTGACCGCGCCGTGCGTTGCTTAACCTCACCGAGCAGTGAGAGTAACTTGTCTATGAGCACATCTAGTAATGCGCAACTTATATTGTTTCTTTTATAACCAATCCACCACAAACAGGCAAAAGCGCAAAATTTATGAAACAAGTATTTTTAACATCATAAAGCCATAACGTCCGAAACTAAGTTTAGCATTTTTACGAGTTTCAAAACCACAAAACAACAAAAAATCTGGACCAGACCGCGCGCGCACCACCAGCGGCAGCCGACACTCTCGTTAGCTTTATAAAATAGTTTAGTCTACTTTGAGGGCACTCAATGTTTGGTCTGTTAAGACAAGAAATGATTTTACACTTGTGACATAAGTGTGAATATATTGTACTGTCGGCAGGTGTTGGAAGTATCCATTGTCTGCGTAAAATCGGACACCAACTTTCACCGACAAAATTCAGCCGTCAAATCAGTGATAAACGCGATTAAAAGTGGTCGTCTGGTTTAGTTCTTATACTATGTATTCAGTAGCTGTATTCACGACTCCAGCCGCTTGCTTCGTTTTTAATTTACTCGGTCAATATTCATTACCTATTTTGTTTTCCGGATTTCAAGAGACCTATCTAACAAATTTCATCAGAATCAAGTTGGCAATTTAGTCGTGAAGACGTTACACTGAAACAGACGGACAAACTCACTTTCTCATTTATATTTATAACATAATGGAGTGATGAAGATTACTGTTTCTATTAGAATATAAAAAAAAGACCTTGTTGCTACTTGTTAAGTTCTGAAGTCGCTAAAATCACACCGGAGTGGCGTAAAACCCGTCAACTTAATTCTCGACTCGTGATTTACATTTCAATCCATTACCTTTACCTTTATATGAAGCTGACATACAATATACTAGAAACATTTTTGCTCGCTACCGAAATTAAATGAAGAAAATATAGAACCTAATATTAGGTGTTCATTCTGTTGTTCTCAAATGACCAACACAAGATAAATCATTTTATAATATTAAATTAGCGGCCGCCGAGCACTGTGCCTTCGGGACGCTGATTTGCGTCGCCTTGGGAAACCGAGGGAATATTCTTTCATGATAATGAGATTTCTACTCTCAGAATAATAGCGCATAGAAACCTGAATCGTAGTAACATAATTAAAACGAAATATAGTAAGTACCGGTACAGAGCTTGACTTTAAATTAATCGCCATTAATAGTAAATCACCATCGCCACACCACCTCCTCCTCACACACGGTTCAGCCTTCAAATGGTCTCCTTGTTGGTGGTGCAGGTGAGTGGTTATCTTGCAATGGATAAAGAAAGTCGAAGACTGAAAAGAATATAGTTAGTTATATTTCTTAAAGCAGGTAGGTATTTTCAATATTTAGACTAATTTTGTTATTTTGCTACAACTGCAACAAGTGAGCGCCCCTGCCCCGCGCGCACTCCCGTGCCCCTCGCGCTCCTGGCACATCAATAGCTAGGCACACATACATACAAACATTTAGAATGGTATAGATTTATAATATTACAAAATCAACACATCTCCATCATTTAGGTAATATTCGCTTACACTCCTGTTGGACATAACGATTCACAGTACTTACAGTTCGGTAAAACTCTGTAAGGGAAGCACATTCAAACCGAACTTAAATACGACTTTTGACGAATATTCGTCACTTCATCAAGTCTGCGTATTGCTATCTCCACATTTGGGTAAGTGTTTAACGTATCTTTGTGTTTAAATGTACTTCTTCTTGTTTTTATTGGTGCCCAGTGGAAATTCTTCATGAACTTCCGGTCCTACCGGCCAAAACCACTGGAGCGGTCATCTTCGGCAACTAAAGGAGGGTTCAGGTTCTCGTATGATCACAATAGAGCCGCCCACTGGTGCCACACCTATAGGCACATCTCGGAGAGGGTGACTGTAAAGCGGTCACCCCCCGGGGGGATTGTAAAGGATCCCCCAAAGCGTCCCACGGCAGCGCGCGACCACATGCACGCTACCGTCTTGTCTTGGGTCGCTCGGTGTGGGCACGCAGATTCCCCAATCTACGCACCCGCGAACCCAGAGGCGACCCGCGTTGAAATGTACCTAGCCGTTTTATTATATTCAAACCGATGACGATTTTCTCTGTTTTAATGAAAGTCGTGCAAAATCGGTCCAGCCGTTTCGGAGATTACCCGGAACAAACAGACAGACAAAAAAAAAAATTGCTTTTTTGTTATAAGTACCGTATATACTTTCATATGCATTAAGTAAAAAGCTGTTATTTTGACATTACAAACAGACACTTTAATTTTATTTATTTGTATAGATAAATTATGTTTACTTTTGGTTGCCGAGTCTCTTTCATTTCATTCATTTCACCTTACTATAATATTTATTTTAATTCAGATATAAACTAATTTGTTAGTAAAACTAAACTATTACCTGTCTTTTAAGCTATCAATAGGCAGGGGCACGAAGTTATAGTTTTCTTTTCAGTGCACTGTACACGTGTGTAAGAAACTTAACTTGTGTTATAAACTTAAAAAACGTAACTTGTTACAATTTCAGATATCCAAAGGAAATTAAATTATTGGATCAGGTCTGAAAAAAAATTGACTTATATATACGAATAGATACAGTCGGCTGCTGCGCACCGGGTTGTGGGTTCGATTCCCGCAGGGAACAAATATTTGTACGATCTGCGGGTAGTAGTTCCGGGTCTGGGTGTATTGTGTGTGGAATTTGTGTTTGTAAACGCACCCACGACACAGGAGCAATATTAGTGTGGAGCAAAGTTAAAAAAAAAGATCGCCACAACGACCAATATTGTAATAATGTTGTGGGCTTAGGGGGTATTGCCATAATCGCCACGCTTGGCAGACGGGTTGCCAATCGCAGTTGAGTTGTTAATGTACTTGAAGGACACTGCTGCCCATCCTCCGGCTAATCCCTTAGTCGACTTTTACGACACCCACGGGAGAAGATGGAGTGGTGGTATTCTGAGCCGGCACCACACGGCAAAGATGGCAATCACTGCGTACAAAATACTGACACCACACCACATCTGATGACACCAGCAGCCGACCATGACACACCCTCTTGCCTGTCAATTGCCGGCAGCCGGAGAGACAGTCTGATACATTGTTAGATTCATAGACAGACATAGATTTTTTATTGTGTCTGGCTTTGTAAATTTTGATTTACTTTGACATTTTTTTATAATGGATTATATTAATTCATTTAATGACATTTGCCGTGTGGTGCCGGCTCAGATTGCCACCACCCCATCTCCTCCTATGGGTGTCGTAAAAGTCGACTAAGGGATTAGCCGGAGGATGGGCAGCAGCGTTCTTCGAGTACATTAACAACTCAACTGCGATCGCCAACCCGCCTGCCAAGCGTGGCGATTATGGCAAAACCCCCCAATGAGCCCACAACACATCCATATCGGTGGTTGTGGTGATCTTTGGGGGAGGCCTGTGTCCAGCAGTGGACTTCATTCGGCCGAAATGATGATGATGATGAATGACATTTGATTATCCCTCATCCTCAATTTGTTTAAGTGACACCAATTACTTTTTGGTGTTGGTTGTTTTTGTTTTATATTCGCTTTACTTAGATTTGAAACTGTAAGTGCGAGGACCATGTGGATTATTAATTTATTTTGTTTAATTGACGTGATAGTTGTCTGGCAGTTTAGGTATGTCATGCTCACTCAAGTGTCCTGCTGATGGTGGCGTCGTGTATCGGGTCGCTTAGTTGCCCTACAATATGGTTGAGCCGAGCGACGCTGATGCATGCGTCATGCTCGTGAACGAGTGCTGTCTGTTGGGCAATCCCTTTATTAAGCTTTATTTAGCTTTTTTCCCAGCATTAAGCTGACCAATGTCAGCTTAATGCTGCCATGACAATTTAATCATAATTTAACATAAATATCAGGCTTGTTTAGTGTGGACTTTTAAAAGAAGTTTACTTTTTTCTGCTACATTGTCCTCACATTATTTATTTTGAGAGCAATGTAACCAAAAATACTGTAACAATTATTATGATTTAAAAAGAGTAACCATGGAGTTTCTTGCCCGTTCTTCTCCATAGGAAATCAACATCTTGGAACGCGGCAACTAAAGTCTTGACTATTCATAAGTGCCTGTATATGGTTTTACATGAATAAAAATATTTTTATCTTATCTTATCTTTTTTAACAGTTACTAAGTTAAGATGAAGCTATGCTGATCTTCCTTTTTCTTTTTCCTTCGTGTGGTAAGTGGCCAACCTTGTATCAGATGTGTCCAAAGGCCTCCAACTTGTCTTAACGACTGCCGTGTAATGACAACAACCGGGACCTGCTCGGTTCAAATATCACTATGACCATCCATCCATAGATTGACTGCTCCAAGTGTTGCTTAACCTCGCCGATCTTAACCGATCAGTGAGTGCAATTAGCTACGAGTGCCTAAGCCGATGATATACAATCAATTGGGTTATAATTGTTTAACTTCGTTAATGAATGTGCAATCATATTTAACAAAACTGATAAATCTACTAAACTGTGTTGAGAACGACTTGTCGAAATATTTAGCGTTAATTATCAAACTGTCAAAGTTGTGGCTAACTCGCTCCGCTAGCCAAGTAGTAAACGATCATACACAAAACTGTTTCAGTAGAACTTAATAGTTATTAGTTTTCATACTGTGAAAGTCCACTGAAAACTCGGCAAATTATTAAGGCTAAGCTGTGCTGTGATAGCCTAGTGTTTGATACAGAAGGGTCGGAGTTCGATCCCAGCCTATGACTTTTCAGATTCATGTATAGATCAGAATTTGATTATCACTTGCGTTAACGGTGAAGGAAAACATCGTGAGGAAACCTACACAGCTGAGAGGGCTCCAAAATGTTCACAATGGTGTGGGTAACCTGCCAACTTACTGCTCTAGTGTGGTCTTACGAGGACCTGGAGCCCTCCTTCGGTGCCGAAGATGGCCGCTCCAGTGGTTTTAGCTGGCAGGAGTCGGGCATACCCCTTCGCCCTTCTCTAAGGCGAAGGAAGTTCATGTAGAATTTCCACTGGAGACCAATAAAAAAAGGCAAGAGTGGTGGACTAAGACCTAACTTTTTTCATCGTGAGAAAAGACCTGTGCCCAGCAGTGGGACAGTAATGGGCTAATTATGTATGTGTATGTATGTAAGCTGTGTTGTGGGGAATCTGTCTCACAAGAAAAGTGTTAGCATGGAATCATCATATCAGCCACAGGACGTCCACTGCTGAACAAAGGCCTCCCCATTAGATTTCCACAACGAGCGGTTACATGCCGCCCGCATCCAACGACTCCCAGCGACCTTTACCAAGTCGTCTTTCCACCTCGTTGGAGGTCGTCCCACGCTGCGTTTTCCGGTGCGCGGTCTCCATTCGAGAACCTTTGTGCCCCAACGGCCATCAGTTCTACGAGCAATGTGCCCTGCCCATTGCCACTTCAGTTTACTAATCCTTTCAGCTATGTCGACAACTTTAGTTCTTCTACGGATCTCCTCATTTCTGATTCGATCTCGTAGAGAAATACCAAGCATAGCTCTCTCCATAGCTCGCTGAGTTACCTTGAGCTTTCTTATGAGGCCCATTGTGACCACGTCTCTGTTCCATATGTCATCACTGGTAACACACACTGGTGCAGCATGGAATGCTGAGTTCGATTCCCGAGACAGTAAAAATATTATCGTTTTTATTTTACAGGTAACTCACAGTAACAGCACGGAGTTTGGAATTGTGTCCGGAAAATGGCAATAATTACGTCCACTATTACAAGAAACTTACTTCTGCCACCAGCCTAATATTGTTGTCGTCAGTACACCCCTGCTTAACCCTTCAGTGCGCCTGTATTCAGCGTGATATTATGTTATGGATTAACTGTGTATGAATTGTTGCGTTTAACTTTAGACTCCTGGCAACATTAGATCTCGCAGACCGTTACCTGCGGATATGGTTCCATACAAAGTGTGTCTGTGGTTACTTTGAACATTCCGTGAAGGCGGCGGCAGTACAGACCTGTACCACCAAACAGTTTGGAACAGAAAGGCAACTCCGCCTAATGTACGATGAAATCAGAAACTGAGACTTAAATAGAAAGCCCAAAGACAGACACAAGTCTTGTTTACGTTATCCAGTCCTGAGATCAAAGATTTCTTAATTCAAGAGTCCGTCAGTGCATGTTCAGGTAAGTACCTCACCACAGTGGCAGATATTCACCGCCTAGCAGGAGTGTTTATACTTTAGACCTTACGGTGCTTTGGTTAGGATACTGTAGGTCACCAGTGGGCGGCTCTAGTGTGATCATACGAGGACCTGGAGTCTCCCATAGGTGCCAAAGATGACCGCTCCAGTGGTTTTAGCCGGTAGGAGTCCGGCATACCCCTTCGCCCTTCCCCGGGGCGAAGGAAGTTCATGAAGAATTTCCACAGGAGACCAATAAAAAAAAAGACACAGTAGGTAGTGAAATTACTGGGCATAAGACACTGAATACCTTATGTTAATGTTGAAAATTATGAAGGCAACGAAGTTTACTCATTCACAAAATGTAGAACATTTCAAATTATATGAGTAAAGAACACGACAGTATTTAGTGCCCAAGTTATGTAGCAAGTATGCGGCTTTAAGGGAATTGCTGCTGATGAAGTTGGCCAGTTAAATTTATGTATCCAACGTTGAATGTCCTGTATGATAAATCAATGAAATATTTAAAAGAAGAAGTAACTTAAATAATGTGATATTGGATATAATAATAATAATATGCCAAAAGTATTGATATAGACATAGATAATATATATGAATAGTTCATGAATTCTAACAAGAATTTATTACATAATATTGAATAAGGAATCAGACAAACGCTTGTGTCATCAATAAGTTTCCAGAGAAGCCACATGTACAGAAATAATCAAACCAGACATTCCTGTCGTCAACCTAATCTTTAGCGTTATTATAAAAGCTTTAAAAAAAATATATCATCATCATCATCATCATATCAGCCACAGGACGTCCACTGCTGAACAAAGGCCTCCCCCTTAGATTTCCACAACGAGCGGTCACATGCCGCTCTCATCCAACGACTCCCAGCGACCTTCACCAGGTCGTCTGTCCACCTCGTTGGAGGTCGTCCCACGCTGCGTTTTCCGGTGCGCGGTCTCCATTCGAGAACCTTTGTGCCCCAGCGGCCATCAGTTCTACGAGCAATGTGCCCTGCCCATTGCCACATCAGTTTACTAATCCTTTCAGCTATGTCGACAACTTTAGTTCTTCTACGGATCTCCTCATTTCTGATTCGATCTCGTAGAGAAATACCAAGCATAGCTCTCTCCATAGCTCGCTGAGTGACCTTGAGCTTTCTTATGAGGCCCATTGTGAGTGACCACGTCTCTGTTCCATATGTCATCACTGGTAACACACACTGGTTAAAAAAATATATAAGCTTTTTTAATGAGGACGCATTTAATCTCAGCTTTAAGCATTCCCTACATAGTAGGCAGACTATGAAAGTTGAGAAAAACAGATTATTCATAATAGGCGTGTTTTGTACTTTTCAAACGTCGATTTAATTATAGAGATAACTTTTTGTGTCCCTAATCAGAATATCGGTAAGGTTTCAAAATATTATATTCGATTATTCTAAATTACAATCAAAAATAGTATAAAATCTCACACGCAAATGACATTCAGAATTAAAGTAGCAAACATATTTTCAGACCCACCGTGCCAATATGTGGACCTTTTCATTTTGTTATTAAGTGGCTCTACTTTCGCAAAGAGTTTTGAGGCACGTTTGTACCACAATAAACGTTAAGCGTTCTCATCTGAGTAAACGATCTGAGCGCTTGGAACTATACGCCTGAAGAGGAACCAGGGGAAGATGGCATGCACGCATTATCCTTACATAACTTTTCACGACTCTATTGTATTAAGTAATAAGACTATAATACTTTTATATATTTTAACTTACCACCACAGTATTTTTTGGTTTTCAGTGGCAATTAAGTATAAACTTCCTCCGCCCGGGGAAGGGCGAAAGGGCAAGCCGGTGTCCTACCAGCTAAAACCACCGGAGTGGTCATCTTCGGCACCGAAGTGGAACTCACACGATACGATCACACTAGAGCCGCTCATTGATGTCACACTTTTAGGCACATCTCGGAGGGGATGACTGTAAAGCGGTCGCCCCCTCTAATGGAGGGAAGGCGACTGTAAGAAGGTCGCCCCCCAGGCCCTTCTAAGGGAGGATTGTAAAGGATTCCCCAAGCCTTACTGTGCCAAGCTTGGTGAGTATTGGCATATACTCCCCAAAATTACGACACGATTGTGAAAATGTATGGGGGAGGCCTTTGTTCAGCAGTGGACGTATAAATGGCCGATATGATGATGATGATGAAGTTTTATTATATTTTAAAATTAGATATAATTTCGATGCCTGTATTACATACTCGCGTAATAATAAACAGATTAGTATGAATCAAAACTATTTGCATGTAAAATCATATTCTAGCAGTATATCAATCAATCAGCTCACAACACACTCATATCGGTCGTTGTGGTGATCTTTGGGGGAGGCCTGTATCCAGCAGTGGACTTCATTCGGCCGAAATGAATATCATAATGTTGACGCTATAAGGTTCAGAATGCAGCCGCCGCTAAGCGTCGGCACCGTACGTGATAAAACGCAAAAATAATAGGTAATGAAATTCTAGAGCGACTTCCTAAAGGTGACGCAAACTGTGGTTCCTTGTGGTGGTTTAATTTTGAGTACATAGATGGTTTTCGGCGTAAAAGTTATGACGCGTTTGATGACGTCATCGACTCTCTGCTTTTCCAAGTATATTGGAGTTTGCTTCGACTAGATGTGATTATATATATATATATATATATAAATATTACAGAGTGACTGCCACTTGATGTCCGCAACTAAATTACAGAGTTACAGCAAACGGATAATTATTCGGCAGTTAGCCAGACATTTAGGTCTCTGATTCTCTAGCCTGTAACAAGTGCCATTGGGGCAAAAGGGTTCTCGAGTGTAAACTACGCACCGGAAAATGCAGCGCGGGATGGCCTCCAATGAGATGGACAGACAACCTGGTGAAAGCAGCAGGCAGTCGCTGGATGCGGGCGGCATGTAAACGGTCATTCTGAAAATCTATGGGGGATGTCTTGTTTTTTTTTCCTTTTTTTTTAAACGTTGCCCCACACTAGGATATCTCCTGTGTCGTGGGTGCGTTTACAGACATGAATTCCACATACAAAACACCCAGACCCGGTACAACTACCTGCAGATCATACAAATATTTGTTCCGTGCGGGAATCGCACCCACGACTCGGAGCGCAGCAGCTGACTGTATCAGCCACTGCACCAACCGTGCTGTCCTGTGTTCAGCAGTGGACGTCCTTCAGCTGATATGATGACGCCGAATCAATCCCATGATACATGATCCGGATAGCCTTCGATGATTAAATACACAACGGCCATCTAAATATTTGCACGACAAATCCAACACAGCAAAATATGTATTTATATCGACAAGCAACATGTTCGTGTGACATAATTACCCGCGTGGCGTACGGCGAGGCTGTCCCGCGCCCGAGAGTTCTCCTCAGCTCACCCGAGCGATATTTGACGGAATTTCCTCGTAAAGATATTCAAGAGTAACTTCTTGCGTGTTAGTGTCGTCCTTACAACGTTTAGTCTCGGAAAGATGTAAGGCAATAAATATTCTTTCTCTTGGTGTTGTAGATGGTGTGGACGGATAATACTAGAATGGGTAGCATCTTGTGGTCTCGGAAAAACACTGCGATCAGTTCCACAGCCAAGCGTGGTTTTGATTTTTTTTAAACGTTACCCCACACTAGGATTTCTCCTGTGTCTTGGGTGCGTTAACAAACACAAATTCCACACACAATACACCCAGACCCAGAACAACTATCTGCAGATCGTACAAATATATGTTCCGTGCGGGAATCGAACCCACGACCCGACTGTATCAGCCACTGCACCAACCGTGCCGTCAGATTATCCGGTGATATTTCCGGTGGACCGTTCACTGCAGCCGCCTAGTGAGAGGACCAAACCAGCAGAGAAAGTGAACCGGCTGAAGATGAAATATGTTCTTCTTGTACAGAAAAAAGCGAAAAATCTAATTAAAGGTGAATGAATGAATGTAATACTGTTTATTTTAAGGTAGACTATCATCATCATATCAGCCAAATGACGTCGATTGCTGAACAAAGGCACCAGTACTATCCACACTTGGCAAGCGGATTGGTGAGCGCAGTATGGGATTCTGTGGGATAGTACAGAAGGGACGTTGCAGCCCATGCTCTGGTTTGGAGTCCCTTATGCGGCTTTTACGACATCCACGCAAGGAACATATATTAAAACATAGACATGGAATAAACGAGTACTACAGATAGATCTGTTTAAATGTCAACATAAGACAGCACACATGTAAGATCAAGCTTTAAGGTTGAAAAATACAAGTTAGTTTGAAAGTTAAAGTTGCGAAAATAAAGAAAATCAAAGCTCGTCCGTCCTTTTGAATTTACAAAAATCTTTGTAAAGTGTTGTCCGGGCAAAGTAGAATCACCAAAAGCCGTCGAGTGTAATCACAGAGTCACAGAGCGACACTAACACGCCCTCTATGTCGCAACTTAACACTTCAATGAATTGAGAACACGTTTTCGATCCGGAGAGTAAGTATCCTGGAAGTAGTCGTGGACGTCGTGCATGGTGTTCTTATACAGGTAAAATAAATACAAAAATAAAACAACAAAAAGCAATTACGTGAACAAACGGAAAAAAGAAACGAGAGTAAATCATAGATGCAGTTATAGTAGGCATGACCTTATAAATAGATTCTAGTGTACATCGCCGTTGCGTCAATAAGCTCCCCCGCCCAGCATAATGCAGTATTTGGCAGAGCATATACCGCTGCAGCGCTGGACTTTAGGTATAAGTAGAGGCAAACTGGTACCACTCATTATATTATTTGTTTTTAATCAGAAAGTGATTGTAATAAGCAATAAACATTTCGAATTACCGCTCCATTCATTATCAAACGAAATTATAAAAATACCAGTAATACGATTAATCTCCAGCCGGGTAAACTTGTAATTTTAACGAATCAGCGTCCACAGTTATTAAGGTTTTCGTAAAGAAATTATTAATTATTTGTCGCCCATTAATTAACAACATTTTGCGGGTGGTGTTTAATTAACAAGAGATTAACACACCCGGTATTATCGCCTGCTCTCAAGTTCCGTACAAACGAATCGCATTGAACACCCTACATTGCGCGCACAGTATGGCGTTGCACATATATTGCTGGTTCCAAAACTTCGTTAGTACTCGCAGATAACAAGATACTATTTGATTACCTGTAACAAAATAAAATAATAATGTTGCATAGTAAGTAGGTCAAATCTTTTTACACGAAATGGGAACAAAATCTTGTTTTTACAACACAGTAAAGATACTAGCCTGGTGGTAAGCATCACGCCTACCCATAACAATTGTAATGCTACCCAGGCCTGCGTTCCCACTGCGTTCGTCACCTCGAAACATTAGTTATTTAGTCTATGCCCAGTAATTTCACTAGCTACTGCCCTTCAAACTGGTTACCTCTAGGAGGTAAGACGTCTGTAAATAGGCCACCACCAAGGCTCCTTTCGGAGGGGATTGTAAAAGATTCGGAGGAAGCCTAGCTGTGCGCGGTGCCACGCACATGATGCCAGGGGGGACCACATACATGTCGCTGTCTTCCCACGGTTACTTAGGGTGAGATTCAGAAACGAGTCTAAGCTAAGTTCACGCTTCCATCTGCCAAAATTAGGGGCGTAAGTAGTGCGTTTTGACAGATGGAAGCGTAAGTTCATGCTTAGACTCGTTTCTGAATCTCACCCTCAGACTCCTCATTCTAGGCACCCCGTGATCTAAGGAAGTAGGCGCCACCGCCCGGACAGGGTATTACCCTTCTGTCTAAAGTTTGAACCCTACTGCTTGGTGGCTAATGGTATTCTCCGCGAAATTTGACACATTTTTCCATACGATGGAACCAATCATTGAAGCAACCATTCCATTCGGAAATTGGGGTCTCCAAAATGGCCGTTTTGTAGGCGTCCACAGCTTCTTTAGGTGATGAAAATCTCTGTCCACGCAATTTATTCTTTATTTTAGGGAAAGTATAGAAATCATTAGGGCTTAGGTCGGGGCTGTACGGCGGATGGTCTAATAATTCTATGTTTTCTTGCTCTAAAAACTCTTTTGTTCTGTGCGCGGTGTGAGAACTCGCATTGTCGTGATGGAGGATGATGCGGCGTTTGGAGTTCTCTCTACGGAGTTCAGAAACGGCCTGTGGCAAACAAATGCTAGCATACCATTCTGCATTAACCGTTCTTTGTCCCTCAAGAGGAATAGTCGTAACATGGCCGGTTTTGGAGACAAACGTGGCCACCATTTTTTTTGCAACACTCCGTGAACGAACAATTTTTGTTGGCTTTAACTCATTTTCGAACACCCAAACTCGTGACTGGTTTTTTGTTTCGGGTTCGTACGCATATATCCAGGATTCGTCACCTGATACGATGTTGTATACAGCATTTGAGGATCCTGCGTGGAATCTTTCGAGAGTTCTGACGCACCAAGTAACGCGAGCCGCTTTTTGCTCTTCACATAGCAAATGCGGTATCCATCGGGAAAACAACTTTTTTACACCTAATTGTTCATGCAAGATTATTTGTATTTGACTCATGCCAATGTCTAAAGTTGCCTGAAATTCGCGGTATGTCACATGTCGATCTTCCTCAATCAGCTTACGCACAGCATCAATGTTCTCTTGGGTGACTGCAGTTTTTGGACGACCTTGACGAGGATCATCACTGAGCTTGACACGTCCACGTTGAAATTCAGCAAACCAGCGATAAATTGTGGTTCTGGATGGGGCTTCATCACCAAATGCAGAAATCATCCGGTCAACACACTGTTTTTGTGTTAAACCACTTCGAAAGTCATAATAAATCATCGCTCTTGAATTTTCTCGAGTCAATTCCATTTTCTCAACGACTAAACAAGTTTGACAAAACCTTGTGACAAGACCGTGAATCTTTTTTTAAATAAATAAATGGTATTCGATTTGTAAAACCAAGGAGTTTTCAATTAAAAAGATTTTAATATGACAGGAACAGTGGAAATATTCCATTCCCGATACTTTTAGTGCAGCCTATGTATCTGGCACTGCATCGGTGTCTCTTAGCTTATATAAAAATAAATTTCCACCAAGGTGTTTTACGACACCCACGGGAGGAGATGGGGTGGTGGTATTCTGAGCCAGCACCACACGGTTAAGCTGGCACCACACGGTTTATATAATTCCATAGATAAGGTCATCAAAGAAATAAAATCGCACATGCATCCTGCATGATGTATTGATCAGTACATTCGCATGTTCCACAACATACAGAGTACCCATTAGAGAGGCGGAAGCGGTCGCACGACGCTCGCGTGGGCAAGTCATTCGTATTTCTCGTACAAACTCCGGCCACGAGTGGGTTGGCTGTAAGAAAGGAAAACCGGAGCGTGCTAGTGTGTGCGCGCGTCTGTTGTATAGTAGCTAGTTCTTATTATCATAATATTAGCTAAAAACTTTGTAACAAAAAAAATACCGACTTCAAAAACCCTAGTCGGGCGGGGCCATGTATAAAATATAACTTCTCGTTGGTCTACATGAACCATGGTTGGGGTATACCTGGCCCCGCCCGACTTCATAAAGTTTAATTTTTATTTTTGAGTGGTGTTAATATTTTTATATCGTGTAGGGTTTTTGAAGTCGGTATTTTTTTTGTTAAAAAGTTTTATTTGTTTCATTTTAGTGTAAATAAATTTAAGATATTTTTCCAATTTGATATGAGTTTTTAACACAAAAAATAAGAATGACTCAAATCTGAGATGAATCGAAACTATTAAGACATCATCTAGATAAGTGCAGTCAATTGACCTGTTTATTGAAGCTGGTTTAAAAACTACTCAATCAAATGTAATGAAATTTATATGGGACCAATTCGAAAGCATTTTGCATCAGCTAAAATATGAATTGCTCAAATCGGTTTACAAATCTCGGAGTAATCGGTGTACATACATAAAAAAAATACGCATCGGATTGAGAACCTCCTCCTTTTCGAAGTCGGTAAAAAGACGTCTGCTGAACAAAGGCTTTCCCTATAAGACGACCTGCTACATGCCATGTGTCGTCATTTTGGAGGGAATTTTCCAATGCTCACCAGGGGTTGGTGAGTGCTGCGTTAACGACTGCTGTTCACCGAGGTCCTCAGCGTGTATACGCAGTACAGTGGGACGGACCCTCAGCAGCGCAAAGAGAAACTCAGCTCAGCTGTCTTACATAGAAAACGAGTTTTCCTGAAACTGCTCAAAGCCATACAACCTGCATACTTAACGTACACACAAATAGATGAACGTTAACTTCAAACGGTTGGTCGCTATACTGCAGAGTGAAACGTGTCCAGTAATGAACGAGTAGACACAAACGTGACACAACTAATTAAACACGTTCACAGCTCGCGTGAGCCGCGATCAAAGAGCGTGCCACTACATATTTATGCATACTATCGTGATGTGGCCGGACACCGAACCAACCACAACTCTACATTCAGAGGTCTCACGAAATCCCGGGGTGCAATTCTCTAAACTCAAACATCCATACATCCTTGAAAACAGAATAGAAATAACTGTGATAACCGAATTTGGTATTCGCTAAGACGGTTCTCATGGCTCACCGTCTGCAACGTGTCCTTGAATAGCTTCAATCGTGTCTTAGCGAATATTGAATTGGTTTTATACCGTTAATTCGATTCTGTATTCAAGGATGTATGGATGTTTGAGCTTAAGGAATTGCACCCGTGGTATTTGTTCATTTCCCGGTAGCATAATGTGTGTAAACGAACATTTTCATTTACTTAAGCTAGGTAACAAGGACGGAAGAAGTATAACATACATATATAATTATAAATACAATTCATTCATATCGGCCATTTATACGTCCACTGCTGAACAAAGGCCTCCCCCATAGATTTTCACAACTGTGTCATCATATTGGGGGGTATTTGCCAATACTCACCACGCTTGGCAGGCGGGTTGGTGAGCGCAGTATGGCTACCGTTTCACAGAAGGGACGCTGCTGCCCATCCCTCTGGTTTAGATTCCCTTAGTCGCCTTCTACGACATCCACGGGAGGAGATGGAGTGGTGCTATATTCTTAATCCGGACACCGCACGGAAATAAATACAATTAGGGGCTAAGAATAGCACCATCCAAACGGCTGAACAGAAGGTAATGAAACTTCTCATACAGATCGATTACGTCGTGAATAAGACAAAGGGTTACACTTAAAAAGCCCAGACAAGTCGCATATAACAGATAGTCAATAACAATTTAGCAAACCAATAGATAACGCTTTCTTCAATATAAAGTGCAATGTTCTTAGAAGCATCGGTTTATTTATCCTCACGTGAATATGAACCAATCTCACGAACCAGTGAACCAATATTGGAACGGCTTATAAGGTTACTTTGTACATATATTTATGTAATGCTACAAATCTTTACGTCTCTTTGAAATATGAAATCCCGGTACAGAGAACAAAGAAATTATACTGAAACTGGAGTAAAATAAAGAAAAAGAACGTAAAGCTATTTACAAGTACTTGTGAATAGTTAAACTTAAGTTGCCATATTTCCAGTTGACATCGACTTTAAAAACGGGTAAGTAACTCCAGGGTTAATAAGGGCTATTGAAATCACATGCACATTCATCATCATCATTTCGGCCGAATGAAGTCCACTGCTGGACATAGGCCTCCCCCAAAGATCACCACAGCGACCGATATGGGGGGTTTTGCCATAATCGCCACGCTTGGCAGACGGGTTGCCGATCGCATTTAAGTTGTTAATTTACTCGAAGGACGCTGCTGCCCATTATCCGGCTAATCCCTTAGTCGACTTTTACGACACCCACGGGAGGAAATGGGGTGGTGGTATTCTGAGCCGGCACCGTGTGGTACCACCACCGGCCCATAGTACATTATGTTACGGTATTAGTGAGTGTATTGTTCTCGAAATGAAGATTACGTGAGAACAATGTAGGAGAAAAGAGTCCAAACTATTATAGATAACATAACAAGTACTTTTGTAAATTCATTCTTGTAGTTATAGATTACGCCACCTTAACAAGCCCATCCGTCCTCTCGCGGTGGGTTTCAGTCATTAAATGTGACTTAGAGATTACTCCCTAGTGACTTTACAATGATGTAAAATATTTGTTTTTGACATCAGGTCTTCCGCTTCTCTTATACCTATGTAGTCATGTACAACTGCAGGCAAGTGACAAAAATCTTCACATCTACGAAAAAGTACGTACTGTTTGCTATTAAACTGAGCCGGAGAGAGTGCTCTTCTGGGTACGGTATTAAAACCTCGCTAGCTATAACTACGTATAGCTGAGTAAAGTCCTAACTGTCGATGCGACCTGTTGCTGGGCGGGCGGAATAGTCTGACGTTAACTGATTTTATACTCGTAAATGCTTGGTTCTAATCTAATCTAACGGCCGAATGAAGTCCACTGCTGGACACAGGCCTCCCCAAAGATCACCACAACGACCGATATGGATGTGATGTGGGCTCATTGGGTGGGTTTGCCATAATCGCCACGCTTGGCAGGCGGGTTGGCGATCGCAGTTGAGTTGTTAATGTACTCGAAGGACGTTGCTGCCCATCCTGCGGCTAATCCCTCAGTCGACTTTTACGACACCCACGGGAGGAGATAGGCTGGTGGCATTCTGAGCCGGCACCACAAGGCAATGCTTGGTTGGTAGGCCCTTATTCAGCAGATGATTTTTATGGGCTGACTTGAGTAATCTTTGACGCTTTCTTCACTAGAATACTGTGCGCAGTGGAGCTAGAGACTGGCAGTCGGCTGCTGCGCTCCGGGTCGTGGGTTCGATTCCCGCACGGAACAAATATTTGTATGATCTGTAGGTAGTTGTTCCGGGTCTGGGTGTATTGTATGTGGAATTCATGTCTGTAAACGCACCCACGACACAGGAGAAATCCTAGTGTGGGGCAAAGTTTAAAAAAAAAAGAAAAAAAAGCTAGTTGTAACAGGGGTAAGCGGTAACGGCTGGAATACTCAGATCTCAAATGTTTCGTTTGACTTTATTGCTATACTTACTTAAGCTGGGTCAGCTAGCATATTTGTGTTATAATAAGTCTTAACATGCGTTTCCAACAAAGTGGGATTGTTACCTAAATGTTATATCATCGCCAGTTGCACTCACTGATCGGTAAACGTTCAGTGATGTTAAGCAATGCTCGGAGCGGTCAGTCTGCGGATGGGTGCCCACTTAGTGGTATTTGAACTGAGCATCTTCGTGCTTCGGATGACAAATCGTCGGTCCCGGTTGTTGTCAACTATTGTTAAGCCAAGTCGGACGCCTCGGGGCGGCTTGAATAACCCTGGCACAAGGTTGGCCACTAAACATACGAAAAGAAAAGAAAGACCTAAATGTAAGACTGAAAACAAACATCATTTCGGCTGAATGAAGTCCACTGCTGGACACAGGCCTCCCCCAAAGGTCACCACGTCACAACGACCGATATGGGTGTGTTGTGTGCTCATTGGGGGGTCTTGCCATAATCACCACGCTTGGCAGACGGGTTGGCGATCGCAGTTGAGTTGTTAATGTACTCGAAGGACGCTGCTGCCCATCCTCCGGTTAATCCCTTAGTCGACTTTTACGACACCCACGGGATGAGATGGGTTGGTGCTATTCATAACCGGCACCACACGGATTATGATGAGGCCATAAGATTTACATTCCCGGACGTTAAAGTGTTCTAGATTGGGAGGTGACTCTCATGGTCACGTCACTATCCTGCCATCTGCCAGTGGGTACAGACTTGTCGGTCAGTGGCAGAGTGCTTAGGGGACTGTTGAATGGGGGACTGTACGCGCTCATTCTGAGCAACTCCTGGGAAGATAGCATTCTAAGCCGGCAGCACACGAAACCAAACAAACATGATAACTTGTCATCCGAGGCGGATGGATGATCCCCGCGTTCGCCTGCGGGGAGGGAGGAATGTTCAATCCACAGTTGCTTATGAACCTCGCAGACATCTCTCGTAGCTCGCTTGCACATTTCTCATGTTTGTTTTTAATCGTCGTTCATTATTTTGGTATTTAAATAAGTGTTTTGTTTAGCAAAATTTATAACTAATATGAATTGGAATAAAGACAATACATTGATTTTTATCTAATTGATACGCGTACGTAGCTGTGAATATGGTATATGGCAATACCGGTTTCGTTTCCTTGCATGAAAAATAAACTAGAACGAAACGAGCACGTCTTCCTCGGCCGATCTCATTTTAGCTTCTATAAAAGTTATCTAATTTGTACTACAGCATTTTCATATTTTTTCATATTTCATATTTTTGCTATGTTCTCTTAACATGTTTTGATAGATTCTGGTGCAGCCGAACCGCCTTTACAATGGACTCAATAACGTGACACAGTCAGTGCCACGTTAGATGATTTAATTATAGAAAGACAGAAAGAAAGAAAACAATTTATTAATTTCCGAAATTAAAAAACAATGACAAAAGTAAAACCTGGAAAGGATTATTAGTCTCATCTTCACAAAAAAAGGAATGGCGCTTTTTTTACACTTTTGTGTTACAAATTACTTGCAACACAGGAGCACTGATTTTCAGCGCCACCCTAAATTGGTGACGAGTGACGGCGGACGTCTTCCGGTACGCAATAATAAAATTAGGTAATTAAATAAAACTTTTTTAATATTATATTTTGTTATTCGTCAATCAATACAAATAAATAAAATTGAAGTGTCTGTTTGTAATGTCAAAATAACAGCTTTTTACTGAATGCATATGAAAGTATATACTGTACATGTAACAAAAAAACAAATTTTATTGTCTGTCTGTCTGTTTGTTCCGGGTAATCTCCGAAACGGTTGGACCGATTTTGACTTTCGCTGGCAGATAGCTGATGTTGTAAGGAATAACTTAGACTATTTTTATTTTAGAAATATAATTAGGGTACCGCGCAAAAAATAAAACCCTTAAAATCCAATATATATATTCTATGACAAATGTTTGGTTTTTTGCAATTGGCAAATACCCCCCAAAATGATGACACAGTTGTGAAAATCTATGGGGGAGACCTTTGTTCAGCAGTGGACGTATAAATGGCCGATATCATGATGATGTCAAATGTCTATGTCGAAGTACTCAAAAGTTCTTTTAAATTAAACGCGGGTGAAACCGCGGGTCCCAGCTAGTAATAGATAAGTTCAAATTAAGTGTTCGCATGTTCGCATTTATAATAACGACAGTTGATTGACTCACACACAGATTGCGATAAGCGAAAAAGGCCAAACATTGAGCCGCCATAATGAAATATCAGACTACCTTCGTTTACCGGTTTGTTGATTATTTATTACTGTGCTTCATTATGCAAGCGTCTAGTCCCCTAGCGCCCATTATACAGTTCCACTGTTCATCTCGATAAATTATTCATAATATTGATGATATACCTACTATAATCGCTTAAACTTTCTGATAAAATCAACCAAAGGTGGCAACATTCTGTTTGTACAAACCCTGTAGGTCCTTTGTCCAATCTCTTCCATTCATTCCTAAAAGCGGGGGTTTTGTATCGAGTGTTTATTGAAAACAAATCCTAATTGGACGCGACACGACCAGCCATCGACAGTGAGTGTGGAACGAATAGATTGATTTATATTGTAGAATTAATTGAATGTGCGTTCACTGCAAGCGCTTTTAATTTGTATCAAAGAGGGATTTGACGACATGCTCATCAAACCTGACGTGAGACCTTGCTGGTGACGCTTCCCACATGGCGACGTGAATGAGGTGCGGGGCAAAGAAGTCGTCTTCACCTACAATGTTAGAAGAGGCGTCTCACCTCTATAACACTCACATGTATATATAGTCTGATATCCTAAAGGTTCACTTAAATTTAACGTTAAGAAGTGTAACTGTTAAGTTGTTGTGTTTTTTAAACTTTGCCCCACTCTAGTATTTCTCCTGTGTCGTGGGTGCGTTTGTTTGTTTTGTTTGCAGATCGTACGAATATTTGTTCCGTGCGGGAATCGAACCCACGACCCGGTGCGCAGCAGTCGACTGTATCAGCCACTGCACCAACCGTGCCGTCAATTAATCTGTTTAATAATATTAATTTGTTTGCATTCATACATATTATCTCTATGGTGTCCTAAATGGCGTGGATGTCGTAAAACGCAGTTTAGTTGCTAGTAAGGGCTTACCAGAGCTGTATACCGGAGAACGTAAGCTCTGTTTCTTAAAAGATTTCAAATTACAAGCGACATTTATCTGTGCCAAATGTAAATACACATATGTGAGCGAGTATTTTGAATTACGAAGGGCTCACAAACGCAATACATATGTTAAACAGGGTTTACAGACGGTCGTCTGTGCAGCCATAGGGTGTGTGTTCACATCAGTTGATACCAGAACATTCGGAAACTACTCTTGTTAGTTACATTAAATCATTCATAAATAAATTGTACAAATTTTGTGTAATTACCTTCCGGCGCTCCGTATTGGCACACTTTTTAATTATTTACCTGATGTCAAGTAACAATGCGGTCGACGATGGCGCACGATTGCCTATAAGATACTTGTTCACTCGTGACTTGAAGATTCCCAGAGGCCGATAAGGGCCGGGCAACAGACTGCTGGCAACCTTACCTTATACCTTAGCGGTGTGCACGAAAAACAGAAACAAAAGGTAACATAAAACAAAAGTTAAACTGAAGATGTATAAAGAAAGAAGACGAAGAAAGAAGAAAGAAATATTAATATATATATAAATATATAAATATAAGATATATAAATTATTTTGGGTTGGCATTATAACGCAATTGTACATATGTCAATAATTATAAGTAAAATGTATATAAGAAAAAATCATTAAAAGATGATTGAAGAAGAAGAAGATTTCTTAGTTACAATGGAAGTTATACTAAAAAAACTCTTTAAAAATAACAATCAAATTTTCCTATGTGGTGACTTAAACATTGACCTTTTAATAGATTCAGTAGAAAAGTGCAGGCTGGTCTCTTTATTTAAGTGTTACAATTTGAATTATATTTTTAATAAAGCAACTAGGACCACTGTCACATCAGCCTCATGCATAGACAATGTTTACACAAACTGTTTGATTAAAGATTCTTGTTTAATTAGTGGTGTCAGATCTGACCATACAGGTCAACTAGTTAGCTTCGAATGTAACAGGAAGCTCAAATCTGATAAAAATATTGAATTAAGACCATTAACTAAAAATAAATTACAAAAATTACACACCAGTATTTGTAGTAAACTTTTAAACTCTCGTTTTAGTTCAAAAAATCCCAACAGAAATTACTCTACTTTATTTGCTGTGATATGCCAGGAATTTAATAAAGCGTGTCCAGTTAAGAAAATCAGACTAACTAATAGATCTAAATTTAATGAATGGGCTACTAAAGGCATTAGAAAAAGTAGGGATGTTCTTTATAGTTTATATTATGAAAAATCATTAACGTCTGATCAAGCTGTCCATAATCATGTAAGAAATTATTCCAAGATATTTAAGAGAGTATGTATGCAAGCTAAATCAATGTTAATTAGCAACAAAATTAGTACTTCGGGCAATAAAATTAAAGCAGTGTGGCAGGTAATCAACAAAGAAACTGGCAATACAAAAAAACGGGATAGCGAACTATCTTTAAAAATCGATGACAGAATTATCTCAGATAAGCTCGAGGTCGCTAAGACATTAGAAAACTTTTTTACTAATATACCGATAGATACTACGAGTGTCCTTTCCTCATCCTCTGTACTGGCTGAATCTCTACTTAAACAGAACTTTTGTAAAGACATACCTACTTTTGAATTTAAGTACATTTCAACTAGTTCAATTATAAAAGCATTTAAAAGTCTTAACATTAAAAACACAGAAGACTTATGGGGTTTGTCTGTTAAACTACTTGGAACTATAATTGATACCATCGCCCCTGCACTTGCAGGTATTTTTAACCAATGTTTAGATAGTGGAACTTTCCCCGATTTGATGAAACATAGCAAAATAATACCAATCTTCAAATCGGGATGCAAGAATAATCCATCAAATTATAGACCTATTTCTGTTCTCCCATCATTGAGTAAAATATTTGAAAAAATTATTCTTGATCAAATGATGTTACATTTTAATTTTAACGGGATTTTACATAGCCGACAGTTTGGATTCACGAAAGGTAGGTCAACTACGGATGCAGGAGTAAAACTAGTGACGCAAATTCTCGAATCCTGGGAGGGTTCTCAAGATGCTATTGGCATTTTTTGTGACCTCTCCAAGGCGTTTGACTGCGTTGACCACAATACGCTGCTCTGTAAATTACGCCACTACGGAATTCGTGGAAGAGCTGCTGATCTTGTTTATTCTTATTTATCTTTAAGACTGCAAAAAGTAGATATAGATGGGGCTACCTCTTTGGGTTCTACGGTTAAAATGGGCGTGCCCCAGGGCTCAATACTCGGCCCATTCTTGTTTCTAGCTTATATAAATGATCTTCCATATATGATGACCAAGTTATCGGATGTGATTTTATTCGCTGACGACACGTCCCTAATTTTTAAAATCAGTAGAAAAGATAGTAATGTTATTCATGTAAACGAGAGCCTAACTGTCCTCTCCAGTTGGTTTGCAGCTAACAACCTGTTACTTAATGCTAATAAAACTAAATGTTTAAAGTTCTCCTTACCTAATGCACCCCAATTGGGATTAAAACTAGTTCTTGATGGCAACCAACTTGTAACTGTTGATGAAACCGTATTTCTAGGTATAACTATCGACTCGAAATTACAGTGGAGTGCCCACATTAAAGCTATATCGGGTAGGCTCAGCTCTGCAGCATATGCAGTTCGTAAAATTAGACAGCTGACTGATGAAGCTACGGCCAGGTTAGTTTACTTTGCATATTTTCACAGCATTATGTCTTATGGTATTCTGTTGTGGGGATCGGCAGCCGACGTAGATTCAATTTTTATTCTACAAAAAAGGGCAATCCGCGCAATATATAATATGGGTCCTCGCGAGTCTCTTAGAACTTTGTTTAAAGATATCAATATACTTACATTGCCGTCACTCTATATCTTTGAAAATATTTTATACGTCCGTAAAAATCTGCATAAGTTTTATATAAAAAGCGATTTTCACAATATAAATACACGACATAAACATAAAATTATAGTGCCCAAATTTAGATTAGCTAAAACAAATAAGTCATTCCTTGGAAATTGTGTTCGCTTTTATAATAAGCTGCCCAAATCTGTTACAGACCTTACTGAGGGAAAGTTTAAAGCCCATATTAAACAGATCCTAATTAAAAAAGCTTATTATAGGGCTAATGACTATGTTGACGACAGAGATGTCTGGTATTGATTCTTTCTGCACATGTGGCTTCCCTGGAACCTTATTGATGAAATATGGATTTATCTAATAACAAATCAAAATTTTATAGTGATAGTAATTATTTTTCGAATATATTGATATATATTGTCTATATAATATATACTTTGACATATTAATTTTTTTTACTGACATATTCAATATGACATTCAAAGCTCTGGCGTTTAAAATGCCTTTCATTTTATATAATTTAGTTTCTTCTACATTTTGTAAATGTGTGAACTTCGTCGACTTTATTAGTGCTATACATTAATTGTTATCAGTTTTCTAGTGTGTTAGAGGCAATTGTCTGTTTTGTTATTGTGTGTATTTTACATTTAATTAGTCTACTTTGTTCGCACATACCTAGCTTATTACCATGTAATAACAAAAATGTAGTATAACTTTTTTTGAAAAGAGTATATCCATGGAGTTTCTTGCCGGCTCTTCTCCATAGGACCGACTTTTCCGAACCGTGCACTTAGCTTGACTTTTCGTAAGAGCCTATTAGGGCCTATATGAAATAAAAAATTTGAGTTTGAGAGTTTGAGTTTGATGATTTTTTTTATAAAGTAACAATAATACATTTACATAATCACAAGAAATTATTATTCATTACCCATAAAATAGCCTTACATTTTTCACTGCAAAATAAAAAATGTGGTCCATTTTATCTCAGCACAAGCTGCAACATAGTTATCGCTGATTTTCTGATACCGTAGCTCTATACGATCTAAAAGGAGTCACGGGCAATTGCGACCTTGGAAATAGACAAAAAAAATTGTACATGGATTAAACAATAAGAAACAAATAGACTTGTAAATAATAACTACATAGGTTCCGTGAGCTGTTTGAAAATCGACTAAACAAATTATTTATCGATAAAATTACTATTAAGCACATCCCTACACGCTCTGTTCCTCTTTTCCGACGATGCGATTGTACCAATAAGTGGTGATGATAGATTAAAAATAAAATGATTATTGATAAATACAAATAGAGAATTTTTTGGTAAATTATTAGCATTGACAAATTTTATGGGAAAGTAATATTTTTGTGAATCTTAAATGGATTATTAACCGTTCTCAGAGCTCCTTGTGGTATCCGGATTAAGAATATAGCACCACTCCATCTTATCCCTAGGATATCGTAAACTAGGGACACCAAACCAGAGGGATGGGCCGAATGTAGAGTATCAGATATATAGTGTATTATCTATGATGTAGAGAGGAATAATTGAACACCGTACGACGTTGCCGACATATTTTTATGTTGTTTTTCATTTTAGAGAAATATTTTGAAATGTCACACGAAAAAACAATTGAACCGTACGATGTTGCCTACATATTTTTTTGAATTTTTCATTTTTGTGTAATGTTTTATTGAATATGTATAGATTAATTAATCTGCACACCGTACAACGTTGCCTTATACTTGAAATTGGCGAAATTGTGGAAGATACTCTACAGAAGCCATAATCTAAGAGAAGAAGAAGAAGTACCTGAATGAAATCGCCAACACGTTGTGAACAAGCCTGGTTATCAACGGTCGTTTCGTCTCTGTATGAAAAGAGGACTTTCTCCAGCAGTTACAGGCTGGTATTGTGATTATTATATCATATATAATATCGGATAGACGACGCTTCAGCGAAGTTTTCTGGATTCTGTTTCATCACCATCATCAACCCTAAAGGATCACTGATGAGCACGGGCTTCCCAATAGATGATAGTTATCGTTCTTGACAAACGGATGGATGATCAACTCACGAACAGTGATAGATATAATTGCAATTTGATGGTTATTTTGACTCAAAATAATTTAATCAGTCGAAAAACGCAGCGTGGAACGGCCTCCAACTAGATGGGCAGAAGACCTGGTGAATGTAGCTGGAATGTCGTTGCATGCAGGTGGAATGTCACCGGTCACTGTGGAAATCTATGCGAGAGGACTTTGTTTCATAATGGATGACCACCAGCTGATGTAATGATGGTTATGATGGTGAAGTCTGTAGTACTTATTTGTCTTTGTTTTTTTTTATTGGTCATCCCCTGGAAATTTGTCATGAATATTTTCTCCACCCCGGGAAGAGCGGCCATCTTCGGCTCCGTACCCAGATCGCTCGTTGTGATCTTTGTCCAGCAGTGGACGTTTTTCAACTGAAGTGATGATGCTCATTATCTCTATAAATGTTGTATGCCATATCACAAACAAACAAGACCATTTACATTGTGATTTTGCGAGCTTTTCTCAAACACTCCAATGATCCCTTAAAATTAAATGTAATACTCTGGTTCTATAAGAATAATAAATAAAGCTCAGTACACACGCACTCCTTTCTCGCGGGATTGTGGCCGCGCCTCAAGGGAATCCATTATGTAAAAGCACTTTTAAGTAAATCTACAGAAAAAGCCTCGATTAGACGCTTATGAGTACCTTTATACATTATAGGTTTCATGTTTTGATATAAGGTAGTACCTACCCTCTTTGCGACAGCACCGGCTGACCGAACACCAGTAAGGTACTGTGTAGGCGCTAGTGGCTTCTAGATGGAGATCTTTCGAGTTCCTAGAGCCTCCCTTCGGTACACACCTGATTACATACACTAATACCTACTTAACACGAATACAATTATAAACCCTAAATACTTATATGCCTTTTTTTTTATTGATGTCCAGTGGAAATTCTACATGGAACTTCCTTCACCCCGGGGAATGGCGAAGGGGCATGCCGGACTCCTACCGGCTAAAACCACTGGAGCGGTCATCTTCGGCACCGAAGGGAGGCTCCAGGTCCTCGTAAGGTCACACTAGAGAAATACTTATATGCCTAACTATACTATACACACTATGGCTACATAATAATACTTATTTAAATATAACTACACTAAACATTTGAAGTTACGCATTAAAATATGACCTGGTGCTTTTAGTCCCAAATTATTGCATTGACCTAATTTACTTGTCTGATATTTAGTCTGATGACGGATTGGTTACGGGGCCAGCTTCTGAGAAAAGGCTATACAAATTATAAATTTCGTTTTGTTTTTGTAGTGGCAATCTATAATCTTTAATCTACATAATTACTATTTTTTTAACTTATATTTAATGTTGTTTATTGTACTTTTAATGTATATTATGTATATTTACATAACGGTAGTAAATTGGGCGCACTGAACATCAGCGTTGGGCAGTGTCACGGCTATGCTGCTCACTGTTCAACATTTTGCTGCGACCGCTCCTTTTGCCACACTATATAAACAAATTACTTGTTATTTTCTTGTAATTTTTTTTTTAGTGTTAAATTAGTGTGGTAATATATGCTTTCTTTCCCTTTCTGTGAAACAGTCGACTTGCAGAAGGAGTATTGCAGTAGGAGCGAGAAGCGATAACCGCTCTCCCAATCTGCAGCAGTCGATCCCGGGATCGAACGGGAAAACAACGCCCGCATTAGACACCTAATCATGGCTCATGAGCGCTTGATGTGGGGAAGTCCACCGTTCCGTCACTAAACGGGCCAAAGGTGGCGGCGCGCACGTGATCCAGCCGCACCCCTCAAAGACGGATCGAGGGGGAACGAGTTCTACCCCACACTATGAGACAGGATCCGCCCACTAACATAGCTGACGTCGTGGACGAATGCAAGAGCATCTCTTTTCGCCTTCTCCAGGTTCAAGGACAACAATTAAATAGAATAGATGACCTATGTTAGTCTAAATCGGCTCAACATA
This sequence comes from Diloba caeruleocephala, assembly GCA_947459985.1. Lineage (NCBI taxonomy): Eukaryota > Metazoa > Arthropoda > Insecta > Lepidoptera > Noctuidae > Diloba > Diloba caeruleocephala. Next base: position 273,744 of record OX381627.1, on the reverse strand, counting down.
CTACAAATCAAAATGGTCGAAAATTTCCGCCAGCACATAATGAGTGCTGCGCACCCTCTGGTCATGATGGACGGCACGGTTGGTGCAGTGGTTGATACATTCGACTCCTGCGACCCGGTTCGTGGGTTCGATTCCCGCACGGAACAAATATTTGTATGATCTGCAGGTAGTTGTTCCGGGTCTGGGTGTTTTGTAATTGGAATTCATGTTTGTAAACGCACCCACGACACAGGAGAAATCCTGGTGTGGGGCAAGGTTTCTAATAAAAAATATTTTTTATTTTATCCCTTTCATTCGACATGAAACGTTGTTTGCGAAGTATTGCTTCTTATGAACACTACTCACTAAATAATAGTAGTTATTTATAGCTTTATTTATGGAAATTTTGTTTTTATTTAGATATATTGTACATAGTACTCGTTTTCTCTTATATGAGCTTAATAATGTTTATATAAATGTACTCTCAACATATTCCTACATTCTACAACTCATAATTTCAGCCGAATAAAGTCGACTGATAGACACAAGCCTCCCTCCACAATCGCCACAACGACACGTCTGGGTGTGTTGTGAACTCATTGGGGGGGCTTTGCCATAATCGCCACGCTTGGCAGGCGAGTTTGCGATCGCAGTTGTTGTTAATGTACTTGAAGGACGCTGCTGCCCATCCTCCGGTTTATTCCATAGTCACGACACGAATGGGATGGGATGGGTTGGTACTATTCGTTATTAGGGTGCCCCACACAGCCCGGTTCTACAACTATTTGGAATTCAACTGAATGCACGATTTAGAATCATCATCAAATGAGCCAAATGACGTCCACTGCTGAACAAAGGCCTCTCCCATAGATTTCCACATCGAGCGGTTCCATTCCCCCCGCATCTAACGACGCCCAGCGACCTTCATCATTGCCAGGTCATCTGTCCATTTCGTTGGAGGCCATCCCTCGCTACATTTTTCTTTTCGATTTAGTATTACGATTTTAATATCCGGTTAACGGTTGTAAACTCCGCTGTGTAGTGAAGCTTATAATAATAGCAGTCGAGCAAGTGAGCTTAATCGATCTTATTACTGTTCATCTTTGGTACAAGCTCCCGGTTGATGCGCTTGAATCCTTATTTAGAACTAGCCGAAAACCGCCCGGTACACTAGGCGTTAATAATATTTATGTTCATATCTCGTCAAGTGTATATCCTGCAAGACATCGATCGAAATAAAACGTACATGAAAATAGAAGTTAAAATTGATATTTTATTCGCTAACATTTTCGATGAGATTCGTTGATCCATCTCGAAGCTAATTAGAGATAAACTTTTATCGGAAAAATTTCGGCATGTGTGCACTGGAATTTCACAATTAAATTCCCCCAAGTCCATTCCACCATTGCGCCATCGTTACATGGTTGATGTCCCATCCATACGCACGAAGCATTTTGCTTCCACGTTGCCGGAGTTTGTGTCCCGGCCGTTATAACCTGGGGATCTTCAAGTCACGAGTGAACAGGTTCCTTCTAGGCAAGCGTGCACCATCGTCGACCGTATGGTTGCTGACATCTCATGCTCCAGAAGGAGACCGCAGAGCGGGATCGGGACAGGGCCGATCCCGCTCGAAGAAGAAAACGGCGCCCGGGTTACAACCGCACTGGCGCCTGATTCCCTTACGCCTGAAACCCCTGGCGTTGCCATAAGGTGGGGGACCTCTGGGTTCACGGATGCGTGGATTGGGGAATCTGCGTGCCCACACCGAGCGACCCAAGAAAATACGGTAGCACGCATGTGGTCACGTGCTGCCGTGGGATGCTTTGGGGGATCCTTCATGTTCATCAAGTTCATGAAGAATTTCCACTGGGCACCAATAAATAAAAAGGTGAGATAGTCAAAGGCAAGCCTATTCAATCAATAAATTAAAAAAATATTATATCTTATCATCGAAACAAACACATGCAGGCTCCGGAATTATCATTCCCTGAACGGGAATACAAAGTACATGAACCTTACTGTCCGGTTTATGTTCTGCGGTACCTACCTATTTTATAACGGCTAAACTTGTCATGAACTATATTTGAATATCGTGAAGTACGACCGCGACCGCGCTATATATGTACTATAGGCTAAAATATTACTGGCTTTAACGATTAAAATTTTGTTGGAATTTTTGTGAATTCCGGACAGGCCTTCTATTCATATAAAACCGTTCAGCCAGCAGATATTGAACGAAGTGCCGTAATCAATCTAGTATTAGTACCTACGTATGCTTTTTACCATCGATACGTATCGATTTACTTCCAGTTTTTACGTTTTCTTTATTACAGTGGAGATGCCCTGAAGTTTACGACCGACTTCCGAAAAATAGTGTTCTAATCAACAACATGACTTGTTCGTGTTTCTTGTCTCACTCTATTGTTACACCGTACGGTAAATTTAAACCAAAAGGATGGTAGCAGCGTCCCTTCTGTGAAACGGCATCATTTTGCGTTCACCATCTCGTAGCATAGCCCGTAGATCAGATGGCCGTTGGGGCAAAAGGTTTTCGAGTGGAGGCCGCGCACCAGAAAACGCAGCGTGGGACGACCTCCGACTAGGTGGACAGACGATCTGGTGAAGGTCGCTGGGAGTCGTTGGATGAGAGCGGCATGTGACCGCTCGTTGTGGAAGTCCAAGGGCCTTTGTTCAGCAGTGTACGTCCTGTGGCTGATATGATGATGATGAATAAACACTTTGACCAAGTGCAAGATACTATCGCTGTATAAGTTTTTAAACTATCGCGAATTTCACACATATTAGACTATGATTTCGGGACTATTCGCGCACAGATGAAATCAAAACAATATTTTGACTAAACATTTCGGCCAAGTTGCATTGACCGTGGTCACGAGAAGTCTTCGCGAAAAGTCCTGAAATCATAGTTTAATACTATCTATCTTATAAAAACGAACGTGTGTCAGGTAATACAAATGTAATTTCCAACAGCCAAACGACGCAAAAACAAAATGTAACATAAATAATTATAATTTACAAGTGGATATTGTTCTTTGAAGTGATGGTTCTGTTTGGTAAAACAATGTTAGTGTTATTGTTTCGCAAAGAGGAAGCAAAATAATTTATGTGAATATATTAAACTTCGAATACTTGGCTAAGGCTTGTTGTTATGCGGGGAAATAGTCAGATGCCTCGTAGATATTATTGTCCATTTTTGATGGATATTTTTCGGGTGTTTGATTTTTTGGCTAAATATCTCAAATCTTCATATCAATATTAAGATCTGCTTTAGGTTTAAAATATCAGTAAAATCTACTAATCATTTTATAAATAAATAATGGACAATCGTTATCTCACCATGGGATAACGCAATCCTGGAGGGCAGATTAAACCAGCTTCCTACCTTCATCTTAATTTTAATTCTTCCCGCCGTTTGATACAAAAAAAGTAAATCATAAGGTATCTATTAAAAAGCTTACAGAACGCAGGGCAGCTTGTGGTGAAGTGAATGTGAGTGGCGACACTGCGTACCCGAATGCCCCAGAGAGTCGATCGGGCGTCGTTTCCGGCTTGCTTTCATTAGTCGGCTGGAGTCGACCCCAGGAGTGCTCGCACAACTCTCTTAGTTATCTCATCAGAGAGGGCCGCCAGAGCTATACGCATCCCCGAGTTGGAAGCGTCTAATGGCGTAATAACGGGGAAACCCGCTCCGAGTCTTCGAGACATGGTGAAACCGGTGCCACACCTTTCGCCACCCCGAGCCGCTCATTCCAGTGTAGCTTCCTGTTGTCTGTAGTGGTGGTATTTAGGGGGCCCATCTTGTGAGTGGCGAGTCACCGTTTGCCACAGAATTTCATTTAAAGGTGGAACGACAGACCGTTTCCGACATACCCGCTTTTCAAAGTATTTAATCCAAGTCCACGATGCACCCCTTGCAATAAGGTAATTGCAATGGGTGCATCGTTATAGTTTCCATCTTATACAACAGTCTTACACAACCGGGGGCAATTCGTGAGTTCATTTTACAGCCATAGGTGTAAATCTCCAGCCAAATTAAGGGGGAGTCCCCGGTTAGTGTCCCATTATATTTTAGATTGAAATTATCTAAAGGGTCTCTGCGTGTTGGACCCATGTCCCCGCGTAAGCCTATCAAAAGACCGGTAGTGCAATTCTCTAAGCTCAAACATCTATACATCCTTGTTCACGATGGGAACAAAATAATAAAGATAATTTGCAAACTAAATGTTTTAATCTAGGTTTTTAGGCAATTTTACATTAAAATTAGAAAAATAAATGTGTTAGTCGTGGATCGTGCTTCTTGTCTGTTAATTAATGCAAATCACGGTCGCTAGCGTTCTGTGATTGGTGGGTGTGGTGTGACGTGATTTGTAGGAGTCAGGATTCTATACAAAAAATAATATGTGCCTTATGGCTGACGCAGTACGGTCGATAATTGGCGTCGACATCCTCCGGGCCGTTGAAAGCTAGTGATAGAGCCTCAGCTTTCAAGAAGACTCTTCACTTGAAGTTGGCAGGAGACAAATGCGGTTGATGGCCCGCCTTATAATTCCTTGAGATGTACAGATGTCAGCCACACGTGGGACTCCGTCGGATCCTGGATACAGTTTAGTGACGCGGCCTAGCCGCCAACATAGGGGAGGCTGGTTCTCTTCCTTTAGTAATACTAGATCGTCAAGCTTCAACTCCTTGCACTTATTGCGCCATTTCGTGCGCTGCTGTAGCTCGGAAACATATTCGGTGGCCCAGCGCTGCCAGAAGTGTTGCCTGGCTTGCTCAAGGCGCTGGAATCGATCGAGACGATTGGTGCTGCAGTCCACGAAGCTCGGCGACGGTAGAGAGATTAGCGGTCTACCAATTAAAAAGTGAGCCGGTGTGAGAGGTTGTAGGTCATTCGGGCAAGGACTGAGAGGACATAGGGGTCGGCTGTTGAGGATTGCCTCAACTTGTACAAACAACGAAGACAGTTCCTCGAAAGTTAGGTGTGAATTTCCTAGGACACGTTTAACGTGGAATTTGGCTGATTTGACCCCGGCCTCAGCCAGACCATTAAAGTGAGGAGCGTACGCGGGACTAAATTTAAAATCTATACCTTGACGAGCAGCAAAATCACAAATGAAATCGCTATTTGATTGTAAAAAACTGGAAATTTCTTTAGCTGCAGCAACAAAATTTCGACCGTTATCACAGTAGATGAGCTTAGGAATACCCCTGCGTGCTATGAAACGTTTTAATGTAAGCATAAATGCGTCTTTAGAGAGCTCGCTAACCGCTTCCAGGTGGATGCACTTATATCTAAAACATATAAAAATGCACAAATAGCATTTGGATATTTTACATCCTCGACCTTTACGGTCAGTTATAAAGAATGGACCAGCAAAATCAGTGGCAACGGTTACAAAGGGGAAATCTGTTTCTACACGCTCATTAGGTAAGTTGCCCATAATATTGGTTAGTGTTTGACCCTTAAATCGACGGCATGTTACACAACTGCGAGCAACGCTTCTAGCCAAGTTGCGGCCTCCAACAGGCCAGTAACGATCTCTAATTGTAGCGAGAAGCTGCTGAGGTCCAGCATGTAGAAGACGTTCATGCTCCTTCTGAAATATTAGCTTGGTTAAAGCATGATCGGATTTCAACAAAATGGGATGCCGTTTATCAAAGGGATGACTCGAGCTATCAATTCTTCCTCCCACTCGAAGCAATCCGTCTGTATCGAGGAAAGGGCTCAGAGAAGTGAGAGGTGCTTTAGCTGATAGAGCCTTACCATGACGTAGACGACTAACCTCGTCGGGAAAAGACTCGTGTTGGGCAATACGGGTGAGAACTATATCACTCATAGTAAGTTCTTTAACTTGTAGGGATCCTGTTATTTTATTATTTGGATTACGACAATTATAGGAGAACCTTAAAACTGTAGCATAAACTCTTAAGAGTTTACTCAGTTTAGAGAATCTTTTGAATTCGACAGTGGGTACCGTAGGTATAACCTCCGCCGCCAAAACAGGAATCGTTTTTAGTTCGGGTAGGTTAATCATTATAGGCATAGATTGGGGCCAAAAGGATTCAGATTGCAAGAGAAAGGATGGACCATGCCACCACAAAGATTGTTGATTAGTACCGGACAAACTCTGCAACTCCACGCCTCGTGAAGCCAGATCCGCGGGGTTTTGGGCTGTAGGCACATGGCGCCAACATGTGGAGTCTGTGAGCTCATTAATAGCTGCAACTCTGTTAGCAACAAAAGTTTTAGTTTTATCAGGGGTGCGAATCCAACCCAAAACAACACGTGAGTCCGTCCAGTAAATATGGCGCTTGATAGAGCAGCGTAAAGCCTCAGTTACAGCCATACTTAACTGGGCACCTAGTGCAGCAGCGCACAACTCCAGCCGTGGAATAGTAGTGGCTTTACAGGGGGCCACGCGTGCCTTAGCGCATAATAAACTTACCTGAACCATGCCCTTTGCATCAACAGATCTCAGATAAATACAAGTACCATAAGCTTGTTGTGAAGCATCACAAAAACAATGCATTTCGATAACTATAGCATTATTAATTATGGTTAATCGTGGTATTTTTAAATGTGAAAGGTTAACTATATTGTGAGAATACAATTGCCAAATAGATTTTATTTCGTTAGGGACTGGTTCATCCCAGGTAATTTTTAATGTCCACAATTTTTGGAGAAGAATTTTAAGTTTTATTGTATAAAGCGATAGTAAGCCAAGTGGATCAAAGATTTTGCAAACGGTTGATAGAATTGACCTTTTGGTTATAATTGGAAGAGTAGGTGACTGAATAAAAAAATGTAACTCGTCTGAATTAGGGGACCAGCCAATGCCAAGAGTGCTAGTAGCATTGCTGATAATAAGATTTCCTGCTTCAGGATTTATAGTATCGGTTGAGAAAAGATTAGGAACATTAGATCTATACTTTCTTAGATTAAAACATCCTTTTGCCAACTCATCGGAAACTGAGCGTTGAATGTAGCGGAGTTCTTCTTCCTTATCACATCCAGTTAATAAGTCATCGCAGTATAAGTCCTTTTGGATAATAGTTTTAATTTTAGGGTCGCTACATTCCTCGCCCAGCTGCCAAATACATCTTGTGCTAAGAAAGCTTGCGCTAGAAAATCCATAAGTTACGGTATTTAATCGCAGAGTCTGAAGTGGTTCATTTTCGCTCTCGCGCCACAGTATTAATTGTAAGTCGCGGTCTGCTTCTCTGAGTTCCACTTGTCTGTACATCTTTTCGATATCACCTGAAATGATGTATCGATATAAACGGAAGCGAAGAAGGATATTAAATAATGAATCCTGTATAGTAGGTCCGATCATTTGGAGGTCATTTACTGAGAGGCCGGAAGTAGTGCGAGCTGAGGCATCAAATACTACGCGAAGCTTAGTAGACTCACTTTTTTCTCTGATCACGGGATGGTGGGGTAAAAAATAGGAATTTATAGGCCTTTGTATTGGAGATTTAGATAGGTGGCCAAGTTCAGCATATTCAGTAATAAAATCAATATAGGGCTTCTTGAGCTCCGGTTGTTTTTTAAATCGCGATTCTAGGTTCAAAAACCTTTTCTTGGCTAACAAATAAGAGTTGCCCAAGCAATCTCGTTTGTCACGAAGAGGTAGACCTACACGAAAACGACCGTTAGTTAGGCGAGTAGTAGTAGAAAGAAAATGCCTTTCACACAACTTTTCTTCCTTGGTATAGGGTGACCTTTGAGGAAAACTCTCTAATTCCCAAAATTGGGCCACCTGATGGTCAAGGTCTAAGGCATTGTCTTCCTTTAGAAAGGTATGACAGGCGTGTATAGTCTTATTGGGAAAGACTAACTGTGGTTGTGTAGACATAGAGCCTGCAACAAGCCAGCCGAGTTTAGAGCTGCGTAAGATAGGGTTTCCGTCCCCTAAAGAGTGCTGATCGGAACCAATAACATCCCAGAACAAATCAGCACCAATCAGCATATCAATAGCGGCTGGTTCATAGTATTTAGGATCAGCTAGTATAAAATTGGATAAATCAAAAGGTTTGGGGTCAAAGGCCAATCTAGGTAAATTATCTGATATTTTAGGTAATACTAAACAGGACATTGTTACATTAAATGAGCTGTTATTCGACTGTAAATGAAGCATACATCGTTCCGTATTTAGGTTAAGTGGGGAATTTCCAATTGTAAATATACTAACGTTAGAATGTTGCGGAGATAGGTTTAGACGCTGCTTAACTGACTCTGTAATGAAGGAGGATTGGCTGCCACTGTCAAGCAAAGCGCGTACCTTAATGGTTCTTTTATTTGACGGGTTGGATACTTGAACATTAGCAGTGCACAGCAAGACATGAGATCTATGGGATAGTGTGGACATGACAATAGCTTGGGCCGTGAAAGAACCAGGGTCAGGCTCTGGTTTGTTTGCAACATGCAACAAAGAATTGTGCCGTTTCTTGCAGAAACGACAATGCCCTGGAAGTCTACAATTTTCAACAACGTGACCAGGCCTCAAACAATTTTCACATAACTGGCCTGACGTCACTATGACCTTCCTGTCCTCCGGGGACTTAGCCTTGAAAGCATCACATTGGAAAAGACGATGATTTGCCTTACAGACCACACATTGGATCTGAAACCCACTAGAAGAAGTATTATCCCTTGCAGTAGCAACAAAAGCTTTAGTTTGATTTTTGTGTAAAAGCGTAGGGTTCACAGGTTTAAACTTATTTTGTGTGTCTTGTTTGTTATGGTTAACTGTCTCAAATACATCTGCACGGTTTTTTAAAAAGGTGAAAAACTCGTCCAGCGTAGGTATATCAGATAAAATGTTTCGATGTTCCTCCCACTTGTAGCATGTATTGGCTGCTAATTTTGCTGTGACTATATAAATAATAAGTGTGTCCCATTTGTCCGTGGGCAATCCTAGAGTGCTGAGAGCCCGCAAGTTCTTAGTAACGTGATCAATTATAAAACGAAGTGACTTTTCGGTCTCTCGCACAGATTCAAAATTAAAAAGCGATTTTAGGTGATTATTAATCAATTGGCGCTTGTTGTCAAAGCGTTCACATAGGAGTTTCCAGGCTTCAGTATAATTTTTATCTGAAATTTCTAAATTGCAAATAACTCGAGCGGCTTCCCCTTCCAAGTATGAGTTTAGGTAATAAAATTTATGAATATTTTTTATTGTCTTATTGTCGTGAATTAATGCACTAAATGTCTCTTTAAATTCTAACCATTTATAGTAAGTACCATCGAAGTTAGAAATTTTAATTGTAGGCAACTTAAATCCAAAAATATCCTTACTGTTACTGTGGCTACAACAATAATTATGACCGGATGCGTTAGAAGATTTAGACTCATTTTCGGTAGATGAATTTTGAGTTATTATCGACTTGGCGAGGGATATATAGTGATCAAAATCTTGTTCAAAAGTATCGCGAATAGTCAACTCGGTATCTAAAACTATAATGCTTAACGACTCCATTTGTGTCTGCAACTCGCCGAATTCAATGAATAACGCCTCGGTCCTAGTTATTTTCATTTCAAGTTTTCTAATGTCTATATCGGATAGACTTTCCAGCGCTTGCGATGCTTCTACATGAGTTTTAAATTTAGTTAAACGCCCTTTAATATTGCTACGTCGGGCAGTTAATTCTTTATATTTAATATCTTCGTCCATTATATGAAAATATCTAGTACACGTTGATTAGGCTAGAAAAAAAAAAATAACAAATGTCATACGATACGCTCCTCGCCTTATAGTCCTGACGTAAGCGCTGGCTTGATGAACCGTTACTATCAGCTGAGCTGACGCGCAGGTATGTATGCATGCGGCGCGGCCGCAGGAATCAATAGTAGGCACGGAGACAAAGGCTTACGTCCCGCGCCGGGCGACTCGATGACACCTCGATGTACCGTTATCGTAACACTGGAATGTATATTATGCAACGCTAAATGGCTAATAAAACAAATTTTGATGGATGGGAATAGACGTGCATTACTTTAAGCCTTAAGTTATGCAATAAATGGAATTGTGAAGGTGATGAAAATGACACAAGCTATATTTTCCGTGTAAAATGGGTTCAAATCGTATATTACGGCACTTTATTGAGCCTTTTTCGTTAAATATAGTCAACAGTAGCGAACTGCTAGTGTTTTACATAAAGCGTGCGATGGTGCCAAGTAGAAAATATAGTGGGTATATTTAGAAAATGATTTTTCCAAAAATATACAAAATCTACTTGTATTTAGCTCTCAGGCAGTAGCAAAATAGGCTATAATGACCGATGGCTGTTAGTCTACATAGGATAATGCAACACAATATTTAAAACTATGTTCGCTATTTGCACAAGTTGAAGTGGAATGCACTAGGAAATAAAAAGGAACGGGCTCACAATTAGGTAGGCAGGCAGACGATGCTGTGACGGGTGATAATATTCTGCTCCGGCCGCTGGACGCTGGCTGCCTTGTAGGGGTGAGGTTCCTGGTTGTAGTTCCATATAGTAGGTTGGCGAAGGGAGGTCTTACTCCACGAGACGTAGTATATAGGCCGCACACAATCCTGCTGTTAGCTGCTAGTTGTTGAGGAAATGTGCTGCGGTGCTGGTAGGTACGTCGACGGTGACCTTTGTCCTTCACTTCGATAACAAAGGTATCTGCAAGCTTGATATTCCTGTTAGTTTACAGGTCCTGTCACGGTCGCCACTTTTTGTTCACGATGGGAACAAAATAATAAAGATAATTTGCAAACGAAATGTTTTAATCTAGGTTTTTAGGCAATTTTACATTAAAATTAGAAAAATAAATGTGTTAGTCGTGGATCGTGCTTCTTGTCTGTTAATTAATGCAAATCACGGTCGCTAGCGTTCTGTGATTGGTGGGTGTGGTGTGACGTGATTTGTAGGAGTCAGGATTCTATACAAAAAATAATATGTGCCTTATGGCTGACGCAGTACGGTCGATAATTGGCGTCGACAATCCTTGAATACGGAATTTAAATAATGGTGAAAAACCAGTCTGGTATTCGCCGAGACATGATTGAAGCTATTCAAGGATACGTTGCAAACGGTGAGCCATGGGGACGAGTCTTAGCACATACCTAACCGGCTTTTATCGTTATTTCAATTGTGCATTCAAGGGTGGATGTTTGAACTTAAAGAATTGCACTACTGGTTCCTTATTAACCCGTGAGTAGAGATACATGTATTATAAAGGTATTCTTATTAACGTCCAGCGAAAGAGCGGTTAAAAAGACTAAGCATATGATGTAAATTATATGTTCATGCTAATGAATTAATGTCAGCCAGAGAGTGTTGCTGGGAAGCCTGCTGCGCCGTTTTTCGCTCGGTTTAAACGGTGGAAATAGGAAACCGCTGAGTGTATTGAACAATCGTATTTTAAGTCAAACACAAAAATCTTAACTATTTCTATTTTTTTCAATTCACGATGTATCTATCTTACATTCAGTAGAAAATAACGTTGTTCATTTACAACTGAATGTTATAATAATACGCATTTATCACTTCCCTCGTTATATTGTATTGGTTTCGTTTGCATAATTCAACAATTCAATACTAAAAGCGTACTCATAAATTATAACTTGGTCCTCGCTCTATTTAAAAGAGAGTATCGCGGTATCGCGTAATATTATTAACAGGGTTATCTAATAACTATAGTTTTAGTGTTCCGTTATTATTAATGTCGTATTTGTTTGAACATCGGTTTTGTAATAGCTTACAAATGGCATGTGGTACATTATACACATATTCTTGTAAACGCCAACCAAGCTAAAATACACTTGAGTGTATTCACGTTCACGGCGATAGTGTATTTGGCGGGGTTCGAACTCACGCCTTCTCGGTTGGCAGTCCAACGATACAGACCTATGAGTCTGTTTTTTTTTTTGTCATTCGTCTTGTGGTTCTGATCACGCCTTTTTTGCCCAGTGGAAATTCTTCATGAATTTCCTTCGCCACGGGGAGGCGAAGGGGTATGCCAAAACCACTGGAGCGGTCATCTTCGGCACCTAAGTGAGGCTCCAGGTCCTCGTATGATCACACGAGCCGCCCACTGGTGCCACGCCTATAGGCACATCCCTGAGAGGGTGACTGTAAGGCGGTCACCCCCTCGGGGGGATTGTAAAAGATCCCCCAAAGCGTCCCACGGCAGTACGTGACCACATGCGTGCTACCATCTTCTCTTGGGTCGCTCGGTGTGGGCACGCAGATTCCCCAATCTACGCACCCGCGAACCCAGAGGTCCCCCGCCTTATAGCTACGGCAGGGGGTTTTAGGCGTATGGGAATTAAGCGCCAGGGCGGTTGTTACCCCGGCGTCGTCTCCTCCTTCTTCGAGCGGGATCGGCCCTCTACCGGTCCCGCTCTGCAGTCTCCTTTTGGAGCATGACGTTCTCACAGAAGGAGACCAATGCCGGCCTCCTACCGGCTGCAACCACTAGGGTGGTCATCTTCTGTACCTAATGGGGATTAATCTTACCTACCTAAAGCATGAAAACCTACCCGAAGCTACGTGTTCTCCTCCGTTTCATTTCTTCAAACATAAACACCACGTCCAATAAATACGATCACATTTCGATAGCCAACACAAGTACGTAGAATCCGTTTTTTATATCCAAAATATATGCAATTTATTGCACATCAGTTTTACAAGGCAATTTTTCATCATTATTCATCATTTCGGCCGAATGAAGTCCACTGCTGGACACAGGCCTCCCCCAAAGATCACCACAACGACCGACATGGGTGTGTTGTGGGCTCATTGGGGGGTTTTGCCATAATCGCCACGCTTGGCAGACGGGTTGGCGATCGCAGTTGATTTGTTAATGTACTCGAAGGACGCTGCTGCCCATCCTCCGGCTAATCCCTTAGTCGACTTTTACGACACCCACGGGAGGAGATGGGGTGGTGGTATTCTGAGCCGGCACCACACGGCAAATTCATCATTATTGCCGTATAACAATAACCCCGAGCAATTCAACAGAATGTCGTCGAACCTACAAGCAGCGAGCGATGTACTTGTTGAACGAAGGTAGCTCCACTTTATTGACTCTTATAGTACGTATAGTACTCGTAGTATTTGTATGTTGGAACGCATTCCACAGATGTTGGAGACGCTGAGTTCATTGTAGAGTCGTAAAACATTGAGAAAGTATTAAGAATTCGATCGGGAACTGCCGTCTGCTATAAAATGGATGGATTGAAACATTTGGCATAATTATTTGCTTACTTATTCAGCCTATTACTGTCCCACTGCTGGGCACGAACCCTTTTCTCACGATGGAAAGGTTAAACTTTAGTCCATTGATAACTTAGTGCGATTGACTGCACATTTTGGAGCTTTCTCAGGAGTTCAGTTTCCTCACGATTTTTTCCTTCACCGTTAACGCAAGTGATAGTCAAATTCTGATCCGCACATGAATCCGAAAAGTGATAGGTGCAGGCGGGGACTGAACTCAGACCTTCTTGTATGGAAGGCAAGCGTTCAAACACTAGGCTATCACTGCTTATAATTAAATAGATATTGAGTTGAAACCCTAAAGGTCCCCTAGGTTGCCGTAAAGGTTGACACATCAGCTACTCGCCAGGTGTAGCGGATGTTTATGGGTGACAGTGATCGCTCAGGTGACCTGCATGCTTATATCTGTGTGATGTCCGGATTAAGAATATAGCACCACTCCATCTCCTCCCGTGGATGTTCTAAAAGACGACTAAGAGACTCACAGGTGATACACAAGAGAATGACTAAGCCAGAGGGTTGGGCAACCGCGTCCCGTCTGTGGAATAGCAGCTACTCACTCCAAAATGACGATATACGGCATGTAACAGATCGTGTTATGGGGGAGGGGTTTGTTCAACAGTGAAAGTTTTTGGCCAATGCCCACACTTAATCACGAAAAAACTAAATGAACACGATCTGGCTGTATGTTGAGAATTTTCAATTCAAAATGTTACAGACATTTAGACATAAAAAGAGGCATGCCGGAATCCTACTGGCTAAAACCACCGGAGCGGCACCTCAGGGGGCTCCATCCAGGTCAAGTAAAGTATAAAAAACACAAGTAATCTAAGCGTATGAATCCACGCTCTGGCATGCCTCTTTGCTCTCCCCCGGGGCGGAGGAAGTTCATGAAGAATTTCCAATGGGCATCAATAAAAAAAAGTAATTGTGAGGTACTAGAGGATTCGGGGTACTTTTAAATGAAAACATAAACAAAAACAGCCAAAAAGAAATAAGAAGCATGCAGTGTGTTCATAAAAAAAATGTTTCAGAGTCCCAAACCAATCCCACCGTTGATTCATCAATATGGCAGAGGCAGCAAGAGCTTACAGACAGTTTTGCTTCTTTAGCGAGGTACAAATTATTTGATTTCTGCTACCAAATAGGTACAAAAATTTGGTATTGCTCAAACTTTCAAAATCTCTCTTGGTTCAGTCATCCTGATGCTCACTTAAACAGTACGCGTTCCTCGAAGAAAGGGCATTACCATAAAAAGTAAGGGCGATCATAAGAACATTAACAGACAATATAATCGTCTTTATCGCTCACGAATGCCTTCATCCCAACCTTCGCATAGCTGTAGGGAGCGAAGCCGCTAAATAATTTCCTTACCCCTCTCTATAGATGTCATATCATTAATGTTATATATTTAGTACTAATATTGTTTGTCTTTTGCCTGCTGTATTGGTTTGTCATACTCACTAAAATGTCTTGCTGGCGGTGGCGTTGTGTATCGGGTCGTTCGGTTCCCTTCAACATGGCTGAGCTAAGCGATGCTGATGCATGCGTCATGCTCGTGAACGGGTGCCGTCTGTTGGGACTGGTCAGTCATTAACTGCCACGGCAAATAAATTATTATTATGGTACGTTCCATCTTTAGACATTGACCTACATTCTCGGTATATGTTGTACAGTCATTTTTGTATCAATCAGCATTGTAATCTTAATTATTTTAAAAGAGTATCCATGGAGTTTCTTGCCGGCTCTTCTCCACGAGATCAACTATTTGGAACCGTGCAACTTAGATTCTGACGTTCATAAGTGCCAATATTTGGTTTATTTGAAATAAAAAACGTTGACTTAGACTTTTGTCGTGGAGAAATCCTATTTTCTTCCGCGTGGTGGAGGGCTAATCTTACGGGCTACAACCCTACGGTGTCCCTTCCCATTACCTATGGCTCGGGGTGAGGTGTTCGTCTTGTAAGCATTGGATCACACCCTGACAGGTTTCAGCCCGTCACTTGGTCTGATAGGCATCGGCCACATTATTTCAGAAAGGCGCGCGTAGAACACGCTCCACCGTTTCAGGCTTGCTTCTGTTCGGGTGACGGACAGCCCCTAGTTCGTTGCTCACAGGCCGCAGCAACCCATTGCTTCGAAAGCGAATCCATAAGCCTCTGATCCACGACGTAAATAAATAAAATTTAAAAAAAACCGGACATAAGCGAGTTGAACTCGCGTGGAGAGGGTTCCGAAATTGCTGAATGTATTGTCTATTGTTGAATTTTGTTTTGTACTAATAATTTATTCCAAGAACAAACTTTACATGTAGTTGAAAAACACGTTCTTCGATACATTACGCTGCAAACGTGAGTTTGTATGCACAGTATTGAAAGATTTACTATGTTATTTTAATTACATTTACTATAGACTTCTTGTAGGTTTTCCTGTAATCTATAAGTAAAGAGCTATTTTCCATATTTTATTTCAAAATTTTAGGCTCAGTAGTTTCAGAGATAAGGGGGGGAATGGTTAATTTTCGCCTATTATCTTAAATAATGTTATACCTGTTTACATTAAAGTTATAATTTAAATATATTTAAGACCTTCACAATAAGCCCTTTCATTTAGTATGTTACACGCTACAGTTACAGTACACTCAAATTTTCTATATAGCCCCCAAAAGTGACCCCCATATTCAAATTGTATATATTTGCATTACGCGTCTGTGTTTGGGTCATAGGAATCCATTTGTGTGCCAAATTTTAACTTAATCGGTCCAGTAGATTCGGAGAAAATTGGCTGTGACAGACACACAGACAGACAGACACACGAGTGATCCTATATATTATTATATATTTTTCCATTATAAGGGTTCCGCCGTTTTTTCCTTCGCATTTTCGGAACCTATACGCTATTTATACACCAGAAAACGCCACACATACGGTTCCTAACATTTGTTACATTTTGTCGTATTTTCTAATGGTCGCTTAGTGTTCATAGCGTGAACTGCATCTCAAGTATCATAAGAATGTAGAGCTGGTACAAGAGCGTGTTTACTATGCGAACAGACGGGTGTCGCCGCGGGGCAGCGCGGTGCGGCCTCAATGTAAGCGCTGAATACTGTATGAGCTATCGCCGAGCACAACAGACTTTAATGACGAGCCGCGCTGCGGGTCCTATACGAGCTGGCTGCACCGGATGAGATACGTTCGAAAACATACCTATCATACTCGTGTTGGCATCGTATTCAATTGGTTTACTGAAGTATCTTTTGGCGCGTTTGATGATAGTATAATACGTTTGAACAGAAAAAATACCGACTTCAAAAACCCTACACGATATAAAAATATTAAGACTACTGAAAAGGAAAAAAAAACTTTATTTAGGGTTTTTGAAGTCGGTATTTTTTTTGTTACAGAGTTTTATTTGTTTCTTTTTAGTGTAAATAAATGTAAGAACTTTTTCCAATTTAGTATCAGTATTTAATTTACTAATAAAAATAAGAATGACTCAAATCGGTCCCTGATCTGAGAGGAATCGAAACTATTAAGACATCATCTAGATAAGCGCAGTCAAATTAACCTGTTTATTGAAGCTGGTTAAAAAACTACTCAATCAAATGCAATGAAATTGATATGGGACCAACTCGAAAGCATTTTGCACTAGTTAAAAAAAGAATTGCTCAAATTAGTCTACAAATTTCAGAGTAATCGGTGTACATACATAAAAAAAATACGCGTCGAATTGAGAACCTCCCCCCTTTTGAAGTCGGTAAAAATACTGAGCTGTGCTCGTATACCGTCATGAAATCTGACGGTGTGAAGTTGGCTGACAATACAATCGAAAGTGCATATTTATTTTACTGACCTATAATTGATTTAAAATATATTTGACTCGTTTGTATGACAATAAATATTTTATTATTTTTATCTGTATACACATTAATATGTGCTGTGTGGTGCCGGCTACGAATAGTACCAACCCATTTCATCCTTTGGGAGTCATAAAAGGCGACTATGGGATTAGCCGGAGGATGGGCAGCAGCGTCCTTCGAGTACATTAACAATTCAACTGCGATCGCCAACCCTCCTGCCAAGCGTGGCGCTATGGCAAAACCCCCCAATGAGCATACAACACACCCATATCGGTCGTTGTGGTGATCTTTGGGGGAGGCCTGTGTCCAGCAGTGGACTTCATTCGGCCGAAATGATGATGATGACACATTAATATCATTTATATTTTATTAATCAAACCTTTATTAATTGTATGAAAAAAAGCATTCTTTAAATTCCTGTTATTTTCCGCCAGACCGGGCTACAATAGAAATTCATGAGATATTCGCTTGCAAACGTGTCGCGCACCGCTCCCGCACCCCTCACCCCGTGCGCGTCTCGCCCCGAACACTTTAAAAGGGTTCCAGCGGCATCTTAATAGCGTTCGTTTTGCTTAATGCTTAATGTCAATGTTACTTAAATAAATATATATTTATTTATTATTATTATTTAAGCCAAAAGTGTTTCATCCATTTCATCATCATCATTGCGGCCAAATGAAGTCCACTGCTGGACAAAGGCCTCCCCCAAAGTTCACCACAACGATCAATATGGGTGTGTTGTGTGCTCATTGGGGGGTTTTGCCATAATCGCCACGCTTGGCAGACGGGTTGGCGATCGCAGTTGAGTTGTTAATGTACTCGAAGGACGCTGCTGCCCATCCTCCGGCTAATCCCCTAGTCGACTTTTACCACACCCATAGGATGAGATGGAGTGGTGGTATTCTGAGCCGGCACCACACAGCACATATTAATGTGTATACAGATTTTTAATCGAACCTTTATTAATTGTATGTACTTAATATATTCCTTCATCATCATCATCATATCAGCCACAGGACGTCCACTGCTGAACAAAGGCCTCCCCCTTAGATTTCCACAATGAGCGGTCACATGCCGCCCTCATCCAACGACTCCCAGCGACCTTCACCAGATCGTCTGTCCACCTCGTTGGAGGTCGTCCCACGCTGCGTTTTCCGGTGCGCGGTCTCCATTCTAGAACCTTTGTGCCCCAGCGGCCATCAGTTCTACGAGCAATGTGCCCTGCCCATTGCCACTTCAGTTTACTAATCCTTTCAGCTATGTCGACAACTTTAGTTCTTCTACGGATCTACTCATTTCTGATTCGATCTCGTAGAGAAATACCAAGCATAGCTCTCTCCATAGCTCGCTGAGTGACCTTGAGCTTTCTTATGAGGCCTATTGTGAGTGACCACGTCTCTGTTCCATATGTCATCACTGGTAACACACACTGGTTAAAGACTTGCGTCTTGAGGCATTGCGGTATTGTTGACGAAAAGATGTTGCGAAGTTTCCCAAACGCTGCCCAGCCGAGTCGGATTCGACGATTGATCTCTTTCTCGAAGTTGGACCTACCTAACTGGACAGTTTGTCCCAGGTAGACATACTCGTCAACAACCTCGAGAACAGAGCTCCCAACGGATATTGGGATGGGCACGACATGGGCATTTGACATGACTTTTGTCTTGCCCATGTTCATCTTAAGGCCCACCTTTTGGGAAACTCTGTTGAGATCATCGAGCATTGTGCTGAGCTCTTGCAGCGATTCTGCCATGACTACGATGTCATCGGCAAATCGAAGGTGAGTGATATACTCGCCATTGATGTTAATGCCGAATCCTTTCCACTCCAGTAGTTTGAAGGCATCCTCCATTGCAGCGGTGAACAGTTTCGGGGAAATGACGTCCCCCTGTCTCACACCTCTCTGCAATGGAATTGCCCCCGTGCTCTGTTCATGTACTCGGACCGACATGGTGGCGTTTCTGTATAAGCACTTCAACACTTCAATGTACCGATAGTCGATCTGGCACCTCTGCAGAGATTGCAGCACTGCCCAGGTTTCGATCGAATCGAAGGCTTTCTCATAGTCCACAAACGCCAAGCATAGTGGCAGATTATACTCCTCGGTCTTCTGTATAACCTGCCGCAGCGTATGGATGTGGTCTATGGTACTGAAACCTTTTCGGAAATTATTCTATTAAATTATTATATAACTATTCCTTCGATAGTTTTATAATATTTACTACTTACGTAACTGATGGGGATGGGGAACAAAAAATACATTCTTACTTACTCCAAATAATTACCTGTTCTAACTCGCGTACATAAGTATACCACCATTGTTTTAAATGGGCCTTTAAAGTTGCTTCTTAATACGTCAAGAATTCAATTATAATAAAAAAGTTCGTTCCAAGTCAGTTATAATAAAAAAGCCGACATTATACTCCATAGGTACCTTTTACATTTTTCCTCTTACATTTTACAAATTCCTGACAATTAAAAAGATTGTTTTCCTGGCTGAGGGCTAAAATTCCGTACATGTCGGGAAAATTCTTATTACCTGGTAACCCCAGCCAGAGGCAGTATAGCTAGAGTTACCAATCAGTAAACCTAGCTGTTTCATATTTATTGGTATTCGAATGCCGTTACAACATCGTCCAATCACGAGCTGATGACGTCACGTTCCTGTTTGTTCTAACTGACCAATCTCACTGAACAAATAATATACGATTTGTTTGTGTACCGCGCGACTAGGCGAACTGATTAAATGCTAACACAGTTTGATTGGAAAGTGTGAAGTAAGCAGTGAAGTGCGGCAGGCGCCACAGATAATAGCGTTCCATAAATAAATAAAAGCAGGATCGTGCGCTGATGACAATCTAGTGCGACCTGTCAAGCGTGGTGATTGTGTCAGTGAAACTTTTCTAATAAAATTAATATATAATGTATTCTCGCAATTGATCATGTTCATGGTAGGAGTCAATTAGGAGTCCTTGTTAAGTTGCAGTTTATTGATTGTTATGCGGCAGTTTATTGATAAGCAGTAGTTGGATTGTTAAACTGCAGTTTATTGATTGTTATACGGCAGTTTATTGATAAACAGTAGTTGGATTGTTAAGCTGCAGTTTATTGATTGTTATGCGGCAGTTTATTGATAAACAGTAGTTGGATTGTTAAACTGCAGTTTATTGATTGTTATGCGGCAGTTTATTGGTAAACAGTAGTTGGATTGTTAAGCTGCAGTTTATTGATTGTTATGCGGCAGTTTATTGATGAGCTGATTGTTATGCAGTAGTTATAATTGATCATTAAGGTTACTGGTTCCGACGATATAATGTGCCCTCCGAAGCAAGGAGACGCTCAGTTCTAATATCACTAGGGGGTCACCCATCCATACAAGCATTGGTTAACATCACAGATAGTTTACTAATCAGCGAGTGCAACTAATGTTGAGTACTTTTTGATATTTTTCTAGCAAACGTACATTTTCATTCGTTCAGTTCATACAAAACAAGCGAACGACATGTGCAAAGACGCGAGCGAGGGCGGCTTCCGAGGAATGTGTGCGAGGCAGAGAGGCAAAGCGAGCATTAAAAACAACTATATACCACAATAAGATTTCTCCTGTGCCGTGGGCATAGTTCACAAGCATAAATCTCACCAAATATCGAGAACCGAACAACAACTAGCTGTAGATCATAAAAATATTTATTCCGTGCGGGGTTCGAACTCGCGACACGTAGCGCAGAACGCAATTTGCTTAGCCACTGCGCCAACCGTGCCGTCAGCGCTTGAGCAATACTCGTACAGTATTATTAGTGAAAAGAGTCCTCTACGCATCCTCGCGCCGCCCACAGTCCGCGTAGAGCGTTGGTGGGGAGGAGCACCGTTTCACAGCTCTACCGTGCGTCTTCCTGTCCCGCTTTCACGCACACCTCTGAAGTTAGCGCAGCCTGATGGTACCTTACGTAGCTTGACGATGTCTCCTGGGATCAAACACCGGCTTGGTGGTGCCACAAACAATATTAGCAGACAATGTGACATGTTGTGTTGAATGGATGCCGTGTGGTGCCGGCTCAGGATACCACCACTCCATCTCATCCTATGGGTGTCGTAAAAGTCGACTAAGGGAGTAGCCGGAGGATGGGCAGCAGCGTCCTTCAAGTACATTAACAACTCAACTGCGATCGCCAACCCGCCTGCCAAGCGTGGCGATTATGGCAAAACCCCCCAATGAGCACACAACACACCCATATCGATCGTTGTGGTGAACTTTGGGGGAGGCCTTTGTCCAGCAGTGGACTTCATTTGGCCGCAATGATGATGATGAAATGGATGAAACACTTTTGGCTTAAATAATAAAAATAAATAAATATATATTTATATAATATTGACGTTAAGCATTAAGCGAAACGAACGCTATTAAGATGCCGCTGGAACCCTTTTAAAGTGTTCGGGGCGAGACGCGCACGGGGTGAGGGGTGCGGGAGCGGTGCGCGACACGTTTGCAAGCGAATATCTCATGAATTTCTATTGTAGCCCGGTCTGGCGGAAAATAACAGGAATTTAAAGAATGCTTTTTTTCATAGTTAAGTAATTTCACAAAAATTTACTCGCGAATTGAATTGTCACCGATAATTTGTTATTCAGTCCTATTTAATTCAGTCTATCGCAGACTGCTGGACGCAGGGCTTTATAATATATATTATAATAATTTATTTGCTTTAAGTGTTGTATACAGTGAAGGTCCAAAACTTATTAGTGTTTCAAACACTTAGTCAGTAAATCAGACATGCAAATTTTTCGTTATTTTTTGTTAACGTCCTACAATTCTATATTTATCACATGTCCAAGCTTAATGTCAACATCTCAACTAAAATAACAAGATTTAATTATAAATTGTGTCCAATAAAAATTAAAGATAATGACTAATACATTTTGAGATTTAAATGAACATATCCAAAAGGACATTTAGTCACTAATTGATAAATTCATTAACCGAGTAAAATGTTTTTTCAAGTAGCCACTTGCTTAAATGTCGAGTAAATAAGCGATTCGATAAAAAATGTATGTCCTTTGGTACCTTATTGTATATTTGTCCACACATATAATAACAATTCTTTTGAAATAAGGTGGTTCTTGACTATACTATCTGGATCTCTTGTATTGCGCAAAAAAACCACTCGCTTTAAGAAATAAATTTGAATGTTTCTCAGATGGCATAGAATAGTAGCTCGATAGAATCTTATAATCACCTTATTCATAATTAGGTATGGTCCGCGGTTTCACCCACTGTTTAGTTAAAATGAAATTAGATTATTTACAAATAATTTGAAGTACTTGGGCATAGACGTTCAGCTCTTCTGGGTAATGATCAGTTCGCCCGGCGGCCACACCCGGCCCGCGACCCACCGCGTCGCATCGCTGCGCTCGCCCGCGCTATTACTTTGTTTTCACTTAACGTGTTTCTGCCTTTTTTCTCTTTGTACGCCTCCTGAGGGTCATGATGTTAAGTAGCCTATAATATAAGTTTTTAAACTATTGCGAATTTCACTCATATTAGACTATGATGTCGGGACTTTTCGCGCACAGATAAATCAAAACAATATTTTGACTAACCTCAACGTTTCTCTAGTCTAGTCTTCTCGTGACCACGGTCAGTGCAGCTCGGCCGAAAAGTCCCGAAATCATAGCCTATAATTGACTGCAAAAACTCATTACATACTTAGCCTTAATACCAAAACCCTTGAAATCCAATATATATTCTATGTCAAGTGTCTATGTCGAAGTACTCTAAATTTCTTTTAAATTAAACACGGGTGAAACCGCGGGTCCCAGCTAGTTAAACAATAAAGAAGTGATACAAATTTCAACAAAAATGGTTGTTTTCTATATAATTTATTTTTTACTTTTCACCTATCGATATTATATTTACAGGTTTTCATGTCACATAAATACATAAACATTGAGTTAAAATTTGATTCAAAAGTGGCGCACTGAAACCTGCCTATTGACATCATTCATTTAATTTAGTTAACCAAATTATTGTAAATGAAATCGTGTTAGCCCTCTGGTGAACCTAACCATTGTCCAACAAATCCCAACATCTCCAATCTCTCAATCACAGTTCGTGTGCATGTTCGTTACCCGCGGGAGAGCCGGGGTGGTGAGTTGTCGCAATACAGAACAAGTAGAGAAGGTCCGCTTCGAAAAAGCCGAGTTGTAAGTTTAACAGATTAAGCTAGTTTCGTCTTCCATACGATATAATTACCCCGAATGGTATAAAATTCATCATATCAGCCATTTGTATGTCCACCGCTGACATCGGCCTCCCTCGTAGACCTCCACAACTGTGTCGTCATTTTGGGGGCATTTGCATAGGCAAGCTTGGCAGGCGGGTTGGTGAGCGCAGTATGGTTACTGTTCCACAGGAGGGACGCTGCTGCCCATCCCTCTGGCTTAGCATCCTCTAGTCGCCTTTTACGACATCCAGGGGATGAGATGGAGTGGTGCTATATTCTTAATCAGGTGACCCACACCTCCATTTTCTTTTTCTACACGCACTAACACGCAGTAAAAATCTTAATCTAGCTTCTAGATCTAGGATCTAAATATTGCCCCTGGCAAAACACCGATCACTGAAGCTCGGTATGTACCGGCAAAATGCATCATCATCATCATATCGGCCATTTATACGTCCACTGCTGAACAAAGGCCTCCCCCATAGATTTCTACAACAGTGTTATCATTTTGGGGGGTATTTGCCAGTACTCACCATGCTTCGCAGGCGGGTTGGTGAGCGCAGTTTGGCTACCGCTCAAAGTTTAGCGCCTCTGGTTTAGATTCCTTTAGTCGCTTTTTACGACATCCACGGGAGAAGATGGAGTGGTGCTATATTATTAATCCGGACACCACACGGACTTATGATTATGCTATATTTATTTATTTCATAAACTACCATTTTCTGCCAGGCGTTCCGCGGAGGCTTACTTTTTATTCAAATATAGCTATCATTAATTGATTGCTCGTACAATTGATGGCCGTTGGGATAAAAAGGTGGACGAGTGGAGACCGCGCACCGGAAAACACAGCGTGGGACGACCTCCAACGAGGTGGACAGACGAAGTCGTTGCATGCGGGTGGCATGTGACCGCTCGTTGTGGGAATCTGTGGGGGAGGTCTTTTTTCAGCAGTGGACCTCCTTCAGCTGATCTGATGATGATGATGACTGTTATTGAAGCTCTAACATTTCGGTGCCACAGTGCACAGCTTGTGGAACACAAGTGGAACGTATATTCTTTCCTACTCCTCCTTTTTCTTTTCTGATTAATTTCGGTGCGGGTTCCAAGACAGTTATTCATTTCTGTGGGACACACCGAGCTTCATTGGTCGATGTTCTTTCCGGTGGTCGTCATTGTAGATTCTGGCTTACAGGAGTTGCAGTAGTTGGGAAAGTGTGGCGAGCTTGTCCCAAAAAAGAAAAAGTACACAGCTTCCCAATGGCAGTTCTAGGTCCCGTATTTGTTACACAGACAATGCCATTTACAAACGAGAATATCCAAACACTTTACTTATTTTTTTTACTTTTTCGGGACAAGCATTTGTGGAGCACATTCCCAACCACTGCAACTCCTGTAAGCCAGAATTATTTTATAAATGGCTTTGTCCGTGTCTTTTACGTAGATTCAACTCCGGTCCTTACAGTCGGTATCCTAGCTTGCAAACACTACTCACCAATTAGTCGCTCTGGACCTTTTGCTCCTATCTGCTTGATGTCGAGGCGAGGCGGCTACCTGTTGCCGCAGCTGATTAACGAATTAACTCGCGACGACACAAGCGATGCCTGGATAAACACTGTTCTCTATAAAGCTAAGTTAATACAAGAGAAGCGCTTGAGCTTGCTAGGTAGCGCGTGTTTCCATAACTATATAAAACCGCGCGTTGGGGTGTGAAATCTTTTTGACCAGTATGTATAGTTATATATGGGACTATATATTTATTGCATGTGGTATACGGATTATGAATAAAACATCACTCCATCTACTTTCATGGATGTCGTAAAAGACGATTAAGGGTCTCTCTCTACACCTGAGGGATAGGCAGCAGCGTCCCTTCTTTGAAGCAGCAGTCATTCTGCACTCACCAACCCGCTTGCTAAGCGTGGCGAGTACTGACAAATTGCCCTTCAAAATGACGACTCTATTGTCGAAATTTATGGGAGGCCTGTGTTCAACGGTGAGCGGCTTTGGCTGATATGACCTCTAAATCTAAACCGTACGTAAAGTAATAATTGCAGCTGAATAAAGTCCACTGCTGGACATAGGCCTCCCCCAAAGATCGCTACAACGACCGGTTTACTGGGTAGGTTGTGTGCTCGTTGGGGGTTTCGGTCATAATCGCCACGCGGGGCAGACGGGTTGGCGATCACAATTGTGTTATAAATGTACTCGATGGACGTTGTTGTCCGCACTTCGAATAAGATGAATTGGTGCCTTTTTTAGCTGGTACCACACTACATACGTATGTATAATACTTTTTGAAGTGAAAACTTCTTTTAGCGCGGTACACATATTTTTAGTTGAGATAAAATCTCCTAACGCGCCAAAATAAGTTTTCACTTCTGTCGGCACTCCCGGAGCGCATTTTTTTAAGTTCTTTTTTCTTTAAAACATCGTCCCTCATTAGGATTTCTCCTGTGTCGTGGGTGCGTTTACAGACACAAATTCCATACACAATACACCCATACCTGGAACAACTAACTGCAGACGATACAAATATTTGTTCCGTGCAAACCGAACCCGCGACCAGAAGCGCAGCAGCTGCCTGTATCAGCCACTGCACCAACCCATGCCATCAATATAATTTATCGTTATGTTATATATTATTAAAGTATTTTCTATTATTTTATCTTCTACTACTGATCCCAGTGTGCGACTGCAATTATTTAAATATAATTACAAAATGTGCCGTGTGGTGCCAGCTTGCCGTGTGGTGCCAGCTTGCCGTGTGGTGCCAGCTTGCCGTGTGGTGCCAGCTTGCCGTGTGGTGCCAGCTTGCCGTGTGGTGCCAGCTTGCCGTGTGGTGCCAGCTTGCCGTGTGGTGCCAGCTTGCCGTGTGGTGCCAGCTTGCCGTGTGGTGCCAGCTTGCCGTGTGGTGCCAGCTTGCCGTGTGGTGCCAGCTTGCAGTGGACTTTGGCCGAAATGATGATGATGACAAAATGTAAGAGTTGTTCATAACGGTTTTCCCCTCTCCGTTGCGTTCGTAGTGATATTTAAGTTAGCGTATCAATTCATACATACACGAACAAATAATATGTACATCGCAAAGCGCATCCAATTTGCAGTGAATATAGATTTAGAGCCACCTTAGTTTGCAACGCTTCGTTCAGAATGGAATGACATCAGCGGACGCGGGCTCTCGAACTTAATGAAAATCGAAACTGAAGGTAACTTTAACATTGGAAAAATATATTATAAAGGTGGCCGTGTAGCTATTCTTTATTTGTTTTTCAAATGACGATTTCCGTAGTACTGGCTTTTTTCACTCAGTGGAAAGCTTCATGAACCTACCCCACCCCACTAAGGAAGAAGGTTGGAGCTAAAGCCATCTGGCCGTCATCTTCAGCTCTGAAAGCGGGGCTCCAGATTCTCGAGAACCAATGCGATGATTAGTAGCAAGGTTCAATAAATTATATTGAAGTGTGTATGTAATGTCAAAATAACAGCTTTTTACTAAACGCATAGGAAAGTAGTAAGTTTTTTTTTTTGTCTGTCTGTCTATTTGTTTCGGGTAATCTCCGAAACGGCTAGACCGATTTTGACGGGACTTTCACTGGCAGATAGCTGATGTTATAAGGAATAACTTAAGCTACTTTTATTTTTGAAAAATAATTAGGGTTCCGCGCAAAAAAAAACTTTAAATCCAAAATATACATTTTATGTCAAGTGTCTATGTCATCTAAATTTCTTATAAATTAAATGCGGATAAAATCGTGGTCCCAGCTAGTTACACTAAAACATTTATACGATATTCACATATTACCAACAAAGGTTCAGCTACAAAACAGCGAGGCGGTCTTGCAGCGCTGATTTTCGGTGACCCATATGACGTACGGACATTACTTGGGTGCACAAAGGAAAACAAAAAAATGCTAGGATAAAAAATAAACAACTTAAAATTTGTGCGAGTTCTGTGTACCGTATGTGCATAGACTACGGTAGAACCGAAACGTGCCCAATCGCGCCGACATAATGCTGTGGTTGATGAAAAATGCTTCTTAAACAGGCAGTCGCAGTGACGAGGCGAGCGAGTCATTCGTAAGTCTCATATGCCCGTAATTTCAGCTGTGCAATGTAGGTCGTGAAATGATTCCGACCTATGTAAATTTCACGTTGATATATTTTTAGAGTTCCGAACGTCCGAAGGAAAAAACGGCGGATCCCTTATAGGATCACTCGTGTGTCTGTCTGTCTGTTTTACAGCCGATTTGCTCTAAATCTACTAAACCGATTAAGTTGAAATTTGGCCCACATGGATTTCTATGATCTACTGAACCTACTATACCTATGAATTTTGAATATGGGGGCCTTTTGGGGGCAATTTAGAAAATTAAAGAATAAAGTTTTGCGAACTGTACCGTGTAACATATAAAATGGAAGGGCTTGTTGTGAGGGTCTCAAATGTATTTACTTTAAAATGTATTGTTTTAAAGGTATTTAAGAAAATATATGCCGTGGCGATTATGGCAAAACCCCCCAATGAGCACACAACACATCCATATCGTTGGTTGTGGTGATCTTTGGGGGAGGCCTGTGTCCAGCAGTGGACTTCATTCGGCCGAAATTATGAAGAAAATATATGAAAATTGACTATCCCCCCCCCCCCCCCCCCCCCTTATCTCCGAACCTACTGAGCGTAAAATTTTGAAAATAGTATAGGTATCTACCTATAGATTACACGAAAACCTATAAGAAGTCTATGGTCTTAAAATAAGATGGCAAATCTTTAAATATTGTGCGTACAAACTTACGTTTGTGGTTGGAATGTACGGGAAAACACGTTTTTCAGCTACGATGTTAAGTTTGTTCTTAACCTTAATTTTAATTTAACACCCAGTATTCTTGAGTTGCAACCATCTAACGAAGACGCAGCGTGGACAGACCGCCACGTGGTGGGCCGACGACCTGGTGAAGGTTGCAGGAATCTGCTGGATGCGAGTAGCGCTGGACCGGTCATTGTGGCGATTTTTGAAGGAAGCCTATGTTCAGCAGTGGACGTCTTTCGGCTGAGATGATGGCGATGCTGCTTCAGTCCTGCTCATGTCATGCTGTCAGTACCACTAGACGTAATATTTTATATTCCAGCGTAATGCTTAGTATATCGCTATGTTTGTGCATGCTGTGGCCTCCTTTAACCGAGGGAGTCAACGTGACTAAAATGTTTCCTTCTCCTTGCTATCCGTTGTTGGTGGTTCTGTAAAACTTAAACTTAAACTTCTTACACTTCCGCACCAAGTAATGTAAAGTAAACTAACATCAAGATGGGGGGCACCTCATCAACCTACATTTTTTAAATCATTAGCATGTTTAGCTTTCTTTACGTCTTTTTTCATCTGGCAGCACGAATATTTTTAAGAGTCAAAACATTTTTGTTCATTGTTATTTGTGTTTTATAGCTCAGTGTACTTGCGGCCATTATGATATCGAAACTTATAGCTTATTGTATAACAACACAGGGCAAAGAAAAGACTACATTGAATGCTTGTACACCCGAATGCTTTTGTAACAATTGGATTTTGTATATTTTATTGTTATTAGACGCAACACGCATTCCGCGAGACGACAATGTCTTTACGACCATGAAGGTTTTATATTCAACGGATTTCCTTTTTATTCCCTTATGGCTTTCATTATTACATTGGTCTCAAATTGCGCAATGGATAAGAAAGCCGAGACAATGTACGAAGCAGTTTTTTATAATATTTAGGTTTCTATTCTGGGATAAAATATATTTTAGACGATGTCGCTGGCAGGTTGCAAACCAGTCCCCGAGGGGGTGATCGCTTTACAGTCACCCTCTCAGGGATGTGCCTATAGGCGTGGCACCAGCGGGCGGCTCTAGTGTGATCATACGAGGACCTGGACCTGGCCTCCCTTAGGTGCCGAAGATGACCGCTGCAGTGGTTTTAGCCGGTAGGAGTCCGGCATACCTCTTCGCCCTTCCCCGGGGCGAAGGAAGTTCATGAAGAATTTCACCTGGGCACCAATAACATAAAAAAAAGGTTGCAAACGAGTAAAAAGTTTTCACTCAAATGCGACTCGACATTACGATATTCGAATGTATGTCTTTGATGTATTCCACAATTGCGTGAATTGGAATATCATTGAATCGTTTTCGCTTAAGATTTCGAGACTCTCATCCAATTCAGGACTTATCATCCTATCAGCCGTTTATACGTCCACTATTTAGTTTCAGTTCACGACTATTGTTGACATCTTAATTAAGATCGCCTTTGTACATTGAGTATAAATAAAATTAAAAGTTCTAGGGAACAGGAAGACAAACCTTGACTTTCGTTGTACAGAACACTAACAACAACGAATGAAGAAACTTGACATTCCTTAGTCACCTTTTACGACTCTTATGGGTAAAGAGGGATGAAGGTGAGGGGGGATATTCTTTGTCAGAAACCACATAATTTTTAAATGCAGAAATAAACAATCTGTCAGTACTCCACTGGGAGCAGCTTGTATCGGAAACATTGGGCAATGAATTCATTCAAGCAATTTCCCCTTTTATATTGAACATAGAAGACGAGCTTCCTGGAAATGGTAAATGAGGTTAACATGGCCCATGGGCAAAGAGGAACGCTACTGAGAGACTGATATGTTTGTAAGTCGGTAATGTTTCAATATATAAATGAAGTTTTGTATTCTCTTACGGAAAGGGACCAACTTGTATAACTCCAACAACCTACAGTCGTCCGTCTGAAGTTCGCAGGCGCGCGGTAATAGAGTTATCAACTAGTTAGGGAAGTTTTGTGTAGCTTTGAGCTTTGTGAATAAGGACTATTTCTTTTCTTTTCTATTTTAAGAGAAAATATGCAAATTAAAATATGATAATGATGATTGAAATGAAAGTAGCTTCAGTTTGTTTAAAAAGAGGTTGCACGCTCTACTTATGGAAAAATCATACTATTCAGTCACAGAGTACATGGAGGATCTTGATTAGATATATAATTGTTATAAAATAAAGATCCATTTTTTTTTTTTTTTTTAAACATTGCCCCACTCTAGGATTTCTCCTGTGTCGTGGGTGCGTTTACAGACATGAATTCCACATACAATACACCCAGACCCGGAACAACTACCTGCAGATCATACAAATATTTGTTCCGTGCGGGAATCGAACCCACGACCCGGAGCGCAGCAGTTGACTGTATCAGCCACTGCACCAACCGTGCCGTTATTAGAACTATCACTGTTATTACTACTATTTGACATTTTATATAATAAATAATTTTATATTTTAAATATTTCTTGACGTGTATATATTTCGATTAAGTGATTGTGAACTAAATGATTTGATTATGTTTGATTAATAATGTTAAATTTTGCATGCTCAAAGGCTGATTGTGGTGAAACTAATTTTTTTATGTAACATCTTCTGTGAAACCCATATTATGCAAATAAAGAATTGAATTGAATTGATTGCATACAAAAAAGAAACAAAACTAACTTAACAGAATGTAATTCTTTAACTGTCCGTGTGGTCTCCGGATTAAGAATGTAGCACCATTCCATCTCGTTCCGTAGATGTTGAGAGGCAACTAAGGGACTCTAAACCAGAGGGAAGGGCAGCAGCGTCCCTTCTGTGAACAGCAGCGATTTTCCGCTCACCATCCCGCCTGCCAAGTATGGTGAGTACTGGCTTATTCCCCCCAAAATAATGACACACGGCGTGTAGCCCGTCATCTATGGGGGAAGCCTTTGTTGATCAATGGACGTCCTTCTGCTGATGATGATTACTGAATCCTTCCTTCACTTAAATCCCAACCTAAGTTTTCATCCTCACAGTAACGACTGATTAAGTAAGAAATTTAATCTCTTTCATTTTATCTCCAGAGAGTAATTTCAGATGCTCTCATAATCCGATTACGGCGACTGATCAAAAGAAAGAGTTGTGAATTCGGTGGAAATATTTATATATATAATAATAATTCAGGCATTTCATGGGCTAGACTTCAGATTATCTAAGTGTAGGTATCAGGTTTGGTAAGTAATTATTAGTACTGCTTGTGACATATTTTTCTTGATACAAAAACGATGTCCCACACTAGGATTTCCCATTTGTCGAGTATACAGACATAACATGCACAATCACTCAGACCCGAAACAACTATCTGCAGGTCATACAAATATTAGTTCCGTGCGGGGATCAAACCCGCGACACGCAGCGCATACAGCCAATTGTAATTGCAAACCCTGAAGTTGACTACACGGCACGTAACGTTGCTGCGTTTCGCGTAGTGATGGGTACCAGAAGCCCGCTCCCCCTGCTCTCCATCACCTCGCCTATAATAGGTTGGCTACGAGTCAGCCAGTCTGGTGTTGCTGATGTTTGTGCCGCGTTGCCCGCATGCTCACTTGATTGCTTCTAGTCTAAAAATTAAAAGAACTGGTACCAACGGAATTGAGAAGAGAGATATTATAAGTTGAAACATAGTAACAGATGGCACTGTTGGTGTAGTAGCTAAGCAATAGACTGTCTGCGCTGCGGGTTGTGGATTCCATTCCTTCACGGAACTAATGTTTTTGAAGTGAACCTGCTTTGGCCGCAATGAGAGCAAAATTTCAAGGATCGATATGGGTGTTGTGGGCTCATTGGGGGGTTTTGCCATAATCCCTTCCTACCTTCTTCTTTATTGAAGTCAGTAAAAGGACTAATAGCTTAATTATGCGCGGCGCCCGAGGCAACAAGATCAGGAAATATTCCTATACACTTTCTGTTCGTATATATTAGACTCCAGCGGTAAACCCAGAGCGCCGCAATAAGACTTTATCGCCATCTTTAATTTGTTCTTATCCTCCGATATAAGTCCTCTACTTGTAATTGAACGGCCAAAACATGTCTGCACTTGTTTACAACATTCCGAATTTTGCTCGTAACGGAATATTCTATAGGTTCTATGACTTTTACATGAATTCGAACCTTATTTTCTTACTGTAAGAGTGTAAAATCACCAACGCTCGCCCTTTCTCTCGAGTCCTAATTTACATTCCAATCCATTACGCAATGAGTTACCCTCGTGACCGTCTTATTCATAAAGCGGACATTCAATGTACTGAACACATTTGCTTTTTGTACGTAACATACTTTCAGTGAAATACTGACGCTGGCGATGCGATGACATTAGCTGATTAACAAAAGAACAACTTTGGCATGAAAATATTTAAAATGGCGGTAGTTTTTATATTTAGTATCTATTAAAATGTGGTGTCATGTGAAGAAAATGCACTCGAAAAGCCCCTTTCTATGATATAAGCAATTACCAGACGGTTTGCACCAATTGCTATAGGCAGGGCAATATACCCTCACGATATGATTGTAGCTTGCGGGCTGATGGTGAGAAGTAATTAGGAGTACTCAATACAATAAAATAAAATTG
This sequence comes from Diloba caeruleocephala, assembly GCA_947459985.1. Classification (NCBI taxonomy): domain Eukaryota; kingdom Metazoa; phylum Arthropoda; class Insecta; order Lepidoptera; family Noctuidae; genus Diloba; species Diloba caeruleocephala. The sequence goes on along the minus strand of OX381627.1, from coordinate 240,991 downwards.
AAGTGTCTGTTTGTAATGTCAAAATAACGGCATTTTCTAAACGCATTTCTATATACGGTACTTATAACAAAAAAAAAAAAAAATGTTTATAATTTTTGTCTGTTTGTCTCTCGGTCTGTTTGTTCCAGCTAATCTCCCAAACGGCTGAGCTAATTTTGACGGGACTTTCACAGGCAGATAACTAATGTTATAAGGAGTAACTAAGGCTTCTTTTATTTTAGAAAAAGTAAAATATTAGGATTCTGCGCAAAAAAATTAAAACCCATAAAATCCAATATATGCACTATATATATGTCAACTGTTTATTTATATTATCATCCGATATCTTTTACATTATACGGCGGGCGAAACCGCAGGGCACAGCTAGTACATAAGATATTTTTTCTCCCGTTAGCCCAGAAAATGCTCCATAAAAAAAAACTGTCAGGTCTTTTCGGTAGGCTACGAAATAACACGACAGCAATCATGGAAATTGCTGGACAGGTCTGTTAAGTGTACTTACACCAACATACATGAGGTGTTTTACCCTACCAGCGGGATAACCGTTCTGAATTCAGTCGGATTTCATAATCTGAATTCAATAAGCTTGGGATTGCATACAATTTAATCATGAGTGACCACACATTATTCTGTTTTTCTTCAGATTATGATTGTTTCAGATCTATCTGCCAGAATGAAACTGGCGCGCGTTTTGAATTTCGAATCAGAACATTGAAGTTTGGCCTTACACAGCTGGAATAACTTTCTGAATTCAGAGACGGACTTCATTATAGAATGCTGAACCTTACCTCACATAATATCTTAAAAATTCAGATCGATCAGTAGCTCGTGTTTCTCGACCCAGGCGAACGTCTTTGGTTGGTAAATATAGAAGAGACATTTATACTCATCGCACTACTAATTTTTGTATAGTGGATTATATTAATTCATTTAATGACATTTGATTATCTTTCATCCTCAATTTGTTTAAATGACACCAATTACTTGGTTGTATTTTTTATTTTTATGTATTCACTTCATTTATATTTGAAACTGCATTTATAACAACATTTATATTTATAACAACAACATTTATATTTGTAAGTGCGAGGACCATGTGGATTATTAATTTATTTTGTTTCATTGACGATACATTACGATACATTGATTGATAGTTGTCTGGCAGTTTAAGTATGTCATGCTCACTCAAGTGTCCTGCTGATGGTGGCGTCGTGTATCGGGTCGCTTAGTTGCCCTACAATATGGTTGAGCTGAGCGACGCTGATGCATGCGTCATGCTCGTGAACGAGTGCTGTCTGTTGGGATTGGTCAGCTTAATGCTGCCATGACAATTCAATCATATTTTTTTCTAAATACCAGGTTGTTTAGTGTGGACTTTTTAAGAAGATTACTTTTTTCTGCTACATTGTCCTCACATTATTTATTTTGGGAACAATGTAACCAAAAGTACTGTAACAATTATTATGATTTAAAAAGAGTAACCATGGAGTTTCTTGCCCGTTCTTCTCCATAGGAAATCAACATCTTGGAACGCGGCAACTAAAGTCTTGACTATTCATAAGTGCCTGCATATGGTTTTACATGAATCAAAATATTTTTATCTTATCTTATCTTAAAGATTAAAATTAGCGCAACACTGTCTTAATTTATTGTAGGTTGACGTCATAATTTTAAAACCCATACGTTCGTAATCTTGTCATGTACGTGTCTATCTTTCAGATGTTATCCGCTAGCAAACGCAGTAATTCATCAAATAACGCTACTGACATCCTGTACTAATCGAAGAATTTGTCCAGATACCGTAATGTGGTAGTGGCTCAAGAATCGTTTACGTGGATTCGTTTTAGTAAGTATATATAAAAAGTGTGACGAGTATCAATTCTTCTTCCACGTTTACCAACCAAAAGACGTTTGTCTGTGCCGTACAACACGAAATTACTGATCGATCTGTTTTTAAGATATGTGTAAGTCAAGGTTTATATTATGAATCCCGTCTCTGACTTCGGAAAGGTATTCCAACTGTTGAAGGTCAGCCATAGATACTCGATATGTATTACTTAAAAGGCTGAATGCGCGGGTACATTTTCTTTCTTTCTATTTATCATAATTTTAATTGATGTATTGTGTACTAATTGTTTTTTCGCAAATTTGAGAAAAGTACTATACAAGTCTCGGCCGAAACAATTAACAGACTCATTTAGATAAAAAGCACGAGGCGCCAGAATCACTTTGGAAGTACCTAATCATCTCGGCCTCGTCCTTCCAATACAACTCGGTCGTCTACAGCTTAATTTCAGGCTTGGACATCATGTGCTATTAATTAAAGGAATGTATTCATAGAATCAAAGGGAAATATTATGGACAAGATCTAACCGAATAAGTATATTCGATATTAAATCAAAGTTCTCCAGAATATTTATCACTGAAAATATATTGTGTGTATCACACTAGCTGCTGTGTGCTGATAACAATATACTTCGATCACCAACCCACCTGCCAAGCGTGGTGATTATGGCGAGAACCCCTATGACCGCTCATTGTAGTGATCACCGGGAGGCCCATGTTCAGCAGTGGACGTCCACAGCCTGATGTGAGCGATTACAAGCTGCCCTTTAATATATTTACTAATAATATTACGCGGAAAACATTTTACCCAAAAACATATCGGAATAAAATAGTATTTGCGGCACCAAGTTACATGAGTCAGCATATATCCGCTCCCGAGCGAATTGTATGTACCAGACTTTTCGGAAGACAACAGATTAAACTAGTCCACTTCCAAAGTCTTGCAAAGACAAATAAAAGTAAGCGATAAAACTAAGTCCCGGTCCTGTGACGAGCGCTCATCTGGCGGCTAGTTTTATAGCTTTATCTTTGACTGTCAACGTCGACACTGTATCCTTCCACGGACGATAGTGCGGCAAGGGCGTTACACGCTTTGCTCCGATACCCTGTTCATGTGAAAAAGGGTTTACGCTCTCTTCCCGTGGGTGTTATAATAAGTGACAAAGAAAAAAGCTGTTTAGGCCACACAGGGCCGCTAGAAAGAGTGGCGGCGAGAGACCTGCCCGGTCTATCCGGTACCGGCATGGCAGCACGAGGTAGTTACCCGCTAAGAGGCTGGCACACCCTCAGTCATCTTAAGTGGAGAAAGTCCATATATATAGCCACATAGAAGAGACGTCAGATGAGGAGCAGGCGAGGACGTTGCAATATAAACATTAACAAACGATAAAATGTCGTGCCCGCTCCTCTGTATGTTTTGCGTCGCGACGCTTCTGTTCATTTGGCAAAGATTTAAATCGTTAGATAGGCCCTTATAGACGAAATCCGTGGCATTTTATTAAGACGTGTGCACATGTTGCTCAGAAGACATGTCTCTAGGAAATACAACAGCCTGTAGCTTTGGAGCCCTGGTTTCAAGCACTCAATCGTCTCTATAATACCCGGTGGTGTCAAAGTTATGAACATCACACACACAAACAACAATACACATGCATAGAGACTAGCATACCCATTTGGCTGTGTTCACAGTACCTCGCGCCTGAGACAGTCTCCTATTTCATATTAGAATCATGATCGTATACAATCCCGTGCTCCGGCGTGACGAGCGAGTCTTCACTCATATTGTATTGTCTTCACTCACTTCATTCATTCTTGGTGTCCTTGAACTTTGACATTTGTCATTATTATCTGTTGTCGATGACAACGCAGGTCTTTTTTTTATTGTTCCCCAGTGCAAATTCTTCATGAACTTTCACCGACCTTAGGAATGGTTAAAGGGCATGCCGGACGCCAATTTTTTTTGTAGGGCTAAATGGAAATCCTTCATGAACTTCCTCCACCCTGGGGAAGGACGAAGGGGCATGCTAGACTCCTACCGGCTAAAACCATTGGAGCGGTTATCTTTGACACTGAAGAGGGGCTCCAGGTCCTCGTATGATCACACTAGAGCCAGTCATTGATGCCACGCCTTTAGGCACATCTCGAAAGGGATGACTGTAAGGCCATCACCATCTTAAGCGGAGGGAAGGCGGCTGTAAAAGGGTCATCCCCCTGACACTTCTCAGGAAAGATTGTAAAGGATGCCCCCAAACCTCGCTCTGCTGCGCACACGGCGTCTTCCCGGGGGTTATTCTGTATGAGCACGTGCACTCCTGAATCTATGCACCCGCAACCCTCGGGGCCCCCCGCCATGTAGTACGGCAGGGGGGGCTCTGGTGTGTTGGACCTGGGAGCTGGGGCAGTTGTTACCCCGGCGCCGCATGCCGTCTCATCCTTCTTCGTGTGGGATCGGTCATCTCCCGATCCTAGCGGTATCAGATGAGCAGATTCAGTGGAATTATTTAATTAAATTCGGTATGTATATCATGATGATAATGATAATGAAATTGCCGTGTGGTGAGCGCTAAGAATACCACCACCCCACCCCATCCCATCTTGCGGAGGTCGTAAAATGTGACTATGGGATTAGCCGGAGGATGGGCAGTACGAGAACGGTTACGTATAACTCAACTGCAATAGCCAACCCGCGGTGATTATGGAAAAACCCCCAATGAGCACACAGTACAAACCGTTCTGGCGATCTTTGAGGGAGGTATCTGTCTATCAGTGTACGTTTTCGGATAAAACGAATGATGAACGATAATCATAATTTCTGCCGAAAAACATCCTCTGCTGGGCACAGGCCGCCTCCGAAGATTACCATAAAGATCAACCTGGGTTCAGTCTACAATTAAATATTGTTGATATAGTATCTTGGGAACTGAAATTCGTAATTATTCTATGATTTACGATTTAATCATTTTGTCTGAATAATTAATAAATCTCAATTTTGAAACTTTTTATTACTTCCGTCTACGCCGGAATTCTCGTATACTTTCCTTGCTTTACAGTATTCTGTTTAATCCTACAACCTCCTTTTACCTTAAATAACGTTTTAAGTTTTTTTGTTGTCCTTAATGACGCACATTTGAGATTCCCGAGATCATTAGAGAATTTGAGACTTGAAATGCCGTTGCCCCACACTAGTATATCTCCTGTGCCGTGGGTGCGTTTACAAACACAAATTCCTCATACAATACACCCAGACCCGGAACAACTACCTGCAGATCATACAAATATGTGTTCCGTGCGGGAATCGAACCCACGACCCGGAGCGCAGCAGCCGACTGTATCAGTCGCTGCACAAACCATGCCGTCATTCTACCAAATTTTGTGATAAATCCTTCACCGTTCAGGCCGTCCGATTATGGGATGCACTGCCTGTGTCAGTCAAATGTGCCCAGTCATTGGTTACTTTTAAAAAACTAGTAAAAGAAAATGACTTGTCTGTTTAAATGTTTGTTGTATTACAAATATAGAACTTTTTTCTCGTTGTGTATTCTCCACATACTTATTATATTTACGTATGGTTTATTCTTATGGACTATTTATTATTCATATTGTATTGTATAGAGAATTATATATAATTGTATATATGTGCATTTATTTAAGTAATTTATCGAATATATACCTATTAGTATTATATTTAATTGTCTAGACACGCTGTTTGATTATATTAATATAATAAGTACAACACGGACTACCCCCTTTGTCTTATCCCATCTTTTTCTTGCCCATCCAAAGGCTGTCTGTAAGAAATCGCTAATAGCGCTAAGACCGCCCACTGTACAATTACTGTTCATAGATAATTTTAAAATGGTGTCCAATAAAGAATATTCTATTCTATTATATTGTATCACTAAATCGATTATGTAAATTTCCACAGTACTGAAACCACCCCAACTATGTCGCATTAATTGCCTGTACAAAGTTTGCCAGTAAACTACCGCCTTCCCGCCATCCACCCCGCCTCTAAACCGATCATAAACAAAATTACAAACACTATTTCAACACTTGGGCTGCGAGATAAGCGTTAAACCCGGAGCTATTTCCTATTTCTTACTTCCCTTTGAAATACACGCTTGCTTAAAGCACCGTAAATATATTTATTTTGTAGAATGAGTTCCGCAATGGATGTCAACTCGCCAAAGGTGCAATTGTCACGGAATTTTCCGCGTCATAGTGAGAACAATCTAGTCCGGTGCCTTCGTAATAACTGATATCAACCTACATAGCTCTTACTTCGTTTTTTTATAATCAATTTAGTGAGTGCCGTCACTTTAAATATTCGTAAATATAATATGCGTAAAATCCTTAATTCGTTATAAGTTAAAAGCGAATACCTTGACAAGTATTTGACAGAAAGACATAAAATAGTGGTACCTTTATGTAGATTAACAGATAAGCCAGGACAAATAAATCTTGCTTTGGGTATTGTGTCCGATTTTTTAATTACCAAGCCAATTACAGTCTACTGATATTTTGGCATCGTATTTATTAATTATATGGTAATCGACCAAACGATTACTTGTGTTGATTATTATAATTGTGTAGTTAGTGCAAGCAATAAACTAATTCGAATGTAATGTATTATAATATTTATTTAGATAATTATAAAATATTGTATTGATTATCGTGTCAAGTTAGGTCAATCGGTTTTGTTTATTAATGTTATGATTATTTAAATTTGTTTATACATATATTGAAAGTATTTTAGAATAGTTTTTCTTAATGCGATATGTCGCCTTACAGTATCAAAATCAATTATAAAATATTGAATTGATTCATTAATATTTATCTGTGGTAGGTAGGAGAATTTATGCATTGTGAGTTGGAATGTTACGTACTTAGCATCCGTGATTGTAAAATGAAGAGAAAATATGTATCTCGACCATCTGTAATAAGAAGTATAATAAAGAATTGGCAGTATATAACGTGCCCATTGCCACTTCAGTTTACTAATCCTTTCAAACATTTGACAACTTTAGTTCTTCTACGGATCTCCTCATTTCTGATTCGATCTCGTAGAGAAATACCAAACATAGCTCTCTCCATAGCTCGCTGAGTGACCTTGAGCTTTCTCATGAGACCCATTGTGAGTGACCAGGTCTCTGTTCCATATGTCACCACTGGTAACACACACTGGTTAAAGACTTTCGTCTTGAGGCATTGCGGTATTGTTGACGAAAAGACGTTGCGAAGTTTCCCAAACGCTGCCCAGCCGAGTCGGATTCAACGATTGACCTCTTTCTCGAAGTTGGACCTACCTAACTGGGCAGTTTGTCCCAGGTAGACATACTCGCCACCAACTCCGAGAACAGAGCTCCCAACGGATATTGGGATGGGCACGACATAGGCATTTGACATAGTAAATAACTAGTTTTAACATTATTACATTTACGGATCTAACACTGTTTTACACATAATTTTGTGTTTAATTTAATGTATTTTAAGGCGGCGGTATTCCGTCAGTACACTATTACATCGTGTAATCACCACAGCATCCTTTTGCTCGCGATTTTGACACTCACTACTTACTGTTAAGCAGAATAAATATAATCAAAACTATGAAAGTATAACTGTGTCGATACAGTACTACGCGCGGCAACCTGAGCAGAATAGGAAACAAAACAACAGCAAACTATTAGCAAAGTCGTGACGTCCATACGACGCAGCTGACACTCGCGCGAACTGCTCGTATCAAAAGTTATGAACGACCTCCTCTGGAGGTAGTGTCCCTCCAACTCATCACAGTATCTTTTAAAATAAACCAATAGTATTTTAAAGGCCCTCATCTGAGAGTCAGAGGCAGTATAGAGTAACTATTCATAATAAAGACGCTTCCAAGATGCACCGGCTATAGGGCAGCGCTAATAGTATTGTGAGCACTGTGGCGACCAGCACGGATGGTCCAGTTCTGAAACACTGGACTGGCTTACACGTCAAAACGTGATTGTCATGAGATGTGGGTTAACCCAATGTTAGAACAAGAAAACCATGCGGGACTGGCGACCTGTATCGTTGAAGTAGAGTGTTGTTTACAAAGTAGGTCAAGTAATCCAACACATATGGACTTGGGTCTGATATAACACAATAAATAAATAAATAATGGTTTACTCGATTCACAACGAATTAAGCTTTGGACTTATGAGAAATATGTAGGTACGAGCGGAAATATAAATAAACTGAATGCTAGAAATACAGCAACACAAAAACATCAAGTTCTGCAATTAAACAAGATTGTACGAGTCGGCCGCATCTTGTGCTAACATTATAAGTTCACAATGACAGTCAACTGCGGAGTGCAAAGATGGTTGTCAGTTGCTTGAACATCTAACTCTTTATGTTTGAGATAATTTTTTCACTTCTAACATGTGGCCTATCCTTAATCCTATATTTATATATACGATATATTTATTATGTTGAGAGTGCTCAGTAGACAGAGCCTGTTCTTGCGACGAATAAAATTACAAATTAATGCAACCCGAGGGATATCTTATCCATTTTGTTCCTCACGTCAGTCACGATAAGCTTAATGAAGTATACGATATAGAATTTAGTAATGAAGACGCCACTCTTCTCATTATGTCAACGCTGCGCAACTACGCTTCGCTCTAATTAGTCAATATCTCGTATTCTTACAAAACAGTAAATGTGCATCATGTAGCCATTAATGTTATATATTATACTTATTTTGATTGTCTCTTTTGCCTACTGTAGTGGTCTATCATGCTCACTAGAATGTCTTGCTGATGGTGGCGTCGTGTATCGGGTCGTTCAGTTCCCTGAAATATGGTTGAGCTAAGCGATGCTGATGCATGCGTTATGCTCGTGAACGGGTGCCGTCAGTTGAGACTGGTCAGTCATTAACTGCCACGGCAAATAAATTAGTATTATGGTACTCTCAATAATTTTAAAAGAGTATCCATGGAGTTTCTTGCCGGCTCTTCTTCATGATGATGATGATGATGATTATGTTGTCACCAGACGGCTGTCACTAAGTCTAGGCTAGGTTAAGCCAGGCCTTTGAGCTGCTTGAACAACTTTGACACAGGGTTAGCTACCAAACAAATAAAAAAAGAAGATAGAAAGAAAAAAGACCATCCCCCAAGGTCGTTGTAGTGTTTGTCTACAATGAGAGATCTCAGATCCATCACTCGCCTCCGAATACACATATAGCCATTGGTAGCGGTTGTCGTACACAAACAAGCCAATACTGGCAGTCAAACCCCGACGAAGCAACAACTGGTCCATATTTAGAAAGCTGTTGCTGCTTGCTAAATAATCATTGTTATCCACATCCGGGTTGATAGGCAACCGACCCTTACATGGAAAAAGCTTGGACGATGGGTCTGGTTGTGACGTACAGACAACGTATAATACGCCTAACTCAATTCGAATCGATCTACGAGTATTCGTGCGGTATCATTGTGTATTCAGACGAGCGCGAAACCCAACGATGTGAGAGCTTATAGCGCTCCGCGACGACTTACTAAGTTTAGTGCTCGCATAACTTGGGATAATCCTTCGTTATGTCGGCCTAACCTGAACAAGTATCAAGCTTACCTACACAATATAAGCGCAATTCCGGTAGTTACTGCTAAGATTAATAACTGTGTCTACGTGTAGCATCGCCTTTATCCCCGAACACATAGACAGAAGTGGACCGTAGGACCGCCACATGTCGCCGATGGCAGTATAGGCAGCTCAGGAGCGTTCCTTCACAAGATACTGGAGCCCGCCTTCAATCTTGAAGTTGACACCGGAATGCGGGGAATTCCATCGTGGTGCAAAAAATAATAATAGGTATTACCGTATAGGGAGCGTACTTTATTTTATTATTGGTGTCCAGTGGGAATTCTACATGAACTTCCTCCTCCCCGGGGAAGGATGAAGGGGCATGCCAGACTCCTACCAGCTAAGACCACTGGAGCTGTCATCTTCGGCAGCGAAGGAGGGTTCCAGGTCCTCGTAAGATCACACTAGAGCCGCCTATTCATGCCACGCTTTTAGGCACATCTCGGAGGGAATGACTGTAAAGCGGTCACCCCCTTTACCGGAGGGCAGGCGGCTGTAAAAAGGCCGCCCCCCAGGCACTTCTCAGGGAGGATTGTAAAATATCCCCCCAAGTCTCGCTGTGCGCTGTGCTGCGCACACGGCGGCACGTAACCACGTGCGCGCCACCGTCTTCTCGGGGGTCGCTCGGTATGAGCACACAGACTCCCCAATCTACACATCCACGACCCTCAGCCCCACCATGTAGCGACGGCCGGGGGCTCAGGCGTGTTGGACCTGGGAGCCGGGGCGGTTGTTACCCCGGCGCCGTCTCGTCCCTCTACGTAGGGGATCTTCCCCGGCGAGCGTACCTACTGCCATTTTACGAGTATAACTCCAAACTCTCAGACTGGCACTAGAAATTTCTATTCGGACTCAGTACCTCACGCGCAGCTATTTACAGACACAATAACTAGACCAATGGGCCAGCCGTAAATAAATGGTTGCAGTCACGTTGTGGCCCTCACGCTGGAACTTGTAATAAGCTTAACTAACGGAGGTGCGCACGTAGCACACGTCTCACGTAACCGACTTGTACGTACGACTAACTTTAAGCAAAGCCGCAGAAAACGAAAATCTCAAAGTTAGAACGCTAGAATTACAACTAGATGTACTTCGAGGGGTGAGAAGAAGAGGGGGGCGGGATTTGTGACATTACCATAAAATTAAGCAGTCGATGTTTCAGACATTTATTTTATAACGCTGCTTCGTTCACAATTGAGACTCCGAGAATTTATTATTAGTTAGGTAAGATTATCAAATCAGATATGTAAATGTGAACGTTTATCGACGTTTAAATAAAAGTATTATTTTGTTTTAGAATAACAAACATGTTTTGAAGCTAATTCTTCTGATTCCTTCCGTGTGGTGTTGAATTTAGCACCACTCCATCTCCTCCTGCGGATGTCGTAAAATGTGACTAAGGGACTCTAAAACAGTGGGAAAGGGAAGGGCAGCAGTAATCCGAAACAAGAAACCATAGCCATACTGCGCTCACTAACCCACCTGCCAAGCGTGGTGACTACTGGCAAATAACCCCCAAAATTATGACACAACTGTGAAAACCTATGGGGAAGGCTTTGTTCAGCAGTGAACGTCCCTTGACAGATATGATGACTACGAAGATAATGAATGAATTTTCAACAAAATTCTTGATTTTCAACGAGGCATCAATTCGTATAAGAGATCAAATTCCGTGTGGTGTCCGATTCCGTGTGGTGTCCGGATTAAGAATATTGCACCACTCCATCTTCTCCCGTGGATGTCGTCAAAGACGACTAAGGGAATCTAAACCAGAGGGGTGGGCAGCAGCGTCCCTTCTGTGCAACGGTAGCCTTACTGCGCTCACCAACTCGCCTGCCAAGCGTGGTGAGTATTGGCAAATACCCCCCAGAATGATGACACAGTTGTGAATATTTATGGGGGAGGCCTTTGTTCAGCAGTGGACGTATAAATGGCTGATATGATGATAAGAGATCAAATCCGTCAGTAGAGGTCGTGTACCAGAGGCTCGTAACTCAGTGATAACTTTTGTTGTTTTCAATTCAACCGTGACGATATCATTTATAAATTAATTATATTGATGGTTTATACGTGCCCCGCCCATTGCCACTTCAGTTTACTAATCCTTTCAGTATTGCTCGTAGATCTGATGGCCGCTGGGGCACAAAGGTTCTCGAATGGAGACCGCGCACCGGAAAACGCAGCGTGGGACGACCTCCAACAAGGTGGACAGACGACCTGGTGAAGGTCGCTGGCAGTCGTTGGATGAGAGCGGCATGTAAACGCTCGTTGTGTAAATCTAAGGGCCTTTGTTCAGCAGTGGTCGTCCTGTGGCTGATATGATGATGATGATGATTTAGATTATTGTAAATGAAGGGTTAGCCTTTAAGATATACGGGGTATAAAAAGGCGCATCACCAAGCCGAAGTCTAGGCATTCGACACATGTAAGTAACATTGAGAACGACTTTAATTTTTAGGTATTAAATAATCATAATAATCCTTTAATTCAATTAACAATGACTCATTGTGTTAGTAACATTTTTACTTATCAACTATGTTAGTATTGCCTACTCTACAACCTTAGCTTAAATACTAATTATAAAGTGTCGTATGTGAAATCCCCGCTACAAACTTACCACCGAGGCCGAAGGCCTGCAGCAGCGGGTCACATACGGGCAGTCGAGTCTGCTTCCGGTACAGCGGAGTACAATGTTGGGGCCGCACACGGCGCACCAGGGAGGCGCATCGTTTTCGCATCGTGGCGTAGAAACAACGTGGGCTTCTGCAAACATCCCGGATGCGCTGCAGAAACGAGCCAGCCCCATCAACACCCGGTACGAATTATTGTATTGTATTCGAAGGGTTTTGGAATTTCTAAATACAGCTGTTTTTTTTATTCGCGCAATGTAAGTAATACTCGCTACTGACTGTGCCTATATATGAACAGTACCGAACCTTATTTAATGCCATTTGTAACGAGTATCAAAAAGCTTGCAAAGTTAATAAAATAAATTTAAAACCTAATTTAACGTTTAGTGCATGGGCAACTAAGGGAATAAGATGCAGTAGAGATATCTTATATGAACTTTACGACAAAAAGTCCTACACACCTAATATTGCTTTTCATAACTACGTGAGACAATATTCTAAAATATTTAAAAAGGTTTGTGTGCAAGCAAAAGTTGCTTATATTAGTAACCAAATAAAAGAGTCGAATAATAAGATAAAAACCACATGGAAAATAATAAATGCTGAAACTAGTGATAGTAGGTTTAGTGACAGTGGAATAAATTTAAATATAGATGACAAACTAGTTTCAGATAAGACTGTAGTCTCAAATTTCCTAGAAAACTTTTTCACGAATATTCCAATTGAGACTACTAAGCATCTTATATCGTCTCCGGTAGCAGCTGAAGCATTTTTAAAGAAAAACGTCGATTTACGCGTACCTTTTTTTGAATTCAGTTTTGTCACACATACTGATATAATAAAAACTTTTAAAACTATAGCAGTTAAAAAAACAGAGGACTTATGGGGATTGTCGACGAAAGCCGTCGAATCTATAATAACTAACATCGCGCCAATTTTGGCTGTAATATTTAACGCTTGCATCGTGGACGGTATATTTCCCGATTTGATGAAATCTAGTAAAATTGTACCCATGTTTAAAGCCGGATGCCTAAATAATGCATCAAACTATAGGCCAATATCCGTGCTACCAGCCTTAAGCAAAATCTTCGAGAAAATTATATTAAATCAATTGTTGGAACATTTTAACAAGAATAAAATATTACATGACAAGCAGTTCGGATTCACAAGGGGGAAATCTACAGAGGATGCTGGATCTACTCTCATTAAAACAGTATTAGGGGCCTGGGAGGATGCGCATGATGCTTTGGGCGTATTTTGCGATTTGTCCAAAGCATTCGACTGCGTGGACCACCGCACACTCATTCTGAAACTTAAATACTATGGAATCCAAGGTAGGTCTATAGATCTTGTAACCTCCTATTTGATAAATCGGGATCAAAGAGTGGTGATTGATAACGTCACATCCACGGGCTCACTAGTTAAAATGGGAGTACCTCAAGGATCCATTTTGGGGCCATTCCTGTTTCTGGTCTATATTAATGACCTGCCATATATGATAAATGATACAATGTCAAACATAGTCTTGTTTGCTGATGACACGTCACTTATATTTAAAGTAAATAGGAATGATAGGTATCTTATAGAACCCAATGATATACTTCATAAGGTATCTGATTGGTTTTCAGCCAATAATCTTCTCCTAAATGCAGAAAAAACCAAATGTATAAAGTTTTCAACGACAAATGTGGCCTATATAGGAACACAAGTAAAACTTGACGGTAGAGCATTAGATCTGGTCCCATCAACCGTATTTTTGGGCGTTACAGTAGACTCCAAATTGCAATGGGGGCCCCATATAAAAGCACTGTCTGGAAAACTTAGCTCTGCTGCATATGCTGTTAGGAAAATTAGACAGGTGACAGATGTGGCTACAGCTAGAATGGTATATTTTGCTTACTTCCACAGTATTATGTCCTACGGTATTTTATTGTGGGGATCGGCTGCTGATGTTGAATCAATTTTTATATTACAGAAAAGAGCAGTCCGATCTATTTATAATCTGGGTTCTCGTGAGTCACTTCGGGATCTATTTAAGGAGATAAACATACTTACTTTACCATCCTTATATATATACCAAAATATCATGTATATACGCAAGAACATTATTAGTTTCAATAAAAAAAGTGACGTGCACAATTTAAATACTCGCAATAAGAACAAGCTTGTCTTGCCTGGCTTTAGACTTAGTAAAACCAGCAAGTCGTTTATCGGAAACAGTGTTAGGTTCTTCAACAAAATTCCTTCTAGGGTTACCGATTTGCCAGAACTACAGTTCAAATCTTTGATTAAACGTGTTTTAATGTCGAAGGCCTACTATAGCATAAATCATTACATCGATGATAAAGATGTCTGGCATACGATTCCCTTCTGCACACTGCGACCCTCTGGCGCTGTATGATTTATTTTAACATATCTTATATTGGATATGATTGCAAGTGTTTTAACTTGCAAGTGTTTTAACTTGCAATCAAGGGTTTAATATTTAAACATTGGAATTGATTATATTATTAATGTAAAATAAATTGACATGACCCATTTAAAATTGTATTTTTTAAGTTATTTACTTAAATATTTACACCTTGACATTATATACCTTGACATTTGACTTGACTCAGTTGAAATTACATAATTTTTTATATTCAATAACTTGACATTCATCATTTCGGCCGAATGAAGTCCACTGCTGGACACAGGCCTCCCCCAAAGATCACAACAACGACCGATATGGGTGTGTTGTGGGCTCATTGGGGGGTTTTGCCATAATCGCCTCGCTTGGCAGACGGGTTGGCGATCGCAGTTGAGTTGTTAATGTACTTGAAGGACGCTGCTGCCCATCCTCCAGCTAATCCCTTAGTCGACTTTTACGACACCCATGGGAGGAGATGGGGTGGTGGTATTCTGAGCCGGCACCACACGGCAAACTTGACATTATCTTGAACAAATTCATTTAAAATTTCATTTCTATTAATGTTAGTTTCTTATATTTAATATTATGACATTGACTATTAGTTATTGTTAATATTGTTCTTGTAACATTATATTATAATATTCATACGAAACTGTAAATGTGTGAGAATCATGTAGCCATTGATGTTATTTTTAGTACTTATATTGATTGTCTTTTGCCTGGCTGTATTGGTCTGTCATACTCACTAAAATGTCTTGCTGGCGGTGGTGTTGTGCATCGGGTCGTTCGGTTCCCTACAATATGGTTGAGCTAAGCGATGCTGATGCATGCGTCATGCTCGTGAACGAGTGCCGTTTGTTGGGACTGGTCAGCCGTTAACTGCCACGGCAAATAATTTATTATTATAATTTCATTGTGGTATGTTCCATCTTTACACATTGTCCTACATTTTTCTCGGTATATATATTACAATAATGTGTATCAATCAACATTGTAATCTCAATTATTTTAAAAGAGTATCCATGGAGTTTCTTGCCGGCTCTTCTCCATGAGATCAACTATTTGGAACCGTGCAACTTAGATTCTGACGTTTCATAAGTGCCAATATTTGGTTTATTTGAAATAAAAAAAATTTGACTTGACTTGACTTGACTATATGTGTTTTATTGTACGGGACGGGGGACGGCCAGTAGAACAAAATAACATTAAAACTAACAAGAAAAATTTGTTTCCGTGATAAATGTAAACAAAATGTTGAGACCAATTGACCTTACTTATACTTATATATATAATACTTCCATAACAAGTCGGTTCCTAGATCTAGTACAACCCGCAGTGATTGGTACAATATGTGGCTTTCATTTTCGTTAAGGGTCTCGTCACATTCTTTATATGTATGGGTCCTTATTACCTGATTCTAATAATGACATACCTACATAACAAAAAACAAGTCTTAACTTTGATGAATGTCACTTAAGATTAGTTACATCAAACTTAATGTGCTGTGTGATGTTCTTCTATACTTTCTACAAAGAAATTCCGTCTAAGGCAATATATCGCTTGGGCGAGTTAAGGAGTGAGTACTCTCGAGCGCGGAATAGCCTCGCAGGTAATTATGTCATGCACACGTACGAACAAGTTATGTGTGTGTGCGAGTATTGTCGCAACAATATAGTAGTGATCCGCCACATATTGATGACATCAATGATATTATATATAAAAAGACGTAGATATGTTACATGCGCGCCAAAAGTACGAACCAAAACTCCCCCAATTGTAGCACCTCGCAATCAGTTCGCCTAAGACAGGACAACTAGCACACACTGTCACAATCTGTATTGTTTTATTAATTAGGTAATAACATTGCCGTCGTGCGTATAGAAACTGCACAAACTATCAAGCAAAAATAAATAAAGAACAAGGGATCTCGTACCACACGTGACTATATAAAATATTTTAATAAAAATACTATTCAAATTATCTATAGAATAATATTCTCGAACAAAACACAGGCCAAACAAAGAAAAGAGACAACACATATACTCTATGATAGGTGCGACAAAGACATCGAGTACACGTGTTTCATTTTAGATAGCTATCTCTTTTACTCTCGTAGTTTTTTATATTTTCTTTCTTACAGCATAGGTGTGTAGTTTTATAGCTTTATACCTACATACAGCGAGACTGAGTTTTGCGCGCCATTTAATATGGACGTAACATATCCATGGTATAATATCATTGGATGACATCAAACTCGTTACGACACGCACTTGACGATTTGCACCATACATTTTAATTCTTAATTAAAATTTACCACAATTTGCTTCACCTCTTTAGGCTCTCCTCTAGAGTTTCATTACTTCTTATTATAGCGTTTTATCACGTACGGTGGAGACGCCTATCGGCTGTAGTATTGTGAACCTTATCTCGTTGATACACAGCATATTGTTAGTTTGTCGCATGATTTAATTTACATGCAAATAGCGCTGAGCGATCTATATCAATAGAGTATTGATAAGAGGGAATTATGATGTATGTCGGGTTTCGTAGCAGCGCGTAGGCGACGTGGTGACGCTACGTGACTTGTCTACGACTATCGTAGCAATGCGTCGTCCACTCATGGTCCAAATGACGTCATTGTCTGATTTATATTTATGTTTGTTTTGCTCTTTATTTTAAGAAACTTTAATCTCCGAACGTGTCGGTCCCATCAAAAGTATATTTTGTTGTTTGTGATTTATGTAACGTTTTGGTTTTGATAACGTATGAGACAGGTACTAACTTAACCATCGTATTACACGAGTATTATAAAGTCCATATCAAGTGTACAAACAGAAATACCTTTTCGTTTTTATCTTCTATCACTCAAAGATTTGCTGATAGAAAACTCAATGTTGAGCTAAGCTCACCTTTGTGCGTGAATTTTATTTTATATTCATGTCATAGTATGTACAATATTTGCCGACGATCCAAGCTCACAAGCAGTCTATAACCTTTAGTCTGAGGAGAAACTTGGCCTCCCTGTGTGTGTTCTACCGCTTGTACAACGGACAGTATTCTGAGGAGCTCTCTACCGAAACTTCCCCTAGAGATGAGATAACAGCATGGGCTGAAGTTAAAAAGGGCGTGAAAAGATCTTTACAAGGTTGGCAACTCGCGAATGAGACCTCTGGTGTTGCTAGCCTTCATAGGTTACGGTAACCGTCTATAATCTGTTTGCAAAACTTAGTTCTTTAATTTTCTATATTGCACCCCAAAACGGACCCCCATATTCAAAATTCATTTGTTTCCGTTACACGTACGTGTTTAGGTCGCAGAAATCCACATGTGTACCAAATTTCAACTTAATCGGTTCTGTAGATCCAGAGCAAATTAGCTGTGACAAACAGACACACGGGTGACTCTATAAGGGTTCCGCCGTTTTTTCCTTCGGACGTTCGGAACCCTAACAATAAAGAATAAGATACTGTGCTCACTACTTACGAAGTTACGAATATTAGCTTGTTGCCCAAACATTAGAAACTTGGATGCTTCGCAGAACAAACGTTGAGTGGTCAGTTTAATTAAGCCATTTACCTACGGAGATTAATTTACTACACGACCAAGTCCATCCTGTACCGTAATAAGACGAAAATGTATTACGTACTTACAAGATCTTCAAACATGTAACATTTTCCAACTTTCAGTGAATATGTTGTAATTTTTTATATTTATCTTTTTACAATTGAAAAGCCATAATTTTCGCTATCTTCACACTACGAGGCCCCCAGATATAGTTGTCGCACTGTGCGACTTGTTGTGTGATGTGGAAATTTGGGGGTAGTGAAGTAATTGTGGACTATTTGAGATATCTCCTGATGGCAAGATGCTTATAGGACTCTCCGTGGAGATCTGCCGAATTATTACTCCCTTACTGACTACAGATTGACAGGAATTTTGCTGTATTCATAAAAAAATAATCAAATATTCGCGTTATCGCGATGAGTGGGGCCTATGCATTACACTCTATTTTCTCTTCTTCTTTCTTTTCTATAGTATTCGGTGTTTTATGCTTGTCTATCTAATTGTGGATGTGAAGTATGCGCGTCATCTTAGACACTGGCATATCACTGGGGACCATGGAGATGTTTTCATTTAGAATACAAATTCTCTACACTAGAATTTCTTCTAAGGCTACTGACGTAACTCTGGCGTGCACACACACCCAGGACCAACCCAAAGACCTCATAACTCAAAACACAGTAAATACGTAATGTTTTCTTCGGTGAAAAATTCTAGTTATTGCACTTATAGCAAACATCTGGGCAGGCGTTTGGTGTGGTCGCCTACAATTCCCGCGGGAAATTATTATGGGTTCACATGACACGACCTTTATGTGGAATATACATGATTGAAAACGCAATCACAATAGGCTGTTGATTACTGTACTGTACTGAGCTGTACATCCTGCGGATGTGTGGAGGTCGAAGTTATAAAGTCTTTAAAATCCTGAGGAAGTATTTTTCTATGCTATAGTTTCGGGTAAAGAGAACTGGTGCAATATTGTGGTACTTCGAATATTTAGAGCAAGACGTGAACGCTTCTATTGGACCCAAGCATGGATGTAGCGTCAGCAGTAGTCCCCGAAGCGATCGTCGAATAATCGTTTCCGAAACCGAATGATTAATATGTGCAATTAGTACCGCTAATTAGATCTCTCTCTGTCGACAGTCATGTCGGCTATGATGGCAGAGCAAGCTGTGTCTCCTTCTGTGAGAGCGTCAGTCTTCAGAAGGAGACTGCAGAGCGGGATTGAGAGAGCGTCGATCCTGCATGGCGAAAGACTTGGTGGCACCAGGTAGCAACCGCCCCGACGCCCAGATCCAACACGCCTCGCGCATTGGAGAGTCTGCGTGCTCATACCGAGTGACCCTGGAAAGACGGCGGTGTGCACGTGGTCACGTGCTACCGTGTGCGCAGCACAGTGCACAGCGAGGCTTCGGGGGATCCTTTACGATCCCCCTAAGAAGTGCCTAGAAGCGGCCTTTTCACAGTCACTCCCCTCCACTAGAGGGGGTTAACGCCTTACAGCCATCCCCTTCGATGTGCCTATAGGCGTGACACCAAAGGGCGGCTTTGATATGATCGTTTGAGGACCTGTTTTTGCCAGTAGTAGTCTGGCATGCCCCTCCGCCTTTCGCCGGGACGGAGGAAGTATATGATGTATTTCCACCGGTATAATAAAATAAAAACTCATCTCTCATACTCATAATCTAATCTCTCATAATCAGTCCTTTGGTTGATATGATGATGATGAGCAGAACTTAAGCACGGAAATGTGCTGAATGTGAATGTGCAAGACCTGCTGTTATTGCGACTTGAGAGAGACCTATGATGATCATTCAATAGTCAAGAGTTTAATTTCAAATAAACCAATGACCGACACTTTCACGGCAGAGTTTAAGTGGCACAGCTCCTTTTGGTTCATCGTATGGGGAACAGGTGGCTAGACACTCCATGTATATTTTAAGATAGTTGGGTTTACAATGTTGATTTCAATTATGGATAAAATAGAATGCGAAAAACTCAGGTTAATTTGTAAATATGGAACGTACTGCCATAATATAATAATATGGTATTTGACATGGCAGTTACCAGCTGACCAGGTTGGACCGCTATAGGCTGAATAATCAATTCAGCGTATAGCAGTTCAATCTTGGGATCGTTTGACAGCAGCTTCGGGACCTTTGCAGTTCGATATCACTGAGTTAACTTCTGACAGGATCCTGCCACGGAACCAGACAAGGGACGAATAGTTGGACTAAAAAACATTTGATGAAAATTTGACACGACGGCCGAAATTGAAGTCGAGCTTCTTATATCATCTAATCCTGGGCTGCCTACGGCTTACTGTATAGCCGTTGCGTTGCAGTACCTCCTCAACAACACTCCGATGGTAGGTGTTCAGGGTCACATAGGTCATAGACTCGGTCTGTCAATGACCTAACGATAGACCGTAACTGGTGGGAATGGTGGTGTGATGAGGCATCCAGATGTCCGTATGTGTTTGTTTTGTATAAACTGAGTGTGCCAAGGGTCCATCCAACGTTGAGGTCAGTCAAAATGAAAGTCAGTAAACATAAAAGAATAAATAGAAGAATCTTAATTCTTCTACGTAAAATAAATTTGGACAATTGACTACACAGCGGGACCTAATATCAAATCGATATTAAGAGAAATTGTGTAAACAGCGGCGCAGACAGACAGACAAGCAGATAGACAGCCAGGCAACGTGATGTGCAATGTGTGTGTACAAATTTCAAGAAAAATATTGTTTTTATTTATTTAAGTGCATTCAAATGCATTGGTTTTAGATTCGAGCGTATGGCACCGCTGGGTTACAGCTGAAAACCAGCGTTAGGTGGTCAGTACCACTGCCACCTAACATTATGCTGAGCTGTTGGCCCTTTGGCACTGTGCACGATATGTGTTGCCTTTTAGTTAGTTTTATGATTTTAATATTTAAGTTTGTTTTTATTTTGTATACTGTCTGTGCCAATAAAATAATTTTTCTTTCTGTCTTTCTTTCTTTCAACGAAGTAATTCATTAGGATCTATTTATGAAACACTACAGTTCCGTATCCAAGTGGTATCTTAGTCCGTACTTATTCCGCACTATATTTGGTAGTAATTCAACTCAGGAACGGTAACATACGTTTTCTGTTTTGTATATTTTTCGCGTCAGTAGATTATCCGACACAGATAGATACGCCACCCCCCCCCCCTCGCAAACATGAGAGGCTGTAGGATCAGAAACACATCCTGTTTTATGAACACATGTCACGTATCAAATTGATACTTCTTAAGTTAGGAAGATGGGGTAAGGAGTTTTTTTTTAAGTCGGGACTTCCTTGGGATCCTATGTTTTGTGTATTTCAGTTCTTATTACATAATAATTTTCAGAACATTGAAAGACTACAATCGAGGGTTCCTTAAGAACACACCATGGGATTTAGTGACGAGGGTGGGAGGGAGAGAGGGATGTTTAGTTCTGCCGTAGAAAAGATGAGTTCATCCCTACACACTCCGTACCAACACGCAAGAATTTATATAAGCAGTTCAATATACTAACAGAGGACGCTTTTATACGATGTTACCAAATGTAATTTGTCGTGTGTATTAATGTTGTTTGCCGTGCGGTGCCGGCTCAGAATGCCACCACCCCATTTCATCCCGTGGGTGTCGTAAAATTCGACTAAGGGATTAATCGGAGGATGGGCGGCAGCGTCCTTCGAGTGCATTAGCAACTCAACTGCGATCGCCAACCCCCCTTTAAGCGTGGCGATTATGGCAAGACCCCCAATGAGCACACAACACACCCATATCGGGCGTTGTGGTGATCTTTGGGAGAGGCCTGTGTCCAGCAGTGGACTTCATTCGGCCGAAATGATGACCTAATGTAATTGCATCCGCTAAAATATTCCGTTTTCGAAAGTCATAATTCGTTGTCTATATATCAATTAAGCATCCAGTAAATTAACATTGATTAATGATAGGTGTGGTTCGTGTGGTGTCCGGATTAAGAATATATAACCACTCCATCTCCTCCCGTGGAGGTCGTACAAGGCGACTAAGGGACTCTAAACCAGACTCTATACTGCGCTCACCAACCCGCCTGCCAAGCGTGGTGAGTACTGGAAAATTCCCCCCAATATGATGATACAGCTGTCAAAATCTATGGGGGAGGCCTTTGTTCAGTAGTGGACGCTGTATGGCCGATATGATGAATGAGAGGTGTTAAATTAAAAAGATTAACTCACCCGGTGTCCCGTCACTCAAAGCTATTGTGTCAGTGACGGAAATTGCGATGTACAAACTACATTGAACGCAGAATACGGTACTATACACAGATCACACTTTTCAAAGAACACTAGCACTCGAAAACATAAACGAATGTCACTAAGAAGGTCTTTTTTACTCCAAAGCTGCAATTTATTTGCAATTATTTACACTCTGTCACTGAATATTAAACCAAAGGAAAGGAAACAATAAAGCAAAATAAATGAAGCCAAAACTTCATCGCTGAATTTGGGTTTGACAAAGTACTGTACTTGACTTTTCCGGGGTTAAGCTTAGCAATATATTACCGGAACAAAGGATTAGCCACAATAAATAAAATACAAAGCATGAGATCGTCGCGATATATCACGTTCGCTACATGTGCTCTGTTCGCTGGCGGCGGTCCTATTTGATTTACGGTCAACAGGTAGGTGCTCCGGTTAAGGCGACTGCTCGTTGTTTACATTCGTTCGTTTCTCAACTTACATAACCTCTTGCCTGTCAATTTCCGGCAGCCGTGTAGACACAATAGACTTTTAATTGTGTCTAGTTTTGCGGCATTTAATGAGATCAGATTTTAAAAGACTTTACAGCACCTTACAGTATGCGTTTTAATAATAGTATAGGTTTCTGAACACAATAAAAATGGTGGTGCTATATTCCGTAATGTTTATGAGATTGAAAACATGTTTTTCACAAAAAATTCATGACACAATGTCAAAATACTGAAAACAGATGACAGGACCAAAACACCAACAATTAAGTTTACTTTCTACAACGTGTCGCCAAATAAATCCGACATAAAATATTCTCTACAGATAAATGATATTGAGTCTACTTATCGCCGTCTTTATTGCTAGTGACTGCCTACATTATCTTTAGAGATTTCCTTGTTACTAAACTCAGCAATACAACAAAAATAATTAAATAAATAAATCAGCACATATTGTAAACTAAGAAACCAAAGGATTGTATTAAGAACAAAAATAATATTATATGATTTTCTATTTGTATTTGTACAGTCACAAACACTCGTTAAGAGTCGCGATCGCCGGCGTCACAGCGACGTGTGACGGCGGAGCGTGACACACGACCCGCTCGCGAACGGTGGCCAGCCGACTGGCGCCTGCCGATCACAGGGTTGCTCGCCCTGCGGGGATTCATTTACCACGCTCCTACTGAACAATGATATCATCAGAAAAAGGTCATAGCGTGCACTCAATATTTACCTATCGCTTTATAATCTGTGAGCTTACTGAAAACTGTCACGAAGTCAAACATCGATGACACTTTGTGGATGTGGTGAGAGATATAAAGAAGAAGAACTTGAAGGTGCCTTAAATCATCAAATAAATAGTACTAACTTGTGTTGAACATTCGTTGTTGACCTGATTATCGTGCCATTCATATAAATTTATGTGGACCTCATATGGAAAAGACGCTTTCAAAATGTTCAAAGTAAAATCAATGAAATTTTTCCTCAAATTGGTGGAGAATTTCCCGAAAGGAGCAACAGCGTTCCTCTGGCGACTGTTTACGGCGCCCGCCCCATTCAGTTCTTTCATAACTTGTGTCTATCTCCCGAACGCTAACAGAAAATAATAAAACTAAGTTTTTTCATTTCTGCCAGCTAACTACTGTTTCAGACTGGTATAATAAATACCTTCATCCACTCGTGTGGTGCCGGCTCAGAATGCCACCACCCCATCTCCTCCCATGGGTATCGTAAAAGTCGACCAAGGGATTAGCCGGAGGATGAGCAGCAGCGTCCTTCGAGTACATTAACAACTCAACTGCGATCGCCAACCCGACTGCCAAGCGTGGTGATTATGGCAAAACCCCCCAATGAGCCCACAACATATCCATATCGGTCGTTGTGGTGATCTTTGGGGGAGGCCTGTGTTCAGCAGTGGACTTCATTCGGCCGAAATGATGACTCGACTGTCTATCTCTGTTCTACGTCCCAGTTTTATAACTTTAAGGACCAAAGAGTCATCAGATGTTACTACCCACTCACATAAAGTCCAAGCATCTTCGTTCTTCAGTTATGTTTTAGATTTTCCCCTATCATATCGGCCATTTATGCGTCCACTGCTAAATAAAGGCCTCCCCCATTGATTTCCACAAATGTATCATCATTTTGGGGGGTATTTCTCAATACTCACCATGCTTGGCAGGCGGGTTGGTGAGCGCAGTATGGCTACTGTTTTACAGAAGAGACACTGCTGCCCATCCCTCTGGTTTAGATTCCCTTAGTCGCCTTTTACAACATCCACGGGAGGAGATGGAGTGGTGCTATATTCTTAATCCACCACCACATGAATTTAACCTCTAGCCTGTCGATTATCGGCAGCCGCGAGACACAATAGATTTAATTACATCTGGAATTATGACAGTTAATTATGTAACTACTATTGGCGTCGATCAAGCATAAGAACTATCAATACCGTACCACTATCTAATAAGCATGGTAGAGTTCAAACATAGGTGGGCTAAGTGAAACTGTATTATAACAGACAATCTCAATTATTTTCAGTTTACATCTAAGAGCCGGCCGGTGCTGGCAGCGTGAGCGGACCCTGAATGCTCATAAGTATCTACCTACCCGCTGAGGGGAATTTCTTTACGGTTTAAAGCGTGTCGGTAATATCTTCCTCTGCGTAGTCTCGCTCCTTTGTGCGTTCTCCAAGTAATGGAGTCGCTCTCTGATTACGCTGCCTCTGTTCGTGACGGCCGCTCCGATAATATATATTGCGCCATTTTTCCTAATTATTTCTTCGGCCCAAATACACCATGAAATACGAGGCCTTAGCTCCGCGCACAATGGCTAATAATCACGAAAACTTCACGATGTTTTCGGTTGAGAGAAGTATTTTATTTTGTCATAAACTACGACGCCGCCCACCAACCTTTCTCATAAGTATATCTTGGGTACGGCTGACAGACATAAACATGCAAAAAAAAACCCAGACCCGGATCAATTTCTAACCAATTAAGTTTGGTTGGCGCAGTGGCTAAGCAATTGGCTTTCTGTGCCTACGTGTTGCGGGTTCGATCCCAGCACGGAACGTATTTAGATTATGTACAGATAGTTATTCGGGATCTAGGTGTTTGACCGCTTTACATTCACCCCTTCCAAGATGTGCCTAAAGGCGTGGCACCAATGGGCGGCTCTAGTGTGATCTTACGAGGACCTGGAGCCCCCCTTCGGTGCCGAAGATGACCGCTCCAGTGGTTTTAGCCGGTAGGAGTCCGGCACACCCCTTCGCCCTTCCCCGGGGTGAAGGAAGTTCCATGTAGAATTTCCACTGGACATCAATAAAAAAAAAAAAAAAGGTGTTTGTACATGCAAAATCTATGTCTGCAATTGAACCCACGACACAGGAGAAATCCTAGAGCAGGAAATCCTAGTTTAAAAAAACACTATCTGTAGACCATACAAATATTTGTTTCGTACGAAGATCAAATTTTCCGTGTGATACCCGGATTAGGCATCCTCTCTCTCCACTCTCCAGCTCCTCCCGTGGATGTTGTAGAAGGCGACTAAAGGGCTCTACAGAGGGATACGCAGTAGCGTCCCTTCTGTGGAACAGCAGTCATTCTGTGCTCACTAACTGGCCTACCTAGCGTGGTGAGTATTGGCAAATTGACAGCTCGGTTGGTGCAGTGGCTGATACAGTCGACTGCTGCGCTCCGGGTCGTGGGTTCGATTCCCGCACGGAACAAACGTATGATCTGCAGGTAGTTGTTCCGGGTCTGGGTGTATTGTATGTGGAATTTATTCCTGTAAACGCACTCACAACACAGGAGAAATCCTAGTGTGGCGCAACCTTTTTTAAGAACATAAATAAATCATAAAAAACACCCCCGTTCCTCTTTGTTCAACAGTGGATGTTCTTTGGCTGATAAAATGTTGATAATTATGGTGTAAAGTTTTCATTACGGATCAAAAGACCAACTAAGTCCAGACCAATCATAGGTCTCCACAACGACCGGTTGGGGTCATCATTTTGGGGGGAATTTATCAATTGTCCAGTACCCACGACGCTTGGCAGGCGGGGTGGTGAGAGCTGTACGGGTGCTAGTCCACTGAAGAGACGCTGCTGCCCATCTCTGTCAGTCCCATTCCCAGTCGCCTTTTACGACATGCACGGGAGGAGATGGAGGGGTGCTATATTCTTAACCTGGACACCACACGCAATCCTTTATACTAATAATGTACAAGAAAACTGCACGCATTTACTTAATTAATAATGACGTCGGCGACTTGTTGTTGAAAAGCTGGAACATTTGTTATCAATGGTAACGCACGGTGCATATTCATTATATTTCGCCTTTACTTGCATCAGCTTGTTTGGATTGCGTCTGCTACGTCGCTGCTGGTACCATACTACGAGCTACGATTGCAACAATTTGAACCGTCGATAATGGCTTACATTCAAAACAGCGTCGAATTACTAATTAATAAAAAAGAAAACGACTTCCTTTGCTTTCAAGCTAAAATTAATAGTCCCAATAATGTTAATTGGTATGCCGGAAGTGGCTGAAGTTGTTTATGAACAGAGGTATTGTTACAAAATAATGAGGCACAGCGCGGCGCGGAGCGGCGAGAAACTAGACACGCCCTCGTGATGTAGTCACACTGAGCGCCAGTTTTTTTTTTAAACGTTGCCCCACACTATGATTACTCCTGTGTCGTGGGTGCGTTTACAGACATGAATTCCACATACAATACACCCAGACCCGGAACAACTACCTGCAGATCGTACAAATATTTGGTCCGTGCGGAAATCGAAGCCACGACCCGGAGCGCAGCAGTCGACTGTATCAGCCACTGCACCAACCGTGCCGTCAAATACGTTAAGTTATAACAATTTTTGGGTGTGCCGGCTCAGAAAACCACTACTCCATCTGCTCCCGTGGGTGGCCTAAAAGTCGACTGATGGATTAGCCGGAGGATGGGCAGCAGCGTTCTTCGAGTAAATTAACAACTCAACTGCGATCGCCAACCCGTCTACCAAGCATGGCGATTATGGCCCCAATCAGCACACAACACTGGGTGTACCGTTGGGGGAAGCCTGTGTCCAGCAGTGAACTTCATTTGGCCGAAATGATGATGTCTGATGTCTAAAATTGCTTGAGTACATATTATTTAATTTTCATATGCAATATGGTGAAACATAACTGTTTAACATTATGGTTTCAACCTAAGTATTTCTAAACTAGTCTAAGATATTGACGATAGGTACGTATGGTGCTCAATATAGCCTTGCAACGCTTGCTGCCAATTCTCGTGGGATTGAGAGGGAGAGTTCGCCGCCTCCACTTAAGGGAGGGGATCGTGTGATCCGTGACCCTGTAACGGGCTTTTGTATGGTCATCTCAATAGCCAGGCAGCGCTGCAAGGTAAATCTCCATTGTCCTGTATGGCGGCAACTCCTGGCGCGCTTTCTGTCTTTGGCTAAAATGGATGCGGGGGTCTATGACCAGACATGCTACATCTGAGCAGCGAAAGCGCCCCCTAGGGGCGTTCAACAGGCTCAGACAACAGGCTCGACGATACGCGCTCGTGTTTTTAGTGGAATATAAAACTTCTGACTTGATCATATTCCGTGACATTCAAATGGTTGTATTAACTATAATCAAACTATTCTAACTTATTCATTATTATTAACATCTACTTATTATTCCCGTCCCTGTGAGCCCCGGAGAGTACCCGCCCGCTCGCAACTTTGATTGCGTGCCAGCATCTCCAATGCTCAACATAATAGGTATACACAGACATCGCTATGAATATTATGTGTATCAGCTATGAATATACTATGCCCAGCTTAAACATTAGGAAACGGTGAAGAGTGGGCTTATACTATGGGCGCTGTCTAATGTTGAAGTTCAAAAACAACTATTGATCATAATCATTTCATTTCGATACTGTCAAGATGAAAAATGTAAAAAGAACCTTGCTCTAAGTATCATTGGATTTTCTTCACAGAAGTGGTCGTTTTTTATGGGACTAGCTCTTGGGGCGAGCAAATCATCGGCGGATGCAAGTCACGCCTGCCCTTAACAGCCGTAACGCTACCGAGGACCATTCCCGCGTGGAATCGCACTGCGATCACCTCGAGACGTGAAGTTACTTATTTCGTCTCTTTGTGCTCAGTCACTTCAGTGCCCTCTAACCGGAGCACAGTAATGTCTAAAGTTTAAACACTACTGCTTAGCGGCGAATATTTGGCACTTGAGTGGTACCTAGAGAGAGTACCTATCTTTTTTATTGGTGTCAGTGGAAATTCTACATGAACTTCCTTCGCCCCGGGGTAGGGCGAAGGGGTATGCCGGACTCCTACCGGCTAAAACCACTGGGGTGGTCATCTTCGGTACCGTAGGG
Source organism: Diloba caeruleocephala (assembly GCA_947459985.1). Taxonomy (NCBI): domain Eukaryota; kingdom Metazoa; phylum Arthropoda; class Insecta; order Lepidoptera; family Noctuidae; genus Diloba; species Diloba caeruleocephala. The sequence goes on along the minus strand of OX381627.1, from coordinate 212,283 downwards.
AGGCTCCAGGAACTCTAATACCCTTTGGTGCCGCGCCTTTAGGCACATTTCAGAGGGGATGACTGTAAAGCAGTCACACCCTCTAGCGGAGGGAAGGTGACTATAAAGAAGCCACCCTCCCAGACACTTCTTGGGGGAATGTAAAGGATTCCCCCGAAGCCTCGCTATGCGCTGTGCTGCGCGCATGGCGGTACGTGACCACATGCACGCCGCTGTCTTTCCGGGGGTCGCTCGGTATGGGGAGTGGTACCTACCGAGCCGGACTTACTCCCAGGAAAGCTGAACGCTCTCCGATGTTTCAATGTGATGTCTAAAAGTGTTAGTTGGGACCTAATTACTGAATAAGTGATTGAATAGAATTGCATTAAATACACAACGGAGACTACTCCATAAAAGGTTTCTATAATGTTCTTTTGTTTGATCCTCCGGCATTCAGTTTAACTTAGCCATTCCTGCTCTGTGCAAATAAGCTTCAGAATAAAAGTCAGAATAGAATAAATTTGCGTTTATTAGGAATTTACCATTTTGTTTTTGGTAAATATTTCTTTCATTGTACGTTCCGAAGTTTTCGTTATTTTACTATAGTACATTAAACAATAGTGAGATATTTGGGGCTATCGGAAACATGATGTCAATTTGCATTAAAACTAAAAGAATTTAATTATAAGTCAAGTAATCTTTAAAAATCGGGCTCAGTTTTTATAAGTTTGCCTTATACAGGGTGTCCAGTAAATAGCACGACATACTGCAGGGGGTGCGAGCTTGGGTCAATACCTACCAAAAAAACACAATATATGTTCAGCAAAATCTTACGGAATCGAAAAATCTCTACCTTGACACAGATTTTTAAGCATCTCGTAATGAAAAATTACTTTTCTAGTTTTTTTTACCTCAAATTATTTGTGAATAGTTAATTTACTCATTGATAAGTCTGTACTCTATTAAAAACTAAAATGTTTTCAAGAAATACAATTTTTATTTAAAATTTCATAGTACAATTTTCTTATCTTAAAATTATGCTGAACATATATTGTGTTTTTTTGGTAGGTATTGTCCCAAGCTCTCACCCGCTGCAGTATGTCGTGCTATTTACTGGACATCCTGTATATATCAATTACTGCCTGATTACTAAAACTATAGGTATGTGTCATCATCTCACAATCTTCCCCTATTCTCGTAATACTGAGTATAGATGTCACCTCCTCCCCTGTTAACACGTGAGTAATTCATATGCGTAGAATGTGTACGGCCGCCTTCGGAGTTCCCCACACGTCACCGCGCTATCTCTTCCTGCGCTAATGTCGCGCGTCATATCGCACATACGGGTGCCATTGACTGATCGTGCTCCTCTCACGAAATACCCAGCTCTAACGATCGTAACAATTTACCGTTATCGAACCGGTTCAATTGCTATTTCACGGATAGGGTTTCGATTTTAGGAACGGTGTCTGTGCCATAAAATGCCACTAACATTACTTACAATTAGTAGGATTAGGTACCAGAAAAAGCTAACCAAATCTTGACTAATGTTATGTAAGCGTAAAAAAGGTTTACTACGACTTAGTTATAATAAGATTGCCATAGCAGCTCACGACCTCGTGCCGCATGCGCCAGTGTCATCATTACTGTAGGAAACTTAACTACCCGATACACAAAGCCACCACATAGGTAACATCCGCGACACCATAGCTATCGTTGCGAACCTATTAAGGGGACGTTAGAGGGGAGGGGGCTTCAAACTTGAACGGGGAACTCCCCGTCACTCACCGCTGGAAACGCAGCGACACATATTGCCACTTTACGCCGTAAACTGTCCAAGTGTGGTACTGCCCAGGTAGTACAGGCTCTACTACTTTTAAAAAAAACAATAGCACCCATCTACCCACAAGTGTCCACAACATTAGGCCTCCCCATGATCACCTCAATGAGGAATGATAGGGGATAATCACCACGTTCGGCAGGCGGATTTGTGATCGTAGTATGTTGTTATTAGTACACGGAAGGGTGCGACTGCACATCCTCGGTATCAACCCTTAATCACCTTTAACGAAACCCATGGGTGGAAAAGGGGTTGGTCTATTCTTTGCCAGGAACCACACGAACCACACGAACTATAACCCGACACGGCTGAATAACTTATATATATATAAAAGAAGAAACTGACTGACTGAGTGACATACCAACGTACATCCTAAACCACTTGGGGCCAGAACCTTGAAATTTTGATTGAAGGTAGCTTTTATAACGTACCCCTAAAGGAGTAAAATAGGGGTTAAAAGCTTCTATGTACCTCCGTCATTATTGGATATGTAAGTTGGATATATGAAAATACGTATTTAGCTTTCTGCTAAAAAAATAAAGACACATATTTCTGTGATTTTGTAAATTCTAACCTTAAGGGGGTAAAACAGGGGGAGAAAGTTTGTATGGACAACCCGTTATTTTTGAAGTTTGTTGTATGAAAAATGATTTTGGCTTTTTGTTACAAAAATAATGAAATACGAGTTACATAGTTTATTTTTTCAAATTCATCCCTTAAGTGGATGAACGTTTGTATTAAAATCCGTCAGTTTTGAAGGTAGTTCTATGAAAAGTGAAATTGGCTTTTTGATTGAATATATACATGTACTTTTTTTTTGTAAATAGGGAGTAAAACAGGTGGTGAAAGTTTGTATGCAAAATCCGTTAATGTTGAAGGTAGACCTATAAAAAAAATGTATTCACCTTCTCAGTTAAAAATATGGGAAGATGTATTTCAGCGTTTTAGAAAAATCTACATTTAAGAGGGTAAAATAGTGGACGAAAGATTTTATTAAAATTCGTCGGGTTTGATGTTAGATCTATGAAAACTAATATTTGGCTTTTCAATTAAAAATAAATATATATATTTTAGTGTTTTTGGAAATCAATCCTTATTTTTTATTAAATAATTCCATAAGATATGTATTCAGTACTTATATATTTAAAAAACTAGCTTTGTGATGACGGCTAAGAATTTGAAATTTGATTGCGATCGCCAACTCTCCTGTGAAGCGTGGTGATTATAGGAAAACCCCCCACCGAGCACACAACACAAACCCAGAGCGTTATGGCACACAAAATTCAAAATAAATTACCTAAATTTAAATTTAACAAACAATACTGCCGCCTTTAAAAAATCTTTGATTTTTGGATTAATAATGTTTACTACACTGTAAATGAATATCTGAATGAAATAGTTTATTAGAGTTTAAACTAAAACTATGGGATACCTACTTGTTACATCCGATCTATTTAGTTATTTACTTTAATGTTGATTTTCAATTTCATGCTTCTATAGTTTAATTTTATTTTAAACTAATTTCTTTTTATAATTGAAAAAAAATTGACTATTCTAAATGTTTGTAAAATACCTATCATTCTACTAAAATATTTGTATGCTATAGCAAAACATAGACGGACTTACTTTTATAATATTATTGTACAAACTATTGTACCTATGTTTACGAATTAATAAATTATAATGTTCTAAAAAATTCTCAAATAGCCCCATTTTACGGTACTTACGACTTAGACATTCTTAGGGTTTCACGTTTATTACACACTAGCTGGGACCCGCGGTTTCACCCGCGTTTAATTTAAAAGAAATTTAGAGTACTTCGACATAGACACTTGACATAGAATATTTGTATTGGATTTCAAGGGTTTTATTTTTTTACGCGGAACCCTAATTATTTTTCTAAAATAAAAGTAGCCTTAGTTATTCCTTATAATATTAGCTATCTGCCAGTAAAAGTCCTGTCAAAATCGGTCCAGCCGTTTCGGAGATTACCGGAACAAACAGACAGACAGACAGACAAAAAATTTAAAAATAGTGTTTTTGTTATATGTAACGTGCATACTTTCATATGCATTTAGTAAAAAGCTGTTATTTTGACATTACAAACAGACACTTCAATTTTATTTATTTGTATAGATTATAATAGCTTGTTTTATTATAACCAAATTACATTTTAGATAAGTGTAGAGAAGTAATGTGGTAAGAACAAACACATATTACAACAATAAGATACGTATTTATTTATGTTATTCAAATTACATTAATGAACAATGACGAGTGTTATAACAACATTTTTACTTTCATAATTTGTGTATGAAAATTACAAAAGTGTCGTTCAGTACTGTACAAATTCATAGCCAAACAATTCATAGGCCATTAGGCTAATCCTGGTGCTTCGATCCGAATAAGATTCATTTGCTTCACAATAAAATTTACTGCACATCAAAACAAATCTCTCTCTTCCCGTGAGTGTCGTAAAACGCGACCCAGACTTAATTTCTGAGTCGCTTTTGTTACCTATCTTCGTGGTGTGATGAGGTTTGATAAATATATATTACAAACACTAATCCATCTGCCAAGCGTGGTGATTATTCCCTATAACAGTTCTGAAGTTACGGGGGAGCCGTATGCGGGTTGAAACGAAAGCCTCATAAACGTCAGTAGTCTCCATGGCTCCGTCATACACGCTGTGACGTGAATACATTTGTTACAATTAACACTTCATACATTTCTTCACTTCTTTTTCCGATTCGCATGGCTGCTTTCTATTTCTGTCACGTACATCAGTAGTGTATAGGGTTTAGGATGACAATATTCTTGTGTCGAGTTAACACCCTCTTCCATTGCTCAGCCTAGAACACGCGGGAAAAGCTCCCTTATTGATAGTTTATTTTCGTCTCAACTAAGATAGAAATTGCTTGCAAGAGAGCTGATAAATTAAACATTTAATTAATTCCGAGTTCACACGTCCAATTTCATGACACAAATTCATCCCAACGCATTTCCTTTCGCTAATCTTATTATACGAACCAAAGACGTTTATCGAGGTCTTATGCAACACTGTTACAAAGCAAACAATGCCAGCATAACGACAATGAGGCGACACTGCGGCGACAACAACGCGGCGCACCCACCCAGACGATGTGGACGCAGTTAACCTTCTGAACTACTTCATACTCCTTCCTTTTCAGATAGATTATTTAAATACCGGCTTTGTGTTCGACTGTCTTGTGGGTCAGCACATCCTCTTTAATTCTTATCCGAGTCTTAATACAACAAGTAATATTTTTCTCACAGGCTATGTCAGAGCAAACTATTACACGTTTGTAATAAACATACTAAGCTCGGTCGATGTAGGCTTGCCTGACTTCTATCAAGCGGAGTTAAGAGACAAGGTCGATACTGACTAAGTAGTAAGCATTTATTTGCTCCAGTAGTATCACTTTCCTCTATTCTTCGGAACCGTTTACTTGCCGTGTGTGTGCGGCAGGTGTGCGTCGCGGAGCTGCCTGGCGAGCCAGGCGACGCCGTCGGCCACGCCGGCGCCCGACAGCGCGCACGATCCGCATATGTGCCACGGTTTGTCTGTGATTCGCTCCAAACCTAACGCTGAAATATTGAAAAAGCAGTTGAAATGAAAGTCAATAGTAATTCAGTGTTATTAATCGCAAACGTTTCCTAAAATAAAACTTTTTAACAAAAAAAATACCGACTGCAAAATACTATACGATATTAAAACCACTGAAAAGAAATAAAAAACTTTATTTATGAAGTCGGGCGGGGCCAGGTATAAAATATAACTCGATGGTCTGCATGAACCATGTTTGGGGCATACCTGGCCCCGCCCGACTTCATAAATATTTTTTTTATTTATTTCTCAGTGGTTTCAATATCGTATAGTATTTTGAAGTCGGTATTTTTTTGTTAAAAAGATTTATTTGTTTCTTTTTAGAGTAAATTAATGTAAGAACTTTTTTCAATTTGGTATCGGTATCTTACACTAATCACTAATCTTACACTTAATAAGTCAAAGAATCGAAACTATTAAAACATCATCTAGGTAAGCGCAGTCAAATTAAACCTGTTTATTGAAGCTGGTTAAAAAACTACTCAATCAAATGTAATGAAATTCATATGGGACCAATTTGAAAGCATTATGCACCAATAAAAAAAATTGAATTGCTCAAATCGGTCTGCAAATCTCGGAGTAATCGGTGTACATACATAAAAAAATACGCATCGAATTGAGAACCTCCTCCTTTTTGAAGTCGGTAATTAGACATAGACACGTTAATTTCGAAACGCCTATAAGCCAACCTCGACTGATCTATACGCCTCATTCATTATTATAATTTCTATCAGAATATTTAACTAGATCAGCTAGATTGCTCATTAAAACGTTACCATCAACCCCAGCTGCCATATAAAATATTCAAAGCTATGACACTCGTCATAGTCGGATCACATGATTGACAAATATTCCTTCAAATTCCAATTGTCTCTCACTTGTTGGGTTGTGACGATCAGACAGCGTCGCTCCGTGTAAATACTGTACATATAACCGCATATATTTCAACCGGAAGGAAGCCAACCCCAACATATGAAAATAATGCTATAGATAACGACTCTGAGAGTAAATATTTTGTAGTATTTGCCATTGGGCTACTGGTGATGATGTGGTCACAGACGCAGTACGGACCGGCGGCGACCTGCGTGGGTGCCAGCGCGAGCGGGGCGTCGTCCTTGTTGGCCAGCACCAGCAGCGGCACCCGGCGCCCGAACACATCCGGGTGCGCCAGGAGCAGCTCCAACTCCTCTCGCGCCACCACTGTACATCGAAAAACACATATATTTTAAATAAGCGATGTGCGAAAGTAATTTCGTGCTATTTGCATGATCTTCATGCGACTGAAGAAGTTTAATCTATGATCCCAAAGTCGTCATCGCATGAATTAGGTCTCAATCATATTATTATGACATCTCATTACGTGGCGATTATGGCAAAACCCCCCAATGAGCCCACAACATATTCGGTCGTTGTGGTGATCGTTGGGGGAGGCCTGTGTCCTGTGTCCAGCAGTGTACTTCATTCGGCCGAAATGATGATGAATGATGAATTGATGATATATAAAAGCAGAAGTTGACTGACTGACTGACATACCAAGGCAGAGTTTAAATCACAGGAGCTAGAAACTTGAAATTTGAACAGTAGTTACTTTTTATAACGTAGGCATCCACTAAGGAAACATTTTTAGAAATTTCACCCCTAAAATAGGGGTTGAAAGTTATAAATCGAATTGAAGTAACTGCTTAATAAGCAATATTATACATAATATTGCTTTTAAGTGAGGTATTATTTAATAAATATTCCCACAACTCTTTTAACTCGAGGCATTAGTATTTTTACGCCAGTTTATGATAAAAGGTTTAGATCTAATTTATATAACTGTAACCTGTAATATAATGGTACCATATTTGTTTTACTCTTATCTATTCACATCGTGTCGTTAATGGACTTCCAACCAATATCCTGAATATTAGTTTGCAGGCACAACAACAAACTATTAAGTGAACCAGAGCGATACCATCGTATACAAAACAGCCGCCCGTCCATCTCCGCTCGTAAATACATCGGGCGGTGCCAGCGTACTACCAAACGAAATTCCGAGTTGCGTAAAGTTTAAAATATATCCTGGCCCTTTGGTTCGCGTTGAAGAATGTAAACAACATTCATTTGCTATATTTTTTTACTTTTTAGAGTACCGAACGTCCGAAGGAAAAAACGGCGGAACCCTTATAGGATCCCTCGTGTGTCTGTCTGTCCGTCTATCACAGCCAATTTTCTCCGAATTAACTGGACCGATTAAGTTGAAATTTGGTACACATATGGATTTCTGTGACCCAAATACGAACGTGTAACGTAAACGGGACTCGACTGCCTGTTCCGGCAGCGAGCAGACGGAAAGAATCGCGTCGATGGTAGACCTCCGCTGCCGGAAGCCATACTGACTTTCGGTCAGGTCGGGCTCACCTAGCGACAGGTGCTCAACTATTCTTCGGGTAATTATTCTTTCGAATAGCTTCGAAGCGTCGTCGAGCAGGCAAATGGGTCGGTATGCAGAGGGAGACTCTGCAGCCCTTAATTCTTTCTTCAATAGAACCAATCTGGCTTCCTTCTAGCCGGACGAGAACACGCTACTACGAAGGCAACTGGTGAACAGCCACCTCAAGCGGTCCCCAAGAGACTGCAGTGCATACATCCACCACCCGGCAGGGCCTATAGGCCTCGTCAGTCTCTCCGGCTGTAGCGCTGTGCCGGCGTCGGCTTCGTTGGTACCGGCGGCGGGATGCCAGGCAGACCGAACGTAACTGCGCGATCTCATCCGACCACCAGTACACTGCCGTACGCCGGGAGCACCTGGCCCAGTGCATGGATGCGTCGCATATTGACGTCATCGTCTCCCGGAACCAAGACGCTTCCTCCTCTGGATCGGGCAAGATCCGTTGATCGACCACTGGCCAGGCCGCGACGTTGGCAGCTGCGACTCGCGATCCAGCTGTGTGAGGGCCCAATGCCATGACCGCGGTCTGGGACTAGAACGGCTAGGACAAGGCATGCGGAGGAACATAATGTGGCGGTGGGCCGAAAGTGTGACCACCTCCTCCGCTACGCGCCAACCCGACACCATGCGGGCCATGGAAGGAACCACCCATGCTGACCTGAGTCCACGACCGACTCCCCCTGCCACTGAACGCAGGTAAGGTCTAACGGACCCCGATTCAGCGATCGGAGGTCAAGTGACGCTGCCCCGTCTTGCATTATGCTCCGTCCTCACGGTTGCCCCAAGCTCTAGAGTAAGCGTTGAAGTCCCGCAGGACGAGCACTGGACGGGGTGAGCACTTACAGCGAATGTTGTGCGCCACCCCATCCAGGTATCCCTAGAAGTCGGCGAGAGATACGTTGGGGAAGACATAGCAGCTCACTACTGCCAGAGGTCCTCAGTTTACTATGACAAAGCCCTGCCCCCTGTCCAAAAGGGGGCAGGGCGGCTCAGCTTCGGCTCCAGACCAACATAAAGTCGGAGTCCCCAGCGCCCCCGAAACAGCGAGGTTGTTCCTGGACGCCGTAGGGTTCCGCCACAACCGCCAAGGGAACCGACCACTCCGCAACAGTCTGCAGCAGCAGATTCTGCGCGTTACAACACTGGTTTAGGTTGCCCTGTAGGACCCTTAATTGGGCCTCCATCACCTCCGGTGAGCCGGAGCAGCGACCGGTGCCACCAGCACAGACGTCATCAGCCGCTCGCACAATTTTGTGGCCCTGTGGCGCCCATCCGAAGCACCGGTCGCTCCGGTCAACCCCCCATGTATGGTGCACTGCAGGCGCACATGCCCGAGCTCGAGCCATCGGAAGCACTGTAAAGGCCGTGGCACCAACACCTAGACCTTGGTCGACGTCCAACCGACGCAAATACGGCAGGCAGACGCGAGCTTCTTCGCCGCCTCCAGTGGGATCTGGACCCAGACCGTACCCAAGAACCTCGGTGAGCGGCGAATTTCGCCCACCCTGACATCCTCGGGCAAACAAGCTGTCGCAGCCACTATGGCTTCTGAGATCTCCACTTTGGTGATGGCGTCATCCAGGTCCAATACCCTCAACTCCGCCATCTTAATCGGACGCGCAATATGCACGTCAAATATGGGGGTGAACACCTCCCGCATTTGGCGCGCCAAGCTGTGGGCCTTGGCACCGCCATCCTCACCAACGACGGTAAGCACCATTCCGCTGCTGACTGACCTCTTGATGGTCACGGGGTCCGGACCGATGCCATGGTCGGTGAGCTTAATATTTCGCCGAGCTGCGGCCATGACTTCACCCCATGTGGTGTCGGGTGAGCCCTCGGGCACCGTGACCGTTATGGCGGCCGATGCGGAAACCTTCAGGAGGTTGACCTTCCCCTTCCTTTTTCCGCCACGTTTACCGCGTCGCTTCCCGCCATTCTGGGAAACAGACTGCGCAGCTGCGGGTTGTTGGGCCTGAGAAGGCCGGGGCTGCCCCTTATTTCTGCCCGCAATGGACCACTCCTCAGTGGTGTCCATAGCGGACTCAGCGGCTGCTGGCTGGGTTGGTGTGACCACGACGCGCACGTAGGGGTTTCCTGACCTTTTTTTTATTGGTGCCCAGTGGAACTTCCTTCGTCCCGGGGAAGGGCGAAGGGACCCGGACTCCTGACGGCTAAAACCACTGGAGCGGTCATCTTCGGCACCTAAGGGAGGCTCCAGGTCTTCGTATGATCACACTAGAGCCTCCCACTGGTGCCACGCCTATAGGCACATCTCGGCAGGGATGACTGTAAAGCGGTCACCCTTCATAGTGCCCCCCCCCCCCCCCTGCATAGTGAAGGCGACTGTAAAAAGGTCGCCCCAAAGCACTTCTCGGGGAGGATTGTAAAAGATCTCCCAATCATCACTGTGCGCTGTGCTGCGCACGGCGACACGTACCCACGTGCCACTAGTACTGACCTAGCCGCAGGTGGTCCGCGGAGTCCACCACGAAGACGATGGCGTGCGCGCGGCGGTAGTGGCGCTCCCACAGCGCGCGGTGCCGCGGCGCACCCGACACGTCCCACGTGCCACTAGTACTGACCTAGCCGCAGGTGGTCCGCGGAGTCCACCACGAAGACGATGGCGTGCGCGCGGCGGTAGTGGCGCTCCCACAGCGCGCGGTGCCGCGGCGCACCCGACACGTCCCACGCGCTGAACGACACGCCGCCGCCTGCAACCGTGGGCGTAGATTCTGCATTCGTTATATTTGTGGACATTCACATCAGCCAGAAAATGCCCGCTGCTGAACATGGGCCTCCCCATGATCCTTATGAACGGTCATAGGGGTTATTGCCATAATTTCGCATGGCAGGTGGATTAGTTCCGTGTGGTGTCCGGATTAAGAATGTAGCACTACTCCGTCTCCTATTGTGCAGTAAAAGGCGACTGATGGACGCTTAACCAAATGGGCAGTAGTGTCCCTTCTGTGGATCAATAGCCATACTGCGCTCACCAACCCGTCTGCCAAGCGTGGTGAGTATTGGTAAATTTCCCCCAAAATGACTATACACGGCACGTAACCGGTCATTGTGAAAATCCATGGAGGAGGCGTTCTTCAGGAGTGGACGTACTTTGGGTGACATGGTGATTATGAAGGTGGATTCGTAATCACAGTATCTTATTATTAGTACACGGGAGGATGCTGCTGCACATCCTCTTCATATCGATCCTTAGTTTGGTGGAGAGAGTTGGTCTATTTATTCTTTGCCGATAACCACAGGATAGTAAACAAACCATGAACTTAATTTTCACGTGCGCTACACATTCTAATTAATAAAATAACACTTACAGCGTTTAACTTGGAATTTATTTAGTTATACTTTCATATTGAAATAAAGTTAGCTAGGTGAAAAGCACACTTTGGAGCCTGGCTCAGAAGGAGCGAGCGCGTCACCTACCGTCTGACGCAGGTGCTCACCGGGCACGGTTGTTTCGGTGCGTACCTGCACAGGACAGGACGCGAGGCCACGGCACAATGCCACCATTGTGATAGCGACCAGGACACCGCAGAGCACACGCTCGAGGCGTGCCCTGAGTGAGCTGCCGAGCAGCGGATCCTGGTCGATCGGATCGGGCAAGATCTCTCTCTGCCAGCAGTAGTGTCGGCTATGTTGGCAGAGCACGAAAACTGGAATGCAGTGGTCTCCTTCTGTGAGAGAGTCATGCTCCAGAAAGAGACCGCAGAGCGGGATCGGAAGAGGGCCGATCCCGCTCGAAGGAGGAGACGGCGCCGGGGTAACAACCGCCCTGGCGCTTAATTCCCACACGCCTGAAACCCCCTGCCGTTGCTGTGAGGCAGGAGACCTCTGAGTTCGCGGGTGCGTAGATTGGGGAATCTGCGTGCCCACACCAAGCGACCCAAGAGAAGATGGTAGCACGCATGTGGTCACGCGCTGCCGTGGGACGCTTTGGGGGATCCTTTACAATCCTCCCCGAGAAGTGCTTTGGGGCGACCTTTTTACAGTCGCCTTCACTATGCAGGGGGGGGGGGGGGGGCACTATGAAGGGTGACCGCTTTACAGTCATCCCTGCCGAGATGTGCCTATAGGCGTGGCACCAGTGGGAGGCTCTAGTGTGATCATACGAAGACCTGGAGCCTCCCTTAGGTGCCGAAGATGACCGCTCCAGTGGTTTTAGCCGTCAGGAGTCCGGGTCCCTTCGCCCTTCCCCGGGGCGAAGGAAGTTCATGAAGAATTTCCACTGGGCACCAATAAAAAAAAAGGTGAAAAGCACAAATAACATGGGTTTAGAAGGACATTGTCGCACAAGGGCCCACCCCGCTCTACTCCTCTACGCCTACTAAGTACTTTACTCTAATAAATAAGAATAAAAACAAGAATCGGTCAAACGGAATTTTTTGGTTTTCGATATTTTACCCACCTGTTGCAGTTTTCACTCGGCCTTCAAACTTCTCCAGGGGCTGTTCAAATAATATCCTTGTAACGACAACTACACTATATTATTACACAATCATACGTGTGCTATCACAGATCATTCAGCGTACCTAGATGACATTCTAACGACGATTTTAACCGCTTAAATAATCTACGAAAAGATTGGTCCTGCATTCACCAGCCTGCTTGCCCAGCAATGTGCCTGGACCTATTTACCCTCATTTTGGCGCCCCAATACTAGCCCCAACTATGGACACTATGAGTAACAATAGTAGTGAGCAATATGTACTTTGAAAGTGTTCCTGCTGTTGCCCGACGGTGGGCGTGGTGTGCTGCGCGCGCTGTTCCGGTGAGCGCAGCGTGTTGAGCAGGGTGCTCTTGCCGCTGTTGTCCAGCCCTAGTACAAGCACCGTGACCTCGGTCCGGCCGCGGCCCAGCCACACCGACAGCTTGTCCAGCAGACCCATCGTCGCCGGCTACACGCGTTCATACAACACCACAACATAACATCACAGCAAATATTACCAACCCTATACAGATATATCCGAAGAAATGCTATTCTATACTTATCTGTACCTACAGTTAATGATATTATCATAGATCTCTGTTGCATTCTAAACGCCCAATAAAAAACCAACTTCAAAACGAATAAAATAATTTGTTAGAGACGGTTTAGGAAGTAGGTGCCTGTGATTCGGTTTTGAAGTCGGTATTTTTTGCCGTGTGGTGCCGGCTTAGAATACCACCACCCCATCTCCTCCCGTATAAATCTACATCCTTAGCGAATGCGATGGAGTCGAAGCAATAACAACAACTCTCCGTGATCGTCAACAAAACCTGAAACACTCACGGTAACTCAGCAATACACATATCAACCTGTCTAATCAAATGTAAAAATAACTTGACATTTGACTTAACTTATTTAAATATGGATATTTTTTTTAACATTGAGTAGTAACTTATTATTTAATATTACAACATTGATTTACTGTTTCTGATTAAATGATAATATTATTCTTATGCCTTTTAACTATCATATTCATACAAATATTGTAGCTACTGACGTTATATATTTAGTACTTATATTGTTTGTGTATTTTGAAATTCTGACGTTTCTTATGCTGGCACTTTTGGAATAATTGGTTCATTTAAGACAAAGAACTTTGTCTGACTTGAAGGATCCCTTCAACGGAGTACTATGTTCGTCTGCAGGTAATAAATGATCTAAAGGTTCAATAAAAATTCCTGACACGTCAATCTGACTTTTAAAATGATTGCCTATACTAATTGAAACTACGTTCAGCATTGGGTTCATCATCATCATGGTGCCCGACGTCCACTGTTGAACAAAAGTCTTCCCCCATAGATTTGCACAATTGTGTCGTCATTTTGGGGGGAATTTTCCAATACTCACCAGGCTTGGCAGGTGGGTTGGTGAGCGCAGAATGGCTGCTGTCCCACAGAAGGGACACTGCTGCCTCCCTCTGGTTCACAGTCCCTTAGTTCCCTTTTACGACATCATTTCTTAATGCGGACACCATCCAGGCAGCATTAGATTTGTAAAATACAAAAATTTCTAATTAAAATTGTACCATAAATAAAATAAAATACTTTTTTAAAATCTGTAACGATGCCTGTCACCTTAGTCATCCTGCGACCACGAATGCTGCAAATTATTCTAAATATAAAAATTTTGAATCTAGGAAAGAATTTGTTGTTAGTCCATAAAACGTGCAGCAACGTCCTTTTTTGAGCTAATAACCACGAAGCTTTCACTAATCCGTTTGTCAAACGTGGTGATTATGGAAATATTCCACAAAAACTGTCTATTGGTGCCTACGCGTTTTGCTACGGCAATGTGTGTCTAGATTATATTGGCTAGTTAAGCTATGTAGTTGAGTTGAACATATCGTAATTCTTAATGATTAGTATTACAATAAAGCTCAAATAAAATACTATTTGCCATTACAAGTACCTACGTATTGCTCTAAGTACCTATGTAATTTAAAATATTATAGGGGTGCGAAGTTACAAGCCTTTTATTTAGATCCTCGATGCGGTCCTGATGTACCTACTACTACTTCTACTTCTTCTTCTCTTATATTATGGCTTCTGTAGAGTATCTTCCACAATTTCGCCAATGTCAAGTGTAAGGCAACGTCGTACGGTGTTATACCTACTACTACATCAATCAACTATGAAATTTTGCAAGGAATGATAAGCTGCTGTCACTTTGCATCATATTCTCACCACCGTAATACTTCTCATTTCAATTTATCGTTTATCAATCATTTACATTTTCTTACGGTCAGAGGACCAACTCTCTAGAACATACTTCGACAGCGTCCAGAAAGTTATTTCAGATTTAAATCAATACAGTTTTTGCATAAAATTTGCACTTGTACAGCAAACGGTTACTTACCAAGTTTAAGTCCTCAGGAATACCACATATTGTAAACGTCTTACAATCAATATCTATTAATTCACCGAGTAATTTAATACATCTAACTTAAGTTATGATATATTCCGTGATGTGAGGCCCCTGGTACTGTCAGTTAAGAGGATTTACTCAATTAGTTGTGAGGCAAGTCGCAATTATTTGTTGGGTATCGATGTTGCCGCCCGTTGTCATAGCGACGCCGCACACAACAAAAATATATGTTGCAGCTTTGTGCCGCAATACCTATTGAATATTATTTGCCTGTAATAATGACCTTTCTTTCAATGAAAACACGTCTACACGTACGCATGATTTTTAAGCCAAGAGTCAGCACAGGATTCAGTCGTAGGTACAGGATAATCATCATCATATCAGCCAAAGGACACCCAGTGACCATCACCAGGTCATCTGTCCATTTGTTGAAGGACAACCCACATTGCGTATGTCGTAACTGTGTGGTCCCCATTCGAGATTACGCTAATAATTATTAATTTTTAATAGATTGCCGATCTATGAGTATAGATCGGCAGTTTTAAATTATTATTGTAGAGTACACTTATAGCCTGGCGGTTGTTGTATATTTTCGTCTGGTGCATGACTAAGCCAATGTTTTCACGAGATGTGTGGCTCTGTCCAAATATTGTTCTGGATCAAGGTAAGGTGTGTAGCCAAAGGGGTTCCCAGATCACGTATGGTTGAAACACGTTTCAGAGTCTCAATGTTTAAAGTGATGAATGGGTTGTGTTGCTTTGGAATATGACATGATCGCGTACTTACTAATATTTAGGCCAAGACTGTTTTAGTGCTCCAATTGTAAATATTGTCGATGTAGAGTTGTGGTTTAGCTGTGTCATTTGGGCTGAGTATTGGAAGGGCGACCTTAATATCATCAGAAAACCTTGGTATTGTATTGAAGGTCATTAAATAATAACAGAAATAGTAGCGGCCCGATGCTACTACCTTGCTCTATACCTAAGTTAACTGGGTAGAGTTTCAGTTTAACGGTCTTGTACACAACATATCCTTTACGGTCAAGCGGTCAAGATAATTTGTGAAGTATTTCAGTAATGTTCTGGAAAAACCTGCTATCACCATTTCATCCAAAAGAACATCCACATTAAACTTGTCGAAGGCATTTTGGAAATCAAAACAAGCAACATTCATCTGTTTTTAGTCATTTAGATCTTTGGCGTGAAGGGTATCAATATTCAGAAGGTTTAGTGTGGTTAAGCAATTTGGTAAGAATCCATGTTGTACCTCTGCAAACCATCCATGCATTGCATTGTATATTTTTTTAAATTGAATCTTGTTTATTGACTTATTAGGAAGGTTTTTAACTTTGTCAAATCCATATTCTGTCCACATAGTACAGCTAGTAGTCTATAGATCTTAATATCACTTTCAGGGCTATTAATAGGCTTACGAACTGGAAGGCCTCCATGCTGTACAATATAAATATTTCTCTAAATAGATAGATTGGATATAAATTGTAAAGTCTTAGTTAGGATTTCATAGCGATCCCTAACTACAATATATGAACTGGTGTATACCGTTTGAATATTGTATGGATATTCACGCAAATCATGTCAGGTCCTTGCAAACGTCATGTTCGTGGATGTGATATACATTTACGTGATGAGCACTGATTGCAACACCCACGTTACGATGGAATCGAATGCTTTCTCATAGTCCCCAAACGCTTAGCATAGTGATAGATCATACTTATGTGGTGATCACGACAAGACCCAAGGTGATTGCCACGTGGCATTAAAACAAGTCAGTCAGTTTATTAGTATTTTTTTTTTTTTTACCTTACAGACACTGAATATACCTAATTAACAAATACTGAATGCATCACATGTTAGTGCACGCGGTCTCTTTACTACAACACTCAACGTTTGGCACTACAACACTCTCTGGCTGTTTTGTCAGGGGACAGATGGCGTCATAAATCTCGTCGGGCGTTTTGCCCCTCGTCTCGGTCAGGCAGAACGCGGCGAACACGGCGAGAGCCAGCGTCAGTGTCGCCGCTAGCACGAGGGCGGGGCCCAGCCCGACCGCGGTTGCCATGACTGGAAACACCAGCATTTCCACAGCGTTGGCTGCCCACGCCGCGCCAATTACGAGCGTTACTGCGCATCCTCGGTACTGAACAAGGACAAGTAATGTTATGTTTACTTTTAAAATTCAACCCTGTTGTACCCTGTAATAACATCATCATATGTAGCTCTGGTAGCGCTGGTAGGGCTTCAAATTGCTTGTTTATTTTCATTCGCCATTAACCCATTACCCATCAGATGGACGTTGGTAGTCAAAGGCCAAATACTTGCACTTGAATTTATAGAAAAGCATTGTTTTCATATTACATTTAAAGTACACAACGATGAACGAATCTGTATTAGAATTACCTATTGCATTAGCGATAAGCTAGAAGCGCTTAGGTTCAATTTCTCAGATAGCTATGATAAAAATGAATAAAATATTTTAACTCGATAAATCTATGCGTTGCTCGCTAAGGATAGCAGCACTGCATCCCATTCCGTGAGTGACGTAAAGGTGACTATGGAATTAGCCGGGAGATGAGCAACAGCGTCCTTCCAGTATATTTCATCATACAACTTAACTGCGATTGCCAATCCACCTGCCGAGCGTGGCGATTAGTGCAAAGCCCCCAACGGGCACACAACATAAATGTTGTGGCGATATTTGAGGGAGGTCTGTGACCAGCAATGAACGTCTTTCGGCTGAAATTATGAACTTGGTCTAACATAAATAAGTATTCTCTTAGGCATGTCAAATGGCCTGACAACAGCTAGAGGCTGTTTCGTTCCTTGCTTCGCCATTTATCATTTTCAGATGGATTATCCAGCATAGCATTGTCATTGCCAGAACACAGACAATAGTATTCCGGACCACGTGCTGTTCTAGTCTTAGTGCTGTGATGAGATTAGCCGGAGAATGGGCAGCAGCGTTCTTAGAGTATGTTTCTAACTCATCTAGAACCGCCAACCCGTCTGCCAAGCGTGGCGAATATGGCAATGCGCCCACGAAACAAAACCATTCCGGTCGTCGTGGCAATAGTTCGGGGAGGCTTGAGTCCAGAAGTGGCTCGAGTCCTATGGTCAGTCAAGTCGCGTATCGTCGATTCAAACGGAAGTGCGCACCTGGTAGTGGAACATGTCGGCGAGCATGGCGTAGGGCGCGGACTGCAGGCCGGCGGAGTCCGCGCACACGGCGGCCGCCAGCGCGCCGCCCACCCACGCGCCGCCCGCGCCGCGCCACGCCGCGCCCGCGCTCAGCGCCAGGCACGCGCCCGACAGCGCCGCGCTCCACACGATCAGGCGCTGCACCATGCGTTTTACTTTTTCTTTATTAAATGTGATAAGCTTGACAATTATAATAACAAAAAATAATGCTTTGAAAGTGCTGCACACCGCACCGGGTGCTCGATCGAGTCGCCTAACGAGAGCTCTTAATGGTGTTGATTGAATACATTAATTTACACTACATATAAACTGAGACTTGGTCTTTTGATACCATTTTCACGCTACATATAAAACTACACACGAGAGTTTAACAATTTAAATTAATACTCAAACCTTTCTGCCAGCCTTCTCAACAAGGTACAACGACAGTATAGATGCGACCAACTGTGTAGCGCCAAGCATGACAGCATACCGGGCCGGTGAGCCGAGAGCGCCGGCTGCATCCCCCGCATGGGCCGCAACGACCTCGTCATCGCGAGCTATGATGAACACACGTTCAGCGAACTGCATCAATGCCAGCAGTCCAAACGCCTCCTGTCCTGCTACCACCACCAGGCATAGAATGAATGCGCGGCGGCGACGCACGTCACTCACTGAAAAGTAAATAGAATATAATCATTTATTCATTCATTAGATCCTAACCAGTCCGAGATACGTTTACACGTCACATTAAAACATGATGAATATTTAGCTACATGACAACTTCTGAGAATTATTGTCGAAAGAAACCCAGGATTAGGTTAGTAACAGAATGCAATCAACTGAAATAACGAAAATATGTCCTATAGAGAAAACAGCTACAAATTAAAAACTAGAGAAGTGACTTCTGGAGTGCCATAAGGTAGTGTTTTGGGGCCACTTTTATTTAATATATATATATCAATGACCTCCCTCGTAAAACAAATCATAATACTATTTTATTTGCCAACGATAGTACCAGTATATTTACAAGGAACGACAAATCTTATATAGAACGTGAAATTAATAATAGTTTAAATAACATGAGGAATTGGCTGACATTGAATAATATTGAAAAGACGAATTTTATGATATTTCATCATATCAGCCACAGGACGTCCACTGCTGAACAAAGGCCTCCCCCTTAGATTTCCACAACGAGCGGTTACATGCCGCCCTCATCCAACGACTTCCAGAGACCTTCAACAGGTCCTCTGTCACCTCGTTGGAGGTCGTCTTACGCTGCGTTTTCCGGTGCGCGGTCTCCATTCGAGAACCTTTGTGCCCCAGCGGCCATCAGTTCTACGAGCAATGTGCCCTGCCCATTGCCACTTCAGTTTACTAATCCTTTCAGCTATGTCGACAACTTTAGTTCTTCTACGGATCTCCTCATATCTGATTCGATCACGTAGAGAAATATCAAGCATAGCTCTCTCCATAGCTGGCTGAGTGACCTTGAGCTTTCTTATGAGGCCCATTGTGAGTAATGGTAATTAGACATAAAATAAATAAATCGAACAACACTATAATCTGAGAAGTGGATATCTATATCAGATATCCACTTCTCAGATTATAGTGAATGATGATGAACAGGTGGGTACACACGCTTAGGATTGAATATTGATTTCGACCTGAATTGGAAAACTCGTGTAGATAAATGATGTACAAAATTAATACAATACTAGCCGTGTGGTGCCGGTTCAGAATACCACCACCCCATTTCCTCCCGTGGGTGTCGTAAAAGTCGACTATGGGATTAGCCGGAGGATGGGCAGCAGCTTCCTTCGATTACATTAACAAATCAACTGCGATCGCCAACCCGTCTGCCAAGCGTGGCGATTATGGCAAAACCCCCCAATGAGCCCACAACACACCCATATCGGTCGTTGTGGTGATCTTTGGGGGAGGCCTGTGTCCAGCAGTGGACTTCATTCGGCCGAAATGATGAAAAAAAAATGATGACTCGTATGCACTTTACATGCTTTCAAAAACTGTAAATACATCAGCTGTTTTAAGTGAACGAGACTGCACAAGTCTCTTCATGTGATCTACGGAATTTTATCATCCAGGTCGATCAGTACGTGCCTCGGGCGGCGTACGCTACTGATACGGGACGGTCGGTATTCGGCAGCCGATACAACGAGGGGATTCGAGTGGGTCAGAGCAGAGTCGACGAAGCGTTTAGACGCTTTTTTCATCGATATGTAGCTAGATCATTACGCATGTTCATCGCCATGTGATAGAGGTCACGATTTTAGCTGGACCATCCTAGGGGGTAGGCCTTATACCGAGTATTCCCAATGACCTCCCTTTTGAATTTAAGAGACTGCAACTCCCTATGAAAGTGAGTTTCGCGATGACTCGTCGTTAATATATAGCAAGAACATTAAAGCCTCGAGGACACTACCTTGTGGTATTCCAAACGTGACTTCCCTAATGCCTACACTTAATCTACTTTGATAAAAACTACATAATGCCAGATAGATATCTATATTCTAACTTACGTCTAGAACACACTCTCTAAATCCCTGTAAGCATGTTACTTACGATTAATAGGGTATGATTTGTTAAACTTAAAACGTTTCCTCTAATGTCATATTATGTCGTTTTTGAAGGAGGATATTGTGTTAAAACGTAGTGGAAGGCTTTAATCATGTCGGTGTATATACTCGTAGCACAAACTGGTGTTTTACTGTCATTATTTGCCATGATGTTTGGTAGGTCATATATAGCCATGTTGTCGCGGAGTGCCACCCTCCGTGTTCCTTCCCGGTTAGCTCAACAAGGAAGCTCTCTCCACGGCCGCAAGTAACGGAGTTCAGTTAACGAGATCAATGAAACGTAACATATATATATTGTTATAATGGTATATTGATATTCACAACTTCAACACTTCATCTTCATGCTGATGTTTATATATTTCAATTATAGCTTATTATCACAATTTACGCTAGTTTAAAATAAGTAATTGTAATATTGCAGGAGACTATTTGTCAGAGCGACAGCTGTGTGTTGAACCACTAGCGTTCCGTATCCAATGTGTAATGATAATGATCAAAATATGAAGAGCGACTCTACGTCACATAAATTCGAATTTTGATTTGAATAAAGAATGAATCGTGAGGTGGACAGTGATGGAACTAAAAAGGTATGAAGTCATGAAAGAGGTTGATTGAAATGAAGATGAAGGATGACTTCGTCACAATGTTAATGTTTTTGTTCTTTCTGAACCCCATTGTTCATTGCAAAGGATGTTATATTTATTTAAGAAAATATAAGTTGATTCATATATAAGGTTTTCAAAGATCTTATTATGTAATGGTTTTATAATAAATAAAAATAGGCTATTTGGAAAAATTCCTGAGCTTATGCAGAGGTTCATTATATGGCTCATGGGAGAAGCTATTACATCGGAAACGAATTTAAAGACATTGGTAGTTATTCCGTCGTATCAGAAACATTTTTGTTTTTTAATGTTTTAATTGCTCTTACTACATCAGCAGGTAGCACCGGTGTCATGAATGTTGAGTTGTTTTATGTTCTGATAACTTAATTCTATTATTCATAGACGTTTTTTAATTTTATCAACAAAGAAATTGTTGAAGTATTCTACAATTTCCTTATAATAGCATATTTTATAATAGCGTTCCCTTTTTTAATTAGTTTAACAGGTTATTTAATCTGATTACACCCATTTATTATTTACTAAGAGGCTTTACACTTGTTCGGTGCCTTCTTTATATATATGGTTATTCTCTGTGAATTTAATAATTCTTTTAAATCTTTGTGACTAAATTTGAATAGAATAGAATCGTTTATTCAGTAATTGGGTCATATCAGACACTTTTACAAGTCATATTGCAAAGACGGAAGGCATTTAGTGCATGCAGGGCATCACAACCTCTGAGACGAAATGCCGAAAGAAACTCAGGGTTCGGTCTTCTTTTTTAAATTGTTTCTAAATGCTCAATCACAATGAATACAATGCTTTTATGGCAATCCATATGTGAGAGTAGTGTAGATGGCAATCTATAACTAACATGCTAGTGCCAAAAATCAAACTCAAATAGCTACTCACGAATTTATTCTTATTTTGGTTTGAGGGTGTTTGTCTATATTTCCATAGTAACTGCCTTTGCTTGTTGCTACAAATTCTTACCTCTCGTGAGATCCACTTAACTTTTTTATCCGATTTTGTGATAACTAGTTTAACTGGAAAACACAAGTCGTATAAAAGATGAAATAGGACGATAAAATTGTCATATGCCTCATTAGGATTATTAGGAAACACTATATTATATACACTTCTGAGAAAGATAATGATTTTAGGCGTATTTTAAACTTGATCAAATAAATTTTTGATATGTGCCGTTTTTTACACACCATGTTTTATTTACGTGGATTTTGATAATTGCGCTGTATGGTCTGCTACAGCAAAGTCGACTACGCTATAATTTTTTATGACAGATTAATTTATCCAGACCGTATTCGTTTCTTGGTCTAGTTGGTTGTGACATTTCAAAGTCCAAAGAATAACTGTTTTGTTTAAAAATGCCTATGTTAAAATCCCCACATAAGTAGCATCCTTTTATTTTTTCTTCAGACACTATTTTCTCGGAACAGATTCCAGGGTAACACAATAAACCAAAATTTAGCATCTTTGACGGCCTATTTATACATATAATTATTAAGTTTTGCTTAACTAAATCTATTGCACAAGACTCCATAACTCCGAAAATAGACAGTCTTGCTATCTCTGTCAATTATTTAAACTCATAACAGGTAGTGATAGCGAGTCAGCTGACCGACACTGAGAACACTATAGCTTTATTGGCAAATCTACAGAGTGCGGGTTCTAATGAAATCCCGCAAAATCGTCACAGACAAGGAATGGCAACAAGTTTCGTATAAGAAACGGACAATGTACCGTTTTGCAGGCAAGTCAGGTATTTCGATGGATTTAAACTGTAATTTTATAGCAGCTGAAAAGAAAGTTCCGGTATTTATTACAAATATTCACAGCGAAACAACGAAGAGAGAGAAGACGACATAATTACATACATTTACCGTAAACACAGGAAACTGTATGTCTTGAGCAAATTAAAATGGGAAAAGACAAGGGCCATAATGGTTACAATTTTCTGGGTCTGAATCCAAAATGTCCTTATACTTAGATGAAAATGTGTGACCCGTTTGAATTCCATAGTATTTAAGATAT
Organism: Diloba caeruleocephala; assembly: GCA_947459985.1. Taxonomy (NCBI): domain Eukaryota; kingdom Metazoa; phylum Arthropoda; class Insecta; order Lepidoptera; family Noctuidae; genus Diloba; species Diloba caeruleocephala. Next base: position 189,083 of record OX381627.1, on the reverse strand, counting down.
CTTTTGTGGTGTAAATAATGACAATAATTAAAGTGTTTTGAGAAAAGTTCATCTGTTAAGGGCAGAATTCCCTTTGTGCAGTTGCTGCTTAAGATAAATAGTACATTTTTATGATCCGTTATAGCGCCTGATGATTGTAAGCAACATTACACTGTTTTGAAGTTGGTGTCAGCTTCTGATTTCGTTTCGTCAATGTGTCAATTGTTCGATTGAAATCGATCGATCGTTAATGAGCATGTCGACATTTGTTTTTTTATAGGAGTTGCTTCAAACCCTGGAGTCATTGTAGAGGTATGCTTTGAAACTTTTTCGCAGGATGAAGCTGGTGTGTTGGTTTTTCTATCAGATGTTAAGCAGATATTTTTATAGGTGTCTACAGTCTTTAAAGATTTTTGTAGATTGGATTTTAATTGAAAGCTTCGCTATTTATTAATAGTACTATACTATATAAGCCGCTGCTCCTCACAATAAATGCAATTTGTGGAAATGCCCGAATATATTCTGGTTAACGTCAGTTAGCTGCCTAATTTATCTGACTGCAAATGCAGCAGAACTTGACCTATGAGATAGAGCCATTAACCGAGCCTCCATTTTAATTTAGAATCAATCATTATCATCATTATAAGCACGGTTTCCTTTATTATTTCGATCATCATTAACATAGTCACAGAAACCATAATCATGACAAAAACAAACTTCATTCATTTTAAGGAATTGAAGCGCTTGGACAAGATCAATGTGTTAGACGAATGGCTTATGTTTTACTTCCGCCTCTGTGACACTTCAAGCCAACTAGTAGATATGCAGGTAGTGGCTAAAATGACCAACACCTACAGAAGAATTCCTACTTCCGTAACACTTACCTACATAACAAAGTTGTTCTCACAGATATCCTGGTAGCGACTTAGTATTGTATGCATGGCACAAATTTTTTCCAACCCAGGCTTGTGAAGTTCGGACAGAAATCACGTCTATGTGGCTTATCAGAGTCGCCATGGTTGGCAGGATGGTGTATTATGTTTTGGTACGCTTTAAACGGCCACTAATAAAATGATGAAATAGAAGTGTGGCTAGTACATACACATGTCTTTGGCAAGTTTGAATTGCGACACCAGATGCTGATCCGGTGGTGGCAGAGCATCTAGCTCCGCTTTTAGCACGGGGTCATCACGGGACACGCCGCGCAACCAGGCCAGCGCAGTGCGAGCCTCCTGGAACAGAGCTTAGAACGTTATTGTAAGTACTGGTACAAGTACCCGGTTTCAAATTGCATTCAATCAGTTTAAGACCGCCACAAAAATGTTGTTGGAAATTCGAATGATTGTGAATTTTGTTAATTTATGAAAGTGATACCTCGATATAATGCGCGAGAACTCGAGAGAATTACCGTAGACTCACTTCAGGTTTCCCGTTGGCCGCCAGATACGGCGGCGACTCTGGCATGAAGAGAAACAGGACGCAGTGTGCGACCGCCAGCGACAGGCAGCACCACAGTACCGTCCTGGAACATACGTCACGTGACGTCAGTTGCCTGTTAATATTGAGTGAGGCTGGTCAACCCTGGAAGCTGACCTCAACAATCTAACATAAGGGATATGTCGACGTGTACAAAATCTCCATCCCAAAAGTGTGAAACAAGCGTACACGAACGCAGCGGACCTCATTGGCGGGGCAGCGCATATTGTTGCCCGTGTGAATGAGACAGAGTACAAGCAAGTGTGGCTATTTCCGTGTGGTGTCCGGATTAAGAATATAGCACCACTCCATCTCCTCCCGTGGATGTCGTAAAAGGCGACTAAGGGAATCTAAACCAGAGGGATGGCAGCAGCGTCCCTTCTGTGAAACGGTAGCCATACTGCGCTCACCAACCCGCCTGCCAAGCGTGGTGAGTATTGGCAAATACCCCCCAGAATGATGACACAGTTGTGAAAATCCCAATGATCGTCATTGTTAAGGGGCGTGCTCTGGAATTGCTGATGTATCCCGACACCAGAATTTTGTTTTTTTTTTCACTGCGATTGTAATCATCGTTGACTTCCTCTGCCCCGGCGAAGAGTGGAAGTGGGGTGTGCTGGACTTCAGATTCCCATGCTGCCTCGCTGTGCGCTAATCTGCGCACACGGTGGCACGTGACCACATGCGTGCCGCTATCTTCCCAGGAGTCGCTCGGTGAGTGAGTGAGCACGTACAGTCCCCCATTCAACAGTCCCCTAAGCACTCTGCCACTGACCGACAAGTCTGTACCCACTGGCAGATGGCAGGACAGTGACGTGACCATGAGAGTCATCTCCCAGTCTAGAACACTTTAACGTCCGGGAATGTAAATCTTATGGCCTCATCATAATCCGTGTGGTGCCGGTTATGAATAGCACCAACCCATCTCATCCCGTGGGTGTCATAGAAGTCGACTAAGGGATTAGCCGGAGGATGGGCAGCAGCGTCCTCCGAATACAATAACAACTCAACTGCGATCGCCAACCTGTCTGCCAAGCGTGGCGAATATGGCAAAACCCCCCAATGAGCACACAACACACCGATATCGGTCGTTGTGGTGATCTTTGGTGGAGGCCTGTGTCCAGCAGTGGACTTTATTCGGCCGAAATGATGATGGCCTCATCATAACCTTATGGCAGTTAGGCTGTAAGATGAAATTATACGTGCGTGCGTGTGTGTACGCCTGGTACCTGTGCGGTAGCTGCGCGTCGGCGGCGAGGTACATGAGCAGGAAGCCCAGGTGGTGCGCCAGCATGAGCGACGCCGACGCCGCGCCGCGCACGCGCGCCGCGCACATCTGCAACCGACGGCCGCACTGGTCACTCACGACCGCTGTAACTCTTCAACTGTTCACTACTATCAGAAGACCAGCCCCTTTACGCCCACTGCTAAGTATGGGTCTTCTTATATACGCTACAAATAACTGTTATACGAGAATATTACACGTCATTTCGATTTGATTGGTAAACTTGGGGCCTAAAAAGGCCGCTTTTTAGGTCCCCCGATATTGGACGTAGTATATCGTTTTGGCATATATTTGACGGTGCCTTGTGGTGCCGGCTACGAATAGCACCAACCCATCTCATCTCGTCGGTGTCGTAATAGGCGACTAAGGGATTAGCCGGAGGATAGGCAGCAGCGTCCTTCGAATACATTAAAAACTCAACTGCGATCGCCAACCCGCCCGCCAAGCGTGGCGATTATTGGCAAATACCCCCCAGAATTATGACATAGTTGTGAAAAATTATGGGGGAGACCTTTGTTCAGCAGTGGACATATAAATGGCCGATTTGATTGATTTGATTGATTTGATTTTGACAAGACAGTGAAAGTATAGAGACATATTGAATGTAAATACTATCTCAATATTTAAAATTTAAATGTAATTATTATTCTATTTTGAATATTGTATAAAATATTTATTTTCTTATTAAATCATTTTTTCAAAACCCCTCAATGAGCGCACAACACACCCATATCGATTGTTGAGGGAGGCCTGTGTCCAGCAGTGGACTTAATTCGGCCGAAATTATGATGATGATATGTTTGACTACGCTCTACGCAAGGATTTCTCCAATACCATGGATATTGTTTATGGACATACTATCTGTAGACCATACAAATATTTGTTCCGTGCTAAAATCGAACTAATCGCTACACACTACGCTGATCGAGCCGTATATTACTTATTGTTGGTACGATTGCAAACATTGTTTGATCAATTACAACCTATAAAGGTTTAACATTGTAAGTGAGTCTCTGCGCGTGTTGAGAAGCTTTTCAGATGGCGCAGTGGGTAAGCGATTGGCTTACTGCGCTACGAGTCACGGGATCGATCCCCGCACGGAACAAATATCTGCATGGCCTACAGATAATTGTTTCGGCTCTGCGAGTTAGTGCATGTGAAATGTATGTTTGAAAACTGTGCCCACGACACAGGAGAAATCAAAGTGGGGAAGGTGAATTAATTCTGAAAGCAACTCAAATAGTTATTAGTAAAGTGGGCCAGCACAGTTGCAGTGGCCATCAACATTTTCCAAGGCGAGCAGCCAAAGGTAAGTGGAAGGAACTCCGTGGAGTTTTAGCTGGTAAGAGACCATGACCCTTCAACCCGTCCTCTCTTTTCACGGGTTTATATCCCCTGTAAGACTTGTTAAGACTTTGACTTTGAAGGAGATGACACTAGTTGGTATTATACACAAGAGATATGGTATTTACTGTTGCACGATCAGAATATAAGTAAGTACACCTTAACTTCTTTTGGGGAACGTAATCCTCATTGACCCTCACGCTGGGGAATCGACTTTCTCGATCCGGGCACCTTTACTGTACACTTTTCCTAAGTGCCAATCCTAATAGGCACTTAAGACCCACCCGATTCCAAGGCGGAGGAATACCACGAAGATTTTCCCACGACATAAAAAGTGGTCATATATGTTGCATAAACATTTGTCCATAGTCAGTACCTCCCGGGCCAGGAGTGGCGCGAGGCACCAGGCGCCGGCGCCGCCGAAGCCGGCGCACACGCGCGCGCTGCCCACCCACCAGCCGCCGCCGCACAGCTTCAGCGACCAGCACGCCTGCACACACAACCTCGCGTTAGTTAGCTCTGGCAGCCTTAAGTACACTTGCCTCAAAAAGAAGGTATTCCCGTAGTCTCATGACCAGAGTAACTTGCGCTGGTCAAACATGTGACCGTCCCTTAATTGATCTCAGTTTTAAGGATGCTAACCAAAGTTAATCGGCTATCAAAGGCTCGTCAATATACAACACAATGAGTACAGTAGTGCAATTCCTTAAGCTCAAACATCCATACAAATCCTTGAATATAAAATTGAAATAACATTGACAACCCAATTTGGTATTCGTAGCTTCAGGCATGTCGTTGCGTATACCAAATTTGTTTTTTACCGTGTATTCAATTCTGGGGTGCAATTCCTTAAGCACAAACATCCATACATCCTTAAATACAGAATCAAAATAACTGTTTAAAACCAATTTGATATTCGCTAAGAAATGATTGAAGCTTGATTGATGAGATTGATGAGGACCAGTCTTAGCGAATATCAAATTGGGTTGTCACCGTTATTTCAATTCTGTATTCAAGGATGTATGGATGTTTGAGCTTATGGAATTGCACTGCAGTAAGTCAGACCTGCGTAACGCATGTATGCTTACGGCTAACATCGTTTATCTACACAAATAAATAAAATTGAAGTGTCTGTTTGTCAAAATAACAGCGTTTTACTAATGCATATGAAAGTATACGGTATTTATAACAAAAAAACTATTACATATTTAAATAAAATATTAGTCTGTCTTGTTGTTCCAACTTATCTCCGAAAAGACTAGACCGATTTTGACGTGAATTCCACTGGCAGATAACTGATGTTATAAGGAATAACTTAGAATACTTTTATATTAGAACATGAAAAAGGATTAGGGTTCCGCGCCAAAAAATAAAACCCATTAAATTCAATATATATCCGTGATATTTACCTATTCTCTATGTCTACTGTCTATGCTGAAGAAATATGATTTATTTTAAATTAAACGGTAGATGAAACCGCGGGCGCAGCTAATGAGTAACAAAAAACAGAGTTGTTGAAAATAAGCGTGTTACCACAAAGGCAGCGGATGTGGCGACGGCCGCAATCTTCCTGCCAGCGGCGAGTGCGAATGCCCACAGCGGCATGCCCACCAGCGACGCTAAGAACGTGATGGCTGCGCCTATCACCACTTCTTTGTCATCCGACTCGTCACCCTCGCCCCCCTCCCCGCTTGCCAGCGACACCCAGCCCATCGCCAGCCCAAACGATAGCGTCGGCACGTTTACTGGAAATAACAAATTAACAGACTTGTAAATGTTGTGTGTTGAGATCATAAACTAGAGATAGGTATCACTGCAATAATGATTCAGTCAAATACAGCTAAAAGCGAGAAAAACCTCGACGGTAGCAATGTACAGCTCGACGCTGAGCAACAGTGAAGATTGACAGCAGACTTCCAGCGAGGTAGTTAATTATCCTCTACACCAGTGTTTTTCAACCTGTGGGTCGCAGCCCCGTAATAAAGTTATCAGTATTACTAAATAGTTAGTTATAGACTAGTCCACAAGTTCAAAGTCACTCAGCGGGCTATGGAACGTGCTATGCGCGGAGTCTCTAATGGATAGACTCTGAAACGAGGATATCCGGAAGAGAACCAAAGTGATCGGCAGAGCACACCGAATCAGCAAGGTGGCAGTGGGCTGCTCACGTTTGTCGAAGGACCGATGGCCGATGGAGCGGACCAGTCCTAGAGTGGAGACCGCGTATGAACAAACGTAGTGTGGAATGCCCACCAGCCAGATGGACGGACGACCTGAATGTTAAAATGTTGCTGGGTCCAGCTGGATGCAGAAAGCTGTTGTGGCGCACGCTGGGAGAGGCTTACATCCAGCAGTGGACCGGTATAGGCCGGTGATGAAATAAGAAAGGAAAAGGTAACGGGAAAGGAAACGAAGGGATACGAAGGGAAACGAAAGGAAACGAAGGGAAATGAAGGGAAACGAAAGGAAACCGTAACTGGTAAACCGGAAAAGGGAGCCAGTCAGATGCGTTGCATCGTTCACGTTGGTTTGTTTGACATTTTGGAGATAGGGAACCTATATCCCAAACGTACCTACGTAAAGAAAGTTCGCTTCAATAATAAACTAATAATATATAATAAACTCTGTACGCAACGCACGCCTTCTGATACAAAAAAAAGTATAGATAAGGATAGTAATGTCTTAGGTTTTGCGATTATTGCTGATTATAATAAAACAATTTTAAACGGATTGCATCGCGTATATTATAGATTTTTGTTTTTCCTGGCGTTTCTACTACTTTGCAGCATTCGTGGTCGCAGGATGATTAAGGTGACAGGCGTCGTTACAGATGTTAAAAAGTTATTTTATCTACAAGAGACAACTTTGCACGCTCGCCTCTAAGAAAACCCCATTGTCTGTAGGTCCAAAATTTCAGAACACGTCCCTCAACAATAGCAATCGCACTGGGGTCCTTCGTGTTGACATTTCCAGCAGCGTCCTGTTTCGTAGGCACTTAGAGGATAAGGTCAAGCTGATGACCATAAAACTCAGTTTACTCAATACGGCAAGACAGTACGTCTCATTCAGGCAGTCTCCTACTTTTTAGGTCGCAAGTTCGGCCGCATAGTACTGCTGTTATTTATGGGGTAGAGCATCTGGATGGTTTCTGGTCTAGAAACGTGCAGTTAGGATTGTCGACGACCAAGCTCACAAGTGATCTAGAACCCCTAAGTCTAAGGAGAGACATTGCCTCCCTGTATGTGTTCTATTTCTTGTACATCGGACAGTCTTCTAAGGAATTGTTCCTTATGATGCCAACGACTACTTTCTACCATCGCACCTCTCACCGCCGGCGGGGTGTTCGTCCGAAGAGCCAAATTGGTCTCGTACCGTACGTTTTCAAAGTTTTTCCTTCCACGCATGATCACGTTTTCCACGGGGTCCCTTAAAAATTGAGTGAAAAGATTTTTACAGGGCCGGCAATGCGCTAGTTATACCTCTGATTTGGTGAACGTTAATAGGTTACGGTAACCACCACCACCACCATCAGGCGAGACGTATGAGTCTACCACCTTAGCGGGATAAAAAAAGTAGAAATATTCATCGTATTATTAGAACTTGCCTACGACTTTTGGTTACTATTTCAAACAATCAACCAATATACCATGCTGGGCAATCATGGGAGGATGTGTTAAGGGGAAAGTCTATCAAAATTGAGATCTGTTTAAATGACAAAAGACGAAATAAAACATATGTTTGATACGATATATTTTACTTTACACATCGCAGCTGGTTTTATGTCGAGTTATGGTAATACGCTACGGTGTTCCATTTTCAAAAACACCCGATGAAATGCTTGGAAAGTAATGAAAGAATCTGCTGTTATCACCGCATATTTATTAAATTAATATTATTATAATAATAAAATGTATGTATGCCAATGACTGAGGGGATGGCGCTGCATGCCGAAATACAGGTTCTTGCCGAGTTCAGCTGCAGGTGCTCCCTTTTTTGTTCATTCCTATTGGTCTTATAGACTTAAGTATATTCCTTTGTGTATGTAAACGTTTCCGGGTCAACAAAAATATTCATGTATCGATAGAGACACCATCGAGGTGTGGTGTCATCTTTTAGGGTAACTCGGTTGATGAACAACTTGTTTTTAAAAGTCTGGCATGCGTGAGGGCGAGTTGTTAGCTTATTCTTTGATTTCCACAATTGTGTCGTCATTTAGGGAACTTGCTAGTTCTCATCACCATGTGAGATGGTGAGCGCGGTATGGTTACCGTCATAGAGAAGTGACGCTGTTGCCCATCCCTCTGATTAAGAGTTCCTTGGCCATCTTTTACGACCTCCACGGGAAGAGATGGAGTGAAGGATGGTGCTGGTGATGGATATTCTTTATCCGGACACCACAATTACATTCAATCTTTAATTATTCATGAAATAATTAACAAAATTGAAAGCATTCTACAAAAAATATCGGCATCGTTGTTCGTTTGTTTCTTGTCACCTCTACAAAAAACCATTCACAATGTCGATACTAGAAATAAGTATTAATTTTGCATTCACTACCACAGATTACACAGAGCGCGTGGTTCGTTTGTGGGTTTGGTATTCGCGTTTACAATAAAGTACCACGTCGTTTACTAGAAATACCATTTAGTTCTTTTAAATTATACAGCCCATTTTTGCTCAAAAGTATATTACACCATAAACAATTATCGGCCGAAATTATTAATCAATCTAATCCGAATACTTGATTTGTTTTTGTGTTAACATCACATTTAACACAAAAAACAGACAAATCCTCAGTCCCACATCCAAAGATTTGGGATTATTAATTTCGGCCGTAAATGGATGATAAAAATTGCTGGTTCAGCTCATGATTGGTTCACCTCCTTCCATCTAAAATGGCGAGCGATGTGATGGGTGATCTTTGCGTCATGCTCGTGAGCTGGTGCTGCTTGCAATGACTGGTCATCCTGCTGACCATGATTTATTTATTAAACTTAATTAAATTTGGAAACAATGAGGCTTCATGTGTTAGTCGCATGCCCTCTGAACAACACATGAAGGTGACGGTGTGCTGGTGCGCGTGTCGGCTGTGCGCCCTTAATGACCGATTTATGTAGAGGCCTTCAATTATATAATAATTTAATTAGTAATTCTTGAGAATTTGTTATTATCAAATGATTATATTAATTTATAACGGCCTTGTTGTTCTTTGATTTTGTATATTCAATATTAAAAATAACAGACGGACAAGAGACGTGTAGCTAGGGAGTTGGTTGCGCCGTTTCTTCTCCCCAACTTATAAACAATAGGAACCGGGGAAGAGTGGCGTTTCGGCGGCTGTGTCATGTTGACGTTCAATAAGTACTATTTTGAATAAAAGATTATTGAATTTTAATTTGCCCACAGAATAAAAAATAAAAAAAACAAAAGTAATTTATCAATCAAAACCTTTAAAAATTGTTGTTGTTTGTTGCTTTTTAAAAACTTTGCCCTACACTAGGATTTCTCTTGTGTCGTGGGTGCGTTTACAGACATGAATTCCACATACAATACACCCAGACCATACAATACAGACAGAAAATGTATCATGTACCAGAAATCAAACCTTATGCCTTATAACGTTTAATTTCTAGTACGGCTTAGTAGCCGACCCCAAGTAACTTAGGACCACAGGAGGGATGATGACATGAAATGGAATGCTTGTGTGTGTGTGCATGTTGTTTTTGTGTAAACGTAGAGTGGGGGGGGACACGGTGGCGCGCAGGTGGTGACGTGCCGTACCTACGTCGGAAAACAACAGTTCGTTTATGATTGTAACATCAACTAGTTTACAATGTTAATAAGTTCTCAGTTTCCTCATAAAAAAGGTTAAGTAGGTAATTATGTGTATTTTTATTACACAAACTTGTAGAGGGTATAAAGTCGGATAACCATGGCCATGGTATGGCATTCGTCGAGCTCTTGTAACCTCCAGTGTGTCAGCTGTATTAGAACCCAGTGGCTTGGCACGTTATGTTGGGTTGAAGCCAGACGTATGTCGCTATTGGCATGGAAGATGGGGATGCCTTTGGTGTGGAATATAACTTGTGTCGACACCCTTGCTATGTCCGATCTTTCAAGCTCAGCGAGCTCTGCTGCAGCGCTGCCGCAGCTGCTGCAGAAGCTCTCGTGCGGCGCAAATAGTTGACCGGAGGGACGGCCTATTTTTTGGACATAAATTAGCATTACCACTCAACATGACAATTATATAATAAAATAGTTAAATCTCTTCGGTTTTCGTGATTATTACACATTATGATAAAACACTTTTAAACGGATTCTATTTTATTCATTGTTCATTTATTCAGGAAAATCAAAAATCTGAAATACACGCGATAGAATCCGTTTAAAAAGTGTTTTACCATAATGTGTAATACTCGCAAAAATCTAAGACATTACGGTTATAGAATTTTGTTTTTCCTGACATTTCGAAAACTTCGAAGAGTTCGTGTTCGCATGGTGACGAGGCAGTAGACAGCGCCACCACAATGACACCAATGAGAAACACCTAAACGTATGTAGCGAGCCGAAAAGTGGTGTCACACAATGATGGGCCTGTGTCGCAAGTGCCTGAAGCCGGGGCCCGACTGCCATTCGCCCACCGCAAGCAGACGGGCACGCCCAGCAGTATTAATTGACGTATTTAATAGCTCATTCCGTATCAGACTGAGAGCAGCTCGTCCCACTGCCTCTTGCAAGTTGGATCGATGATTCTGTTGAATTGAATTCAATTGAAAATATATATTTAGATACGCGATGCGTAACGATCGTTGACTTCAAAACCCCTACAACTTATTGGTACAAACAAATAAGTACGACTATGCTGAGTTGAGTACATGCAGGGTAGACGGAACGAAACGTTTATTGATTTGACTTCGACTAAAAGTAATAAGCAAACGGCCTGGACTATAAGCAACACAACAACTGGTTTTATTTTATGCAATAAGCTACAGAGCTACAGAAATAATAAGATATGTTTATAGATAAGTTTTCTCCTTAAAATATTTTAATTTCAGTGTGCTATAACCGTATTATTACATTCATTTCGGCCGAATGATGTCCACTGCTCGAAGTCGACTTTTACGACACCCATGGGAAGAGATGGGGTGGTGGTATTCTGAGCCGGCACCACACGGCAGAGCCGGCGCCACACGACAACCCTTAGTCGCCTTTACAGTACCCATGGCTAGAGAAAGATGGCCTATTCTTTGCCGGAAACTTGTGTGTACAACGTATTTTAGTACTACTTTGCTATTTTTTACGATTTACTGCAAATATTAGAACTATTCAATTGATTCGTAAATAAGGACACTAAATAGCGTATTTCAAACCAACCTATGTGTCCAGACTCACTGTTAAACTTTTGGACATCTTGTAAAAAATAACAAGACAAGCGTAGTGGTCAGCGCCAAGGTCAAGGTGCCGCCGCTGTCGTCTGTAGTAACATTAAGTCGTACACAAACAATTCCGCGTGGCGGGGTGTTGCGTTCTTTCAACCGCGGCACGTGTTTCCCTTCGCGCGTCACACAACCGGTTCGTGTCAATCTATATTTAGATCCATCTTAGATGTTAAGGCACTGACAAGAGCGTGGTCGAAGTGCGCGGCAGCTTATTGCTTGTAGATATCTCATTACAAGAGTCCGGCTAGGTACAGCAGTGCCTCGGTAGCACGCATGTGGTCCCGCGCTGCCGTGGGACGCTTTGCCAACAACGCTACGTATAAGCTATATTTACCGTTATAAGCTAATCTCTCACTGCGCGGAAAGTCTATACAAAGCAAGACCAACTTATACGGGTACTCGTGGTGCCGGCTAAGAATACCACCGCCCCATCTCATCCCGTAAGTGTAGTAAAAGTAGGCGACTATGGGAATAGCCGGAGGATGGGCAGCAGCGTCCTTCGAGTACATTTATAACTAAACTGCGATCGCCTACCCGTCTGCCAAGCGTGGCCTGCCAACCATACGGGTCGTTTTCGCAATCTTTGTGAGAGGCTTCTGTCCAGCAGTGGACAATGATGATGATGATGTAACCATGTGTACGCGTACAATTGGCAAAATGGTAACTAAAGCTACTTATCAAGAGTTGAAGTGGTGATTCGAAGATAATGACTCGAAAAAATTACACTTACAGAAAAAGGGAGTTTCTGACAATAGTGGAAACAATGAGTGCCTACATACTAAGCTGTAATTTAAACATTTAATTAATATCTTTGCTACCTACCAATAAGTAATATATTCAGTTCGTTTTTATATATTACTATTATTTAAACATTCATGCTGGTATTTTACTAACGTACTTAATAATTATTGAGCTTACCTCAAGTTTTCTCCGACATTTATTAACCTTTTATTCATGTTAATAGTCGTTTAATGAGTAATATTTACTTTGACGCGCGATTAATCAATATTCACTAATCATAAAATAGGTCGTTGACAGGCGAAAAAGCTTTCTAGAAACCCAAATATGCTCCAACAAACGGTTTATTGGAGACTAGCTGGGACCCGCGGTTTCACCCGCGTTTTATTTAAAATACTTCGACATATACACTTGACATAGAATATATATATTGGATTTCAAGGGTTTTCTTTTTTTGCGCGGTACCCTAATTATTTTTCTAAAATAAAAGTAGCCTTAGTTATTCCTTAAAACATCAGCTATCTGCCAGTGAAAGTCCTGTCAAAATCGGTCCAGCCATTTCGGAGATTACCCGGAACAAACAGACAGACAGACAGACAAAAAATTTGAAAATTGATTTTTTGTTGTTGGTATCGTATATACTTTCATATGCATTTAGTGAAAAGCTGTTATTTTGACATTACAAACAGACACTTCAATTTTATTTATTTGTATAAGTTTGACACATTGTTAACAAGCTGTTAACAACAGCTTGTCACATTTGTGTTTCGGAAACCCAAAACACTTTTAATTCGAAATTAATAGCTTGTTACGTAATGTCTGCGATAATTTTCCTATCGGAAACCGGCTGTAAGGGACTCAAAACCAGAGGGATGGACAGTAGCGTCCCTTTTATAGACTAGTACCTATACTGCGCTCACCAATCCGCCTGCCAAGCGTGGTGGGTACTGGCAAATACTCCCCAATATGACGACACCATTTTTGAAAATCCATGGGGTGACCTTTGTTCAGCAGTGGGTGTCTTTTGGATGATATGATGATGACGACGACTGTGTTTAGCATAAGTTATTTCCTTATCATATTCTAGGAATCCGCGTGGTGTCCGGATCAAGAACAAGCACCACTCCATCTCCTCCCGTGGAGGTCGTAAAAGGCGACTAAGGGACTCTAAACCAGAGGGATGGGCAGCAGCGTCCTTTCTGTGGATCAGTAGCTATACTGCGCTCACCAACCCGCCTGCCAAGTGTGGTGAGTACTGGCAAATTCCCCCAAATATGATGACACCGCTGTGGAAATCTATGGGGGAGGTCTTTGTTCAGTAGTGGACGTTGTATGGCCGATACGATTCTAGAAACAGGCTTAGCCTCGCGGCGAATTTATAAAATGTATGTAGATTGAACAGAAAACAACAGCTATTTACGCCATCTAGTGGTGACGAAACTAATAAAAAATTTGAAATCTAAGTTAAATCACAATCCCCCATAAATATAGGTAATTATAATATGCACATCAGGATATACACTTTCAGGATTGTCAAGATTGTTACTTTAATGTTTATCTGTGGCATATATAAGGCAGCATTTTGTAAATAATACTCCTGATAATTAAGTGATGATGCGAATTAGTAAAAATACATAATGCTCTGCTGCTAATCCTGTTAAACTAATAGCGTGACACATCATAGCATACATGTTTATTGGATCTTACTGCAAAGTTTCGACCGAATCTCAATATTGTCGGAAAACTGAAACAGAAGCGATGTGTCTAACGTTTTGACGCAGTCTTTTTCATAGCAGTTAAAGTTTACTCCTGCTGGCTAATTTTAATTGTTATATACACACGTGGGCTCCTTCTACCATATTAGGTTCACTTGTTTTCCTAAAGCAACGAGTATATTATATTATACATATTATTACTGAGTGTAACGCTCGGACAAGCACACACGGTACTCACGCAGGCCGTCCTCGGTAATTTCCAATGTTTTGCGCGGTGAGACGGTGCCCGAACACAGGACTACGATGAATAACTTGATGAGTTTTTTCTGCGACTCTATGTTATCGTTGCTTGTACACGAAGATTATGTAATTACACTTACTACTTTATAAAACATTAGGTACGTAGTGTACGTACGTACTACGAAAAGGATAGATTACGTCAACGCAACACGCGAGGGTTTTTTAACTTTATTCTTATAAGATTTTCTCGGAGTGCCTCCCTCCGTGTTTCCTTCCCGGTTAGCTTAACTAGGAGGAGAACTCTCTCCACGGCAGCAAGCAACAGAGTTCAGTTAATGTGATAATTAAACGTATCATATGTATATTGCTATATTGTCATTCACAAGTTCAATTAACACTTCATGCTGATGTTAATATTTTTTAAATAAGTAATTGGAATATTGCAGAAGACTATTTGTCAGAGTGACAGCTGTGTGTCGAACCCTAGCGTTCAGGATCGAATGTGTTATGATGATAATGACCAACATATGAACAGCGACACCACAATACTAAATTTGAATTTTGATTTGAGTAAAGAATGAATCGTGAGGTGGACAGTGATGGAGATAAAAGGTATGAAGAGGTTGATTTAAATGAAGATGAAGGATGTCTTCGTCACTAGATATGCATTTTAACGTACGTTTTTGTATTAATCTGTTACAGGGGCCTGTGTGTTTCGAATGAATGTATGTAAACGCGCCTACGACACAAAAGAAAATGTTACTGTAGAGAAAAGTAAAAACAAAAGAATATAAACATAAGATAGGTCTTTAGTTTGGTGTACAATAAAGTATACTCTACTCTACTCTACTCTATTCTTAGACTTTAATTTTCATACTGGAGCTTTCGTAAATTCTTGTAAAGCTCAACTTTGAGCTACTATAAATAAAAAGTAAAAAAAGAAACAGATGATGGTTCTGTGTACATCTATAATTATAAATATAGTTTTAGAAGAGACGAAAAAAAGGTTATTCACTTCAGGTAATTAATTTATCGGTATTGTCAAAAAAATTGCATTCACAATTATTTTATTATGAATTTAATAGTTCTAGTATTTATTTTAAGCGTACTTTGAACGTTACATACGTTGACAATAATTAAAGTAAGTAATTAACACGAATTTCTAAAAACTGAGGCAAATCATTTGACGAATAAATTAACATAATGCATAAATCTTGGGTTCAATAAGTGTGAATTGTGTGCAGCCATGATGGGTTTAAGACAAAACTCAAAGATAAAACCTATTAATCTTTAGGCTTATTCATAAAAATATCCACGCGCGTGTCGTCATACCTTAATACACCCAGGGGAGGAGATGCATTCGACGTATTGTTTGGATTTTTCATTATAATATTGTATTAGTGAGTGGTAAGGCGCTAAGGAGCCCGTTGAAAAAGGAAAACAATGTATCAACTTAAAGCTTAACAGAGACTGCCTACTACTAAATATATCATCATTTCGGCCGAATGAAGTCCACTGCTGGACACAGGCCTCCCCAAAGATCACAACGACTGATATGGGTGTGTTGTAGGCTCATTGGGGGGTTTTGCCATAATCGCCACGCTTGGCAGACGGGTTGGCGATCGCAGTTGAGTTGTTAATGTACTCGAAGGACGCTGCTGCCCATCCTCCGGCCAAACCCTTAGTCGACTTTTACGACACCCACGGGAGGAGATGGGGTGGTGGCATTCTGAGCCGGCACCACACGGCAAATATATAGCTACATATTTTAATTAAACATGCACTCTTAAGTACGTCTGAACAAAGTCGAGGAATGGCAAAATACTAATGTAATGTAAATGAGATGTTTATCTATTCGTGTCATAAACGCTCATCCGCGTATTTATTGACTATGTTTCTAAAGATTGCTTGCAATAAAAAATGGACTGACAGGTATCGTAAAACCAGAAGTGGTGAGCATTCCACGTATAAACACGTTTGACTACCGCCGCTACAACTCATTAGATCCATTATTTTAAGACAATGTTAGGTCTATTCGCGCACAGATTAACATCAAAATAACATTAGACTAACCTCGACATTTTGATCAAGCTACATTAAGTAGAGAAGACTAGATTGGAGTCTACTACCTACTTAAGGTCCATCACGCATGCATTAGTTTATAGCTTAGATCGTTCCGCTGAGAAAAGTAAATTAAAAGAACGTAAAGATCTTGTGGGCCTCGCCGTGAAACAATCAATAGAAATAGCGTAAAATTGGTGCAGTTCATTGTATTAAGTCTATACAGACCTCCTTCAGCATTGTATGATTGATTTGAAATAATATAGATAAATTAATGATATAATTTAAAATCATGACTAACTGTAAACTAAATTGTTTAATTACTGAACTTGTAAATTTAAGTAATAAATGAACATATAAGGTGAACTTAATGTTAAATTACTAGACACTTCAAGTTTAAGTGGAAAAATTAAAAGCCCGTTTCAATCATGCAATCAATTTTATGTGTTTTTTGGAGCCTACCGGACTTACTTCAACTACAACCACTTGCTTAGATAATATTTACAATTAATACAAGTGAGGTACATCTGTATGAATATGACACAAGCCTATTATAAAAGCAAGTTACTAACTTTTGGAACTTTTGGAACTGGAGTCACTCCGAAAAACAGATTACTGTTGTAAGCCAAGGATATAATGTGGCTAAGAAGAATATTACTGATAATCTATAAACCGCCGGTCGCTTGATGTTTGGAAATAAAGTTAGGTATTCATTATCTCTTTTGCTATATGATGATAATCCGAACGCACTGATCGGTAAGGTTGAGGAACACTCGGCGTGGTCAGTCTACCCATGGCTGACCGCATAGTAGTAGTTGATATGAACGTTTCCGTGCTTCGGAGCGCATGTAAAATCGTCGGTCCCGGTTGTTGTTATTAAACGGCAGTCATTAAACCAAGTCGGAAGCCTTTGGGCGGCTTGAACAACTCTGATACAAGATTGACCACTAACCAAACGATAAAGAAGAATACCCACTGTCAGAAATTGAATGCCACCTTTATCCCCAAGACGACCACGGTTAATGGTAGGCAATGTAACCTTTAGTGAATGGATAATTCATATAAGTAGAAATAGGTGTACCACTGGGTTCAATTCTTGGCCTATTTTTATTTATTGTGTATATTAACTATTTATAACGAGTAATATCCCTAACATTAAAACTTCAAACACAAGCAAACAACGAGCAAACACACACTGATCGTTCCTGCCACCAGACTACAAAAGATCATCAAATAATTTAAATGCCAATGTTTCATATCAGCCAAATGACGTCCACTTCTGAACAAAGACATAGTTTTCGACAAATGTGTCGTCATTTCAGAGAGAATTTGTCAGTACTCACCAGGCTTGGTAGGCGGGTTGGTGAGCGTAATATGGCTTCTGTTTCACAGAAGGGATGCTGCTGCCCATTCCTCTGGTTTAGAGTCCCTTAGTCGAATTTTACGGCAGCCACGGGTGATCCCCAAGGATAATTGGGTTTCATACATAAAGATTCGTGTAAACCATTTACAGGCATTTATGAATAGCCAGACTTTAGTTGCCGCGTTCAAGATGTAGATTTTCTAATGAGATGGCAAGGTGAGAAAATCCATGGTTGCCTACTGTTTTTAAATCATAATCTGTATAATAATAATAATAATAATTGTTTATTTGCATAGAATGTAGGTACACAAAATAAAGGTGTTAATAAATGTTTCTGATCCTTGTACACTCTACCTTAATTAGGCATGCAAATATTTGGATAAACTAAATAATCTGTATAGGGTCTTACTTTAACAATGGAAAATATTTAAAGGCTAGGAATTGAATTATGTATACAATTGAGCTCAACTCACTCAGAATGACCATAATGATCTGGTTCACATAGCCGCGCACGCGGATTGCGCCCACGGCCTCAGCCACAGCGTCCAGTGTGGGCTTCACCGTCATCTTCCACACAGCGATCAACTTTATACCGGTGTTCTTACATCGACATGCGTTCCGTCCTTGATAGTATTACCTATCCACGAGCAAGAAACTCGCAAGATTAAAGAACACGAAAGGCAATAACTCGTATAATGCGCTCCACGCTGGCAACTGAGACGAGTCACTAAAAAAGTTACTAGCACAGCAACTACGTTCACTTGACGTGAAGTAAAACACACAAAGTCGCAAAATTTGAGTATCGCAACGCCGAGATCGGTGTTAGGTTTAGGGGCGACACACGACGCAGGCTCGTCGTTCCGATACTCCACAATGGGCCGCGTGGCGACGTTCCTCGCGGCGGCTAGGTTGCTCGCACTGCAGCGGCCAGACTAGCACCGCGGCTTATAATATTGTCGCTGGGCGCCCCGCGCAAGGTCGGAACCCTCGCGCCACACACCGACCACATCCTGCCCTAAACTTACACATGACAAATTATCACCGAGGGTGTCGGGTAAGCTTGTGAACGTACTTGTGTTACATTATATGGTTGGCGCAGTTGCTTCATTAGCTTTCTACGCTACGTGTGGCGGGTTCGATCCCCGCACGGAACAAAATATTTGTATGATCTACAGATAGTTGTTTCGGGTCTGGGTGTTTGTGGATGTGAGATTCATGTCTGTTAACTGTACCCATGACAAGGCAGAGCTGCTAATGTAAGACAGCATTTAAAACAAATCCATAGAAAATTGATTGTTCCGCAAGATTAAAGTATGTACACAGTATGGAACGAAATTGATACACAAAGTTCTTTCCAACCCGAGCCTTGCTCGAGCCGACGAGCCTTGCCTCAAAATGCACCTAAAAACCTGAAATATTATAATATCACTTTCCACAACGACACGGTACAGCAGTGCTGCAATCCGAAGCCCAAGTCCCACTAAGCGGTGCCGTAAGCTGTGTTGTTCCTTATGTAAATTATCGTCTAGCTGGAGGAGGCTCTGTCAGCTTTGTTAAATTGTTAGGTTCAACGCCCTGAGATGCCTGCACTACAATTCTGCTTAGCACAAAATAAGGTTCTGTCGCCTGAAACATACAAAATATTTAAAAAAAACAAACTGACTTAAAAAAATGGTACTTAAAAGTAACAAATATTATAATAAAACACTTTTAAACGGATTTTACCGCGTATCTTTTTGTTTTTCCTGACGTTTCGAACACTTTGACTAAGGTGACAGGGGCGTCGTCACAGATTTTAAAAAGTTAGAAAATAGAATCCGTTTAAAAGTGTTTTATTATAATCTGTAATACTCGCGAAAACCTAAGACATTATTAAAAAATAATATTTTTATTTATTTATTTAATTAGCCGTTGCCCGCCCACTTCGCTAGACGTAAATTATATTTATATTAATATCTTCTGAACCCTGCAAGATATTGAAACGAAACGTACGCGAAAATTTTAGTAAATATTGTTTTAAAGGTCTAAAGTATTCATTGAAATCCGTGGAGCCGTTTGACAAAAATAAAAAACAATCATTTATTGATCAGGCATCGTGTAAACAACAGTGTTCACTTGAATTTTGGCATTTATACAGAAACCACAGACGGACACTTCCATATTATTGTATTGGAGCAGACCACTGACATGCGTTGCAATGCCCTTTTTTACTCTGTCAAAAACCTTCACCTTTTTAATTTTTTTATTGGTTCCCAGTAGAAATTCTACATGGAACTTCCTTCACCCCGGGGAAGGGCGAAGGGGTATGCTGGACTCCTACCGGTTAAAACCACTGGAGCGGTCATCTTCGGCACCGAAGGGGGGCTCCAGGTCCTCGTAAGATCACACTAGAGCCGCCCATTGGTGCCACGCCTTTTGGCACATCTCGGAGGGGATTACTGTAAAGCGGTCACCTTCTCTAGCGGAGGGCAAGCGGCTGTAAAAGGGCCACCAGGTAGTTATTGACCCAATCTCTCACCCCCTGCAGTATGACGTGCTATTTACTGGACAACCTGTATATATATTTAGATTGGATTTCATGAATTTGAATTTTTACGCGGAATCCTAATTGTTTTTCTTAAATAAAAGTAGTCTAAGTTATTCCTTATAATATTAGCTATCTGCCAGTGCAAGTCAGGAAAAACATAAATCTGTAATATACGCGATGTAATCCGTTTAAAAGTCTTATAACGTATATATTATATTATAACGGTTGCAAAACGTTATTTTTTAAATAATCTTGCAATTTTGTTACGATTTTAGTATTAATTGGATCTACGTGTGGTGCCGGCTTTGCCGTGTGGTGCCGGCTCAGAATGCCACCACCCCATCTCCTCCCATGGGTGTTGTAAAAGTCGTCTAAGGGATTAGCCGGAGGATGGGCAGCAGCGTCCTTCGAGTACATTAACAACTTAACTGCGATCGCCAACCCGCCTGCCAAGCGTGGTGATTAAGGCAAAACCCCCCAATGAGCCCACAACACATCCATATCGGTGGTTGTGGTGATCTTTGGGGGAGGCCTGTGTCCAGCAGTGGACTTCATTCGGCCGAAATGATGACGTCAGCAAATTTATTAGTTTGTCACACACAACAGCACGTAAATGTCCCACTGCTGAACATGAGCTTCCCAATGACTGCTACAATGAGCGGTCATGTATTGCCATAATCATCACACTTGGCAAGCGCATTAGTTAACGCAGAATGTTGTTAATAAAGGCAGGAAGCTGCTGCCCACGCTGAGTAGAAAAGGGTGTCTTTTCTTTGCTGGGAACCCCACGGAGCATTGTCACACAATTTGTCAATGAAAATCTGAAATGAAATTAACAGAACTTAAATTAAATATACTTAAATCATTGACGTATAATGTACTACGCGCGTACTAGCGAAGACGCCTCAATTTGATCCTTTGTCACGAGAGTTAGAGCGCATACACTCTAACTCATTTTCTGTCATGTCTGTGTCAGGCTGTCAATGACTTAAATAAAGATATTTAAAAAAGGTTCTAAGGAGTGGAAACCGCATACCGGAAAACGCAGCGTGAGACGACCTCCAACAAGGTGAACAGACGACCTGGTGAAGGTCGCTGGGAGTCGTTGGATGAGGGCGGCATGTGACCGCTCGTTGTGGAAATCTACAGGGCAGGCCTTTGTTCTGTACGTCCTACTTCGGCTGATATGATGATAAAAAAAACAAGCTGGATAAATCAATATTATAATGTCCATTATTATAAAAGAGTATATGCATGCAGTTTCTTGCGGTACTTCTCCATGAGACCAAGTATTTGGAACTGAGCAACTTAGGTTCTGACGTTTCATGGTATATTTGAATAAATAAAAACTAGTGATGTAGCACAAGGGGGCAAGTTGCCATGTGCGCACCACCCTACTTAATTTTTCGGTTTTCAAAACTGATCGTTAATTTTAAGATCATACATAATAATACATAATAACACTTGTATCTGCCAGGAAACGCTATATACAAGGTTATTTATTTCCATTCCATTAGTTTAAAAACAAGTTCCTAATATAAAATCTTGTTATTCATACATTAAATTTATGGTAGGTTTTTATAAGCTGAATATGTATATAGGGTCTAACTTTAATAATATATTTATTACTTATTTTAGTCTAAATCAGTGGCAGTTTATCGATGCCCTTCTTGAAGAAACTCTTCAAAGGCATTTTGTACTGTCTCTAGGGTATTGATTTTTATTCCCGCCAAAAAGTCATCCGATTTCTGAAAAAAGTAGAAGTCTGTAGACGCAGTCTGTCTGTCAGGTCAGTTTGCAGATGTGCGAGGTTCTCCATCATAGTGTTCAATTCTTCAGAGTACACATCTGCAGTAATACTCGTCCCGTTTGGTAAGAAGCTGTGTTGAATCACACCGGCACTAGACCACCAAAGAGTGACCTTTACTTTTCTAGGAGTCATTTTTCGTTTAGGGCATTGATTAGGTGCTGAACCAGGATCTAACCAATTTGCTGAGCGCTTGCGATTGTCAAACAGAATCCATTTTTCGTCGCAGATAACAATGCGGGTTTGTTTCGTTTCTGTGCCTGTTGAGAAGCGCAGGGCGCTGATGATCGAGATTCAGTTTGTGGGGAACCCATTTGTTAAGCTTTTTACTATGCCAATTTGACACAAATGGACCAATGTTGTATTGATGCTAACGTCGAAAGCTAATTCAGCTGTAGATTGAGTATCATCAGCTACCACAATCGCTTTTAATTCGTCATTGTCGACTAAAGTTTCTAGACGACCACGAGGTTCATTTATCAGATCGAAATTTCCAGAACGGAAGCGGGCTAACCAGTAACAGGTTGTACGTTCGTTTGTAGTGTTTGCTCCGTAAACGTCGTTGATGTTGCATGCGTATATTGAGTTCTGAATTATTTATTATTTGCAAGTAGTTTACATTTGCTATTAGAGATTTTATATCATAGTTGTTTTGAGCTCGTTGTGTAAGTCTCGTTATTTTGCGAAGTAGTTTTGAATATTTTAAGTAGTTCATTTTATTAGTATATCTTGGATTTTTTCTTAGGGTCAATGCAATTTTTAAGCCGAACATAACGGTTGGAATTATCTTGTGCCATTGGATTATTTTTCATCTTTATCTTATATCCATTATCTTTCTTTGCAGCCTATGTGCATACGTTCAATTTGTGGAAACTTGTAATTGGCCCTTTACTTCCATATTTATTTCGATAACTACATTGTATGCTGTAGCTGTAAGTATCCCTAAAAGAATAGAATTAAGTGAAATGAAGTAACTAAATATTTTTTTTAGCTAAAAGCTAAAACATGTTGAACAGACTATAGCTTTTGTTAGCATCTCAATAAAAATTATCACGCTGCAACCAATGGGATATTTATGTAAATTGGCCATCAACGCAACAATATCAAGTACTTTTAGTTTTAACATGGGTCCTTTTTCTTTAGCACTGATGGAGTTTAAAATGTTTAGAATTTATTTTGTCAAACTCTAGCCTTAATATTTATATTTTACTGTATTTATTTTACCCCTCTTAAAAATTCCAATAGCAAAAAATTCATTATACTTAATCATAAATACATATTCTTTACGTTATTTCTCCCTAGATGGTGCTGTAGCTAGTCCCTGTATCGCGCTATGATTTTGTTCTGTCAAAATAGGTACTCGTATTATACCGTATTATACAAATGTTAGTGTTTTGTCCGGTTAAGCATCTATATCCCTCGTGGGCTGAGTGCGAGAAGCCCATCATAAAAAAATAAAAATGTTAGTGAACTGTAACGACAGACGACTCAAACCTTGATTGCGCGATTTTAGGTGGATATGATCTCGAAAACAAGCCATTAACGATGATAAGGAACTCTTTAGTACAGAGCTTTTGACAAAGTGGGTGTCACAAACTATACGTTACTTATAAATTCATTAACAGGTCCCGGGCTCGGGGCTTCCATCGTTTAAAATGCTTTCACATGCACTGCAATTTGAGCCCACCTGGTGTGCCAACCATCGTCGTGCTATAAAAACGCTTCCGCCCATTCCTATGACATAACGTTGACGAGCTGTAACTCGGAGTCGGGTGGCACTGCACAGCAGTTAGGCTCAGAGTTACAACTATTCAATGTAGTGTCATAGGAATGGATGATAGCGTTTTTATACCACAGATACCGGTAAAACTTAACAACTTCCCATTCCGCTTTAAGCTTGTTTATTTACCAGTAACCCTATGTTTCGCTATGACATTAATACAGCGCAAGGGCAGACACTGCATATTACTGGCATGGACTTCAGAAGTACCTGCTTTTCTGATGACCAGCTTTACGTGGCTCTCCCGAGTAAGAAATGTTGGCGGCGTATAAAAAATATGCTTTGACGGCACGGTTGGTGCAGTGGCTGATACAGTCGACTGCTGCGCTCCGGGTCGTGGGTTCGATTCCCGCACGGAACAAATATTTGTATGATCTGCAGGTAGTTGTTCCGGGTCTGGGTATATTGTGTGTGGAATTCATGTCTGTAAACGCACCCACGGCACAGGAGAAATCCTAGTGTGGGGCAATGTTTAAAAAAATATTTACTCAGCATTTTTTACCAAAACGGAACCGGGCGGATTCTTCTATCGGGCAAAATCAATATTTGAAAAATAAGTAGCCAACTGAGGATATGATATATTGAACGTGTTTATCTCTTGGAAAATTGTTTTGTTTTTTAAGCAGGCGGAGCCTTGACTTGGTGACTGGTTATGAAATAACACGACATCATGACTGTTAACACTTCCTTGTTATTATAGATACTGAAATGATATCAGTTAGTTCTTATCGGCAAGCCACAGAATACCATAAGATTGCAGATAACATGGAAACTTGAAAAATTAATGTGTTACTCGTATCGTCCACAGTAAGGACCGGTTTCACCGTTGCAACTAAACGCGATTAGTTGAAGCTAAACTCAGTATAAGCGCTCAACTGAGTTCAGAGCTCCAATATGCATTTCACCAACATCAACCGAGCCCGTTTAAAGCATAACTCAGATTAAATTCTGAACGCCCAATTTTCGACGTTTAGCTCGTTTAAACGCGTTTAGAGGGTTGTGATTATTGTTCGTTTTAATTCCCAATAATGGCTGCGTATTTTTATTTGTTTTTGAGTGTTTGTACTAACCCTTGCCATATGTGATGATGATGATGAATTTAAATATTCCGTAGAAAAAATTGTAAGCGATGCACTATTTTTGGGTTATTATTATCTCGACGAATATGCGACCATGCCAGTGCTAACTATATATTTAACCATCATAATCATCATTTGAGGCCGAAAGATGTCCACAGCTGGACAGAAGTCTCCCTAAAGATTGCCACAACGACCGGTATGGGTTTGTGTTGTGTGCTCATTGGAGGGTTGTGCCATAATCACCACGCTTGGTAGTCAGGTTGGCGATCGCAGTTGAGTTATAAATGTGCTCGTAGGACGTTGCTGCCCATCCTCCGGCTGACGACGAGATGACGTGTCGCGGAGTGCCTCTCCTCTGTGTATTCTTCCGGCTAGCTCTTATGGCTCTTACTCTTACTTCTCCACGGCAACGAAGTAACGGTGTACAGATGATGTAAATGAATAATACACACGGACGACACGGGAAACAGGTATATTGTTGGTCACAGCTCATCTATCTTTAAAAATTCAAGTCAAAGAAATGCAAGATGAGAAATAAATTTAGTAGGTGTGGATGCTATGCAACAATGAGAATATACAATAGATTGGAGTCCCGACACATACAACTATCCCAAATAACGCATACATTCCTCATCACTCAAAGTCTTTACTCCATTCTTCTTCTTCTTTTTTCAATATGGCAATCGGCATCAAAATCGAGCCATTTCTGCTAATGTCGAGTACGTTTGGATCTCGCAAGTTAAATTTTAGATATTTACATGGCGATATAGTTTGAGAGGTTGGTTATGGATAAGGACGCGGATTTATACGGAATAGGGCAACAAATACATAAAAATAATTTAATAAATCTATATAAGTCAGGTATACCATTGTATACCTGACTCATGTCTCAAAGATCCGGCAATTGGGTCTCGAGGTGGCTCTCACCAAGTCGGAGGCCGTGTGCTTCCATGGGCCTCGGCGCGCGCCACCCTCGGGGTCCCACATCGTGGTCGGAGGCGTTCGCATCGGCGTCGAGCCGACGATGAAGTACCTAGGACTCGTCCTCGACAGCCGGTGGAACTTCCTGCCGCACTTCAGGCGGCTGGCCCCCAAGTTGACGGCGGCCGCGTCTGCACTCTCGCGGCTGCTGCCCAATTTGAGGGGCGGAAATGCCTCCTGCCTATCTAGAAGCGAGAGCCCTCGCGTCGCTGTATCAGTGGCGCGGGGAGGCGCTAAGTCGGGGCGAACCGCCAGTACCTCGTGAGATCGAGGTGTGACGGTTCGAGCTCCAGTGGATCCTGGTGGCGGAGTGGAAAGGGCGACTGGAGCGGCCCACTGCAGGACACGCCGCGATAGCAGCGGTAAGACCGGTAATGGAGGAATGGCTGGAGAGGCGGCATGGCGCCCTCACCTACCGGATGACGCAGGTACTCTCGAACCATGGGTGTTTCGGGAAGTACCTGTGTCGAATAGACCGAGAAGAGACGCCTGGTTGTCATCACTGCGGAGACTGCCCGGAGGACACGACGCAGCACACGTTGGAGGAGTGCCCAGCTTGGGCAGCGCAGCGCCGTGACCTCGTCGTGGCGGTCGAAGGGGGTGACCTCTCGCTTCCGGCCGTAGTTCAGTCCATCGTCTGGAGTGAGAACGCGTGGGATGCCGTCGCCTCTTTTTGCGAGGAAGTGATGCAAGCAAAGGAGGCGACAGAGCGGGGATGGAGGGCGATCTCCGATCCCCTCCGCAGAAGACACACCGGGCGTGGGCGCCGGGGTAGAGCGCTGAACAATCTCCGGCCACCATGTGGAGCGGCCTGCGGGCGACGAACCAGGGGCGGTCCGTCACCCAAACAGAAACAGGCCCGAGATGGCGGCGCGCGTGTTCCACGCGCGCCTCTCCGATGGATAGGTGGGACCAACAAGGCCGCACACAGAAGGGGCCCGTCAATCATTGACGTCAATCATTGACGGGCCGATACCTGCCGGGGGAGCGGTCTAATTCAGAAAAACGCACATCTCACCCCCGGCTAGAGGTAAGAAGAAGGGCACCGTGGGGTTTTAGCCGATTTAATCCCGGCATGCCTTTCCGCCCTTCCCAAGGCGGAGGAAGTCCAAGAGGATTTCCCCACGTTAAAAAAAAGAAAAGAAATAGGTATATTATTGAAGTATATGGAATGAAATAAACTTACCAAGAGATTTGATATATAATTTATTAGTTAAGGATAGGATAGAAGGAAGGTCGCAAGGAACTTTATTCCATTATTGGAAACGGACGTCAAAAAACCTGCAGTGTAATAAAGGATACTCGGGTAATCAATCTACAATAGTGAAGGCTTATTAAGAGTCAGTCACCACCCGCTGACGTTCGGTGAAGGTGACGCTAAGGCTTATTTAGAGAGTCGCTAACCGCTCTGTAACCTATGTACAAGAAGTTAGCCAAATAGACTTATAATATAGAATGGAAGGGAAACAATAAAATATAATCATTCCATTCAATTCCATAGTAAATAAATAAATAATCATGGAAGTACGAAAAATATGGTTAAAATTATAATTTGAATGAGAACGTGTTAATGTTAAAAATAATTAATTGTTAATTACGCTAACTTGTCGACGTTAGGTTGGTTAAGGTTCTAGCATTTATTTGATTTAATTCGTAAATAATTTCAGTTATTACTATTAGATAATGGTGACTATGTTATGTTATGATATTATAGTATGGGTAATCGGATAAATGGATTAATGAAATATAATAATCTATTGCAGAATAAATACATACGTATGCTGAAACAAAGCCACTGCCTTAGATTTCCACAACGAGAGGTCACATGCCACCCGCGTCCAGCTGCTCCCAGCAACCTTCACCAGGTCGTCGCCGCCTGGTTGGAGGTCGTCCTACGCTGCGCTTTCCGGTGCACGGTCTCCGCTCGTAGTGTCGCTTACCACCAAAGAACAGAATACAAGCAGTAGAGCTGTGAGTATGAAATCCAGGCAGTGTTTTGTGGTCCAGTGCAAGCCGTAGGTACCAGTCGATACACGTGCGGCTTTGTGTACTTAATTATAATTCAGAAGTGGTAACTATCTGCTAAAATGGTACATTATTACCCACCCGGGTGTACATTATTCCGCAGTAACTTCTACACTTGTGCGGAATATTAATCAGCTTCTACCTACTTAGCCAAGTCTTTTGTCAAAGGTTAAATCAAAATGATGTAATGTAATTGACCGCCGTAATGTCAGTGGTCCCCAAATATAACATAAATACAAATGATCTTCAAGTCGTGGTGCCTCCCCAGTATATTTTCATAGTTGTGTCGTCATTTTAAGGGGAAATGCCTGTATCCACCACGCTTGGCAGGCGAGTTGGTGAGCGCAGTATGGTTATTGTCCCACAGAAGAGACGCTGCTGGTCATGCCTCTAGTTTAGAGTCCCTTAGTTGATTGTTTTTCGCCGACTTACCCGGAAGGAGATGTCATCATTTCGGCCGAACAAGTCCACTGCTGGACATAGGCCTCCCTCAAAGATTACCACAACGACTGACATCGGTATGTTGTGTGCTCATTGGGGGGTTTTGCCATAATCGCCACGCTTGGCAGGCGGGTTGGCGATCGCAGTTAAACTGCTAATGTATTTGAAGGACGCTGCTGCCCATCCTCCGGCTAATCCCTTAGTCGCCTTTTACGACACCCACGGGATGAGATGGGTTGTAGATGTGGGAGATGTAGTGGAGCTATATTCATCAGCATACGGAATAGCGGAAGATACTCAGTGAGCAGCTTAGTAGTGTCTTATGTGGTGGCTTCATACTGGTTGACTTCATTTTTTGTGTTATTGGTTTTGATCTAATAACATTCCACTCCATTCACCCCAGTAAGTATCTTGATGATGTCTTATTAAATAAATCAGATAATTATTTGCAAAATTTGCTACTTAAGTATTCTCAGACTCAAACTCAAAGTTTTTACTTCATACTAGCTGGGACCCGCGGTTTCATCCGCGTTTAATTTAAAAGAAATTGGATCATTTATAAATAATTTAGGTACTTCGGCACAGACACTTGATATAGACCACATATATTGTGTTTTAATATTTTTGCGCGGAAAACTAATTATTTTTCTAATATTCAAGTAGTTTAAGTGAATCCTTATAACATCAGCTATCTGCCAGTGACAATTCCGTAGAAATCGGTCCAGCCATTTCGGAGATTAGCGGGAACAAACAGACAGAAAGACAAAAAAATAAAATTTAAAATTTTGTTGCAGGTACCGTGATGTAACTATCATATGCATTTAGTAAAAAGCTGTTATTTTGACATTATAAACAGACACTTCAATTTTATTTATTTGTATAGATGTATAGATAGGCCATAACAGGCACTTTAGAAAAGACACAATTATAATAATATCTTAGGTTTTAGCGATTATTACACATTATAATAAAACAATTTTAAACGGATTAAATCGCGTGTATTATTGATTTTTGCTTTTCCTGACGTTTCGAACACTTTGCAGGGTTCGTGGTGCAGGATGACATGCAGGAGGCATGTTGCCTTAGGCAAACCCAACCATTTTCTTCGATTTAATCATCCTCAAGTCCTTACGAAAGAGAACCGTTATGTATCAAGAATGTTTCGTGAGGCTATTGAAATTAAAAAACACCCTAATTTTAATAGAGAAGATAGTTGGCAGGTACCACCTGTTTGGAATCCGGTTATTAAATTAATAAAATCCCAAACAGCACACCACACTAAAAAACATCAAGACACTGTGAGTGATTACTGCGTGCATCGAAACAATTTTTGATTAGTTTTGTACGGTAGACAAAATAACTTTTTAAATCTGTAACGACGCTTGTCACCTTAGTCATCCTGCGACCACGAACCCTGCAAAGTGTTCGAAATGTCAGGAAAACAAAAATCAATAATACACGCGATTTAATCCGTTTAAAATTGTTTTATTATGACACAATTATAATTTAACCCGTCAGGTATGTGGAAACAAAGTGGACTATACGTGAAATACATACACACAATAATAAACACACTATTGCTTCTGTAATACACAATCAGTAATTGATCATGATTAACGCACAGGTAGCACTGGTACGAGTCAACGAAGTTCTCGCATTTACAAAATGTAGAAGATGCTAAATTATATAAAAGTAAGCAATGTCATATTGTATACATGTCAAAAACGACATATATAATATGCCCCATGTATAAAAAGTTATGAGTTCCGTGTGGTTGATTAAGAATATAGCCCCACTCCATCTTCTCCCGTGGATGTCGTAAAAGGCGACTACGAAGGACGATTGCAAACTTAACAGTAGGTGGTTCATTTGATTGGTTACAAATTTAAGAAACAATAGACTCGAATGAAAAGCGCATCTCTACTACAAAACGGAAAATAAAAAAGTTAGGTACTGACATACTTACTGCGAGGAAATTGTACGTGAGAACAAGAAAAACTTAACTCGTCAGTCGTCAGCCGACATTATTAGAATATAAATGAAGCCTTCGACATCAAAATACCTTTGGTTTACGTTGTTTTATTCATAACAATGTAAATTGTTTTATTCTCTAACATTGTATTAAACATATTTCTTCTAAACTATTGTTTTCTTTAGACTCTAGTCCCGAATAAACATGCAAAGTTGAACCCCGACTTAACGTGAATTCGACTTTATCGGTTATTACTCGATCCCACCTATCGCGTAAGCCCGGGGTATTAGTGTACCTACTTATTTTTGTATATCTGTGGTGGCTCCACCAACACTTCATTCCAAGATATGATGTAGATGTATGTACATACGGCCGAAATTAATAATCGATCTAACTCATTAGTTTTGGATTTTGAAAATTACATCATGTTCAAAATCTTATATGAAAAATCTATTGATTTTGGATTATCAAAATATACCTACTAAAAATAATCTTTTTTGCAAATCTACATAATATAAGATAGCCCCCAAAACGCCCACCCTTCACCGCTTCCTAGTGTTTAAGCTGGGGAGAAGTAAGAAACGGCGCAACGAACTCCCAGCAACAGGTATCTGTCTGGAATGTGATCTTTAACACTGAATTATGCCATATATAAAATTAAAGAACAACAAAAGTATGGCGTAACTCTGTAGGTCGGTACGTTATTCCCGCATATTATCCGTTAATGCACATCCTTACACATTTGAGTAATAAAATGGTAAAAATAAAAAATAAAATTAATAAATTTAAAATAACAATTGAGTGATTAGCACAATTAAAAGATCCTACTGTAATAAAATGTGGGGTATTGTTTTATAAAACGTTACTTTTCTTGTGAAAACGCTACTTTTTAGTTTTTTCGTAACTTTTAAGGATAAGGCCACTGGCAACACTGTACACTTTAATAGGGATGAGTCGTACTAGGTAAATTGTGTACTAGGTGCTTTAGGTGTATATCCCATGCAATTGGTCAGTACGTTACATAAACAGTCTCTGAGAGTCCATGATGATCGATCCAAATACCTGTTCCACCTAGTCCATGAAGTACGATGAAGTTTGGTATGGTTGTAGGGATGAGTCGTACTCAAAGATTAGGTTTACCAGTCGTACAGCGTACTGGTAAATTTTTTACTAGGTGCACTTAGTCCAATTCCGTACGAATACTCGATCCAAATACCTGTTTCAGTTTCACCTAGTCCATGAAGTACAATGAAGTTTGGTTTAATCTACGCTTTAAAGTATGCTTAGTCGTCGCGTAATCATATAAGTACCGACGTGTATCGATGATACGCGTTGGTACGTATTTAGTCATGAATTTGAATCTTCCCTTCATACAGCTTTAGGACTGTGAACTTGAAGATTTATCTATTTTGTTGGATGTTTACGTTTTATGTGTTTTGCAAGGTTTGATACAAAACATTTAAAACTCAATTGTCTTTTACAAATTTTACACTCAGACACTGACTGGTCTTTTACTTGTTTGTGAAATGATCCTAAGCGACAGTACTACCGTTTGGAGCGTTGCGTGGCGTTTTTACAATAATAAATACTTTATATTCTCATTAAGAAAGTCCTAAGATAAGATAAGATAAAAAAAAATATATTCATGTACAACCATATGCAGGCACATAAGAATAGTCAAGAATTTAGTTGCCGCGTTCCAAGATGTTGATTTCCTATGGAGAAGAACGGGCAAGAAACTCCATGGTTACTCTTTTTAAATCATAATCATTGTTACAGTATTTTTGGTTACATTGTTCTCAAAATAAATAATGTGAGGACAATGTAGCAGAAAAAGTAAACTTCTTAAAAAGTTCATACTAAACAAGCCTGATATTTAGTTTAGTTCGTTACAAAAACTACAAAATAGTTAAATAAGTCTGATACACGTATCCGATTGCGACGTCAAGTAGGTATCGATACGACCGGCGCCAGCGCAAAGATCACATACGCATGAGTGTCGCACTTGATACTCGGCTGTATTGCATACTCATAGTCAGATACTAGATACCTAGTCTTCATTCGCATCAAGTATTTCCAAGTACCTAGTGTATAGAATCTACCTAGTATTTGGTGGTTATCATTACTCGAGACTAGTCGGGACTTGAAATCAAATAAGTTAAAACATGACAGAATATATTCTTGCACGACACGAGCGCATAGTGATACTAGGTGGATCGAGTATTTTAAAGTTAGAATAGGTGCAGTCTAGTCTCGCTAAATACCTAGTCCCTGGATCTGTTCTAGTAAATACGCTACATCTCTAGTACGTCAGTCAAGTCTAGAAGTGGGTAATAAAGCTTTTTGCGTGAACCGAACCGAAACTATGTATTGGTATCCGATAAAGTGTTTCAAAACTATGTATTTTCAAAAACTATTTATTGGACGATATGCGTATAAAGTGTTTATGAAATGATAAACGTTTTCGTGTCGGTTCAGGTATTTGCTTTGAAACATGCTATCAACACAAAACTATGTATTTACGGTAACTATTTATTGGACGAGATGCGTATAAAGTGTTTCAAAACTATGTATTTTCAAAAACTATTTATTGGACGATATGCGTATAAAGTGTTTATGAAATGATAAACGTTTTCGTGTCGGTTTAGGTATTTGCTTTGAAACTTGTAATCAATAGTAAACAAATTAAAATTCGCTATCAACTGAAAATTTTATACTTTGGTTTTTTGTTCTTTGTCTGTGGTAAATGATTATTATGACTGGTAAAATACAATAATTTGACACAATAAATTATAGTCTTATGCAAAGTTCTAATATGTAATTTGTACTCGTGCCAGTATAGGATGGATATACCTAAATAACGTGTCAAAGATTTGATAGCAGCATAAAAATGATTCCTAATAAAATAGAATAAAATGTGATTTTTATTATTATTATTTAGAATGACTAAAATTCATAAATGCGCGATCTCGCTTCTTGATCGTGCGATCGTCGGTATCGGTCGGGTTTACTTCGGAATAACTCGGTCGGAGTCATTCGGCTAGTTTCGGTAACTGTTTATCGACGATCCAATGCTGTGTGAATAAAGTGTTTCGCCCGATAAATAGTTTCAGAAGAGACCAATACATAGTTTTAGGTATTGGACGCGATACATAGTTTCAATAACTGTTTACGGTTTGCAACGCACACCGCTAGTCAAGTCATTAGTCAATGTGTCATTGCACTCGTATCTAATTGCAAAATTGCACAATCGCAACGCATTAGTGACAAATGTTAATAAACAGAGTTATACGGATGTGCCAGATAAAGTGGACTAATTGATGATAAACATCTACGCGATTCGTCAATTAACAAATAGAGTTATTCTTACGAGTCGAGTCCGAAGTCAGTGTGTGTGAAGTCGGCATTGGCAATCGAGGCCAAAATGTTGTCGCGATACGTCGTGTCGCAAGTGAAGCACAACTCGTACTTCCTGGTGGGGCTGGCGCTGGGGCTGTGGGTGTCGCTGGCGGTGGTGCCGCTGGACGAGGAGCCCGCGGCCGCGTGCCCCAGCGCGCTGGGCGGCGCGCCGGCCGACGAGTACGAGCCGCAGCGCGAGGAGCGCCCGCTGGGCGCCGCCGGCCGCGCCGCGGGCCGCAGCGTGCAGCGCCCGCGCTACTACAGCACCGAGCTCGGCATGCGAGGTCACTCACCCCACCCTATATGTTCTCACACTTGTTTCATAATTTTAATGTATTCGAAGCCTGTGCAGTTTTGTTTCCTGTCATAAAAATTGTATCATAGCAATGATTAGTGCTGCAATAAAAGCAGCTGATGTTATTGCAATACCAATTGTATTGTTACAGGGTCCTTACTCACGGGAGTGCTGAGTTCAGAAGAAGCTCTCAAGAGTCAAATAGCAGCACTAAACCATACTACGGCCCGCCTGCAGCCGGCCCTGAAATTCTTTATTACGGCCAGTGCAATGAGTTCTGTACCAGGCCTGGCAAATGTTGTTGGCTTTACTGACACAAGAGAGATGCTGAAACCATTTCATGCACTCAAGTATTTAGCAGATAACTATTTGGAGGAGTATGACTTCTTCTTTTTAGTGTCAGATACTGCATTTGTGAATGCCCGTCGCCTGACCGAGCTGGTGTCACAGCTGAGTGTCAGTCAGGATATATACATGGGCACTGTCGCTGAAGATGACAGCCATTACTGCTCACTGGGTAAGTTTGTAATTATTAGATATCGGATTGTGAATTATAAAAAAACAAAAAATACAAATTGCATTTTTCAGGGGATTAGTAGGTAGGTTTCACCATCTTTAATTGCATTATTATTTTATCTATACATACAACCCTTTGTTGTGCAGAGGATGTGTGGTTTCTCTCCCTGGATTATGATCTCTGAAGTAGGTGACATGTCTTTATGTATGTATTGCCTTTTATGATTTGTAATGGCTTATATAATATAGCATATTCTATTCTACCTTGGAGTCTTGGAGTAAATACCTAGGAATATAGAAAGATTTTTTTTATTAGGCTATATCATTATTATGACCAATATCCTGCACTACTGAGCATTGCAAAACCCATCATTAGGCATTTACCTGAATGGTCTTGCACTGGGCTCAGAAATTACAGGCTTACAGAGGTTTAATTAAGGTAGTGAATAAAAAAGGTACCTCACTAAGCAAGTTTTGTTTCCTTCGTTACTAATTTAAATAAGAAAAGAATTTAGTAAACCCAAAGGTTTTTTTTTGCCCTCCCCTCAATTTCTCCTGTGTCGTGGGTGCGTTTACAGACACAAATTCCACACACAATACACCTAGACCCGGAACCACTATCTGCAGATCATACAAGTATTCGTTCCGTGCGGGAATCGAACCCGCGACCTGGAGCACAGCAGTTGAATATATAAGCCACTGCACCAACCGTGCCGGCGAACAGTAACTAAACGAATACAACTCACTGTTTTATAAAACAAATAAAAAGATTAGAGTGACAAAAATCAGGTCCTATCATAACAAAAACTGAATGATAAAAAAATATAATCCTTTAAATATTTAGAGATATCATATACCCACATACATAATATTGTATTCATTAAAATGTTTTTGTAAATATCTACATAATTTATTAAGTACGTACGAGTACGTAGCTCTGTTCTCGAAGTTGTTGACGAGTATGTCTACCTGGGACAAACTGTCCAGTTAGGTAGGTCCAACTTCGAGAAAGAAGTCAATCGTCGAATTCGACTCGGCTGGGCAGCGTTTGGGAAACTTCGCAACGTCTTTTCGTCAACAATACCGCAATGTCTCAAGACAAAAGTCTTTAACCAGTGTGCTACCAGTGATGACATATGGAACAGAGACGTGGTCACTCACAATGGGCCTCATAAGAAAGCTCAAGGTCATTCAGCGAGCTATAGAGAGAGCTATGCTTGGTATTTCTCTACGAGATCGAATCAGAAATGAGGAGGTCCGTAGAACTGAAGATGTCGACATAGCTGAAAGGACTACTAAACTGAAGTGGCAATGGGCAGGGCACATTGCTCGTAGAACTGATGGCCGCTGGGGAAAAAAGGTTCTCGAATGGAGACCGCGCATCGGAAAACACAGCGTAGGACAACGTCCAACGAGGTGGCCAGACGACCTGGTGAAGGTCGCTGGGAGTCGTTGGATGAGAGCGGCATGTAAACGCTCGTTTTGGAAATCTAAGGGGGAGGCCTTTGTTCAGCAGTGGACTTCCACTGACTGATATGATGATGATGATTGCTCTTGTGCATAATAATGTGCTTAATTGATCCATTCCTGAAATAAATGTTGCTGTGTTGTGTGTAGAGGGCGGCGTGCTGTTGTCGAACTCGGTGCTGCGCGCAGTGCACGGCGAGCTGGACTGGTGCGTGCGCAACTCGTACTCGCCGCACCACCACGAGAACGTGGGCCGCTGTGTGCTGCATGCCGCGCGCCTCGCCTGCATGTCGTCGGCGCAGGTGCGTGCTGTACATCTTCACTCAGTTTCCTCCTTAAACTAAACTTAAATCGTCGCCTAAAAACTTAAGTCCGTGCGTTCCATTAAAAAAAAACGAACTCATGGAATCTCCTTGGTGATATTAACTTCTTGGAATTGCCCTATATGGTAATGAAAAAAATTGTATAACATTATTTTCTTAGAGAAAAAGTGTTATAATTAGATTCCGTTTAATCTTCCCTGGCTTCCTGTTCACTCTTCTGTCGCATTTCACAAAATCAGTCCTACAGTTTGCAGGAAAGCAAGGGGAAAGATGCTACACATCTAAAATAAATAAAAAAGCATTTACAGCTCATAACCGATCAAACATAAGTGGACATAAAAAATAGTAGTTTCACCATGGTGTGCGCAGGGCGAGACGTACGAGTCAGTGCGCGCGCCCAGCTCGGACGCTCCGCCGGCGCTGGTGGGCGGGCTGGCCGACGCCGTCACCGTGTTCCCCGTGGCCAAGGCCGACAGCTTCTACACTCTGCACGCCTACGTGTCCCGGGTGAGCCAACTGCATGCGACACGACGGTCCACGTGACGACCAATTGTCTGTGGTCTCTAAGCTGGGGAAGCAGGTTGGTGACTGCAAAGTCAGAACTCCTGCAATTGTCACCAAACTGAACTCTTCCCATTAGTGAGATTCTTTAAATATTATATTAGTGTTTGGACAGTTGCATTGCATCATATACAAAGTGATCAACACGCTTCACATCCAGTAAGTAATCCAAGTTAACTTTGGATATAACTCTTGGGCCTAATAACTTTACTGGCAATTTTTTGCCATGCTTAGGAGTTTTCTTGGTGCTTAATTTCGTTGCTAGCTTATATTCTGGTTAATTAATCGAAATAAATACACACATCAACAGTCTAAAAATATTTTCATTAATCATGTACAGAAAAGCACATTAATTTATATCTAAATGCACAGTATTTTATATTGTAACAGAAAATTAAAAAGGATTCTTATTTCTAAATACGATTTCTTTTTAGTGGTTAAGGAAAGAACATTTGATTTGAAATTAAATTCAAATTAGTAATCTATAAAATACCTCAAATGTTACACACAGTATGTGTAGACATACTCATAGTGAGCAGCAGTGTATCGTAGCGAGACAACAGCTTTGAAACTGTTGACTGGTGGCAATGTCATCAGTAACATTGCATTGAATCACGCCTGATTCCAGCACATGCATGCTGCTTTCAACATTTCTTCTTCAGTTAAATTTCGGCGTTGAAGAGAGGAAAATACTATCGGTATTAATTAAGAGAACGAACATAGACACGTAAAGAAATTTTATAGTAATCGAGTCGATTGAATTTTACCGGTTCTGTCATTCTTTTGTCTTTATTTTGTATTTAGAATACGGAAGGAAATGTGTCACAAACTATATGACGTAATTTTTTTTTATATGGCAAGCAACGTAAAATATCCCTAGGCTGTTTAGGTGTCCTCTGGGTTCGCGGGTGCGTAGATTGGGGAATCTGCGTGCCCACACCAAGCGACCCAAGAGAAGACGGTAGCACGCATGTGGTCACGCGCTGCCGTGGGACGCACTGGGGGATCCTTTACAATCCCCCTGGGGGGGTGACCGCCTTACAGTCACCCTCTCCGAGATGTGCCAATAGGCGTGGCACCAGTGGGTGGCTCTAGTGTGATCATACGAGGACCTGGAGCCTCCCTTCGGTGCCGAAGATGACCGCTCCAGTGGTTTTAGCCGGTAGGAGTCCGGCATACCCCTTCGTCCTTCCCCGGGGCGAAGGAAGTTCATGATGAATTTCCACTGGGCACCAATAAAAAAAAAGTTTAGGTGTGTACCTATATGAAAGCCGTAAGGTGAGAAAACAAGAAAGTTAATAAGCAAATGTAGTTGGAGTAAAAACAATTTCGTCGGTATCTATGTGAAGCACTGATTCCGATGACGTGTTTTGTCCCGCGTCCGTACCGTGCCCGCCCCGCCGCAGGTGCACCTGCAGCGCGACGCCGAGGCGGTGCGGCGCCTGCGCGCGGCGCTCTGGCGCGGCGCGGCGCGACATCCGCCGCACTACCGCAACGCGAGCTGGCCCGCCGGCCTGCGCGCCGACCCCGGCCTGGCGCCCCCCGCGCCCGACTCGCGGTGAGTGTGCTGCACCTTACCGATACGGTCACGTTAGGTATCCCGCCGCACTACCGCAACGCGAGCTGGCCCGCCGGCCTGCGCGCCGACCCCGGCCTGGCGCCCCCCGCGCCCGACTCGCGGTGAGTGTGCTGCACCTTACCGATACGGTCACGTTAGGTATCCCGCCGCACTGCCGCAACGCGAGCTGGCCCGCCGGCCTGCGCGCCGACCCCGGCCTGGCGCCCCCCGCGCCCGACTCGCGGTGAGTGTGCTGCACCTTACCGATACGGTCACGTTAGGTATCCCGCCGCACTACCGCAACGCGAGCTGGCCCGCCGGCCTGCGCGCCGACCCCGGCCTGGCGCCCCCCGCGCCCGACTCGCGGTGAGTGTGCTGCACCTTACCGATACGGTCACGTTAGGTATCCCGCCGCACTGCCGCAACGCGAGCTGGCCCGCCGGCCTGCGCGCCGACCCCGGCCTGGCGCCCCCCGCGCCCGACTCGCGGTGAGTGTGCTGCACCTTACCGATACGGTCACGTTAGGTATCCCGCCGCACTGCCGCAACGCGAGCTGGCCCGCCGGCCTGCGCGCCGACCCCGGCCTGGCGCCCCCCGCGCCCGACTCGCGGTGAGTGTGCTGCACCTTACCGATACGGTCACGTTAGGTATCCCGCCGCACTGCCGCAACGCGAGCTGGCCCGCCGGCCTGCGCGCCGACCCCGGCCTGGCGCCCCCCGCGCCCGACTCGCGGTGAGTGTGCTGCACCTTACCGATACGGTCACGTTAGGTATCCCGCCGCACTGCCGCAACGCGAGCTGGCCCGCCGGCCTGCGCGCCGACCCCGGCCTGGCGCCCCCCGCGCCCGACTCGCGGTGAGTGTGCTGCACCTTACCGATACGGTCACGTTAGGTATCCCGCCGCACTGCCGCAACGCGAGCTGGCCCGCCGGCCTGCGCGCCGACCCCGGCCTGGCGCCCCCCGCGCCCGACTCGCGGTGAGTGTGCTGCACCTTACCGATACGGTCACGTTAGGTATCCCGCCGCACTGCCGCAACGCGAGCTGGCCCGCCGGCCTGCGCGCCGACCCCGGCCTGGCGCCCCCCGCGCCCGACTCGCGGTGAGTGTGCTGCACCTTACCGATACGGTCACGTTAGGTATCCCGCCGCACTGCCGCAACGCGAGCTGGCCCGCCGGCCTGCGCGCCGACCCCGGCCTGGCGCCCCCCGCGCCCGACTCGCGGTGAGTGTGCTGCACCTTACCGATACGGTCACGTTAGGTATCCCGCCGCACTGCCGCAACGCGAGCTGGCCCGCCGGCCTGCGCGCCGACCCCGGCCTGGCGCCCCCCGCGCCCGACTCGCGGTGAGTGTGCTGCACCTTACCGATACGGTCACGTTAGGTATCCCGCCGCACTGCCGCAACGCGAGCTGGCCCGCCGGCCTGCGCGCCGACCCCGGCCTGGCGCCCCCCGCGCCCGACTCGCGGTGAGTGTGCTGCACCTTACCGATACGGTCACGTTAGGTATCCCGCCGCACTGCCGCAACGCGAGCTGGCCCGCCGGCCTGCGCGCCGACCCCGGCCTGGCGCCCCCCGCGCCCGACTCGCGGTGAGTGTGCTGCACCTTACCGATACGGTCACGTTAGGTATCCCGCCGCACTGCCGCAACGCGAGCTGGCCCGCCGGCCTGCGCGCCGACCCCGGCCTGGCGCCCCCCGCGCCCGACTCGCGGTGAGTGTGCTGCACCTTACCGATACGGTCACGTTAGGTATCCCGCCGCACTGCCGCAACGCGAGCTGGCCCGCCGGCCTGCGCGCCGACCCCGGCCTGGCGCCCCCCGCGCCCGACTCGCGGTGAGTGTGCTGCACCTTACCGATACGGTCACGTTAGGTATCCCGCCGCACTGCCGCAACGCGAGCTGGCCCGCCGGCCTGCGCGCCGACCCCGGCCTGGCGCCCCCCGCGCCCGACTCGCGGTGAGTGTGCTGCACCTTACCGATACGGTCACGTTAGGTATCCCGCCGCACTGCCGCAACGCGAGCTGGCCCGCCGGCCTGCGCGCCGACCCCGGCCTGGCGCCCCCCGCGCCCGACTCGCGGTGAGTGTGCTGCACCTTACCGATACGGTCACGTTAGGTATCCCGCCGCACTGCCGCAACGCGAGCTGGCCCGCCGGCCTGCGCGCCGACCCCGGCCTGGCGCCCCCCGCGCCCGACTCGCGGTGAGTGTGCTGCACCTTACCGATACGGTCACGTTAGGTATCCCGCCGCACTGCCGCAACGCGAGCTGGCCCGCCGGCCTGCGCGCCGACCCCGGCCTGGCGCCCCCCGCGCCCGACTCGCGGTGAGTGTGCTGCACCTTACCGATACGGTCACGTTAGGTATCCCGCCGCACTGCCGCAACGCGAGCTGGCCCGCCGG
Organism: Diloba caeruleocephala; assembly: GCA_947459985.1. Lineage (NCBI taxonomy): Eukaryota > Metazoa > Arthropoda > Insecta > Lepidoptera > Noctuidae > Diloba > Diloba caeruleocephala. The sequence continues at coordinate 148,317 of OX381627.1, read as the reverse complement.
CCTGCGCGCCGACCCCGGCCTGGCGCCCCCCGCGCCCGACTCGCGGTGAGTGTGCTGCACCTTACCGATACGGTCACGTTAGGTATCCCGCCGCACTGCCGCAACGCGAGCTGGCCCGCCGGCCTGCGCGCCGACCCCGGCCTGGCGCCCCCCGCGCCCGACTCGCGGTGAGTGTGCTGCACCTTACCGATACGGTCACGTTAGGTATCCCGCCGCACTGCCGCAACGCGAGCTGGCCCGCCGGCCTGCGCGCCGACCCCGGCCTGGCGCCCCCCGCGCCCGACTCGCGGTGAGTGTGCTGCACCTTACCGATACGGTCACGTTAGGTATCCCGCCGCACTGCCGCAACGCGAGCTGGCCCGCCGGCCTGCGCGCCGACCCCGGCCTGGCGCCCCCCGCGCCCGACTCGCGGTGAGTGTGCTGCACCTTACCGATACGGTCACGTTAGGTATCCCGCCGCACTGCCGCAACGCGAGCTGGCCCGCCGGCCTGCGCGCCGACCCCGGCCTGGCGCCCCCCGCGCCCGACTCGCGGTGAGTGTGCTGCACCTTACCGATACGGTCACGTTAGGTATCCCGCCGCACTGCCGCAACGCGAGCTGGCCCGCCGGCCTGCGCGCCGACCCCGGCCTGGCGCCCCCCGCGCCCGACTCGCGGTGAGTGTGCTGCACCTTACCGATACGGTCACGTTAGGTATCCCGCCGCACTGCCGCAACGCGAGCTGGCCCGCCGGCCTGCGCGCCGACCCCGGCCTGGCGCCCCCCGCGCCCGACTCGCGGTGAGTGTGCTGCACCTTACCGATACGGTCACGTTAGGTATCCCGCCGCACTGCCGCAACGCGAGCTGGCCCGCCGGCCTGCGCGCCGACCCCGGCCTGGCGCCCCCCGCGCCCGACTCGCGGTGAGTGTGCTGCACCTTACCGATACGGTCACGTTAGGTATCCCGCCCCCCGCCGGCCGGCCAACTTGACTGTACTCTGTACCAATTTTGCCATTAAATAGGAAAAATATGCTATGCTGTTCTCACACGACTTATCATTGGCAGGTTCGACCACCTCCGTTGGATCTCGTTCAACGCAACGCACGCGTTCTTCCCGGACGACCACCACGAGGTCGCACTGATCGCTGGCGCTGACCGCGAGGCTCTCGATGTTAGTATAACGTAACGTTACGGCCACGAAGTAGTAAGCAAATGGACGCTTCACTTTCATATTTATTATACGCTCAATATTACCTATGGTAGCTAACTTTGAATGTGAGCGCAGTAAAAATAATCCTTTCTTTGACCACTGAATCTTGATTTTACACATAATATGGTTAGGCGAAGTTCTGATTTCAGTCGCCAGGATACAGTGTTTGAGCCACAGAAATACATTTAAGATACAACGGTTGCAATCATCGTTTCGTTACATTCCGCGCGCACTGGCGTTCTATTAAACTAAGCCGCCGCGCTGATGTCAATAAGTGAGGCGACATTGTCAATTTGTTAGTTATTAATTCTGTCGATAGCTAATACGTCAAGTGAAATTGTTCGCCATGTTGCTTAACAAATGTGTGCGGATGATTAACTCTTTGACACAATCACTTTTAAATGTAGTTCGAATGCAGTGCGAAATGCAGTTTTATACTAGATGTTTCTACGCACTATATTTCCTACTGTTGGTTCTATCTTGATATATTGTGGTTAGAGCAGACTTGGAACTCCCATGTCCGTCCAACAATGTCCCCGTAAGCTTACCGGCGCCACCGTGCGTGCTGCCTGTGTGCAGCTGGTGCTGCAGGGCGTGCGCGCCTGGGCGCTGCGGCGCTGGCCCGACGCCGCCGACGTGCGCCTGCTGGAGGGCGCGTGGCGCTGGGAGCCGGCCGCCGCGCTGCGCTACCGCCTGCTGCTGCGCCTGCCCGCGGCCGCGCCCGACCGCACGCACGTGAGTGTTGCCTCAGTACGGGAGCAGCTAAAGGATAGTCTCTAGCATATAGTGCTGCTTGAAGGCACACCAAGCTAGGAACAGTAAGTATGGCCATACTCTGGAATAATGGCAGCGCCGATGTTTCTTGCGATACTCTTGTTGTTTTCTTCTGCATTTGAAATTGTGCTTGCAATTGGCAGCACGTCGTCAGAGTTCAATCCTGTAAAGTGCTGTGTTTTGACGATGACATGAAAATCTATGCTACTATATCCTCGTTTAAAAGTATTTTCGCTATCCAGAGCGATCTATGTAGGCTGGAAGAGTACTGCTGGACTAATAAAGTTGATCTCAATTTTTCTTCACTACACTGCGGCGCGTTTCGTACCCGTGCGCACGTAGTAGCTCAGCGCCCGCATGCCCCTCAGACGCTGCGCATGGTGGAGGTGGCGCGGCCGCTGGGCGCGGCGCGCCTCGTGCCCGTGCGCTACGTCACGGAGAGCGCGCGCATCACGCTGCTGCTGGGCGTGCCCGCGGCCGAGCCGCACGTGGGCGACGCGCTCGCCTTGCTGGAGCGGTACGAGACCGTCTGCCTCAACCAGGACAAGAACACCGCGCTCGTCGTCGTAAGAGAACGTCACTATCAGTAGCACACAATCGGTCCGGCGCCCGCCACATCGCACGGTTGTCCGCAGGTGCTGGTGGACGCCAACGGGACGCAGGTGGCGGAGCCGCTGCGCGCGGGCCTGGAGGCGCTGCGCGCGCGCCACGCGGCGGCGCAGCTGCTGCTGCTGCAGGCGGGCGCGGCGCCCGAGCCCGGCCTGCCGGAGTACGACGCGCTGCAGCGCGCGCAGCGCCTGGCGCTGGACGCCGCGCTGCCGCACGTCCCGCACGACGCGCTGCTGCTGCTGCTCGTGCCGCACGTCGAGTTCAACCAGGACTTCCTCAATAGGGTGAGCTGCGCCTCGTCACTATGTTCACGAAACGTATAAGTAGTAACGTATCAGGTAGGCGATAACGAGCTAAGGAAGCGTTTACCTGGCGATGAAATTCCAGTCTACGCCCGTCGCTTGCACGGTGCGGACGCGTCTATTGTTCTTCGTCTGATGTTCACTGTTCCTGTTTAATGATCGACTTATATGGGATTTGAAGACTCCAATAAATTCTGATTCACTTGATACAAAAGTTAATATAAATACTGAATACAATATTTAATAAATACTATAAAAAAAGTAACAGGAATATCCCACTAACTGTTAGAAAGTCAGACACAATTAAAAATCTATTGTGTCTCGCGGCTGCCGCCAATAAACAGGTAAGGGATGGGAGGGATATTATTACTCCCAGTAAAGTAAGCCAGTAACACATGTTCACATTTCATGACAATTATTTACGCCCACTTACCTCAAGATACAATCCTGTCCCTGTCGCTTAAATACAAAAGTGCGAAAAAGAGGACCCCATGTCAACTGTTCGATGAATAAATTATAAGTCAAGTATACGATGGCTGAGCTAGCGGCTCACTTTCAGTTGTCAACTTGGACTATTACATTCTATTGTTTACATAACTACAACGAATTTTAACTCAACGAGAATTTTGTCTAGATAGTTATAATTCTATATAGAAATAAAATGGGTTCCTACTTATTTACTAACATTTGAATCCAATATAGACTGCAAGGATACAATTATTTAATTAAATTATTATGTTGTTGAAACGATTTCTTTAAGTTATGTTTCTCGCACACGTCCCGAGAGGGATGTAGTTGCTTAACCGGACAAAGGAAATATTAGCAAATTGTGTAGGTACTTATACAGTCAGCCGGTCATTAGTAGAGTCGTTATGTTTTATTTCCGAGTGCAATGATATTATATATTAAAAAGAAGTAGATATGTTACATGCGCGCCAAAAGTAAGAACCAAAACTCCCCCAATTGTAGCACCTTGCAATCGGTTCGCCTAGATAGCTATCTCTTTTACTTTTGTTGTTTTTGTATCTTCTTTCTCACGACAAGGTTGTGCAAGCGAGACTGTATTTTGTGCGCCATTTAATATGGACGTAACATATTTATGGTATAATATCATTGTCCGAGTGTGATGATAGGGATGTATGTGAGCAATTGTATAGCAAAATGTGCCGCAAGTATGACAACAAGCTATTAGTTTTTGTGTGGTACATACTGCACGTTGTACTGATGTGTTGGCATACAATGTTTTAAAATAGTTTGTCAACATTATATGTTATTATTTGTTTATTGTTGTATGGGTAGAGTACATGTATAGCTTTAAAGTTAGGTTGATTTTGAGTTTCGAAGAATATTGGAAATTGATACTGATTGATATACGGCAAAAGTAATTTTTCACATTATTGATCGATTGTAATTGTTACGGTTTCGTTGATTATGTGCTATTTGTAGCGCGTGAATGTTTGTGTAAAACTAGAAATAGTAATATGTATGGGTTTAATTCTACGATTATTGATATCGGTGTGGCATTATAAAGGTATGTTAGCAATATGTGTGTAGGAGGTTCGGAATTGTTTCGTGTCGTGTTGGGATTACGAATTGAATGTTATTTATTATGTAGTTAGGTAATCCGTAGGGTGGGTCGGTTGTTTTGTAAAGAAATTGATTTTATTTATTAGTTAGTTATATCGTGTATTGTCGACTACGATTAGCATTGATATATCTCATCCGGTGGGTGTCGTAAAAGGCGATTATGGGATTAGTCGAAGGATGGGCAGCGGCGTTCTTCGAGCATGTTAATAATTTAACTACGATTGTCAGTTCGTTTCTTAAGCGTGGTGATGATTTTATTATAAAAAATTGTTAATGAGTATACAATATACGGTCATCGTGGTGATCTCTGGCCTGTGTCCGACAGTGCACTTCGTCCGGCCGGAATGATGACAAATGTAAATAGTAATGTGTCGTGGCGCGGTCGGCAGGTGCGCATGAACACGATCGCGGGCGCGCAGTGGTACCTGCCGGTGGGCTTCGCGCGCTACTCGCTGTACGCGCACCCGCGCTTCGCGGCGCCGGGCGGCGGCAAGCCCGCCGTGCACACGGGCCGCTTCAACGCGCACGCGCAGCCCGCGCTGGCCGTGTACCGCGCCGACTACGTGGCCGCCGCGGCCGCCTGGCGCGCGCCGCCCGCCGGCCCGGCCGCCGCCCGGCGCGCGCCGCCCGCCGGCCCGGCCGCCGCCTGGCGCGCGCCGCCCGCCGGCCCGGCCGCCGTGCTGGCGCGCGCCGCGCTGCGGGCCGTGCGCGCGCCCGAGCCCGCGCTGGTGCTGGCGCCGCGCGCGCGCCCGTGCGGCCCGGCCGCGCCCGCCGCGCCCGCCGCGCCCGACGCGTGCCGGCGCCGCCTGCGCGACGAGAGCTTCGAGCGCCTCGACGCGGGCGCGCGCCACTCGCTGGCGCAGCTGCTGCTGGAGACGCAGGCCGACCTCGAGCCCTAGTCGCGCCACAATATACTCTCCGACCTACCCTCGAGCGTTTCATTTCTACTCCGCCGCAGTACCACTCTCATACTTGTTGCTTGAAAACGTTCAATTTTTACCCGCACAACAGTTATTACATAATCATCCGTGTTACTACTGTTGCACTACAATACCTCTGCTATTACTATCAATACTAACAAATAAAACTGAAATATATTTTCGTCATCTCAAAATACAACGTTTTCACTAAATGCTTATGAAAATACAAACAGGTACTATTTATAATAAAAAATTTAATGTGTGTGTACTAGCGTACACTCTTAAGAAGTGAAACTTCTTTATAACGTTATTTTTCAAAAAATAATTTACTATATGCAACTTTACAGAAATTGGTTAAATAAAGTTAAATTAGATAAAGTTTAATAAAAGGCTTTTATTATCATAAACATAAATACAAATTCTACAATTATTTCATTTTAGCTTATTACTACAAAGATTATTATTGAATTTCATTAATTGTAATAGAATTATTACTATCATTGGTGTCGTTATTATATATTTGTGTTATTAATGGCTTATGATAACTAAAATACGAAATATATTGTTTACATTCCACAAAATTTAGTAACCGAGCGAAAACTCCATCAATTGTAGTGCCGGATCTCGTTGTCGACGTTTGAGGATTGTTTTTCATGGATAAACTCAGTTTATCTTTCAAAAATTCAATTAGTTTCAAAGATTTTTCTAATGCTAAATTGATATTAAAATCTCCACTTAATATCACCGGTATTTTATCATTATTGTTGCCGAGTAAAGAGGCACCGCCACTTGTGTATGATAACAATGAATGGTGAATAAAATGAATAATATCGTCCACCTTCTGATTAGGAGATGTATATATTGCAACAATCAAAATTTTTATCCCATTTACCATTGTGCCAATATTATGTCAATAATTGCATTGAAACTAATTTTGCATTTCTGAAATCAATTCCCAATTCATTATGGTACTGGGCTGATAAAAAAAAGATGACGCGTAACGGAAGAATGTGACGCGTAACGAAAAAATGTTACACAAAATTTTTTTCCAACCCCGATAAAGAAGTTTCATTTCAAAAACCTTTTTATCTGTCTATTAATTACAACTAGTCTCTGAAAAAACAAGACTAATTTTAATGAAACTTTCGCTAACTAATACTTTGAAAAATAGTTAGACCACTTTTATTTGAAAATAAAACAATCACAATTCCAGCCATTATTTAAGAAATGAAACATAGTTCCATCCAACACACTCTATATAATTATGACAACTGCCTATCCCACAATACTCTATTTTCACTCTTATACAAAAAAATATTTATAATTAAATCGATTCCTTTTTTCCTTTGCCTGCAAATGATACCGCGCAACCCAACTGTAAAAATATATATCTCTTTACAAATTAACATCCTCTATTAAAGGCAACACACTATGCTGTCACAGCAACATATATAAATTGTACATTCACCTAAAAACCATCCCCTACCCATAACAGCCTGCACCAACCCACGTCAGTCGAATAACTTTAAATATCCCCTAAAATACTTAAACAATAAACACCCTCAGCCAAAATTTCAATCCCGCAAGGAACGACCTCCAACGAGGTAGACAGACGACCTGGATGAAGGTCGCTGGAAGTCGTTGGATGAGAGCGTCATGTGCCGCTCGTAGTGGAAATCTAAGGGGGAGGCTTTGTTCAGCAGTGGACATCCTATGGCTGACATGAATGTTAGTTATTAACATGAAGTTTAGTTTTCGAAATCTCAGAGTTTTATCAATTTTATTGTATATAAAAGGAGCAAGAAACAAAAGATAACGTTAAGCAAACTTTGTGTGACAATGTGGTTTTTCATACACATCTTTTCTTCGCCTTGCATCAGGAAAATCCGGAGGTTTGTTATGTTGTAAACATGTGTGTTGTATTTTTGCGAAGTATAATGGACGAACTATTAAAACAGAGTTCAATCCGTACAGTTCATCCGTGAGAAATCTAAAATTTTTAAATGACGTAGTCTTGAGATTGGCACGTCGGGCTCTTTCAACTTTAATCAACACAGTTTTGGCACATCCTCCCCAGATTGCAATGCCATAGGTTAAAAAAACCATAACATTAACCTTTGATTGCAAGTTACAGCACTTGCAATCATATATTAATATCAGAAGTATTAAAATAAATTATACAGCGCTTGAAGGTCGCAGTGTGCAGAAGGGAATCGTGTGCCACACATCGTTACCTATCATCGATGACTATTGCCCGCGGCTTCGCCCGCGTGGAATTTAGTAGTACATCATGTTATTGAAAACATGCAATAATGACAGATTTTATTAGGAACTTGTAATAGGTGTAGAGGGATCATGATATATTTCCGAATGACACGACCCATAGGCCTGCCGCATATTGCATCCAGCCCCGCCAGCCGACTGCCAAACCATGTGTTCTTGTCTTTTGTTTGGAAACGCTTCCCACATGGCACTGGGTGACGTCATCAATAACTTTCATAAAATGTAGCTTGCCTTTTTTCGCCCAGTATTAACAGTCCAATCACCCATTATACCTAACCACACCGCTCATTTTAATTATATAGGGCTTTAAGTGTGTTGTACAATACTTTTATAATATTAAGATACATATCGCGAGTGCGCTCGCAACTGCCATCCTCCCATCCCACATACAGCGTACAGACCGAGTGAGCAGACCGCGCGCTTCAAGCGAGCATACAACATGCCGACTGCGACCGATCTACTTGCCGACGCCAACAGTGCCGCCCATTATACAGACGCGTTCGAGATCAGCCCACTATAATATGCGCTGACTGGACAGCAATAAGCCGAACCCCGACTGTCGGCGCTTAGAAGACTAACATGACGGCGAATAAATGTCGCAGACTACTGGGACTGTCACTGATCTCCTCGACAGTATTATCCCAATGTTTATCATCGCCAAGTAAATGGAGCACTCCGTAGGCTGGGCGATATTTGGGAAACTTAACGGCGTCAAAAGCACTGTGTGCAGTAAAAGGCGCAAGAAATAGCACTAGCCATTATTTGGATGCACATTGTAGACCTTACCCAATGCGGCGTGTTTCATAACTCCCGAGAAATCATATTCCTTACGCCCACGTTGACGTCGATCAAACACACCTCTTTACTTCTCGTACATATAGTATGACGGCATCTCGCCATTCTTTCGCGATTTGGCGAACTGATCCTCTTCGCACAGTCAAAAAATAGGTACGAGTACGTAGCTTGACGCGTATTTTCCAAGCTCTATGCCATTTTCAGAATTGAAATAAATTCTCTAGCTATTCTCTAAATGGACGTCTAAATGCATGGTCGTTGGATGTCGATTATGTACAGAGACGTCGCCGTGCGGATACTCTGCGAGCTCAATAACAATTCGCGCTGGGTGTACGTCTCTGAGGCACATGATGTGGGTACTCAAACATGTTCTCGACCGCAAAGCAAATTGGAAAAATACTACTTTTACTTTCTGAACTGACCCTTAACATCACTTCTTGCCAACAAAACCATACCGTGATGTGATGACGTGTATAAATTTAATCATTAAAAACGAAGTAACCTAGAAACGTCGTAATAAATTGAGTATATTATCATTTATATTAAGGATAACAACACAAATATTTTATCACGCTTTTTGGCTTAGGGACACATCAGTTACGAAAATGCACAGTGAGTCGTTCAAAAGAACTTTTGGCACCGAAGTCAATAGTTTTTCACTAATAGACCACAGAAATAGGAAATAAGGAGAAGTGGTACGGGGGCGTAACCGCGCCACCGCGACATGATCAATTTGATCCATTCGGAAAAAATGGCTGTTTTATAACATCAGTTGAGATTCGATCGCGTGAGTGAAACTTTGTTAAATTGTCGTGTTGTCCGGGGATAACATGCAAAAACCGAAGCAAAATAATAACTTCATTAAGGAAGGAATCATATACAATATGCAGGGGAAGGAATTTACTTGTATTTGTCTATAAAAAGAATTTAAAAAAATTGTTTTCTTTATTAAATCCATTTAGCACCCATTGCAATAGACCATATACTTGTAGTTTCCATTTTATACAATCGTTTTATACCTCAGGTGACAATCCGAGACTGCATTTTATAGTGCAGCCACGGAGAGTCCCCGGTTAGTGCCCCACTACATTTTAGATTCAAAAAATTCTAATAATAGATTTAAAATTCTCTAAAGGGCCTCTGCGTGTTGGAACCATGTCCCCGCGTAAGCCTATCAGACCGGGCTCCCTCTTACAGGGGATATCATTTAGCCCGTGAATAGAGAAACATGTAGATAATAATAATAATGAGCGTGTAGATCGAGGCTTTTTAAATGCTAAGACTCCGCGAGAAAGCGAAGAAACCGTGAGGTGTGCAGCCTCAGGGAGTATTTCCTCCACGCCGAAGGCGGGATGCACCGAGATTTTGTCGCAGTAGATAAAGGATTAACTCCGCTCAGTTTGGCTAAAGAGAACTGGCGCTAGCCTGCCGTAGTACTAACGACCGCAAGGAGGTATGGCAGAGCAAGGAGCTACATGGACGTTTTTATCGGGTTCTTACAGCCCCGATGTTGATTTTCTAGCGTCCGTGTGCTGGCTTCGGTTCGGTGACCTTTTCGGGGAAACCGAAGTTTTGTTTGCGTAATTATGGACAAAGTTATCATGACGAACAATTACCGGCAATATATTGTTAAGGATGGTACAGTTGACATCTGTCGGGCGTGCCACCATCCGGGCGAATCCCTTAGACATATTATTTCTGGTTGTTCTCGTCTTGCTAACGGCGAGTATTTGCACAGGCATAACCAAGTGGCCAGGATCATTCACCAGCAACTTGCTCTAAAGTACAACCTTGTGGATTCTGAGGTACCGTATTACAGGTATGTGCCCGACCCAGTTCTTGAAAATGGTCATGTCACGTTGTACTGGGATCGGTCTATCATCACTGATAGGATTATTGTTGCCAATAAGCCTGACATAGTGGTGATAGATCGATTAGAGCGCCGTGCGACGAATGTTGATTTTACAATCCCACATGACGAGAATCTCGTGAAAGCCGAGGAGCATAAACAAATTAAGTAACTGGACTTGGCTCACGAGATTGTCAACATGTGGGATGTGGACTCTGCAATCATCGTACAGATAGTTGTGACAGCCAATGATCTCATTGCCAAGAGCCTCTAAAGAGCTCTAAAAGCCTCCTATCTAAAGAGGCTCTCGTTAGGTGGCTGGATCAAGGGCTTGATGCAGAAAGCAGTTAACCTCGACACGGCACGCATTGTGAGGTTCCTTTCTCTGGAACCCTAACCACCGGCAGCTTGGACCCTGTGCCCGATGCCGGTTGGTCACTATGTTTTATATTTTTAAATGTATGTAATTTATTTTCTACATCATATTTAAAAATGTAATATATATATATATGAAAAGGGTAATAAATGGAATAATAATATATCAGGCCAGTTTGTGGCGAGCTGAATGTGAGTGGTGACACTGCGTACCCGAATGCTCCAGAGAGTCGGTCAAGGTCGGTGGTTCACCATCTTATGATTAGTACTATTACTGACTATGGTAGAGGTAAGAGAATGTGTCGTGTACATTTCAAAGGCAGATACACATCATCGCCAGTCAATTTTAACCTACCTACAAAGTTATTGATGTCAAAAAATATAAATTTGTTACTATACCGACTCACTAATAAGTGCATATGTGAATATAGTCATTTTGTTTTTCTGACAAGTGGTCAAGATAGGGGAACGCACACAATATTGTCTTGCCACAGTTCGTTTAATCCGTGTGGTGTCCGGATTAAGAATACAGCACTACTCCATCTCCTCCCGTTGGATGTCGTAAAAGCCGACTAAGGGACTCTAAACCTGAGGAGGGTCGGGCAGCAGCGTCCCTTCTGTGGAACAGTACATATACTGCGCTCACCAACCCGACTGCCAATTATATGATGAGAAGTAACCAAACACTTGCTAACGCAGCTCTTTGTAACAATCGTTACCTATATCTAAGTAAAAATGTAATCATGTTACTTTAACTTCAGTGTATTACTTACCAGGCGTTAGACGTCAAACAGAACAGGTGCATTCAGTTAACATTGCAACACTAAAAATTTCCATTAATACTAACATTTGAAAATTATAACTAAGAAACATTCACCTTGTGAGAACCCTCAATAAACATATGTCGAACAATCCAGTGCTTTGATACAGTGGCGGTCTGAAAGGGGGTAGGTTCATGACCCCTAATCGTACACGTTAAATTGAAAAACATTCTAAAGGTAGACCATTTACGAAAATTTTAAACAAATACAAGCTTCCAATTTATCAAATGGGTCCCAAAATAATTTTGAAAAATTTCCTTCTAATAAACATATTTTTAATACCTCTAGCAGTATCGAAGGTCATCAGTTGCAGAATTGCGTCGGCAACGATGAAAAACGAAGTGGCATTGCAAATGTCACAGCCAAGAGAAGCATTTTAAAAAGCTTTTGATAGCAAACTGGAAAGTTTGCGTGACACTCTATACCTATAGGTAGGCAGAACGGCATCATGGTCATGTGCAATTTCAAGGTGACTCATTCGTGAAAATGTGTGATACACAAAATTTTGACAAGACGACAAATCTGCGTCTGATGCATTAACGTCATCATCTGGACTGCAAACAGTATAGCGTAAACAATTATGCTTACGACATACTCTAAGCAGTCCAGATTTTATAATCGCATCATCCATGTCCGACGTACCAGGATCTTTTTATTTTATTTCTTATGTGTTTGTCTTTATTTTGCACCCCATTTTTCAACCACATGTTTTTGTTTATTAATTAATTGTTCGGTAAAAACAACAGGTCCTGAAAATTGTTTTATAGAAATAATTAAATATGCAGTTTGTGAACCCATGCAAAAAGAAATCTTTGACATAGTCAACAAATTTATAAAAACGGCATAATTCTATGAGATTGCTAATCTGCAAAACAGTGACTTCCAAAGAAAATGAAAAATGAAAATGTGAAGAGCACACCTTGTGCTTAAATTCACAAGCCTGCATTTTTTTTTATTCGTTCGAGATTGAATTAGGCCAATATCAGTGTTTTACCTAGGACTAGTAGTTTTAAAGAAAGAGGCACCAGAGAAACAATACCTGCGTTGAGACTGCTAGCTGATCGTTGTTTAGAAAGCGATTTAGATACACAAATATCGCTTTTACAGATTTAGAAAATGCCTTCGATTCAATTAATTGGAAAAATATGATGAAAATATTGCAAGAGTCAGGTTTTTACTGTACCTATGTGTGCAACAGAAACATGACGTGATGGATAGTGAAAGCTCTGTGTGGATATGCACTACCTCGTTCTCATTAGAAGACATCGAAAAGCTAAGTCCTTACTGTTTCAGTCTATCTCTACCGATATACGTCAATTAAAACGTAAAAACAAGGAAAAAACAAAAAATACTTGGTAAGTTTAATTCACGTAGTGGAGAAACGAGTTTGAATAGAAACATTCTTGTCGAAGAGGTGCATGCTTAGCTAGTTTTGATTATGATGGTGGTCCATTGGGTCTTCCACATACATCCTCAAAGTCAATGACCGCTAATAACTTAACACCAACAAATATGAATTACCGGATTGATAACAACAGCTGTGATCTCTCATCCTGCTCGCACGCGAGTAACTCTGTTATAACTCTGTCACCTACACAGTTTGACCAATTAGTGCGCCTGGAGACCTCTAACACCATGTTACAATAGTTTTACACCTCCGGGGACAATCCGAGAATGCATTTTATAGTGTAGCCATGGAGAGTTCCCGGTTAGTGTCCCATTACATTTTAGATTAAAATTCTCTAAAGGGCCTCTGCGTGTTAGACCCATGTCCCCGCGTAAGCCTATCAAAAGACCGGGTTCCCCTTACAGGGGATATAAGCCCGTGAATAGAGAAACATGTAGATAATAATACATTTTATTTCAGATCATGGTCCATATTTTGTTAGTAAATTGGTCGACTGTTATCCATTTTGCGTTTTGTTATCAAATCTTCTGTTCCCAAAGTCTATAAAACGTCGAAAAGATATACCCTCGGCCCATAAATGGTCGTCCATGAATAAATCTAACTTATGTCTAGGCACTAGTACTTTATAAGCATCATATTCCTTCTGTTGCTTCATTATGATTTTTTCCAAAGTAACATACTTGTGTATTATCTATATACAAATAAATAAAATTGAAGTGTCTGTTTGTAATATACAAATAAATAAAATTGAAGTGTCTGTTTGTAATGTCAAAATAACAGTTTTTTACTAAATGCATATGAAAGTATATACGGGACATATAACAAAAAACATATTTTTATATTTTTTGTCTGTCTGTCTGTCTGTCTGTTTGTTCCGGGTAATCTCCGAAACGGCTGGACCGATTTTGACGGGACTTTCACTGGCAGATAGCTGATGTTATAAGGAATAACTTAGGCTACTTTAATTTAAGAAAAATAATTAGGGTCCCGCCCAAAAGAATAAAATCCCTTGAAATCCAAATATATATATATATATATTCTATGTCAAGGGTCTATGTTGAAGTACTCTAAATTCCTTTAAAATTAAACGCGGGTGAAACCGCGGGTCCCAGCTAGTCCTTAATATAGTCTGACGCTCCTTTGTCAACGTTATTAATAGACAAAGGAATTTTTATATTAGCGGCTTTAAACTTACATTCCGGTTTAGTTGTAGCTACTCCCTTCTTTCCTATTAATCTGTTTTTATATCTATTCCTCTGTATTACTTGCCATTCGCTATTTATCTCAGACTGTTTCCATTCCCCGCCTGCCCGTGCAACCTCTGCAAACGAATGATAGTGACCAGGATACCGCACAGCACACGCTCGAGGCGTGCCCCGCGTGGGCCGCCGAGCGGCGGATCCTGGTCGATCGGATCGGGCAAGATCTCTCTCTGCCAGCAGTAGTGTCGGCTATGTTGGCAGAGGACGAAAACTGGAATGCAGTAGTCTCCTTCTGTGAGAGCGTCATGCTCCAGAAGAAGACCACAGAGCAGGATCGGGGAGGGCCGATCCTGCTCGAAGAAGGAGGAGACAACGCCGGGGTAACAACTGCCCTGGCGCCTAATTCTCATACGTCTGAAACCCCCTGCCGTTGCTATAAGGCGGGGGACCTCTGGGTTCGCGGGTACGTAGATTTAGGAATCTGCGTGCCTACACCGAGCGACCCAATGCGGAAAACGGTAGCGCATGTGGTGAGGCGCTACCTGGGAGAACCCCCTTGCCATCACCCTCTCCGAGATGTGCCTATAGGCTTACGAGTACGAGGACCTGGAGCCTCCATTGGTGCCGATGATGACCGCTCCAGTGATTTTAGCCGGTAGGAGACCGGCATACCCCTTCGCCCTTCCCCTGGGCGAAGGAAGTTCTTGAAGAATTTCCACTCCGCACCAATATTTTTTTTTAAAAAGGGGTGTACCTCAAGGCTCTTTGCCCGGTCCATTGTTTTCATTGTCATCTATGTAAATGACATCGACCAATGTCTACAGTCATCTAAACTGCTGAGTTTTTGCGATGCAATAATAAATGATTATGATTATGATGACATGAACATTTTTGCTTGTTCTTATATCAACATTTGGTGACATCGTTGCTCTTCAGAGTGACCTATCTCGACTTGATGAGTACTGCCGGAATAATCAAACTAATCTCAATCCCTCCAAGTGCTCAGTTATTTATTACTTACACTAGAAAACTAACAGTCTTCATCATCAGCCTATACCGGGCCACTGCTGGACGATGCACAGCGTCAAAGGGGCTCCAAACAGGATTACAGTACTTCAGAAGGCTTCCTACATAGCAGATAAAAAGAAGGATTGGGATCTCGGGCTCCTTGAAAAGCTTACGAATTTGTCGTAGTACGAATTCTGCTAGACGGGCTCCCTTTTGAAGCAGCAGTAGTTGTAGTGATATTGTCTATGTGTTGCTGAAAATCTAGTTTATTGTCTGTACTGTTAATCCCAGGTCGCGGATGCTTGAGATCTCACTAATAGGGATATTTTTGATAAAGTATGTAGCTGTAGTGAGGCAAATCCTGTGGGTGAATTTTATATGATAGCATTTTGTCGCAATTAAGAATGGACATGGAACATTACATGGAACTTCCTTCACCCCGGGGAAGGGCGAAGGGATATGGCCGGCCTCCTACCGGCTAAAACCACTGGAGCGGTCATCTTCGGCACCGAAGGTCTGCAGGTCTTCGTAAGATCACACTAGAGCCGCCCATTGATGCCACGCCTTTAGGCACATCACGGAGGGGATGATTGTAAAGCGGTCGCCCCCTCTAGCGGAGAGAAGGCGACTGTAAAAAGATCGCCCCCCCAGGCACTTCTCGGGTAGGAATTGTAAAGGATCCTCCCAAGCCTCGCGTTGCGCTGTGCTGCGCTCACGGCGGCACGTGGCCACGTGCGCACCGCCGTCTTTCCAGAGGTCACTCGGTGTGAGCCACGCAGACTCCCCAATCTGCGCACCCACCACCTCCGAGGCCCCCCACCATGTAGTGACGGCAGGGGGCTCAGGCGTGTTGGACTCGGGAGCCGGGACGGTTGTTGCCCCGGCGCCGTGTCGTCCTTCTCCGTGCGGGATCGGGACGATCCCGTCAATTTATTGTCCTATATAGCTATAAATCGTCGGCAAACATCTTAAACCTGTATAGTAGTAGTAGTAGTCTTAAACTTAGGTTTTCACTTACAATTAAACACACACAAAAGAAATCTAGGCACTGTGAGTGATTACTGCGTGCATCAAAACAATCTTTAATTAGTTTTGTAAGGTAGATTATGTAACTTTTTAAATCTGAAGCTACGCTTGTCATCTTAGTTATCCTGCGACCATGAACCCTGCAACGTATTCGTCAGAAAAAACAAAAATGTATAATATGCGCGATGTAAATAATTGTTTTATTATACTCAAAAGTAATAAAAAACATGGTAAATATCCCGTTTTTAGTTCCAATAATAGTGTTTTATTATAATGTTAAACTTGGATGGTACAGGTTTCAGAGGTCCTTGACAAATAGCAAGAAAAGAGGTCCAAGGTGAAAGCCTTGGGTAACACCCGAAGGAACCGACTTGAGATTGGATTTGATACTATGAACCGTGACAAGCTGGGAACGGTTCATCATCATATCAGCCACAGGTCGTCCACTGCTGAACAAAGGCCTCCCCCTTAGATCTCCACAACGAACGGTCACATGCCGCTCTCATCCAACGACTCCCAGCGACCCTCACCAGGGCCCCGATTCTGCTAATTTAATTAAAATGACACACAATTGCCATTCCAGCGACACTCTATTGAGAGGCCATTATAATTGTGACAGATTTGGTATTCTGCTAAAACTTCAATGTCGTTTCAATAGCATGTCGATTGAATGACAATGGTAGACCAATGGAATCGTAATGAATATGACAATCTGTGTTGCCTATTAAAATCTACCAAAAGCATAAATTAATTAATTAAAATTCTGTAAAATATCCGGATTTTTATTCTTGTGGATTTAGCTATAAAGAACTTATTGAATTTTGTTTCTATACGTTTTATCATCATAAGTAATGCTTAAAACATAAAAATATAGTTTCCATTGATTTAAAACAATCTTTCAGCAAATTATAGAAATTTTGAAATCACAATTACTACAAGTGACAGGTTTGGAACGTAATTTGTGGTTCTGTGGTAGTCATATGTAGTTATCTCGATTTATCTAGTTAACTTTAGTAAAAATATACGAGATTAAAATAAATAAAGTGGTTATTGAAGCAATACGAAAAACGACATTAAGAATTGGCAGTATGGTATTAATACCTTCGCCTGTCCGTATGGACGAATAAAGTAAACTATTACTAACTAGATAACTTTAGCTATTTCCTAAATTTTAGTTGTGTTGATTTGCCTTATCTTGTAAAAGAAGAGAAAATGCAATCGTAGTAAACACGAAGACGAGTACGAAGCTAGCGTCAGCTAGGTACGCATATTGCTCGAAGAACGATAACAGGGAAGCATGGGATCCCTTTTTCGTAGACCCTTTAGTATTCAAGGCACTAAGCAATACCATACCAGGTCTCGAAGGAACTTTCTGTTTTTATGTGGTGTTCTTTCGGATAAGCTTACCGCTCCTCAAAGGTGTAGCGTGTATTCCGGTTCATCCGAAGGTGGGTAATATATCTCATAGTTAACTATTAATGTATACAACACCACAAATGTTTACTATTAAAACAAAATGACCGTAAGCTGTGTATGAGGATGCCTATTTAATGGGTGAACAGCGTAAACTTGTACTAAAATTCTTTCTATTATATTTCCTTTTATAACTAGTTACCATAATCTTGAACATTTATTTAACTAATATTTCTTTTTTAGATCTCAACAATTATAAGCTTGGAACATCAGGGAATATCAGAAATCTAGTGGCATGGACTAGCTAGTGCTGCATGGTCAAACAATTATTAGTTTGTGTATAAATGATGCTGTGTTAGCGGATTTGAACCAACCCACAGCCTCCTACATATAACTTCCCCCAACACAAGAAAGAAACTAGTAATAAAAAAGGATAATGTTTTAATACATATCTTTTGTATACTTACAGTCATATATGCACTTCCTTCATTAGTTATCACAGCCATAATTAAATGTTGCTTAACATCTGTGTATCGGTTAGTAGGTACACAAAGATATATACAATATAAGCAATAGACAATATGCAAGCAATTAATTGGTTTTTATATTTCAAACTAGATTGAGATAAATATTTTTTAAATTATGTAAATATGTAACATTATGTTTCTTAAAGGAATACAATAATATAAACTATATATTCTTCATATCAAATGTATAATTCTCTTTTTGGATTATGAAATCTATTTAACTCATTTTATATGCATATTGTTTTAACAAATATCAACAAAACTAAATATTTACTAATCTCACTACTAACTTATCTAATCTCATTTCTTATTGACTCCACTCACTGATTGTCTGTTCATAAGGACTTAGGGTTTTGAAGATCAACCCTAAATACTAGCAAGATGCCTACTAAGTCTGAAATAGTACAAATATTCATTAAAGTTTATTTTTACAGATTCAATGAAAAATATCATGTGCCAGGTCATTGGTGGCATACATTGATTGCATTAATAGCAATACCGGGGGTATGAATCAACTGGAGTTTTCAAATATTTGGTGGAGCAGGCACAATAGCCACATGTGGAGGTTTTGGGCAATCACCTCTTGTTTATAATAACTGATAATTATCCTACTGAGGTATTATCATTTAGGGAAACAATCACTGCAGCACAGATAGGCAACAATTAATTAATGCTTTGTAGCAAAACTGCCCACAGTCATTTTAAAGTTTGTTTTGTATTCAAATTCTAACAGTTATCCATATCCATTTGTATTTTCCTATGAAATATGATGATTGCTTATCTAACTGTATTATTTTGTAAATCTCTGTGTATGATTATAAATATAATTACAAAGTTAAAGGTTAAATGTTTTTATTACCTATTTCCACATAAATCCACATTATTATATAATATATTGCCGTTCACCATCCCATTTAAATTCCCTCTGAAAGTTGTTGGTTTAAGACTTTGTTATATGGCTGTTTAAGATCTTGCCATGTCTAGAAAGTATATATACTTTTATGTTTTGGTTAGAAAAATACTACTGATTAATGTCATTTAGTCTAGCTTGGTATCAAGAATTATAAAGTAAGCACAATCTGTGTATATAAACCTAATTGATAAATATTGATACCTTTAAGGAATATTCTCACCGACTATAGCATACCTAGTAACCTAACTATCACAAACACTAATTGTTCTCCAGCATTTGACAACTCGGTCAAATAGCAACTGAGTGGATGACATTGCCATACCATTGAAGTATGGGATGAACTGGGGCTGCTTGCATCTACACTTAAAATGATAAGATCTGCATTGCAAATCTATAGTGAAGTTATAATATAGTAGGTTTAGTTGTTGAGAAGAATGTTGTTTGTTAAACCTAATATTATTAAAATAGCTGAATATACCTAGTCATAACCAACACATTAACTAAATAGAATTCCTTTCGGTTATAATACCGCCCCTCATGGGTGGTGGGCCTAAATATAACCACATGAGTGGCATTGATGCAGACTAGTATGCACACCTAGAATCACCTAAAATCTATAACATCGTTAGATTTCTTACTTAGAATACTATTTATTTAGGTTTGTATGTACTTAAGATTACTATTTATTTACAAACAAATGGGTTTGTTTAATAATATTTATTTTTATATAAGTACACTTTATTGTAACACCACATAACAAAAACAATAGGTCACAATAGTCAATGCACAATGGGCACATTTATCGCACACAGCTCTCTCTTCCAGATAAGCTTTGGATGGATTTGCGAAATCGGGTTCCTTTTCTCCTAGATTATGGCTTCTGTAGATATCTTCCACAATTTCGCCAATAAGGCAACGTTGTACGGTATTCAGATTTAATCAATCATAGGTATTCATAAAATGTTCCTCCGACATGGGGTTGTGCAGGTACAACCACAATTTTTCCAATATTATGTAGAATATTAGTCGTATCAGACCAACAAAATCAGTGTTTGTTCAATGACCACTCAATGATAGTTCAATGGCAAAAAGTCATTGAGAGACGATTGTCAGAAATGTCAAATAACGAGTAGAATACCGTAGCTTTAACCATTGTCATTATATTGATAAACTATTGAAGTACAGAATACCAAATATTTCAATTGCAACTGAATGACAGTTAATTGAAAAGTCAGTGGAAAGCCACTGGTCTTATTTAACTAGCAGAATACCAAATGTGTAAAACTATTCCGACGACATGCTATCGACACGCCATTATGACGCCATTGAAGCGTTTGTAAATTAGCAGAATCGGGGCCCAGGTCGTCTGTCCACCTCGTTGGAGGTCGTCCCACGAAAAACTAATCAGCAATCATTTAATGTGGTATCTAAAGCAACACATTATGGAACATCAACATGGCTTTGTAAAATCAAGATCTACAAACACTAACCTGTTATGTTTTACAGCTGCTCTTTCGAAGTATCTTGACATGCGCATCCCTGTAGACGCGATCTATACAGACTTCAGCAAGGCGTTCGATAAAGTGGATCACTACCTTCTCATCAATAAACTGAGTCAATTGGGTGTAGATGGAACCTTACTTAACCTGTTTAAATCTTATTTGGAACATAGATCTTCGAAAGTGGTCATTAACGGCCATTTTTCGGAACACTACATAGCTACCTCCGGAATACCACAAGGATCACACCTGGGTCCAATACTCTTGAATGTATTCATCAATGACGTTATACACTGTTTTAAACACTCATATTTCTATCTGTTTGCTGATGATCTCAAAGTTATAAAGGCTATTCATAGCAACGCGGACGCTCAGTTGTTACAGGATGACATTAATAGATTAACATACTGGTGTAAAGAAAATAAGATGTCGTTGAACATAAGTAAATGCCATTATATACAATACACACGAAATAAATGCCCACCAATAAATAGATACTATATAGAAGGAATTGAAGTTAATAAACTTTTTGTGGTTCGTGATCTGGGAGTTCTAATCGACAGCGCCCTCAAGTTTGATATGCACATTTTGAATACTGTTGCACGGGGATATAAAGTGCTTGGGTTTGTGATACGGAACTGCAAAAGGTTCAAGAGACCCTCTACAAAAATTAGATTATTTAACACCCTTGTTCGCCCAATTTTGGAGTACGGCTCTGTAATATGGAATCCCCATTATGAAATATAATCAAAACGTTTGGAAAGCGTTCAAAGACGATTTCTCTACCACCTATGCTATGGTGATGCTGATCTCCTGACAAAGCAATTCACAAGCTACAACGACAGATTAAATCATTATAATATCAAAACACTTAGTAGTCGTAGAGAGATGCTAGATTTAGTTTTCACACATAAACTAATTAACGGTGCTATAGACAGCAGCGAACTCTTGAGCACCATTAATATAAAAATTCCAACTCACATTTCTAGGAAAAACACCTACAATTTATTTCATGTTGCAGTTTCAAAAACGAACCTCGGTCACTACGCTGCTGTGCCTAGACTCAGTAGGCAATACAATATCTTGAAAGCCCACGATTAAAATTAAAACGCTGTAAGTGTGAAGATAAGATTTATTAACATAAATAGTAGCCCCGGCGGTCGGCAACACCGCAGCAGAGCTACGCCGGGGCCCGGACGCTTATCACAATAACACACGACGGGTGGCCGCGACCGGGACCAGAAGTCGCACATGCCACTCGTCAGCCTGGTCACCTTAGCATTACACATCTATGTAATTATAATCTTCTAAAGGAAAACTAATATCTAACCGACATTACACAAACCACGTACTACGTTCCATAGAAAATATCTTACAAAATAGGAATGTAACAACAATACGATAACGGGAAAGCATGCGAACAAGTGGAACATGATCCCGTCGTATAACGCTCAGTGATATAATAATTTGGACTACAGATTTGTGAGGGCCGATACATACGGGCGGCAGGCGACGACATGTCGCGCGCTGACGTACTATACTTTAACATTAACACATTCAAATGCGAAGTAAAGGCATCGATACACGAGCGGGCGTCGCCGCCGCGCGACTTGCCGCGGGACGCGAGACGCCGCGGCGCGGCGAGAAGCCCACGCGCAATTTTGAGGTAGCGAATCGATCACTCTCGCGACGGCACACATCCGACTGCCGAGCGAACTCTGCCGAGCACAGTCACACTACCGCAACGATCGTCCGCGACGGGCGCGCGCGCGTCACTGGCGCGCGTCGTCCGGCGGGCCGAGCGGGGCGCGCGGGCCGGGCTGCGCGCGCAGCGCGGTCCACTCGCCCTCGGGCTCGTACAGGCACTCCACGCACGCCAGGAACTCCTTGCCGTCGAAGCCGCCCACGGCGTACAGCGCGTCGTGCAGCTCGGCCAGCCCCAGCGCGGCGCGCGGCCGGCGCAGCGCGGGCCCGGCGCGCCAGTCGCGCCCGCGCGGCGCCAGCCAGTCCACGCGCCGCAGCGACGCCGCGCCGTCCGAGCCGCCCGCCAGCAGCAGGCGGCCGCGCCACACGGCCGCGCCGGCCGAGCGCCGCGCCGTGGGCAGCGCGGGCCCGGCGGCCCACGCGCCCGCCCCCGCGCCCGCCCCCAGCGCCAGCGTCTCCGTGCTGGCCAGGCAGTGCCACGCGTCGCAGCCGCCCAGCGCCCACAGCGCGCCCTCCCAGTGCACGCCGGCGCACTGCGAGCGGCCTGCGGGCGTGACACAGTGTGATTCGTGGTGAGCCCGGAGCAGCAGGAGGCTGTGATCGTAGACTAATGAACCGGATTTCTAATCATAGTTTCCTCAGGCAAACTTAAACCTCTACACACAGGACTTACTTCTGCGAACCACGGCGGAATGGACAATAGGCGTGACCGCAGAACTGTATTTCGTCCCTCCTCGCTCTAACTGGTTCAAAAACGCTATGACTGTTCCTGGCCATTGTAGGCTCGACGTAACACTCTTCAGGGTTTACTCGTCTCCCAATGAATCTCGTCAAATTGGAGAACTTTCTGGATCAACATGCCAGGCAGGATGATACGCGGATACAGCACAGTATCTGCTGAGATCACATGCACGCTTGCGGGAATCCCCCGTAGTACTCGGAGGCACAGGAGCTCCAGGTGTATCGGTGAGGAGCAACCGTTCGAGCTGAGAGTGGTACTCAGTTACCCATCATCCACCTGAAGCGGTTCTAAGCTGGCGTAGAGAGGGCCGTCGTGGGTCAGTGGAACGGGAGCCTGTAGACGCCTAGCGCCGGTCTTAGGACCATGGAAGATATTTAGCTCAAACTAGAGTGGGTCAAGGCCTGTTCGTGTTTTATAGGTGTTATTATGCAAGCTGTTGTGAAGAACTAAATTTTTCATGAACGACAAGATCACGTCGTTTTATTCTGAGGTGTAAGATTAAGAGAGCAACATAGGACGGCGTAGCTCACCTGCGTTGAGCGGCGGCGCCTCCGACCACGCGTCCGCGTCGGGCGAGTAGCACAACACACGTTTGAGGTTGACTCCGCCGGCCCAGCCGCCGATCAAATACAGCTCTCTCCGTTCCTCGACGGCCGCGGCCGCCGCGTGCGACAGAGCCAGCGGCAGGCGCGCGCGCGAGCGCCAGGCGCCGCCCTCCAGCGCCGCCACCGAGTCCAGCTCGGCGTGGCCGTCCGAGCCGCCCAGCGCGAACAGCGCGTCGCCCAGCACGGCGGCCGGGAAGCGCGCGCGCGCACAGCGCATGTCGGGCAGCGCCGCCCACTCGTCGGCCAGCGGCTCGTAGGCCTCGGCGGCGCGCAGCACGCGCGCGCGGTCGTAGCCGCCGCACACCAGCAGGCGCCCGCCCAGCACGGCCGAGCCGTGCGCCGCGCGCCCGTGCGCCAGGCGCGCGCGCCGCTCGCCGCCCGCGGGCTCGGCGCCCGGCGCGCCGCCCAGCACGCCGCCGCGCGCCAGCCCCGCGCCCGCGCCCGCGTCGCGCCACGCCACGCGCGCCGCCGCCAGGCGCCCGCGCAGCGCCAGCAGCGCGCGCGTGGGCCGCGCCGGCCCGGCGCCGGGCGCGCGCCGCGCCGCCAGCACGGCGCAGTCGGCCGCGGGCGCGCGCTCGGCGGCCAGCGCGGCGCAGTCGGCGCCCAGCTGCGGCGCGCCGTCGTCGGCGGCGGGCGCGGCGCGGCGGGGCGCGCGGCCGCGCTCGGCCGCCTCGCGCCGGTACTCCTGCAGCTCGGGCGCGTCGCCGCGCGCGGCCGGCAGCTCGCCGCAGTCGCGCAGCGCGCCGCGCCCGTCCACGTACAGCAGGTGCGTGCGCGCGCACAGCTCGTCCAGCTGCGGAAGGCGGCGGCCGTGAGCGCGGGCGAGGCGCGGCGGCGGATCGCCCGCGCCCCGCGATACTCACGTCGACGTCGGCCGCTTGCTCGCGCAGCCACACCAGCGCGGCGTCGGCGACCGCGAACGCCGTCTCCTCCCCGCCTTCGGCGCTGGTCTCGCGCAACATTTCGATGCGTATCATCGGCAGCGTGGCCAGCGCGCCACTCTTACACACCTCGTCAAACTGAAATGACGAAGTTCTACGTGTTGCATTTCACCATACGTTCATATCGAGAATGGCAAGATTGCATGTAATATGGGACCCAGCCTTCGGGATAGCGTGACTTAAGGAAACTTATTAATACTTGTAGAACTATATAAAAACTAAGCAAAAAACGAATTGCATGTAATATGAAAGACTTGGAAAAAAAAAGATATTAAAGCTGTAAGATTATAACCTAAAAAAATAAACCCATTAAATATATTTTATTTACTTTGTGATGTATTAATAAAAATATAACTTCCAGGTATAAAATATAACTTCTCGTTGGTCTGCATGAACCATGGTTGGGGCATACCTGGCCCCGCCCGACTTCATGAAGTTTTTTTATCCTTTTCAGTGGTTTTAATAGTTTTATGTCGTGCAGAGGTTTTGAAGTCGGCATTTTTTTTGGCAAAAAGTTTTACTTGTTTCTTTTTAGTGTAAATATTTGTTAGAACTTTTTCAAATTTGGTTCAGTATTTAACACAAAAAATAAGAATGACTCAAATCGGTTCACCGATCTGAGAGGAATCGAAACCATTAAGACATCATCTAGATAAGAGCAGTCACATTAACCTGTTTATTGAAGCTGGTTAAAAACGACTGATTGAAATTTATATGGGACCAAGTCGAAAGCATTCTGCACCAGTTAAAAAAAGAATTGCTCAAGTCGGTCCACAAATCTCGGAGTAATCGGTGTACATACATAAAACAAAACAACATTTAACATCCTTCTTAGCTACGTTATTCCTCTCTCAAATGGCTAAATCTGCGGGTGGCGAGACACAACAGATTTAAATTGTCTGGCATTGTGCCCGTTAATGAGTTCATCTGATGTCAGTCTGCCACAGTGGTCAGAGTCTAATACATAGGCTGCACTAAAAGTATCGGGAATGGAATATTTCCACTGTTCCTGTCATATTAAAATCTTTTTAATTGAAAACTCCTTGGTTTTACAAATCGAATACCATTTATTTATTTAAAAAAAGATTCACGGTCTTGTCACAAGGTTTTGTCAAACTTGTTTAGTCGTTGAGAAAATGGAATTGACTCGAGAAAATTCAAGAGCGATGATTTATTATGACTTTCGAAGTGGTTTAACACAAAAACAGTGTGTTGACCGGATGATTTCTGCATTTGGTGATGAAGCCCCATCCAAAACCACAATTTATCGCTGGTTTGCTGAATTTCAACGTGGACGTGTCAAGCTCAGTGATGATCCTCGTCAAGGTCGTCCAAAAACTGCAGTCACCCAAGAAAACGTTGATGCTGTGCGTAAGCTGATTGAGGAAGATCGACATGTGACATACCGCGAAATTCAGGCAACTTTAGACATTGGCATGCGTCAAATACAAATAATCTTGCATGAACAATTAGGTGTAAAAAAGTTGTTTTCCCGATGGATACCGCATTTGCTATGTGAAGAGCAAAAAGCGGCTCGCGTTACTTGGTGCGTCAGAACTCTCGAAAGATTCCACGCAGGATCCTCAAATGCTGTATACAACATCGTATCAGGTGACAAATCCTGGATATATGCGTTCGATCCCGAAACAAAAAACCAGTCACGAGTTTGGGTGTTCGAAAATGAGTTAAAGCCAACAAAAATTGTTCGATCACGGAGTGTTGCAAAAAAAATGGTGGCCACGTTTGTCTCCAAAACCGGCCATGTTACGACTATTCCTCTTGAGGGACAAAGAACGGTTAATGCAGAATGGTATGCTAGCATTTGTTTGCCACAGGTCGTTTCTGAACTCCGTAGAGAGAACTGCAACCGCCGCATCATCCTCCATCACGACAATGCGAGTTCTCACACCGCGCACAGAACAAAAGAGTTTTTAGAGCAAGAAAACATAGAATTATTAGACCATCCGCCGTACAGCCCCGACCTAAGCCCTAATGATTTTTATACTTTCCCTAAAATAAAGAATAAATTGCGTGGACAGAGATTTTCATCACCTAAAGAAGCTGTGGACGCCTACAAAACGGCCATTTTGGAGACCCCAACTTCCGAATGGAATGGTTGCTTCAATGATTGGTTCCATCGTATGGAAAAATGTGTCAAATTTCGCGGAGAGTACTTCGAAAAGCAATAAATACATTTTTAAATAGTAATGTTGTGTCACTTCCTTGATTCCCGAAATTTTCAGTGCCGCCCTCGTAAGCCAATAGTTTCTTTTGTCGTGAGGTATATCTGTATAAATATTATCTAAGCGTAATAGTGAGGACATCCTGATTAAACGGAAAAAGCTAGAACTATTCCAATTTAGAAAAACCGTGAACATGACATCGTGTAAATTATAGGCCTGTGACCACATATTATGTAATTTCAAATTTTTTTGAATTTATGATTTGCCGATATAAAATAATAAGCGATAACCATCATGCATTTCGTGAAACAACAAACTTGTTTGCATATAAAATACACTGGCAGAATGGACGCGGTCAAATCGATTGAATCCAAGTACACAGATTTCAGCTGTGCATTCGGCAAAGCTGATCTTCAAAATATTTCTGAACAAGTTAACGAATAAGTATCGGGTAAACGATCATCTGTTGTCATGGTTTAGGTCATATCTTACGAAACGCTCAAATTAGTAAATCTGTAGTTATCAGCGGTTATAGATCCAATACTTAAATGGCTGCTTCTCACGTTCTCACCTCGTTTCTGTTGTGTATGCGATTTGCCAATGGTATAGTAACTTGTATCAAGCACCGCAGCAGTTCATTGTTTACCAATGATTTAAAAGTCTAAAGAAAAATCAAATCACGCTCGGATTTGAAACTGCTACAACTAGATCTGAATGGTCCTTAATTGGTGTGTAGGTACTTAGTAAACAAAATTGTATCAAACGTCTACAAATTCCACTACATAAAATTTACAAAGAGACTACCTGACCATTGAAGCTATGTCATCTACGGAGAGAAGTTCTAACAAGTTGGCGAGGTGAGAGATCTGCGTATTAGCTTAGATAGACACATGACACGTTACGACAGCATTGTTTCTCGTGCTTGTCGGATGCTCGGCTTTATAAACCGTGCTACAAAAACCTCTTAATGGGCAAACACACGCAGCACGTACGAGGAGCGGATTTGAAGATTGACAAATTACCTGATCGTCTTTATTCGCTGCACCTGTTTTCTATATATGCTAGTGAACGGTACAGTGATTGATACGGCTTCACTTGCAAGGTTAGTTTCGAGTGGCGGTTCGTCTGTCATCACTTCAAGTCGAACTAAGCTCGGGCGTAATTCTTCTCTCAACCGTTTACATATGTGTTATAATAGTGGGTATAGTGAACTTTGAAAACTTTGAAACCTTTGAAAGTACTAACATGTCCGAATTCATACTGGACATTTTTGGCAACGGAGTTTTAAGCAAAACTGCTGTAATCATTATTCTACAAGGGTCTGTATAATAGTATAACATTCGCTTTTGCTTGTTACATGTTTTAGTAGAATTTCGGTTTTTATGTCGATCATAGACGTCGATTGTAGGCATTGTCTTGGTTTCGCCAGGGTCAACGTTATTAAATAATAAAGTCTATGTGTTGTCATTTGCCAGATGTCACTTTTCCTACCCAAGATGTATCGAATCCAATCGAATAAAGTCAGAGGGCCAATTCTCGTAATTAATTGACACTGTGACTGAAACTTGACCGAACTGAGATTAAATTATGAATTGACCGAAAAAATGGTATTCTGCTACTCTTAAAGTTCAGTCGGATTTCGGTATAATCTCGGTCTAGTCTCATTTCGATCTCAATTTTGACGTTTACCTAATGACAATTTAGTACATGGTACACAGTTCGAAATGTTAGCAGAATACCGTTTTGACTTCGATCAACTTTCGATCCATTTTCGATCTCATCACAGTGTAATTTCACGTTTGACGTTGTTTGTTAGTTTAGGAGAATACCATTTGTGACATTTATGACACTGAGACTAGATCGGAACTATATTTTGAACATTTTTAAATTACGAGAATTGGCCTTCAGATTAAAACCTATATTTTTGATCACCTCCCTATAGATTAAAAGCTCCAATCATCGGCAGAGTATGACTAGGCCTAGACTATATTTCAGATAACTTCTGGCGCCCGAAATCTCTTGGTAATATATAAACTATTATTTTAATTTGAGGCCCTGCTTGTCTAGTTTAACAGCATACCTAATCTCATAGTGTATTTTAAACTTTTATTTAGTTTCCCCTGTCCCGGTGTCTGTCATGAAATCTTGCAATTACAATTTGACCCACTTCCTGGTTTCCGATTGAGTTGAAATTTTGCATGCATATATATATATATATATGTATCAGGTGAAAAATTTTTTTTCCTCCTGTGGCAACACTACAGCGAACAGCTGATTTAAACTTGCCCCGTAAATTACTAATTAATAGGAGTAATTTAAGTATTTCATGCTTAATATTGGTGTAATAAGTGAAAATAATGTGCAAAAATCATATATGAATCGATGAGGTTATCCGACTACCGGCATAATCAAATTTAGTATTCTCATCTTGGAACAGGTACAAATTTATATATTCTAATTACCATAGTATTGCTTTCGTAGTTTAATATAATAAGTGAATACCTAATCTGAGTAAGAGTCCATATACCTAGAAACATCTAAACATAACCTACTCCAGTTTGGTGATACAATTTCTCGTGTATAATCTTTATTGTACTACTCTGCTATTGTCTAATAATTACCTCCTTCTATCTAATCTTTACTCAATTACAACATTAAGTATATCTATTCTTACCTCAACTTTCTTTCTATTCATTTACAATGATTATGACCCGCAAAGCCTCTGCTCGCCAATAAGAGTCCAAACTCCACTTAGCTTTGAGCGAATTAAAGGCATCTAAGGAATTGTGTGACCAACTGAATAGGGAAAGAGATGACAATGAGAGGGAATTTTTAGATTTATTAGACACAAACAAAAAGATAAAAATTGAAATGGCACACATACACATACAATACACCAATGCCATTGACTCTCGGGACAGACTTCAACTCACTGTGGATGGGTTTGACCAGTGTAGCATTGAGTATGAACTAGCTCTTAATCGGATAGCTTCTTTAAAACAACAGTTACATGAGGCAAATATAATAAACTCGCAATTAGAAAACAACCAACTTAACATCACAGCATCGTTGAACCAGATTCTGTTCAATGAGTTGGTGGTCAGTGCACCAACTACCATTTCTGCTGCAAGTAACAAGCCCATAGTCACAACAGATCTGACACATGAAGATGACATTAAGTCTAATAAATCAGTAAGGGTGGTTAAATGCAGCAGAAACACAAAAATCATAAATCAGACACACAAAACTTATGTGTTGAGATTGATAGTCTTAATGAAAAATTAATACCCATGACCAATAAATACAAAAGCTCAGAAATGCAAATGAGAGAGTACATGCTGGCTATGAATAAGCTGGTAGGCTCATGTACTTGTAACTATGAGCGCTCATCTATGTTGACCAACAATAGCTCATCAAACTTTAAGGTCTCACTGGCTTATCCATTGCCAGCTTGTGATTCTAGCATATTGCAGGGCTGTGATAGTTTGACTAGCACTCATTGTTACCTGAATCAGACTCATGAAAGAGTAAATACCCCCAATAGTGTTCACTATATTACAAAATCGAAACTTTTGATATTTAGTGATGAAATTGGTAAAGATATGGGCCAGTTGTTGTCACTTAAATGCAATAGACTATCGGTTACCAATTACTGTATGCCTGGTTTGAGCTATAGTAGCATATTGCACAAAACGGCTAAACTCAATTATAGTAAAGACAGTTCTTTATTAATATTTATTGGAAATAGAGGTAATCTAAATAAAGAGGGGCTGTTAGAGTCCTATACAAAATTATCCAATCTCAATGTTAAAAACATAGTGATGTTCACATTTCCATATAGCAAGTTTGCTACAGGAAGAAAATATAATTATATATAAGCTCAATTTGGCATTGCATAACTTGACATATTGTAATGACAAATTTCACTTGATCGATTCTAACAATGTTAGTAAATATTTGTATTTGACTGAAGATAGATACTATCTTTCAAAATATTGTAAACGACAGATACCTGTGTCGCTATCATATTATTTTGATATTACAGCCAAAAATTTGGCTAATAAACATGTTGCTTCTGTTGAGCAATTTATTGACATTGAAAATAACTTAGCCAACAACATGGCTATACATACTGACATACATAATAATTTAAATTAGATGTTAAGACAATGGAGGTAACCTCTTGCAATTATAAATATACTAAACATGGAAGCCCAAACTGTAACAAAGTAAATACATTTTGTAATTTTAATACTATCAACCTGGTCCATCAAAATATTCAAGGCATTATGGGCAAAGATTTAGAAGTTGAATTATTCATGAACTGCAATAACATTGATATTCTTTGTATTACCAAGCATTGGCTAAAAAACCAGCAGTTTATGTTCAATTTCAATAGTCACCAGGTTGGCAGCTCGTTCAGCAGAGAAAATGCCATACATAGTTTTGAATTAGTCATGGATGAAGTATTGCATAAAATTTGTAATTTGAACAAAGCCATTATCACATGTGGTGATTTTAATGTCAACTTACTAGAAAATTCAAGTTTGAGTGTAAGAATTCAATGCCTATTCCAGTCATACAATCTAGTTAATTTGTTTCTGGAGCCTACCAGAATTACTCCAATTACAGCCGCATGCTTAGATAATATTTACACCAATGTTATACCTCACTATAAGCAAGTTATTAACTTGTTGGACTCTGATCACTGTGGACAGCAGATTATTATTGTTGCAGAGCAAACAAAGAATGTGGCTAAGAAGGATATTACTGTTTATCCAAAAACCGCAGGTCGTTTGGAAAAATTTAGAAATAAACTAGGAAATAAATTATCATATTATGATAATAATCCTAACAAATTATATACCGATTTTTTAATCTGTACTGTAAAGAATTTAACTCTACTTTTATCCCCAAGACAATCACGGTTAATGGTTATCCTAACTAGTGAATGGGCTACTGTTGGAATTCACATAAGTAGAAAGAGACTATATGAACTATATAATGAACGAACATATATTAATAGTAACGAATTTAATCTTTATGTTAAAAGCTATTCTAAGTTATTCAAAAGAATTTGTTGTATAGCGAAATCCAATTATTTGAGTTCTAAAATGAAAAATAGTAATATTTTTTTTTTTTTTTTTTTTATCTTTATTTGTTAATTATGGAGGGTTTGATCAGACATGATCATGCCACCCTCATAGGCACATTACAAATTTCCTAACTTCTACGTTTAATTGCTAGTTTAACAAGTTTATATAGCATCCTGGCCTCCTCTGATCGATAGTAATAATATTATTAAAATGACTTGGAATATCATTGGTAGTGAAACTGGAAAAGTTAATACCAGGGGCGGTGACTATAGCTTAACTATTAATGACAAAATTATTAATTCGGGTATCCAAGTTGCTACCGCTTTTGAGAATTTTTTCACCGACATTCCCGTTTCAACTACTAAATGTTTGAATCTTCCCCCACTGTTGCAGAAACTTTACTCAAAAATGATGTTAGCACTTGCAATCAAATTCAATCATGTTAACTGTAGAGATATCATAAGAACCTTTAACACTCTGAATGCAAAAAAAACGACAGACTTGTGGGGAAATTCCGTCAGCGTGGTCAAATCCATCATTGATATTGTTGCATCTCAATTGGCCGTAATTTTTAATAAATGTATTGACTGTGGGAAATTTCCTGATCTTATGAAAAATAGTAAGATAATTCCTTTATTTAAATCAGGTAGCACAACTGACCCTACTAATTTTAGACCTATTTCGGTGCTACCTACATTTAGCAAAATATACGAAAAGCTTATTTTGGATCAAATGCAAAGGCATTTTAATAAGTATCAGTTACTGCATTGCAAACAGTTTGGGTTCACCAAGGGTCGTTCAACAACTGATGCTGGTGTTGAACTTTTAGGACATATTTTCGGTGCTTGGGAGGATTCACACGATACCCTGGGCATCTTTTGTGATTTGTCTAAGGCATTTGATTGTGTTCTTCACGAAATATTGATCAGGAAATTACTTCACTATGGTGTAAAAGACTCTGCACTGGATCTTCTTGTCTCATATTTGAGTAATAGGATTCCGAAAGTTGATGTTAACGGTAAGAGGTCTCCTGGGTCTGTGGTCACAATGGGAGTTCCGCAGGGCTCAATTCTTGGTCCATTTTTGTTTCTTATTTATATAAATGACCTACCTTATATCGTAAGGGACAATCACGAGATAGTGTTGTTTGCAGATGACACTTCGCTTTTATTCAAACTCAAACGCCAACATCTGGCTACTGACGATGTAAATAGCGCTATCTCCAGAGTGGTCCACTGGTTTAATGTTAACAATTTACTCTTAAACGAGAAAAAAACGAAGTGCATTAAATTTACTACACCCAATGTTAGAATTGTAAAAACCAGTGTGCTAATGAATGGTGCGGAGTTGGATCTTGTGGACACAGCACTGTTTTTAGGTATCACTTTAGATTCTAAGCTGCAGTGGGGCCCACACATACTTAAATTGTCGAAAAGGCTTGGTTCTGCAGCATACGCGGTTATGAAAATTCGTAATTTAACAGACATAGAAACCGCCCGACTAGTATATTTTAGTTATTTTCATAGTGTAATGTCGTACGGTATTCTGTTGTGTAAAATGTTTTGTATGTACATAAAAATATTAATCTCTTTGCGAAAAACAGTGATATCCATAGTATTAATACCAGGAACAAACATAAACTGGTTGTTCCTGCCACTAGGCTCCAGAAGATAACCAAATCATTTACATGTCAATCTGTGCGTTTTTACAATAAAATCCTAATAAATAAATTCAAGTCCATTATAAAGCAGAAGCTGTGTAGAAAGGGTTTCTATAAAGTTACAGAGTATATGGACGACAAAAATGCTTGGGATTGAGCTGCTCTAATTTTCATAGGCTTATACTGACATTCTTGGTTTATGTATTTAAAAATACTTCTTGGTGTTTACTACTGCCCTTCTCTTCGCATTGATTACTTCTCTTCTTTCGAAAATATCTTGGAAATTCTAATCCCCTCTTACAAACACAGCATAATCATGGGTGACTTTAACACATGCCTTCTGAAAAGAGATCACCGCTCTTCTTCTTTTTATTCTATTCTTAATTCGAGTAATCTGTCCATTCTTCCTTTGAATGCTACTCACAACTTTCCTAATTCCACTCCCTCACTTCTTGACCTGATTGTTGTTTCTTCTTCAGAATCCGTCGCTAAGCATGGACAATGTCCAGCTGATGCCTTTTCCTATCACGATCTAATTTTCCTTTCTTACAAAATTCGCCCATCTAAGGCAAAGTCTAAAATTCTCATGCAACGCAATTTTGGTGCAATGGATCTCGATAGTCTTCGTAAGGATGCTCGCAATATAAATTGGACACCTCTCTATATGTCTGATGCAGTCGATGACCAGGTCCAAACATTTACAACAACTCTTGTGCAACTTTATGACCGTCACGCACCTATTCGAGCAGTCAAAGTCAAACATTTGCCATCGCCGTGGTTAACCGATAAGATCAAATCGCTGATCCACAAGAAAGCAATGGCAAAATTTAAATTTAAGTGTAGGCCCACTGTTGCGAACAAGGAAAAATATATTTTAATTCGAAATCACTGCAATAAGGAGTGTAGGAACGCTCAACGCCAACATGTCCATAAATCTGTTCAAAACGGAGATCCAGCCAAAGTCTGGAAATTTCTTAGATCGATGGGTGTCGGGAAATCTCGACATGAATCAACAGTCCTTAAGGATTTAAACATTGATGTTCTTAATCTTCATTTTACTGCCTCGTCTAACTTTGATAAGACAACTAAATGAAATACATTAAATTATCTTTCTTCTCTCCCGACTCCCAGCTATTCACCATTTATCTTTAATCAATTTTCTGCGTGTGATGTTAAGAAGACCATTTTATCGAATACTTCTAACGCAGTTGGAAGTGACTGTATCAGCCGTAATATGATCCTCCCTATCCTAGACGCTATCCTTCCCGTGATATCCCACATCCTCAACTGCTCTGTTTCCAGTGGCATCTTTCCATGCCAATGGAAAGAAGCCCATATTATCCCCTTACCCAAAAAAACGAACCCAGCATCATTTTCAGATTTTCGTCCTATATCGATTTTATCCTTCCTTTCCAAAATTCTTGAACGTTTGATCCACAATCAGCTCAGCAATTTCCTCTCCCAGAATAATCTATTTAATTCTTATCAATCTGGTTTTCGCGCTGGTCACAGCACTACCACAGCCCTGATTAATATTACGGATGATATCAGGTCGGGCATGGAAATCGGTAATCTAACGGTTCTAGCATTGTTGGATTTTAGCAATGCTTTTAATACCGTTGATTTCGATATTTTGCTTGGCATACTATGCTCTCTTAATATATCTCCACCAGTAATTGATTGGTTTCGTAGTTACCTGTCTGGTCGCCGACAACGTATCTGCATTGAGGACACTTCATCTACATGGTCCAATACTAATGTCGGTGTACCGCAGGGTGGCGTTTTATCTCCATTACTTTTCGCAATTTTTATAAATTTATCTCTAATCAATTACTTTCTTCTTATCACCTTTATGCAGATGATCTTCAAATTTACTTTCAAGCTCCCCTTGTTAAGTTATCAGACGCTGTTGTCACTGTTAACATGGATCTGGTCCGAATATGTGATTGGAGTAAGAGATATGGTCTAAAAGTGAACCCGGTGAAGACGCAGATTATTGTAGTGGGCAGCTCCAGGATGATTTCTAGAATCGACTGGACCACACTTCCTCAGGTTTCTTTTGAAGGTACTTCAGTTCCTTTCAGTGAAAACATTAGGAACTTGGGGGTGATAATTGACAGAAATCTATCCTGGACTACCCAGCTGCAAGAAGTTAGTCGCAAGATGTTTGCTTCGGCTGGATCCTTAAGAAGATTACGCAGCTTTCTTCCAACTGCTACTAAAATTGCGCTTGCACAATCCCTTCTCCTTCCGATCCTCGATTATGCTGATGCCAGCTATCTTGATCTTACAGAGGAACAACTTGATAAGCTTGAGCGACTTCAAAATTTTGTATTAGATTCATATTTGGTTTAAGAAAATATGATCACGTTTCAGAATTCCGCACTAAGCTCAAGTGGTTACCTATTCGTCTTCGCCGGAATACTCATATTCTTTCACTACTTTACAGTGTACTATTCATTCCTTCTACTCCCTCCTACCTTAAAAAACGTTTCGAATTCCTTGGTGATACTCATTCGCGAATCCTAAGATCATCAGAAAACCTAAGGCTTAAAATGCCAATGCATTCTACAAATTTTATTGATAAATCCTTCACGGTTCAGGCCGCTCGTTTGTGGAATGCATTACCGATCTCAATTAGACGGGCTCAGTCACTACCGGTATTCAAAAGACTAGTGAGAGAACATTACTTGTCACTATAATTATTATTATTAGTATTATATTTCTTGCTTTTACTCTGCCTTTTGTTACATCTTTGATGTCAGTTGTCCTAATTTTGTTTATACTTGTATATTTATATATTTTATATGTGTATATATTACCATATATGTTTATCATTATGTATGTAGTGTATTTATAATTTTCATTATTTACATATTTATTATTTAAGTTTAAGGATATGTATTTGTGTGCACCATAGACTACCCCATATCTTGTCCAGTAATATTTTATTTTTCCATCCTAAGGTTGCCTGGAAGAAATCGCCGTGTGCGATAAGGCCGCCCATTGTACTCTATATTCAAAGTGTTACTTTTTATTGTACTTTTTATTAACTGGTGTACAATAAAGAATATAATAAATAAATAATAAATAAATAAGATAAAGATAAAGATAATTTATTTGTAAA
Source organism: Diloba caeruleocephala (assembly GCA_947459985.1). Lineage (NCBI taxonomy): Eukaryota > Metazoa > Arthropoda > Insecta > Lepidoptera > Noctuidae > Diloba > Diloba caeruleocephala. Next base: position 111,760 of record OX381627.1, on the reverse strand, counting down.
ACATGAGTATACAGAACAAAAATATAAATTGTAATGTAAGGTGTTAACAAAAAATTGACCTGCATGTTTTGCTATATGTTACAGCGTACAAAATAAAAACAGTAATTATAATACAGATTAAATATTTCTATTGAATTTTAGTAATAATTATTAAAATCGTAATAATAATAAAAAACATAAAAAACAACACTTAAAAACATTGTATTAATGGGATTACACTGAATATAATCAATACCCAAGGGACAGAAACATAGAAAGAATATTAGAAGATTAATTAAAAAAATCGGTTAAATTATAATAGCATTAATCAATTAAATACCTTTTTAGGGTTTCTTTAAAATGTTTAACACTTAATTGTTTTATTGATTTCGGTAATTTGTTGTATATTTTCGGTGCCAAACATAAAATACTTTTGCGCATTAGTTCTGTGTTGGATCGAACTATGCACAGTCTATCATTATCCCTACGGTTGCGACTAACTACATCCGAAAGACGATTAAATAATGTTGAGTTTGTTTTTACGAAAATTACTATTTCATAAATGAATAGATAAGGGAGAGTTTAGATTTTATATTTAATAAAATATGCTCTACCGCTGTCAATAGTATTAAGTCCAAACATTGCCCGGATACATCTTTTTTGGGATTTAAATAACATTTCCTTGTTTGTGGAGTTACCCCAAAACAACACACCAAACCTAAGGAGAGAACCTACAAGGCCATGGTAAGCTGTGAGCAGAGCTTCATAATTTATAACAGATGCAAGTTTATATAGTGCATATGAAGAAGAACTTATTCTTTTATTAAGTGCCTCAGTGTGAGCCTTCCAGTTGATATTTTTGTCAATGATGATACCTAAGAATGTTGTTCTATCTACTGTGCTAAGTACTGTCCCTTGGTAGTTAACCTCGATTTTAGGAGTTGCTAAGCGTTGGCTTGCCGTGTGGTGCCGGCTCAGAATGCCACCACCCCATCTCCTCCCATGGGTGTCGTAAAAGTCGACTAAGGGATTAGCCGGAGGATGGGCAGCAGCGTCTTTCGAGTACATTAACATCTCAACTGCGATCGCCAACCCGCCTGCCAAGCGTGGCGATTATGGCAAAACCCCCCAATGAGCACATAACACATCCATATCGATCGTTGTGGTGATCTTTGGGGGAGGCCTGTGTCCAGCAGTGGACTTCATTTGGCCGAAATGATGAAGCGTTGGCTAAACCACATTATCTTTGTTTTTTCTAAATTTATTTTAAGATTATTATTGTTCATCCATTTTATTAACGACTTGATGGTGTCATTAATTTCATTTTCGTAAGCACTCCGTTCGTAGATATTTTTTGAATCTATGACTACAGTGCTGTCATCCGCGAATAGTGTCATCGGGTATTTAGTAACTTTAGGCAAATCATTTATATAAATAATAAATAACAAAGGTCCTAATACGCTTCCTTCAGGTACCCCGTATGAGACTGTGCGTTTCTTAGATTGAAATATTTCTTCTCTTTTTTTATCTAAATTTATCCTCGTTATCTCAGTGTACTGCTTTCTATTTGTTAAATAAGTTTCCATAAGTTGTAGTAAGTTTCCTCTAATACCGTATGCTTCTAATTTGTTAAGCAAGATGTCGTGATTAACATAGTCAAACGCTTGTGTCATGTCACAATATATAGCGCATACGGGTATTTTTTTATCTACGTTAGTTATAATGTAATTAACAAAATTGCCATATTGATGTTTTTTGCTTACGGAATCCTTTTTGCTCACTTGTTAAAATGTTGTGTTTTTCTAAGAATGAGCAAATTTGGTAATTAATATATTTTTCAAATATTTTAGAAAATATTGATATCAGTGCAATAGGTCTGTAGCATTCCATAAGTTGCCTATTACCTTTTTTGAATAGAGGCTTAACAACAGAGATCTTTAAGGTTTCGGGGTATGTGCCCGAGATAATACACGTGTTTAGAATATGACTTACATGATTACAGATTGTGTATGCCACATATTTCAAGACCTTAGTAGACACTTCGTCGTGACCAACACTTGTGGTATTTTTTAGAGATCTTATGTTATTTAGAATGTCGTTAGGTGAACTCTGTGCCATAAACATAGATTTATTACATTTATCAATATTTAAAGTTACATTGTTGCCAGACCCCTGTATAGGTATAATTTTATCAACAAAGAAATTGTTAAAACCGTCACAGATTTCTTGCGGATTAGTTATTTTAGTATTTCCAACGTTTATGGATGGGATCAAATTCTTAATTTGTGCATTCGTTTTTGAATTATTGATAATAGCCCAAGCTGCCTTAGACTTGTTGGCTGATGTTTTTATATAATAATTATTCTGTGCGCGTTGTGTAAGTTTAATGATTTTTTTATATAGTTTATTATAGGCTTTAAATTTACTTTTGTTTAATTCATTAGGTTTTAACCTATAGTTCCACTGCAATTGTCTTTTGTTTTTACTGCATTTTTTTATTCCACGAGATACCCATTGTGGTTTTCTTTTCACCCCAATTCTTAACTGTCTATAAGGAAAGCATAAATTATACAGCAGCATAAAGATATCCATAAATGAATTAAAAGCTTCGTTTGCATCATCAGTATTATAAATATCAAAGAAGGCGACACTCTGTAGATAATTTTTGATTTTTCGTTTGTTTTCAGTACAGTAGTCACGGCGGCGTATATGCCAGTAATTTATTAAATACACTGTATCAATCGGGATTTTAAGAAGTTGTAAGGAGTGATCTGATAAGCTAAATTCAATTACATCTGATTTACATTTGTTCAAGTTATGTGCAAAATTGTCGATGCACGCTCCACTCTTAAGTCTCGTAGGCTGTTTCAGTTCCAAATTAAGGTTATAGTTTAAAAGAAGGTGCTCTAATTGCAGTAGCGTATTATTGGGTTTGAGAGAATCGATGTTAAAATCACCAGCAATTATGACATTTCCCTTCTGTTTTTTTATAACAAACTGTAACATTTTTCCAAATTGTTCGAAAAACAACCTTATATCATTTTTCCGATTTGGCACTCGATATATACATATAATTATAGTTTTATGGGTCATAAATTCAATGCCGCAACATTCGAAGACCCCGCTTATAGAAAACTTTACAACTTCCAAGATTTCTTTACATTGGTGTCCTTTTTTTACAAGAATGCAAGAACCACCTCTCTTGCTATTCTTTCTGCTAAAACAGGCTACTAAAGTATAATTAAGAACGAATACATTTTTTTCGTAAGCCTCCATGATGAAGTGTTCGGTTATGCATAAGACATCAATTTCGTCGCCCTTCTCAGATAACTCTTGCAGACAGACAGTGAGTTCATCTGACTTATTTAGTAAACCCGCAATATTTTGATGAATTATGTTAATGTACTTATTATAGAAAAAACTGTGTGCTGGTTTACTATATTTTCCATTTGATTATACTCTAATTTTATATATGTAATTAGCTCATAAATATCCTTGAAAATAGTTAGTATCCCATAATATCTAACGGATCCGGTATATTTTGCGAACATTCTGTAGTCACACTCAAGATGCTTGTTCGAATCGATGAAATAAGCATGCTGGTGGGATGTGATGTCTAGGTATAACAGATTATTAAAATGTTCCACTCTGTAGTTAAACATAGTTGCATAATGCGAGTTTTTATATGTTGGAGCGCAAATAATGACGTTTGTATATTCTATTTTCTCCAGGGTTTCTCGTAACTTTATAACAAGGGAATAATAGTCCTTAGTCGTTTTAAAATCTGTGTCTCCGATTAAAATTACACAAAAATCATTCTAAATTCCTTTAACTTACATTCCAAATCACATATCTGACTTTGGATTCCGCAGTTAGGCATTAGGTAGTGACATATTTCAGAATTCACAAGTTTCTTCTCCGCTATTGACCGTATCTTATTATTTTTGTCTTCACTAATAATACATATTTTGCTTGGTTGCTCTTGGTTTTCATGCGGTATATGTCTATCAATTATTGAGGATTTTTGGTTTTGTTTAGCTGGTATTTTAGTAGTTGCTTCCGTTGCGTTACGATTGCCATTTTTTTTATGTTGACATTTAAATTATGTCAATATTGCCTATAATGGATTATATTAATTCATATAATGACATTTGATTAATCTATTCTATTACTTCAAACAATGACATTCAATTATTCTATATTTTTTAAATTACTTTAATGACTTGTTTATTTTTAAATATTAAATTTATTTTGATTTGTTACTGTACTGGCAGTGCGAGATCCATGTGGGTTGTTTTTGTATTTTGTTTTATTGCCGTGATAGTTGTCTGGCAGTTTAGGTATGTCATGCTCGCTCAAGTGTTCTGCTGACGGTGTCGTCGTGTATTGGGTCGCTAAGTTTCCCTGCAATATGGTTGAGCTAAGCGACGCTGATGCATGCGTCATGCTCGTGAACGGGTGCCGTCTGTTGGGACTGGTCAGCCAAATGCAGCCATGACAACTGAATCAAAACTTAAAAAAAATACATTCAGGCTTGTTTTGTTGACTTTTTAAGAAGTTTAGACTCGTTTCTCCTACATTGTTTTCACATAACCTTGATGCTGGAAATACCCCCTATGTTCGAATTGTACCCTCGACTTAAACGTCTGAATAGCCTTCTGCTCCACACATACTATACTGTACAGTGTAACACAAACAAGAACACGAAGAGAAGTCTGTTGTAACCAAAAATCAAACGTATTGAAAATAAGGCTTTTAGCGTAACACAAAGTGCGTTCAATGCAGGATAATATTGAACTATTTAAGAATTAATTTAAACTAAAACGTCATTTCATGTAATATTTATTATTAAGTGTGGGCCCGCTCTTGATCTCGATCTCGCCTGATGGACAGCCATCGATGTAGACAATATGCCATGGGTTCAATAAATCGTGCTCCTAAAAGAAATTTTAAGGAACATAGAAGTCGTACCTTCGTTTTTTTTTTCAAATATGCCGATCACACACCCTTGGGTTGCTTGACTTGTCCTCTTCATTAGTACAGTAATTGCTAACAAGATATGTTTCTAAATGTATTCCGACTTTTAAGTTCTGCCGTGTAATGTTTTTTACTGTATATAAGTCACTTATATACAGTAAAAAACATTTACGTGCGGTTGAAGTGATATTTACGATTTGGCCGACCTTAAGAAAAGAAAGGAAAGAAATTGATTTATTTTGCTCTTATACGTTGACAATAGGCAAAAGATAAGTGTTTGGGCAATGGGCAAAAGATAATAGATAATAATAAGTGACGGAAAAAGGAATACAATTTTATAAAATCGGTGTGGTGTTTGTCTGAGGGACAACAATAAAACTTAGTTCAGCACTGTAGTACTTATGATGATGAAACAGCGCCGGTATTCTGCTAAGACCTAGGGCGAGCTCCAAACAATATTAGCTTATTTTGTTTTAGTCTAACACATATTCGAAACTAGTCTCTCATATTTGCACGGGATGCTTTTGGTCTCTCCTGTAATTTTCACGGTGTTTGATTGCATAGATAACAATACCTTAGAATCAGTTATCGCAAACGGACTAGTTTCTTTTGTCTCCGGCGTTATTATTCGAACCAGTTTGATAAAGTCAATAATTTACTCCAAATGTGTTCTTTATTATAAACTAGGTAAGTGCAGTGCTTTAAATTGGACCTCAAATTATCGAATAAAAACAAAACCAATCTTGTGCTCATTAAAATGGTACGAGTGTTGACATTGACGAACAATAGAAAGGTCAACGACTGGATTTCGAACACTAGTAGTACTGAAAGCATTAGACAATTTGGGGGTCAATCGCTAAGTTCATTTAGCCTTGTGACCATAACGCTCAGTCGAAGTTTTGCGTTATTCAGTAATGTGCGTTCGAACCTGACCAAGACGCACACGATACTTTTTGCCTTTTTTTTGTTTTAAGTACGAGTTCAACAACACTGGTAGCAATATTTTTTTGCACTAATAACAAGTTTTAAACATCCTTTGGAACTTTGGATTAATATAATCAGTTGACGGCACGGTGACGGTTGGTTCAGTGGCTGATACAGTTGGCTGCTGCCCTCTGGGTCGTGGGTTCGATTCCCACACGGAACAAATATTTGCACGAACTGCAGGTAGTTGTTCCGGGTCTGGGTGTATTGTGTGGAATTTGTGTTTGTAAAACGCACCCACAACACAGGAGAAATCCTAGTGTGGGGCAACGTTTTGTAAAAACAAAAAACAGCATGCTCGCTGCAACAATGTTGGATTCGTGCACTCGAGCTGTGGCGCGAGCGGCTCATGCTGCCACAGCACGCGACAAAGCGCGTCGTTGAGGCTGTCTTGCCGCTCTTCGGAGCCTGGCTCCAAAGGAGCGAGCGCGTCACATTCCGCCTGACGCAGGTATTCACCGGACACGGTTGTTTCGGTGCGTACTTGCACAGGATAGGACGCGAGGTCACGGCACAATGCCACCACTGTGGAGACGATCAGGATACCGCACAGCACACGCTCGGAGAGTGCCCTGCGTGGACTGCCGAGCGGCGGATCCCGGTCGATCGGATCGGGCAAGATCTCTCTTTGCCAGCAGTAGTGTCGGCTATGCTGGCAAAGCAGGAAAATTGGAGTGCTGTGGTCTCCTTCTGTGAGAGCGTAATGCTCCAGAAGGAGGGCGGGATCGGGAGAGGGCCGATCCCGCTCGGAGGAGGAGGGCACGGGGCCGGGGTAACAACCGCCGCGGTGCCCGTGTCCAACACGCCTGAGCCCCCTGTCGTCTTTATATGGCGGGGGGCCTTGGGGGTCGCGAGCGCGCTTATTGGGAAATTTGCGTGCTCATACCGAGCGACCCCCGGGAAGACAGCGGTGCGCATGTGGTCACGTACCGCTGTGTGCGCAGCACAGCGCATAGTGAGGCCTCGGGGGAATCTTTTACAATCCCCTCGAGAGATGCCTGGGGGGTGGCCTCTTTACAGTCGCCTTCCCTCCACTAGAGGGGATGACCACTTTACAGTCATCCCCTCCGAGATGTGCCAAAAGGCGTGGCACCAACGGGTGGCTCTAGATGGAGATCTTTCGAGTTCCTGGAGCCTCCCTTCGGTGCCGACGATGATCACTCCGGTGGTTTTAGCCGGTAGGAGTCCGGCATGCCCCTTCGCCCTTTCCCGGGGCGAAGGAAGTACATGAGGTATTTCCACCGGATCAATAAAAAAAAAAAAAAAAAAAAAAGGGGCGGGCGCCTCAGTCTTTGGCACGGTGTGACCTCGTCGTAATTGATTGTATTTTTTATTTTTTTATTAATGGCTCGCAATCTGGCAATTACAACTAACATGCAATAGAAAATACCTAACAAGTAAAAAACAAGATAGTTTAACCACCTTCTAAGTGCGAACACAGCATGCATACGAATATTCACTATAACAAAATAAATTATAATTTAAGGAGGCAAGATTGTTTGATAGTTTTGACCGATGCATTGAATGGATCGAGTTCTTGGCACACCTGATTAAAAGTTGAACACATCCGATACATAGGCTGCACTAAAAGTATCGGGAATGGAATATTTCCACTGTTCCTGTCATATTAAAATCTTTTTAATTGAAAACTCCTTGGTTTTACAAATCGAATACCATTTATTTATTTAAAAAAAGATTCACGGTTTTGTCACAAGGTTTTGTCAAACTTGTTTAGTCGTTGAGAAAATGGAATTGACTCGAGAAAATTCAAGAGCGATGATTTATTATGACTTTCGAAGTGGTTTAACACAAAAACAGTGTGTTGACCGAATGATTTCTGCATTTGGTGATGAAGCCCCATCCAAAACCACAATTTATCGCTGGTTTGCTGAATTTCAACGTGGACGTGTCAAGCTCAGTGATGATCCTCGTCAAGGTCTTCCAAAAACTGCAGTCACCCAAGAAAACGTTGATGCTGTGCGTAAGCTGATTGAGGAAGATCGACATGTGACATACCGCGAAATTCAGGCAACTTTAGACATTGGCATGAGTAAAATACAAATAATCTTGCATTTAGGTGTAAAAAAGTTGTTTTCCCGATGGATACCGCATTTGCTATGTGAAGAGCAAAAAGCGGCTCGCGTTACTTGGTGCGTCAGAACTCTCGAAAGATTCCACGCAGGATCCTCAAATGATGTATACAACATCATATCAGGTGACGAATCCTGGATATATGCGTACGAACCCGAAACAAAAAACCAGTCACGAGTTTGGGTGTTCGAATATGAGTTAAAGCCAACAAAAATTGTTTGTTCACGGAGAGTTGCAAAAAAATGGTGGCCACGTTTGTCTCCAAAACCGGCCATGTTACGACTATTCCTCTTGAGGGACAAAGAACGGTTAATGCAGAATGGTATGCTAGCATTTGTTTGCCACAGGTCGTTTCTGAACTCCGTAGAGGGAACTGCAACCGCCGCATCATCCTCCATCACGACAATGCGAGTTCTCACACCGCGCACAGAACAAAAGAGTTTTTAGAGCAAGAAAACATAGAATTATTAGACCATCCGCCGTACAGCCCCGACCTAAGCCCTAATGATTTCTATACTTTCCCTAAAATAAAGAATAAATTGCGTGGACAGAGATTTTCATCACCTAAAGAAGCTGTGGACGCCTACAAAACGGCCATTTTGGAGACCCCAACTTCCGAATGGAATGGTTGCTTCAATGATTGGTTCCATCGTATGGAAAAATGTGTCAAATTTCGTGGAGAATACTTCGAAAAGCAATAAATACATTTTTAAATAGTAATGTTGTGTCACTTCCTTGATTCCCGAAATTTTCAGTGCCGCCCTCGTATAAGGGCGAATGTTGACCATAATTAGTACGACATGATGGTAAAGCGAACAATTTGCGATTGTGTAAGCGGCTTCCAGCTCGTGGTATACTTAACTGCAATTTTTCTAATATGTCAGGGCTATCTACTTTCCCAAGCATGATCTTATAAAGAAAGACGACATCGGCTATCTTACGTCTGTGGGCAAGTGGGACCAATTTATAATGTTCGAGTCTAGAGTCATAGGTGTCTAGACTGCTGCAAAGATTGCTGGCGTAAGAAAGATGATAAAGGAATTGCTTTTGAAGCCTTTCGATTCTGGTTACGTGGATCGCGTAAGATGGGCTCCAAATTGGGCTACAATATTCCAGTAAGCTCCGAACATAGCAGTTGAAAAGGGTAATGGGAATTTCTGGATCCGGATAAAAATTTTGGTTTGCCTGACAACAAAGCCCGCCATTCTTCCCCCCCTTTTTAGCAATATGATCGATGTGTTCACGGAAATCCAATTTCTGGTCCACAACAACTCCCAAATCACGCGTGCTCGTGACTTCTGTTAACGGCATATCGTTCAATAAATAAACAGCATCCGAGGGGTTTCTTTTCTGACTAAATTTTATGTGGAAACATTTCGACGAGTTTAATATCATTTTATTTTTGTGGCACCAGTGACTTACAGAATCGAGATCATTCTGTAGATATTTGGCATCTTCTATACAGCTAATTACTCTGTATATATTCAAGTCATCGGCGTACATTTTAAATTTTGAGGTTATAGTGATGCTGAGGTCGTTTATAAAAAGGAGAAAAAAAAAGAGGCCCAAGATGCGAACCTTGAGGTACGCCAGAGAGAACCATAGCAACTGGTGACTTAAAGATATGACTCACACCACCTCAGCAATGTGCCACATATGCCAGCGTGATCAAGTTTGTGAATAAGGATATCGTGGTCCACGATATCGAACGCTTTGGAGAAGTCTGTATATATTGCGTGCACTTCAGTATTGTTTTCCATTGCCTGGACTATATCGCTAACGTAACCAAGTAAGTTCGATGTGGTTGATTTACCAGGAAGAAAACCGTGTTGTTGATCGTTAATTATAGGTTTAACGTGAAAGAAAATAATTCTTTGTATCATTGACTCAAACAGCTTACCTATGGCCGATAAAATAGATATAGGCCTATAGTTCGATATGTCGCTCTGGTCACCTTTTTTGTAGATTGGTGTAATGTGGGCGGCTTTCCATTTTGTAGGGAATACACCGTATGTTAGGGACTTATTGAAAATGATGTGTAATGGCGTGACAAGTTGTATGGCACAATTCTTTAGAAAAATAGGTGGCATGTTGTCCGTTCCAGGGCCTTTGTTAATGTTAATGTTTTGTAGAGATTTCAAAATTTCAGATTTGGATAGTGAGTAAGGGCTTATAGGTGTGTGACAATTGTGTGGATTATTTGGCAAGGGGTCTGAGTGTGAATTATTACTATATACAGACTGGAAATAAATTGAGAACAAATTACTGATCTGCTGGCCACCTCGAGCACAGTTGGTATCGAGAAACATTTCGTCGGGGATTCCGTTACTGTTTGATCTGAGTGACCTGATAAATGTCCAAAAATGTTTTGGATTTTTCTTTATTTCTGTTTTGGCATTAGATTTGAATTGAGAGAGACATTCAGTCAACATTTTGTCACAACGACCACGCAGTATCTTGTATGTTATTTGGTCTCTAGGGTTCCCGTATTTTTTGAAGCGGCTGTGAAATTTAGTTTTTCATTTAAGTTGCGTATCAACGAACGACTAAACCAACAAGGATAAACATTACTACGTTTTTTGGTTGACGGTATGTGCTTTAGAATTATGGTGTTTAATATGTTATAAAAAATGTCAACGATTTCGTCCAAAGTGTAGTTTTCTTTACGATGATCGCTCCACTCTATATTTTCGAGATCCTCTTTTATGTTAATATAGTTAGCTTTTATGAAATTTGGGAATTGAGGTCTATTATATTTGACCTTTTTTTGGGGCTGCAACCTCAGTGTGATGCATAATGCAGGATGATGAATATGTTTGTAAGAGGGTTATTGCAAGTATGTACGGAAAAACAATTAGTGGTATTCGATATTATCAAGTCAAGTATCCGCCCGTTTTGGTTGGTGATAGAGTTAATCTGATGGAGGTTATTAAATGAGAGGGTATCAATAAGAAGGTTTTCAGTTAGGGAGGTCCCACGAGCCGACAAAAGGGAATTAGATTTAGTATCTAAGTGCCAAGTCAAGTTAGGCAGGTTAAAATCGCCAGCCAGGAGTAGCAACGAGTTTGGAGGCATTTTATGTTGGACTATCTCAGTCATGTTCGATATCTACAAAACGATCGTATGATATGGGCGGAGGATTGTACACAACATAAATGCACAAGTGTCTCGTTGAAGCACCCTGTTTAAGTGTAATGACAACCCAAAGGTCTTCATTTACTGTTTCTCACTTCATTCTACGATTCGAGTCGTGCTTTTTTAAAACAGCAAGCAAGACACCTCCACCTTCCCGTTTTTCGCTATAAGTGGAAGCACGATCACGCCTAAATACTGTGTACCTACCATCCAAGATTTCATGATCGTACATCGAGTCATTGAGCCACGTCTCCGTCAACAATATAATGTCTGCCTCTTGTTTCAATGCATTGGCCAACACTAAATCAGTTTTTGTCCTAAGACCTCTAACATTCTGGTATAAAATCTTAAGATTGATGTGGAGTTGATATTTGACAATGAATTCATAATTATTTAAATAGAATCTAGATGGTCAATATTTTTTACAACAAAGCTTTTTGAATTCACGTCTTTGCGCATAAAAACTCTGCCGTTCCGCACCCAAATGAAGTCAAACCCTTTCTCCTTTGCTGCTCTACGAGCTGCTGCGTGTAACTTTTTTTTAGCTGGTGTAAGATGTTCACAAATGTAGATTGACTTTTTCTCGTTAATACCCAAATGAGATGAATTTAATTTATTATCAAGATGGGCGTTATTATAATTTTTTACCGCAGCGATAAAGGAATCTCGAACTAAGGGGCTAGAGAGCTTGACCACAATGGAGCGCGGCCGGTTAGATTCCTTATTCAGTTTAGCCACACGATGATAATTTACGAGTTGGTGTTCAGTTAGTTCGTATCCTACGGTAGCAGCAAGTTTATGCACCACTTCCTTTAAGTTCTGTGAAGACTGCTCAGGTACGCACTGGATTTCCAGGTTGCGGTTTCTTGAATGTTGTTCGAACTGATTAAACCGGGTGTCTAGTTCTTGTACTTGGGACCGTAGATCGCCCACCTGAGAGCGTAGATCACCTACTTGAGAGCTTATTGTCCTGTTCTCCTCCTGTAGATCGCGAATTATGTTGCATTTAATGTCGAACGCTTCTTTTAGCTGGTCGTATTTAACAGACAATGAGTTGAAGCTTTCGGTAAGCTCTTGTATCTTAATGTGGGTGTCTGACCTTTCTATAGTGAGATCTCGCCTAGTCTCGCTAAGATGTTTCGTTAAGGAGTCCTCGAGTTTCCTATCTAGGTACTGTTTCAGCTCTTGTAAGCTGCCTTCGACTGAAGAAACTGAACCAGGTACTGAACTAGTGCGAGAAAGAGTGGTAATCGGGCCTACACTCTGTTTCTTAGGTAACTTGCACTCTTCGCATTTCCACGTAGCTTTATGCCTCTTGGTTTCTTTGGCGAAGTTACGATGGACACTCCTAGACACCTCCTGATATGTGGTTTTACACAGTGAACAGGTTTTAGCATTTTCGGCTTTAATTTGCTTATTACATTTACCACATATGCTCATTATGACAGAATGCCGACGTCTGGGTAATTCTTATGAGCAGGCAACTCTGGCTACTTGTCAAGATGATAAGTTGACGTTGTCACTTGAGTTTGACAATGTTACTTGCGGTGTCTGGGGGTAATTTTGATGTCAACTGGAGTGACTACAATTTGTGAAAAAATAGCGGGTAGAAAATTTTGGCTTATCTTCACCTATTTTACCTGGATACAACTCGAATCTCTCTTGACTAATAACAATACAGCTTCCTTTTGTGTTGAACTTCACTTTTCAATTAGTTTTATTGCAGTTTTCAAGGACGTGTTTAGAATTGAGGTTATACAGCTGACCGCGCACAATAGATTTTATCCACTTATCCACTTATCGTTGAAATAGAGCCTAGATAACACTTGTACTCATTAATTAGGGTGTTTTATGTAACGTTCAATGTTTATTTGCTATTGAATTACGTTTTATGTAATTTTAGACGATTAAAATACGCGGAGCTGATATTGACGTTTTGAGCTTAATGCTATATATTGTATAGAAATGATGTAGCGTTCGCGCCACGCCAGCGCAGCTTGTAGTACTACTGCTACTGCGTAGGTATGCATTGCGTTTACGCGCCGCCTGCGCTGAGCATACTTCTGACTCATAGCTAGCTCAGTCAATTATAGCCGTGTATATAAAACATCGGTATTAGTCAAAACATTGGCAGTTTTTGCCGAAACTAAATGTGCGGTAGACGATGTATCTTCGGTCTGAAGGTGGCTGAAGCCATTTGGACATCACTAGAATTAAGTTAGAGTGCTTAGGGATTGCAATGTCGGCGTTATTTCAAGAATACAAATTCCCGATATCACTTTTGGGAGTAGTAGTATCTTGAATACTGGGATTTTGGTTGGCAATTTCTTAACGTAGTAAATTTGATTTGAATAAGAGCGCTATTCGTCTATACCTGCCAATTGTTTTTCTAAATAGTTCTATATAAAGAAGATTGTGGCAACTAGAACCAGCGTCCGTGCGCCATGCGCGCAGGCATATAACTGACGATTGCACGCGACGCAAGTATTTATATGGCGACCGTTTTTGTTAATTTCTGCGCGCTCATCTGCTATTGGTCAATTCAAATAAGCATAAAAAAAAAAAAACAATAAAAAAAAAAAAAAAAAAAAAAAAAAAAAACAAAAAAAAAAAAAAAAAAAAAACAAAATGCTGCATAAATTGCCAACGGACGAAAGTACAAGTACAGCGACACACAGTATCGCCGTTACAAAATTATCCACCCACCGATCGCCTGTCGCACATACACATAGATATCGTCGGTCCACTACCGATATCAGACGGAAGACGATACTGTGTGACCATCATTGACCGAGCTACGAAATGGCCAGAAGCATTCCCAGTTAGCAACATGGAAGCCAACACTATCGCTACGATTGTCTACGAAGGCTGGATAGTACGTTTTGGATGCCCAGAGCGGATAACAAGCGATCAAGGAAGGCAATTTGAATCCCAATTATTCAAAACATTAATGAATAGAATGGGTATAGAAAAAACTCGGACTACTGCCTATCATCCACAGGCTAACGGGATGATTGAGAGATGGCACCGCTCGTTAAAATCTTCCTTGACTGCCCGACTGCAAAACTCAAGCTGGACTCAAGAATTGCCCACAGTTTTATTGGGACTACGAGCCGCTATAAAAGAAAACACCGATGTCTCATCAGCAGAGGCATTATACGGAAGACCGTTACGACTGCCAGGCGAAATGTGTGGAGAAAAGTTTTCAAGCACAACAAATACACACTTTAGCGATAGCATTACGTCAGCGATGAAGAAGTTTCAAGCCGCACGGCGGAACACCGATCGCCGTTCAATGTTTATACATGACGACCTACATGTATGTTCGCATGTATTCATTCGCACCGATGCATACCGCCGGCCCTTAACACCGACGTATGAAGGCCCGTATCGTGTTTTGAAGAGACAGGACAAAGTATACACAATACAAGTCAAGGATCGACCGATAAATGTCAGCATAGATAGACTGAAACCTGCATTCCTGCCTAACACCGAAGAGCCAGCAAGTCGTGAAGATGAACAGTCGGCATACGTCACGCGATCCGGCCGAACGTCGAGACCTACCGTACGCTTCGCCCCTAACACATACGTCCGATCGAGACACAGCTCGACCGCGCAATGAGTTACACAGCGCGTACTCGTACTGCGACTGCGCGGGTTCAGACGCGCACACGTCTACCATATCATTTGACGCTTCGCTGGAGGGGAGCTATGTGGCAACTAGAACCAGCGTCCGTGCGCCATGCGGCGCCCCACCGTCGGGGTGCGCGGCGAGCGAGGAGCGCCGCCGGCCGCATTATGGTTATAGTAAGCCAGCGGTCGGTGCAGTGGGGTGTTGTCGGACTCGGTGTCGTGCGGCGACGCGGGCGGGCTCCCCTCCGCGGTGCCCACTGCGGAAGACTGGCTGTTGTCGCTGAGGTCTGACGCGTCGGGTCTAACGGACAGCTGTGACTCGTGGGAGCGCGACTTAGTGAGTGCTGCGGGCGGAGGGAGGGTCGTGTTCTGTTTTCTTTTGGCCACCGGCGTTGGGGGTGATTTGCCACCTTTCTTGGCGCGAGGCGCGTGCGCGAGCTGGTCGGGCGCCCTCGCGCGCGGGGGGCGCGGCGAGCCCCGCACGGAGCGCTCCCACGAGTCCCAGAACAGCTGCAGCTCTGCACCGCCCGCACCCGCTTCGCCACCCTCGCCACGCCCCAGTGCCTCTATGTAAGTCCTGAGGCGCTGCATGGCTCGGCACAGTCGCAGCACCTCCTCGTCGCGAGAGCCCGCCAGTAGAGCCCGCATCTCGTGGTCGGAGCGTTCCCGCAGCGTCTCTAACGACGCTGTGCGAGAACATACCGCCTCGATAGAATCAGGGCTAAGCCCCACAACCCTCAACCATTGCGCGAGACACGGCACGTCACCAAGCTCGCGCCGCAACTCCTCACCGAAGCTGGCCTTGATCACCAGCTGACGGGAAAAGTGCTTCACCAACTTGCCCTCCAGGGTCCGGATCTCTTGCTGCGTTAGCTCCGCGCTCGTTGAGCATTGTGTCCGCAACCCCTCGAGTCTATCAGCTGAAACGTCAATCATGGACTGGATAGTCTCTATCGTTAGTATTGCATCGCGAGCTTTCTTTATTTCGTACTCGTTCTCTGCATCCATTACAAATATCACAGCACTGTGCAAGGTCCGCTAATCACTATACATAAGTAAAAAACACTTTATTCATTTTATAAAAATGAATTTACAAAACATTGCAGATGTTGTATTGCCGATACAGCGGCCATATCCAAAGAAAAAAAATCACGTCGGGGTCAAAATAAAAAAAAAAAAAAAACAAAAAAAAGAAGATCGTATTAAATGCATATCTACTTACCCCGAGCCAACCACAATTCAAGAATTACGTCGTTTCCTCGGAATTTTAAATTTCTACAAAGAAAATATCCCACACGCCGCACACGTCCAAGAAACGCTATATAAATATATGCGAACATGCAAGAAGAACGATAAAACAAAGGTGAACTTTACCAGCGAAGAAAAAGAAGCCTTTATAGCGTGCAATCGTCAGTTATATGCCTGCGCGCATGGCGCACGGACGCTGGTTCTAGTTGCCACAAGATTATTTGGCACTCTTAACAGTTAACCAGCATTAGCTACTGTGATTCCTGCTGTCCAAACATTGCCGGGGGTTGCAGATTGCACGTATCCATGTTAGCAACAACAATAAAGTTAGCACAATCGGCCATCGAACGACTCACGTTCTGCGCGATGTAGGCGTCGAGCGCGGCCAGGTGCGCGGCGCCCAGGCCGGGCAGCGCGCGCAGCTCCAGCGCGTCGGGCGGCGCCACGCGGCGCAGCAGCGCGGCCGCCAGGTGCGCGCGCACGGGCTCCACGCGCAGGCGCCACGCCGCGCGGTACACGCGCCGCGCCGCGCCCGCGTCGCGCACGCGCAGGCGCCCCGTGTAGGCGAACTCCAGCAGCGCGCGCAGCGCGTCCGCGTCCTCGGGCACGCGGTAGGCGGGCGCGGCCCCGGGCGGCGGCGCGAGCCCGGGCGGCGGCGGGGCGGGGCCGGGCGCCGGCGCCAGCGCGCGCAGCAGGTAGGGCGACGCGGCCGCCAGCACGGCGCGGTGCGCCGGCAGCTCGGCGCCGCCGGCCAGCAGCACGGTGTCGAAGTGCTGGCGCGACTTGCGCAGCGCGTTCAGCGCCGCCAGCGCGCGCGCCGGCGCCGCGTCGTCGCGCAGCGACAGCTCGTCCTCCAGCGCGCTCGTCTCCTCCTCCTCGCTGTCCTCGGCCGGCGCCGCGGCGCCGCCTGCGCACACATTACTTGTTTCCAAACGGTTATATCTCCAGCTTTCTCATCTGTAGAACGGTCAGCGCTAAAGATTGAAGCGAGAAGATTGCGAGTGGAAAAATACGAATTAGCTTTGATTTCTATTACTTGTTACGCTGCAAAATATATCAGCACAATGTTGCTACCTTGTTTTATTTATCCTTTAGTAGTAGTTATTAGTGGAAATTCATCTTAAACTTCCTCCGCCCCGAGAAAGGGCGAAGTGACATGCCAAACTCGCACACACCGACTAAAACCACCGATCACTCCAGTGGTTATCTTCGGCGCCAAAGGGAGGCCACAGATCCTACTATTTTGCCAGATTATAGCTAGAGACATCTGTCGTCGAAAAGATGCCTTCAATCCACTTCTCACTAATATCGTGTTTTTAAGATTATTAGTGTATATTTAAGAAACTAATTCTGCACAAGATGTTTTAGTATATTTTTTCTTCATAATGTTAGGGATATCATAGATACAAGAAATAAGAGATATTTAAAATAGGAAAATTATGCTATACGTCGGCAATAACTGATAAAAAAATATGTATTCATCAGACTAGCAAGGCTACTTTTGTTTTCATCGTTAATAATGAGGTACCGCCACGCTAACCCGTTTTAGAACACAATATCGTGCGTTGTAACGCTATAGTGGCGAGCAGACAAACTAAAATAAAAGTTTACAAACTAAAGTTCTGTTATGCTACATAATATTAGATTCCACCGCTAGATGAATTTACTACAGTGGTCTCCCTTCTGTGAGAGCGTCATGCTCCAGGAGACCGAAGATCGGGATCAGACGAGGGCCGATCCTGCTCAAAGAAGAAGGAGACGGGGCAGGGTAAACAACTACCCTGGCGCCTAATTCCTATACGCTTGAACCTCCCTGCCGTCGCTATAAGGCGGGGGGCCTATGGGTTCGCGGGTGCGTAGATTGAGGAATAAAGTGAGCGGCTCCAGTGTGATCATACGAGGACCTAGAGCCCCCTTTGGGTGCCAAAGATGACCCAGTGATTTTAGTCGGTAGGAGACCAGCATGCCCCTTCGTCCTTCCCCAGGGTGGAGGAAGTTCATGTAGAAATTCCACTGAGATGATTAAAAAAAAGATTTTCTAATAATGAGTGTGTTTTCCATAGTGGTGTGGAACCCTGTACCTCGTCTCCCTCTCTCTAACATTCAGGCGACGCTTCTTTCCAAAGAGATGTTGCCTTTGTGTCCTCCGTGGAGTTTACCTATTATAGCCAGCATTAAATGACGTCTTAAACCTAGTATCATAGTAATATAACATGCTGATAAGTAATGCACTTTGTTGAGATACCTAAATAAAATGAATCAGCACGAGTGCTCAATATGTGTAAAAAAAATTGAACGCATTACATGATGTGCTATTTTAACAAAATGCTGGCTTTTAATGCATTCGACATTTTAGCCAAAGGAGACCACTACTGAACATGGGCCTCCCTCATAGATTTCCATAACTGTGGACATTTTGGGGGGCAATTACCAGTACTCACCACACTTGGCACCCAGCTTCGTGAGTGCAGTGCATGGCTAATGTTGCACAAAAGGGACACTGCGGCCCATCCCTCTGGTTGATCACCATTTACAAAATCCGTGGGAGAAGATGGAGTGGTGCTATAGTTTTAATCCAGAGACCACACGGCTTTTATGAATGATTAAAAGCTATTATTTTTAATTTTCTTAGTCTATTAAGCTTTTTTTATACTAGTTGGTGATGAGATGAGCAAGTTATTCGGCTGGTGCGAGGTAAGTGCACACCTGCCTAATGCTAACAGCACAGTAGTAAACTGCTTGGCGGTGAATATCGCGACTGCGGTGGTACCTACCCAGTCGGCGTCTCATTGTTGTCGTCGGAGCAGTAAGAGACCTGCCACCAGTTTTATTGAGCTTAGTTCAAAGCAACTCTTTTTAACACCCTTTTATTAGCTTGGTATGTATCTATGAATTCATGTAATAGAATTTATGAACTCGATTTTCATCCTCTTCAAATCGTCGGATTGATTTGAAACTTCTTACTTATCAAGCACCAATGACAATGCAATAATTTAAATAGTTTATCCCATTATCCTTGCCAGGATCCTCAGGATTAGCGATTTTTTCATCTCTGATATCCAGAAAAAATGACAAATTCATCGACATACACAAACTTGCATACAAAATAATACCTCCATAAGATGTTGATTCAATTTTCCGCAGTAAGAGTGCGATGAGACTCAAATAGTGTCTCATTCTACAGATGATTTTATCCATCATGGAGGGAGAATTTCAGTACTGAAACGTCTATGCTTGGGCAAATAATTACCACCCGGTGTTATTGAAACTGGACATTCAGCCAAGCGGAAACAAAAATCACGTTTTTATGGTAAGCCACACAAAAAAATACATAAAAGCTTAATAAAACTAACAACACGCTTTTTTGTTACCATACTAAAAAGTAGAAAATAATTTTCAATAACTTTAATGAACAAAATCTAAAAAAAAAATGCGTGGGGTGCTCTTTCAGATATTTTTACAATGGCACTTTTACAAATACTCACAAAAATATTTACATCAATTGACATCAAGCACCTCACACTGTTTTACAATAAAATATTTTCTTATAGAATTAATGTACTAAATGCAATATATTTCATAAGCTATCAAGTATTTGTATCAGTAGTAATATATCAGGTTATTAGATGTACCTAATGCCATAAGTGTGTAAAACAAACAAATTATAACTAGGTAGATACATCTATTCCACATCAGCTTCTCAAAACACTGGTGTATGTACATTATAAGTCAACACCTGCAAGTAAAAGTATATACAGAATGTATAATTATCATAATTACACATAATATCATGTTGATAGCTCAATATCAGACAACATAAACAGTTATCTATGTACTCATATCATTTCAATAGATAGTTTTCAGAACAATAGTGTGGAAATAATGAAGTTATAAAGCTACCACTAATACTCGGCACTGCAAACTATTACATGTGAAACTGATGAAACTCTCACATAGTTAACAGGCCTATGAAGCCTGATACTATTGACAGATGTGTACTTTGACCATATGGTCTACTAGACACAGTAATAAGTTACAATAGAGCAATGAGTCATCATCAATTGCCTCAATTGACACTGGTTGCCAACAGATTCTACCACAACTAGTTCATACGGCTGACTGTGACATCGACACACATACACCCACACACACTGTAACTGCCACCGACACCACAATAGACTAATAATTTATAATTGAATAACTTTCCTTACACTACTCAGCAATAAACAAAACCAAAACCTTTTTGTTTAATTGTAATTTTTTTATTTAGTATATGTGTACCACATTGTGTGTCAAATAAATTTATTTTCTTACTTCTTTTTATTTACATAGTGGTGATCATGTAAATGTCAATATAATGAGAAAATCAACTGAGTTGATTATCACTTCAGATTATTCATTACAACTTTGTACAAACACTTGGTATACCCCCATGTGGCAAAGCCAAAGAACATGAGCATCTAATCTGTTTGATGGTGGCTGACAGTGTCCATTACAACTGACATGCTAAGTGTATAGGTGTGTTTGTTAGCACTGGCCAAGTGGTCGCTCAGCTTGTGTACCTCTGTGGAAACATTATACTGACAATATCGCGTTCGAACAGTAATTAAAATCTAAGCACTGTTCAAGGTCAAGCTTCATATCTTTACGATCTTGGGAGCGTGGAGGCGCGCACCGTGTCGCGGTGACGGTTTGTTTACGTGCAGTACTGGTAGTGCAATAGAAAGGGTGCTCACCGTCGCCGTTCCTGTAGTCGTCGTGCGGTTTCATGTCGGCGATGTGATGTTGTGATATGGCCGCACTCCGCACTTCACCGGGAGCAATCTGCACCTGCGGTAGAAACCCGGTCAGCGCCGCAGACCTTCGATGCTAACCGGATTACACCGGCGAGCACGTGGCCCCGTGTAGCGGCTAGCGAAGGCCGCGGCGCAGTTAACGATGGTCACATGGCGACGACGCGACATAAACAAACCCACCTGCTGCGTCGCACTGCACTGCACCGCACTGTCACCTACTCGTACACCTGCTCTTGGATTACTGACATTCCGTGCCCGGCACAAGGAAAGCTGCCGCGGTGCCACGCGACAATTACAAGCGACACACACCAATCTGCCACCGCCCGCACAATACTGTTTTTATTTTGTAATTGTCCCTCAAATGTCAAGTTGACAGCCAGCAGCCACCGACTTATTAAAAAAATAGGCTTGTGCGCTTACCGCTTGTGTAACTCATGAGCGAGTCGTTTCAATGAACTGATCACTTTAGGTGAGCGGAATGAACTCAGCAGCTCATTTATGTTGATAAATAGATTTCAAACTAAATGACATATTTTAAATAACAAAAGGATTACCTTGCATAATTCAAATAATTTCAATCAAGTAGTTAGGACATTAGTCTTGGTTAATACTTGTAGTACTTGATTTTCCAAATTTTTAGTTTACAGCTTTTATTTATAGATACATTGAGTATTTGAGACGTATGATCTAAAAGGACTCGGTTTACAACTTCTGCTTTGCATTCTTTTCGGTAGTTATGTGCAAAATTATCAATACAAGAGCGACTACTTAAACTAGTAACTAAACAATATTTATAAAAAAGTTCGCAATTTTACAAATTCTGATTATTGCGTTATTTATATTGGCGAGGAATATTTCCGGTAAACCCATAATTATAGAGAACTCGTCGTGTCTATTCGCGAAAAACTATTGCCATTGAATCACACAAATTTCATAATCTGTTTACCAACTTTTAAATATATGAATAATACTAACGTTATATTTAACAGCCGAGTAGAAACCTTTAATAACCCGCTTTACATGGACGTGGAGACTTATAAATAGGTATGCGTTTGTCTTAGACTCTAATCTCAACTTGCCTTATACTGACGATATGTATAGCCAACGATTGGGGACTTTGAATAACAACGGTCTTAAGGTAGTTGTATCAGACTTACAAGACCTTATTTTAGACCCAAGCGCCCTGAATGTTGTGTACTCAGAAGTTGATTGCTTCCAAAGAAATCAAAGACAATTTACCTACATCAAAACATAGCAGGTTTACTGAATAAATTTCATCTTAACAGCCACAGGTCGTCCACTGCTGAACAAAGGCCTCCTAGGCCTCCCCCTTAGATCTCCACCACGAGCGGTCACACGCCGCTCTCATCCAACGACTCCCAGCGACCTTCACCAGGTCGTCTGTCCACCTCGTTGGAGGTCGTCCCACGCTGCGTTTTCCGGTGCGCGGTCTCCATTCGAGAACCTTTTTGCCCCAACGGCCATCAGTTCTACGAGCAATGTGCCCTGCCCATTGCCACTTCAGTTTACTAATCCTTGCAGTTATGTCGATAACTTAAGTTCTTCTACGGATCTCCTCATTTCTGATTCGATCTCGTAGAGAAATACCAAGCATAGCTCTCTCCGTAGCTCGCTGAGTGACCTTGAGCTTTCTTATGAAGCCCATTGTGAGTGACCACGTCTCTGTTCCATATGTCATCACTGGTAACACACACTGGTTAAAGACTTTCGTCTTGAGGCATTGCGGTATTGTTGACGAAAAGACGTTGCGAAGTTTCCCGAACGCTGCCCAGCCGAGTCGGATTCGACGATTGACCTCCTTCTCGAAGTTGGACCTACCTAACTGGACAGTTTGTCCCAGGTAGACATACTCGTCAACAACTTCGAGAACAGAGCTCCCAACGGATATTGGGATGGGCACGACATGGGCATTTGACATGACTTTCGTCTTGCCCATGTTCATTTTAAGACCCACCTGTTGGGAAACCCTGTTAAGATCATCGAGCATTGTGCTGAGCTCTTGCAGCGATTCTGCCATGACTACGATATCGTCGGCAAACCGAAGGTGAGTGATATACTCGCCATTGATGTTAATGCCGAATCCTTTCCACTCCAGCAGCTTGAAGGCATCCTCCATTGCAGCGGTGAACAGTTTCGGGGAAATTACGTCCCCCTGTCTCACACCTCTGCAATGGAATTGCCCCCGTGCTCTGTTCATGTACTCGGACTGATATGGTGGCGTGTCTGTATAAGCACTTCAACACTTCAATGTACCGATAGTCAATGTGGCACCGCTGCAGAGATTGCAGCACTGCCCAGGTTTCGATTGAATCGAAGGCCTTCTCATAGTCCACAAACGCCAAGCATAGTGGCAGATTATACTCCTCGGTCTTCTGTATAACCTGCCGCAGCGTATGGATGTGGTCTATGGGACTGAAACTTTTTCGGAAACCGGCTTGTTCGGGAGGCTGGAAATCATCAAACCTGCGCTCGAGACGATTCGCGATGACCCTTGAAAACAGCTTATAAACATGGCTCAGAAGTGAGATGGGTCTGTAATTCTTCAATAGGGTGTTATCACCCTTTTTGAAGAAGAGCACCACCTCACCTCTATTCCACGCTTCCGGCGTTGTGCCCTCGAGTAAGATGGAATTGAATAGCTTCTGAAGGACTTTAAGTACCGGTGTGCCACCCGCTTTCAGAAGCTTTGTCGTAATTCCGTCCCCACCCGGCGCCTTGTTATTTTTAAGCTGTTTCAAGGCCATCCTAATCTCGTACAGGCTGATGTCCGGGATATCCTCGGTATAGTGTCGGGTTAGTTTGGCTTGCGGGTCTTTGTCAGAGCCAATGGTAGGTATAGTTACCGAGGTGTATAGCTGCCGGTAGAACTTCTCAATCTCTCTCACAACCTCTGGCTTAGTCGACGCTACACTGCCGTCCTCGGTCTTCAGCTTCATAATACGACTTTGCCCAATAGACTTGTCTCTTGCGAACACTTTGGAGCCTTGATTCCGCTCAATCGCCTCTTTAACACCGTTGGTGTTAAAGGTGCGGATATCGTGACGCAAGGACTTCCATATCCGTCTATTGAGCAGTCGGTATGCTTCAGCATCACCGGAGGACTGCAGCATCATGGCGCATCTTTCTGCCATGAGGTCAAGAGTGTGATCGGAGAACTTTTTTGGTCTACCTTTACGGTGGGCTTTAAAGAACTTAGACCCAACCGTTTGGACAGTTTCTACAAACCTACCATTTAAATCGTCCACAGATACGCAATGTTCTAGGCACTCGAAGCGGTTTTGGAGTTCGAGTTGAGAGCTCTCGGGGTTTTGGATATGAGCACGAGAGGGCCGGAGCGTAGACCTCATCAGACGAGACCTCTTAACTTTGAGATTAATATTCAATGTGCCTCTTACCATTCGGTGATCACTACCGGTTTTCACCCTGTGGATCACAGAGACATCATTGAATATTTGCCTCCTATTGGTCATGATGAAGTCAATCTCATTCCTCGTGGAACCACCGGGACTCATCCAGGTCCACTTCCTGTGAGGCGGCTTTTGGAAAAAGGAGTTCATCATAAAGAGTCCCTCCTTTTCCAAAAAGTCGGCCAGCCCCTGTCCCCTGGGGTTCCGTTGCCCATATCCAAATTGCCCCACTCTCAACTCACCATCGCATCGAGTGCCCAGCTTCGCGTTGAAGTCCCCCATCACAACAGTGAAGTGTGTCTTCGAGGTATGTATGGCCCTACTTACGTCCTCATACATACTCTCTACTTCATCATCTGGGTGTGTCGAGGTCGGTGCGTAGACCTGTATGACCTTCAACGAATACCTCTTGGATATTCTGAGTATAAGGTACGCTACCCTGCTCGACACACTTTCGATTGCCACTAAATGTCTGTTAATGAGGGACCTGCGGACGAGAAACCCGACACCACCTTGAGACAGATGTTCGCCTTCCCGGTAGTAGAATAAGTTGCCAGATTTCAGGGTTATCGTGTCCTCACCCTCTCTTCGGACTTCTGATAGACCCATGATATCCCAGTGCAACTTATCTATTTCTTCTTCCAGCTCAACAATCTTTTCGTCTGCCCTCAGTGTGCGTGTGTTATACGTTACCAGGGCCAGTTTTCGTTTGGGGTGGTAGCCGGATCCCGTCCGGTGATTCTTAGCACCCCCTGCCCCGCCGTTACCGTGGCCGCTACCATGACCAGGGATAGCGGGGCTGCCGGGAACTGGGGGCCGGTGCATTAGTCGTGTCGTCATTTTGGGGGGAATTTGCCGATACTCACCACGCTTGGCAGGCGGGTTGGTGAGCGCAGTAATGCTTTTGTTCAGCAAAGGGACGCTGCTGCCCATCCCTTTGGTTAAGAGTCCCTTAGTCGACTTTTACGACCTCCACGGGAGGAGATGGAGTGGTGCTATATTCTTAATCCGGACACCACACGGACGAATAAATTTGACACACTAATAATTAAATTGGAAGAACTTTTTAATAAAGGAACCACCATAGATGTTATCTGTATAACAGAACATTTCGTTGAAACTGGGTACGAGAATGTATTAGATATACCGAATTTCATCCTGGCTACGTTCTTTTCGAGAAATACTAAACGAGGAGGGACCTGTATTTTTGTAAGAGTAGGACTACAGTACAGGGAAGTATCGGACATAGTAAAACAATCAGTGTCAGGTGTATTTGAATGCTGCGCAGTAGAACTAGTTTCTCAATACATATTATTGTATGCGTATATAGAATACCGAAACATAATTATTCAGTATTTTATGAGAGGTTGGATAATACAATATATTGAGGAAAATTTGCTTTTTCTCAAATAAAAACATTATCTTATGTGGGGACTTTAATATTGATGTTCTTAAAAGAAATAAAATAACAATAGAATTAAAATATTTTCTCCTGCAATACAATCTAAAACTAGCTCTTTATAAACTCACTAGATTGAGCAGCTCTCGAGGAGGTCAGCGACAGTCCCAGTCGTCTGCGACATTTATTCGCCATCATATTGGTCTTCTAACCACTGACAGTCAGGGTTCGCCTTAATGCTGTTCATTCAGCACAAATTATAGCGAGTGATCTCAAACGCGTGTCTGTATAATGGGCGGCAGTGGTGGTGTCGGCAAGCAGATCGCTCGCAATCGGCACGCTGTATGTTCGCTTGAAGCGCGCGATCTGCTCACTCGGTCTATACGCTGTATGTGGGATGGCAGAATGGCAGTTGCAAGCGCACTCGCAAAAGGTATCTTGATACTATAAAAGTATTGTACAAAACACGACTTAAAGCCCTAATTTTAATGACAAAATGAAGTGAATGAGTGATTGGACTGTTAATACTGGGCGGAAAAGGGCAAGCTACATTTTATGAAAGTTATTGATGACTACACCCAGTGGCATGTGGGAAAAGTTTCCAAACAAAAGCCAAAAGCGCATGGGTTAGCACTCGGCTGGCTGGGCTGGATGTAATATGCGGCAGGCCCATGGGTCGTGTCATCCGAAAATATATCATGATCTCTCTACACCTATTAAGTTCCTAATAAAAGCTCAGGTCATTATTGCATGTTTTCAATAGCATCATATACATTTCTAAATTCCACGCGTGCGAAGCTGCGGGCAAAAGCAAGTTCATTATAAATGTACACTAACTTTAAAAAATAATTCAGGTTAGTGAGATTGGAACCGGCGGCACTCAATGTTTCCGCAATCCAAGCGGTCTCCCACACCTCTGGGTCAAAAGGAATAGTTGAAATCACGACCAAAGGAGATGTTTCATTTTCGGCCAGGTCCATGTACAGTACCTCAAAAAATCGGAAAAAAATAAAAAATAAAATACTTATTATTCGTTTAAATGCTAAACTTTAGTCATACAAAAATCACTTGTAATCAGTAACTTCATTGACTTTCAATAAGGCGACTCAGAGATTCAACTTCTTTGTGGATATTAAATAATGTTATAAGCAGTATTTTAAACCATAAATCCATTAACATGTTTCATATAATATAGTCCAAAGATAGGTATAGTGTTTTTATTTGGTTCCTTCTAAATCTAAGTGTTCCATAAAAATTTACCGATACAAGTAGATACTGATACTGTTTGATCAAGCAATGCGCAAGTATCGATACTTTCTTTCGGTATAAGTAATGAGTAAAAGTATCGCTGGCTTGGGAGTATTATGGCGTTGTGTGTTGCAATTCTAAGTGGAAATTCTAGTTTTGTACCAGAAAAGAAAGACATTATGTCAAAAATGAATAAAATAAATCATTTTTATGTTTATCTAGCTATTTTTTTGTATATTGTACAAGGACCTGGCCGGGTACCCCTTCATTTTGGAACAACTCCTTCGTGTTCGTATTGTAGCAGTAAGATGTGAATTATTGTATTGACAATAGATGTCTCTGTATTAAACAGTTGTTCCATGTTTATAATTCTCTCACCATGGCAACTGTGTTAAGTATGATGTATGGTGGTTTTACTGTCTGACGCGAGATAGTGTGGTTAGTGGTAATTAACTTGAAGCCCGTAGATTTTAAAAGCTATTCAGCATAGTATACTCACTATATATGTATTAGCAAAACATGTATGCGCTTTTTATACTTAACATCTTTTTATACCATGTTTTACGCCAATAAATATTATTATTATTATGTCTCTATTTTTACGGGTTTATATCCCCTGTAAGGGGGAACCCGGTCTTTTGACAGGCTTACGCGGGGACATAGGTCCAACACGCAGAGGCCCTTTAGAGAATTTTAATCTAAAATGTAATGGGACACCAACCGGGGACTCTCCATAGCTGCACTATAAAATGAAGTCATGGATTGTCCCCGGTGGTGTAAGGCTATTGTATGAGATGGAAACTATAACGATAAGGTCTATTGCAATGAGTGTTACATGGAATAAAAAGACTAATAAATACGGGAACAACGGCGTCTGCCTTTCAACTTTGATCGTGAAATTCTGTGGCAGACGGTGACTCGCCACTCACAAGATGGGCCCCCTAAATGGCCACCACTACAGGCGACGGAGCAACACCGGTTGGGGGCGGCTAGGGGTGTAGAGAGGTGCGGCACCGGTTTCACCATCGCTCGTCTCGAAGACTCGGAGCGGGTTTCCCCGTTATTACGCCATTAGACACTTCCACCCCCGAGCATATAGCTCTGGCGGCCCCCCTCTGATCGGCCAACTAAGGCAAGCCAGAGTTGAAAATCCTGCGGGCACTCATGGGGTTCCACTCCATCCAACCAATAAAGGCAAGCGGAGACGAGGCCCTGACCGACTCTCTGGAGCATTTGGGTACGCAGTGTCGCCACTCACATTCAGCTCGCCACAAACTGCCCTGCGTTCTGTAAGCTACTTAATATACTTTATAATAAATTTTTTTTATTATTATCTACATGTCTCTCTTTTCACGGGTTTATATCCCCTGTAAGGGGGAACCCGGTCTTTTGACAGGCTTACGCGGGGACATAGGTCCAACACGCAGAGGCCCTTTAGAGAATTTTAATCTAAAATGTAATGGGACACCAACCGGGGACTCTCCATAGCTGCACTATAAAATGAAGTCATGGATTGTCCCCGGTGGTGTAAGGCTATTGTATTGTATGAGATGGAAACTATAACGATAAGGTCTATTGCAATGGGTGTTACATGGAATAAAAAGACTAATAAATACGGGAACAACGGCGTCTGCCTTTCAACTTTGATCGTGAAATTCTGTGGCAGGCGGTGACTCGCCACTCACAAGATGGGCCCCCAAAATGGCCACCACTACAGGCGACAAGGAGCAACACCGGTGTAAGCGGCTAGGGGTGTAGAGAGGTGCGGCACCGGTTTCACCATCGCGCGTCTCGAAGACTCGGAGCGGGTTTCCCCGTTATTACGCCATTAGACACTTCCACCCCCGAGCATATAGCTCTGGCGGCCCTCTGCCTGACCGACTCTCTGGAGCATTTGGGTACGCAGTGTCGCCACTCACATTCAGCTCGCCACAAACTGCCCTGCGTTATGTAAGCTACTTAATATACTTTTTTTTTTTTTCTTATGACATACTTTTTCTTTTTATCATAAGGTATGAAGAAATTGCGCCGTGTGGTGCCGGCTCAGAATGCCACCACCCCATCTCCTCCCGTGGGTGTCGTAAAAGTCGACTAAGGGATTGGCCGGAGGATGGGCAGCAGCGTCCTTCGAGTACATTAACAACTCAACTGCGATCGCCAACCCGCCTGCCAAGCGTGGCGATTATGGCAAAACCCCCCAATGAGCCCACATCACATCCATATCGGTTGTTGTGGTGATCTTTGGGGGAGGCCTGTGTCCAGCAGTGGACTTCATTCGGCCGTTAGATAGATGAAGAAATCAAGCAGCTACTTTAATCTGCCCTCCAGGATTACCTTATCCCATGGTGAGATAACGTTTGCCCAGAGGGGTTTATTATTATTATTATTATGTCTCTCTTTTCACGGGTTTATATCCCCTGTAAGGGGGAACCCGGTCTTTTGACAGGCTTACGCGGGGACATAGGTCCAACACGCAGAGGCTCTTTAGAGAATTTTAATCTAAAATGTAATGGGACACCAACCGGGGACTCTTCATAGCTGCACTATAAAATTAAGTCATGGATTGTCCCCGGTGGTGTAAGGCTATTGTATGAGATGGAGACTATAACGATAAGGTCTATTCCAATGGGTGTTACATGGAATAAAAAAACTAATAAATATTTAATATTCAGCTCGCCACAAACTGCCCTGCGTTCTGTAAGCTATTTAATATAGTTTTTTTTTTTTTTTTTTCTTATGATATACTTTTTTTTTATCATAAGGTATGAAGAAATCAAGCAGCTACTTTAATCTGCCCTCCAGGATTACCTTATCCCATGGTGAGATAACGTTTGCCCAGAGGGGTTGGTGAGATAACGTTTGCCCAGAGGGGTTTATTATTATTATTCCTTTATTTCTGAGACTTTCATATTCATTACATTTTTAAATATATATAGAAGTAAAAAACAAAAACACATACATTTAAAAATATAAAAAATAGAGACCAACCGGCAGCGGGCACAGGGTCCAAGCTACCAGTGGCTAGGGCTCCAGAGAGAGGAACCTCCTCACTATACGTGCCGTGTCGAGGATTACTGCTTTCTGTAGCAGGCTCTTGATCCAGCCACCTAACGAGAGCCTCTTTAGATGGTGGTCGAGGCTCTTGGCAATGAGGCCATTGGCTGTTACAACTATCGGCACAATGATTGCAGAGTCCACATCCCACATGTCGACAATCTCGTGTGCCAAGTCAAGATACTTAATTTGTTTATCTTTCTCGGCTTTCACGAGATTCTCGTCATGCGGAATTGTAACATCAACAATCATCGTGCGGCGCTCTAATCGATCTATCACCACTATGTCAGGCTTATTGGCGACAATAGTCCTATCAGTGATGATAGATCGATCCCAGTACAATGTGACATGGTCATTTTCAAGAACTGGGTCGAGCACATACCTGTAATACGGCACCTCAGATTCCACAAGAGTGTACTTTAGAGCAAGTTGCTGATGGATGATCCTGGCCACTTGGTTATGCCTGTGCAAGTACTCGCCGTTAGCAAGACGAGAACAACCAGAAATTATATGTCTAAGTGATTCACCAGGACAGTGACATGCCCGACAGATGTCGGTGCCATCCTTAACAATATATTTCCGATAGTTGTTCGTCATGATAACTTCGTCCATAATTGCACAAGCAAAACCTTCGGTTTCCCCGAAAAGGTCACCGAAACGTAGCCAGGACACGGACGCTAGAAAATCTACACCGGGACCATGAAGTGCCCGATAGAAGCGTCCATGTAGCTCTTTGCTCTGCCATACCTCCCTGCGGTCGTTGGTACTGAGTACTACAGGTTTGCGCCAGTTCTCTTTAGCCAAACCGAGCGGGGTTAGCCCTTTGGCCACTGAGACCACATCTCGGTGCATTCCCTCATCGGTATGTAGAAAATACTCTCTGAGACTGCACACCTCACGGTTGTGGAGAGTCTTAACATTCAAAAAGCCTCGACCTCCACACTTCCGTGGGATGTACAGCCTCATGACCGAAGATCGAGGGTGATGCATCCGATTTGCGGTCAGCAATGTACGAACTTTCCTATCCAGGGCATCCAGTTCTGTCTGAGTCCACTTGAGTATGCCAAAGGAGTACATCAAAACTGGCATGACCCAACCGTTAAAGGCGCGAACTTTATTGCCACCTGATAAAAGACTTTGAAGTACTTTTTTCAGGCGGCCAAAGAAACGCTCCTTTAACGATTGCTTCATGTCAGCCTCGTTGATGCCTAACGCCTCTGACATACCCAAGTATCTGTATGTTTCTGCTGCGGAGAGCGATCTAAGGTTAATGGAATCTGAAAGTTGAATTCCCTCGGATTCCATTATCTCCCCTCGTTTTACATGCATGACCGCACATTTATCCATACCAAATTCCATCCTAATAGAATTACTGAAAGTTTCAGTTACTTTCAGTAACTTTATTAGTTGCAATTTGCTAGGGGTAAACAGTTTCAGGTCATCCATATAAAACAGGTGGGATACTACCTGATCTCCTCTCCGCAGCTGGTAGCCTAGCCCTGATCCCTCCAGTAAAGTGCTGAGAGGGTTCAAGGCCAGACAAAACCACAGGGGACTAAAACTATCGCCCTGGAATATTCCCCGCTCAATTTTGATCGTTTCATCGATCCCTTGAATTTGTTGACATCCTGGATAGCGAAGGATCGTCCTCCATTGCCCCATACATGACAACAAGAAAGTGCGTAAAGTCGTATTTATTTTATACAACTCCAGCACTCTCATGAGCCATGTATGCGGCACCGCGTCATAGGCCTTCTTATAATCTATCCAACATGTCGACAGATTTTTTCGGGAGCGACGAACCTGTTGGCTAATGGCCATGTCAATGAGGAGCAGCTCCTTAGTGCCGCGGGACCCATTCCTACGTCCATTTTGAGAGGCAGACATGATGGCATTCTTGTCAATGTGGCTAGTAATTTTTTCTCTCAAAATGGATGTAAGAAGTTTATATAACGTCGGTAAACATATAACCGGCCTATAATTTTTGGGTTCCGCTGCACTACCTGATTTGTGGAGCAGGTGGGTAACTCCAGTAGTAAAGAACTGTGGTAGCGATCCTGACTTCAAGGCTGACTGAAATTGGGATGCCAAGCGAGCGTGTGAACTACGCAGCCATTTTATCCAAAAGTTATGCAGTCCGTCCGGTCCCGGGGATTTCCAATTCGACATCGGACGGACTGCACTGACTACGTCTTGTGTGGAAATTACGATTTCCTCCATCTCTCAATATCTCGCATCCATTCACCCTCCGTGTGACCAACGGGCGTCGATTGCGCCAGAATGCACTCGTGGCTTCATCAACTGGGCGACTCACGTTGCTCACACTTTGGTCAGGTCGCTCCCAATATCTATAAACCCACCTTTGGTCGCTCTGGAATATGCGATTCTGAGAGAATCGATCCACTCGTCGTCTATACCTGCGAATACGGCTCGCCCATGCATATACCTTCTGCTTCAGGAAATCGATGTGCTCTGTGACACGGGCCATGTATTCTTGAGGACTAATCCCAGTCCCCGAGAATGCCCGCCTCACAAAGCGCATTACTCTAGGTCGAGTATTGCCATCCCTGAAGCAGATTAGTTTTCCGATAAGTTCCGATAAGTAAGCTTCGCCAATACGCCGCTCAATCCTGCACTGCCAAGCTGGTACGGCTGATTTCTGTTGTGTAGCTCTGTCAGTAAGGTGAAATTTCACGCGAGCTACACGACATGCCGCAACAGCTGCACAGTACAGGATCGAGTGAGTATCAGCGAGATCTTCGCTGCCTTCAAAATAATCAAAAAGCAGCGAATCCAGGGCACATACCAATGCCCTATTTTTATTATTCATAGGCAAGCGTGGTATTCGTGGCCTAAGTACAGTGGGAGTGGTCCGGTAGTCCCGGATCGCATCCTCCAGCGCGTTCCTCAATTGTTCATTGCACTGATTACTTACATTCATGGTCCTGTCATCCTCTTCCCCGTAGATATTGCTGGACTGCGATGGAACCTCACCAAACACTTGCGGTTGTATCACAGTCCGAGATGGAAGAGAAATGACACGACTGATCTGCACTTCGGAGCGTAGCCGATCAAGTACGGCGTCATTCAACTGATGATTACGTTGGATGACCCGCACCTGATCCGATAATCGTTGGGCCGAGACGTTGATGGCTGGTTCAAGTTCCTGGAACAGATTAAGCATCCTACTACGGTACGCTTATTATTATTATTATTATAAAGGGATACAATTTCATACAAGTAATTCCTTTGATAATTTGGATATCACAATTTTTGTTTTTAGTTCATAATGCACAGGAAAAACCGTTTATAAAACTGTCACAGATAATTTATTTACCCAGTTCAACTATAAAACACTATACACAGTCCGTAGATCAAGTTTACTATTTTTTTAATACATTTTAATATGAGCACAAAGACAGTGTGCGTCAGATTTATAAAAAGGTACTCTGTGGTGTGCGTCACTCTAACACGGAACGACAGTCAATCGAATGGTTCGATGAATTATGAAGATCAAATAAATAGGTCAATTTCATCAATAATGCACTGCGGTTAGAATCTAATAATCTCAACTCTCTCTAAATAAAACTAGCTATCTACAATTTTCAAAACAACAAATCAGAAATAGGTAATAGACATATTACATTTAATAACATTAAAAATAATGAAAAGGATCTATTTATTTATTTATTCTTTATTGTACACAAGTATTTTAATTTAAACGTGGCAATGCTGCCAGTCTTCTGTGAACATTACCGGCTGACAGCGATGGGGAGGAGTACTTTGACGCCTAAATATCTCCTTTTTTTTAGGGTTTTTATTTATTGTTAGTTATTTAAGGCATACATATTGTGTATATATTTTTTATTTAAATGTTTAAATAAGTTTTATTTAAATTACTCAAATTTAAAATTTAATTTAATTTAAGCAATAAATACAAGACACTGTGAGTGATTACTGCGTGCATCGAAACTAATTTTTTGATTAAAATTGTACGGTAGATAAAATAAAATAACTTTTTAACATCTGTAACGACGCCTGTCACCTTAGTCATCCTGTGACCACGAATGCTGCAAAGTATTCGAAACGTCAGGAAAATCAAAAATCAAAATATACGCGATAGAAGCCGTTTAAAAGTGTTTTATTATAATAAATACAACCTTTTATGTGCAAAGGCGAGCTTAACTCAGAATTGAGTTTCAGATTGTGTCGTATAAGAGGGCCAAGACACGTGTACGTAAATTAAAGTTACAGTTATACAAAAACCAAATAAAAAATAATAATAAAAAAAGCCTTTATCATACAAATATGATACAATATAATATGCTTATCTATATACTATAATAAAATCGTAGAGAGACAAAAACTGTACAATGAATATTTTTGAAAAAAAACCACTGCCGCGTGGTCCATGAACGAGACTGATGCCAAAACTGCAATTTTTAGAATTTCTGTCTGTTTGTCTGTTTGTCTGTTTCTATGTTGGATGTTACCGCTAAAACTACACTATAGAATTCGTTGAAATTTGGCAAAAATGTCCGTTACTGTCCAAAGATGACTCTAGAATACAAATCATCACGCTTTTGTATATGGGACGTGAGTTGTATAACAATATGTCTACAAAATGTTGTTTTACAGCGAATATTATGAAACAATCACACAATTGAACACATTCGTTATCAGTACGTAATAAGAATTATCAAAAAAAAACATTACCATCACGCTATATCTAAAGGGAGATAAGCGACAGATTTTAGGAATGAGAAAGCTTATTTCGTTACATCTCGCAACTGGTTACGTAGCCTGCTAAACTAACACGTGGGTTGTCATTGCTTTATTCTCGGGATCAAACCTACCTCTTACATCTTACTTTTTGGATTTTGTTTTGCATTAATTTTATTCTCTTGAAAATCAATTTCTATATTAAATATTCTGTCTGGTCGGTAGTTGATATTTTATTATATGCTATTGTGAGACGGATACAAACAAGAAGTCATGGGTTCAAGGCAGGCAGACATATGTTTTCATTTATATTACGCATAAATTGTCATCATGAAATGGACTTAGTTTTATAAAGTATTTGTGTTTATTAGAGAAAAACGATTGAATTTGGTGCCAAAGGTTCTTTTGAACGCCTCATTGTGCATTTTCGTAACTGCTGTGCTAAGCCAAAAAGCGTGATAAAATATTTGTGTTGGTATCCTTAAATAAAGGATACTATTTCTCTATTTATTACGACGATTCTGGGTTACTTAGGTTTATAATGATTAAATTTATAAAGTTGAAATACTTATGTTTTTCTTCCAACTGGATGGCGTTACTGTCGAATTACATCACGGTATGGCTTCGTTGGCAAAACGTGAAGTTAAGGGTCATCTCAGATTAAACGTAGTACTTTTCCTAATATGCGCCAAAGGGTACCGCTACCGATGTCGATTGTTGCGATATCCACGCAAAGCGTTACCTACATATGTTCATCATTTCGGCCGAATAAAATCCACTGCTGGACACAGGCCTCCCTCAAAGACCGACCGATATCGGTATATTGTGTGCTCATTGGGGGGTTTTGCCATAATCGCCACGCTTGGCAGGCGAGTTGACGATCGCAGTTGAGTTGTTAATGTATTCGAAGTACGCTACTGCCCATCCTACGGTTTATCCCTTAGTCGCCTTTTACGACACCCACGGGATGAGATGGGTTGATGCTATTCGTAGCCGGCACGACACGATGCTACATATGTTAACTTATTTTAATTTTTTTTTTAATTGATTCACCACAGTAGGGTTTCTCCTGTGTCGTGGGTGCGTTTACTAACACAAATTCACAGACAATACACCCAGACCCGGAACAACTACCTGCAGATCATACAAATATTTATTCCGTGCGGGAATCGAACCCGCAACCCAAAGCGCAACAGCCGACTGTATCAGCCACTGTACCAACCGTGCCGTCAGTGTCCGTGACTTTGTTGTTATTAAACTTTTATAAACAACTTACTAACTTTACCTACGATATTTTATTTATATTTGAAATATTTGAACAATTGCCGACTCTTACGGACCAGTGTTGATTAATTTTGTTTGATTTGGTTGTCATTGATATCGGATTCAAAAGGGAATTTAACATTCCTCCTAGAAAGAAGACGAATATCTTCCGAAGCTCCAGTGCAATGCTCTGTGCTCTGTGCACGTTTAGTAGCTAACTGAGCCTCACGATCAACTGCAGTTTTGAGAGATCGAGCTAGCCTTTGCATTTCAAAAGTCCATGAGCTTTGAAAGATATTCCTCTTTAACTGCAGAAAACAGCACGCAGCGCCAGTCGCGGTTAGGTATCCAACGAGTTGTCATTGCTGCCTCTCGATTACAAGATAGTAATGAAGGATATGAAGCACGTCTCGCAAGCGATCGGAAGCGCCATGCTGCATCACGAGCCTCAGAGACTTACACCCAGTGTGAATCGCTATCGAGCTCGCAGAGTATCTACACTGCGACGTCTCTAGAAAATGGCTAGCGAATTTATTTCAATTCTGTAAATGTCATAGAGCGCTTGTAAAATCCGCGTCAAACTACGTGTGCACGCGCCTATGATAATTCTCCGAGCAACGCTTATAACCACGTTAGATAGTTAAAGGTTTTATTATTCTAAAAATATACAAATGTTATGTAGGTAGTAATCACTTCGAAATATTCTCTCTCGCCAAAAAGTACTGTTGAACCAAATATAGTTTAAATAAATTATATTCAATGTTTTTCATGAGTTTTACTAAATAAGCTCCGATCTTGTGCTAAAACAAGAAAGTTGGCGACCGTGACAGGACTTTTCAAGAAGATTGCAGTTTTGGATATATGGATCACATATGTAGCGGTATTTCAATATTCATACATTGAAAAGAAGAACAAATATTGAAGGTGATTACGATAGCAGAAGGTAGCCTTACCTTCCTGGCCAACGAATCAGCTAAAGATCGTACCAGAAAACTTGAAGATTCATCATTTTATACCGAGTTAAGTGCCATCCTTTGTTTCCTATATTACATACAAAAGTCACAATTTCCGAATTCCATTCCTATATATCCCGTTGACATTAATTGTTACTTCACTAATAAGCCTTTACTGTGCTATTTTCATTTAATTTCTAAAAACTATAATTACTGTAGGTGTCATTTACAAAACTTTTATCTTCCCATATTGGATACATGGTGTATTTTACCTTTGCAAATCAATTATAAATATATAAAATGATCTTAAAGTCTCAAAGTATAAAGGCACATTGAGTATTTTCGTATATTTTAGCCGATTTTGTCGAACAATTTCAGACACTGCACTGCCACGCCCAGCTTGTAAGTTCATCAGCAACCTTCAATAATCACCAGCTGAGCCAGGCACTGACCAGCTTCCTTGTTGTGTATTCCGTTGAAAGGAGGAAAAGGAGGAGCGTGAGAATATCATATATTTATTCCTTTTCTAATTATTTTAAACTTTGTCGATTCTCAGTAATTTTCCACAAGTGTAAATACTTGAAAGATTACATTGCATTTGCACTATTCTAGTTCAGTTTAATAGCACAATTGTATTCAAATTTAGTTACATTAATTATAAAAAATTGTAAAAATGCCTAATGATAGTGAAAAATCTAAATCTACTTTAAGGGAACTACTAGTAAAACGAAGTTCAATTAAAGGACAAATTACAAAATTTAAGAACTATTTAGATAAAATTAGCGATTCAATTGAGTTATCTAATGTGGAACTGGCAGAGTTAACTTTAAAACTTAACAAGTTTGAAGGGTTATCGACAAGGTTTGATAATTTGCAGACTCAAATTGAGGTTTTAAATGATCAAAATATGCAAATAGAGCTTGATGAGCGAGAACGCATTGAAACTGATATCGTTCAAAATATAGCTATAGCTAAGACTACTTTACAAAAATACAATGGTGATGATCATGAAATCTATCAATGCCAATGCGGACTTCGATCATCAAGGCATAGGTTTCAAGTTACCTAGAATTCAAATTTCGAAATTTGATGGGTCACATTTTCGTTGGTTGGAGTTCCGAGACACATACTTGAGCTTAGTACACAAAAATGAGCGAATGCCAGACATTCATAAATTTCACTACTTAGCATCCTATCTTGAAGGCGACGCGGCGCGTATTATATCAAATCTCGAGGTATCCTCAGCTAATTACAAGGAGGCCTGGAAACTAATTTGCGAAAGATATGACAACAAGAGAATTCTTATTAATCACCATTTAGATTCATTATTTAATATACAACCGATAACCCGTGAGTCGGATAAGTCTCTACGATTCTTAGTTGACCATGTCACTAAGAATCTTCGGGCACTGGCTGGCCTAGGACAGCCTACAGATCACTGGGATTTATTAATAATATTTATGTTAGCTTCTAAATTAGATAATCGTACCATTCTAAAGTGGGAAGAATACCGCAACACCCTAGACGATGTACCAAGTTTGGAACAATTTAATAAATTTCTAATTGATCGCTCAGATGTTTTAGAATCACTGAATCGCAATAAATATATAAACAGTAATAACAATAATATTTCTAAACCACAATTTGTTCCACGTTCTTTGCAACCGACTAATCAACCTCAGTCATATAACATAAACAAACATTATAATAAATCAAATCGTTTCCATAACGCTAGTAGTTTTGCGTCTACGTCTAAGTACCATAATTCGTCAACTGTTTTCCTTTGTGTTGTGTGCAATGAAAATCATAGAATCTATGACTGTCCGACTTTCAAATCAAAATCAATTAGGGACAAACAGACAACCGTATCGCAATATAAATTGTGTATTAATTGTCTCAGACAAGGTCATCCAGTTGATGAATGCCTCTGGGGTACGTGTCGTCACTGTAATCAGAAGCATAATTCTCTTCTTCACGATCCGAATGTTTCAGCAATCTGTAACATAAATAACAATACAAATGAGTCAGTAGTGGCTTTCTCACAACAAAGGAGTAATCAGGTACTTTTATCTACTGCAAAAATAGAAGTATATAATCCACTAAATAATAAGCTAGAAAGGGTTCGCGCGCTGCTTGACAGCGGTAGCCAGTCTTCGTTTATAACAAAATCCCTGCAACAAAAACTAGACTTAAAATGTAATTCAATAAGGTCAATAAATGTTATTGGAATAGGCAATAACTACTGTAATAAAATAATAGAAAACTGTGTTACTCACCTTAAATCCAGACAAGGTACTTACCAAGTCACTTTATCTTGCTATGTTCTAAATGAACTAACTGGAGATCTTCCAAAGGCTCCAGTTGATATACAGAACCTGAAAATTCCGGAAAACATTTTATTGGCAGATCCTAATTTCAATCAACCTGCTCCGGTTGATGTATTAATCGGAGCAGACATATTCTGGGATATCCTAGGTAGCGAACAGCGATCCTTAGGGCCCAATAATCCTAAATTGTGGAGTTCTAAATTTGGCTGGGTAATAGCCGGACCAATTAAATTACAGAATCATAAACACAATATTCAATGCCATCATGCAATGATTTCAACCCCCAATATTGATCAAATGCTGACAAAGTTCTGGGAACTAGAAGATCTTCCTCAAAACAAAATACACAGTCCCAACGAAATAGCTTGTGAAAACCATTTTATAAATAATACGACTCGTTTGAGTAATGGCCGGTTTTGTGTGAAACTCCCACTTAAGGATTCGCCTGACTGCCTAGGGGACTCTTATAACCAAGCCAAAAAACGACTGATTAACCTCGAAAAACGATTCCGCAAAAATCCGACGCTAAAGTTACAATATGTAGAGTTTATAAGGGAATATTCAAAATTAGGACATCTTTCAGAGTCGGACATTTCCATTCCGAATCCATCTTATTTTTTATGCCATCACGCGGTGTTCAAAGAGGATAGCGAGTCCACTAAGATTAGAGTAGTGTTTGACGGTTCAGCTCCCACAACCTCCGGATACTCGGTCAACGATATTTTAATGGTAGGCCCAAATTTGCAGAACTCTCTCTTCTCCATTTTAATTAGAGCACGGCAGTATAAATACATTTTGACAGGTGACATAGCAAAAATGTACAGACAAGTGGCTGTTGCCCAAAATGATTGTAACCTACAGCTGATCTTATGGAGAGAAAGTGAGTCGAAGCCTATCCAAACACTGCGACTGGGTACTGTCACTTACGGTACGGCAAGTGCCAGTTACCTTAGCACGAGATGTCTTTGGCAAGTGGGAGAAGAGTGTAATGATGAATTTATCAAAACGATTGTCCAAAATGATTTTTTTGTAGATGACTTAATTACTGGGTCAGATGATGAATTTCAGCTTCAATACATCCAAAAATCTGTTTCAGATGCACTAGAT
Source organism: Diloba caeruleocephala (assembly GCA_947459985.1). Classification (NCBI taxonomy): domain Eukaryota; kingdom Metazoa; phylum Arthropoda; class Insecta; order Lepidoptera; family Noctuidae; genus Diloba; species Diloba caeruleocephala. The sequence continues at coordinate 71,416 of OX381627.1, read as the reverse complement.
GCAGCCTGTTTTCCCTTGAGGAAATATAAAACTAATTTACGAAATCTATTCGATAATGTAGAAATAAATACGTCAGATAAATTTACTCTCAGTGATTCGTCCAACACTCTTGGACTAGGATGGGATCCCGTAGATGATACGTTTCATTTTCATGTTAAAATGTTTCCCGTAAAGGATATAATCACCAAAAGGCTTATAATGTCTCAATCGTTTCGCATTTTTGACCCACTAGGATTATTGAGTCCCTGCATAATTCAGCCGAAACTATTGATACAAAAATTATGGGTAAGTGGGATCGATTGGGATCAGTCCGTACCTGATAGTATAAGGGATAGTTGGTATGAAATTTCAAGCAACTTACCTTTCATTTCAAATCTGCAAATTTCACGTAGAGTTCTCTGTGATTCCCCAAAATCTATAGAACTGCACTCTTTCAGCGACGCATCGCAAGTCGCTTACGGGGCTTGCATTTATATGCGATCGCTGAATGAGAATAATGAGGTAACGGTGAGGTTGTTATGTGCAAAATCGAAGGTTGCCCCTTTAAAGGCTATTACCATACCTCGCCTCGAGCTTTGCGCTGCATTATTAGCAGCAAAGCTGTACAAAACTGTAATTGAATCGTTAAGATTCAGCCCATTAAGTATTACACATTAGTGCGATTCTAACATCGTGCTATGCTGGATTAACAATGATCCCAGTAAATTAAAAACTTTTGTAGCCAACAGAATTGCCGAGATTGCAGATCTCACTAACCCAAAATCATGGCGCTATGTTCCCACGGATGATAATCCAGCGGATTTAATCTCCCGAGGCGTTAACGCGAATCAGCTTCGTGATAACACTATGTGGTGGACGGGTCCTTCTTATCTTTATAATGTGAAATCACAGTGGCCAGTTTTACATCAAAATGTAAATTTACCTGAAATAAAGGTTAATTATGCTACTATACCTGAAGCTATGTTTGATTTTACAAAATTTTCAAACTTTAACTATTTACAGAGGATATTTGCATATATTTTACGGTTTTTACACAATTCTAAGGTATCAAATCAAAATAATAAACTTACAGGGTTTTTATCCGTAAATGAACTAAATCACTCTTTTAATTTTATTTGTCGAATTTCACAGAAACAATCTTTTATCTCTGAATACAATAATATGATTTTAAATAAACAACTATCACCGAAATCCAAATTGTTATGTTTATCTCCGTTTTTGGATCCGACTTCAAAATTAATTAGGGTAGGGGGGAGGTTAGGTAATTCTAATTATTCCTATGAAAAACGACATCAAATACTGTTAGATTCCTCTCATCATGTAACGAAAATTTACTTTGAGCGTGAACACTTGCGTAATTTACATGCTGGACACAGCTTTTATTAGCCACTGTTAGAGAATCGGTGTGGCCTATAAATGGCCGAAAACTTGCAAGACGCGTCGTGAAACAGTGTGTTATTTGCATGCGAGTTCGCGGTCAAACCTTGTCCCCTAAAATGGGTGATTTACCAATGAATCGTATTTCGGTTGATTTTCCTTTTAAATCGGTAGGAGTTGATTACGCCGGGCCCTTTCTTATTCTAAATCGTAAGGGACGTGGTGCTAAATTGTCAAAATGCTATTTATGTTTGTTTATTTGTCTGCGTGTTAAATGTGTTCATTTGGAACCCGTCAGCGACCTAACTAAAGAAGCTTTCATAATGACACTACGCAGATTTATCGCTCGTCGTGGAAAACCAACGGAGATTTGTTCTGACAACGGACGAAATTTTGTAGCAGCCGCTAAAGAGATTAGTAGCTTTCTAAAATCAAATAATGAATGTCTTTCTGAGTTTGCATCAGGAGAAGGAATAAAATTCTCATTTATACCCGCTTACAGCCCTCATTTCGGGGGAATTTGGGAAGCTGGTGTAAAGTCAGCCAAGCATCACATTAAACGTGTCATGGGAAATAGCCATCTTACTTTCGAAGAAATTTGCACCCTATTCGCACAAGTAGAGGCAGTCCTAAATAGTCGTCCGTTATGTCCCATGTCATCAAACCCTAACGACTTCCTATCCTTATCCCCAGGGCACTTCATCATTGGGAGACCGCTGAATGCTTTACCAACACCAAACCTGGAAGTTTGCAAGGCAAACTCTCTTCAGCGATACGCTCGCCTTGAACAGATACGACAAGATTTCTGGAAGCGATGGCAAAAAGAATATGTATCGGAGCTGCAACAGCGAACGAAATGGAAGACTGACACGACGAGGTTAAAGGTCGGTGACTTGGTCCTATTGCACGAAGACAACGCGCCTCCACTAAATTGGCGTCTTGGACGTGTAGCTAGACTGTTCCCCGGACCAGATGGGATCTCTCGTGTTGCAGATGTAAACACAATGAAAGGCTGCGTGCGTCGGTCACTAGTTCGTCTGTGTCCATTGCCTACATCTGCGGATCTTTAAGGTTGAACGTATACGTCATTCAACGGGGGGAAGTTATGTGTACGCGCCTATGATAATTCTCCGAGCAACGCTTATAACCACGTTAGATAGTTAAAGGTTTTATTATTCTAAAAATATACAAATGTTATGTAGGTAGTAATCACTTCGAAATATTCTCTCTCGCCAAAAAGTACTGTTGAACCAAATATAGTTTAAATAAATTATATTCAATGTTTTTCATGAGTTTTACTAAATAAGCTCCGATCTTGTGCTAAAACACTACGGTTTTCGTATTTTTTCAACTGTGCGAAGAGGATCCTCTTCGTTCGCCAAATCTCGAACGAATGGCAAGATGCCGTAATATTATACGTACGAGAAGTAAAGAGGTGTGTTTGATCGACGTCAGCGTGGGCGTACAGAATCCGTTTCCCGGGAGTTATGAAAGACGCTGCATTGGGTAAGGTCTACACTGTGCATCGAAATAATGGCAAGTGCAATTTTAGGCGCATTTTACTACACACGGTGCTTTTGATGCCGTTAAATTTCCCAAATATCACCCAGACTACAGAGCGCTCCATCTACTTGACGGTGATAAACACAGGGACGATACTCTCGAGGAGGTCAGCGACAGTCCCAGTTATCTGCGACATTTATTCGCCATCATGTTGGTCTTCTAAGCGCCGACCGAACCCTGACTGGGTTCAACTTATTGCTGTTCACTCAGCGCACATTATAGTGAGTGATGTCAAACGCGTGTCTGTATAATGGGCGGCAGTGGTGGTGTCGGCAAGCAGATCGCTAGCAGTCGGCACGCTGTATGCTCGCTAGAAACGCGCGATTTGCTTACTCGGTCTGTACGCTGTATGTGGGATGGGAGCATGGCAGTTGCGAGCGTACTCGCGAAACTTATCTTGATATTATAAAAGTATGGTACAACACACGACTTAAAGCCCTAATTTAAATGACAAAATGAGCGGCGTGGCTATAATGAGTGATTGGACTGTTAATACTGGGCGAAAAAGGGCAAGCTTCATTTTATGAAAGTTATTGATGACGACACTCAGTGCCATGTGGTGTGTATATCATGATCCCTCTACACCTATTACAAGTTCCTAATAAAAGCTCTGGTCATTATTGCACGTTTTCAATAGCATGATATACATTTCTAAATTCCACGCGTGCGAAGCCGCGGGCAAAAGCTAGTAAGTATATAAATAAATTAATATTTATGAATATGATATATAAATATATTATAAATATGTCCAACTATGATATATATATGTATATAAATATATATATATATATATAGACTGTAATACATACAATAAACATAATATACTTAAAAGTCATATAGAAAGGAAATGCTTCTTAACTTTTGTCTTAAAGGTGTGCAGAGTACGGGTGTCACGTAAAGAATGAGGTAGCGAATTCTATAGACGTACTGCACGTATGGTGAAAGAACTGTCTATAACGACTGGAAGTGTGGCGAGGAGTTCTAAGGAATAGAGAAGAAGCTGGGCGACAGGGTTTGCCTCTAGGCACAAGATACTCAAAGCGCTCATGAAGATAGACAGGAGAATTTGGATTATGGAGAATAGAGTAGAGAAGAGAAACTATAAGACAATCACGGCGCCTCCGAATAGGTAGCCATTTCAATCTGGTTCGAAATTCTGACACATGCTCATATTTACGGAGACCGACAATGAAGCGAATACACAAATTCTGGAGACGTTAGAATTTGTTTAGGAGTTCCTCCGATGCGTCCGGAAAACATACATCAGCGTAGTCTAAGTGAGGCAGAAGAAGAGATTGTGCAAGAATTACTTTAGTTTGAAATGGGAGGAACTTCTGAAGACGTTTGAGGGACTGAAATGAGCAGAAAACCCTCCTACTAACTTCTGCAACGTGAACATTCCAGGAGAGGTTGGAATCAAAGAGGACACCCAAGTTTTTTGCGCTTATCGAACTGGCTATAGAAACGCTATCATACACGATAGGCGGAAGATACTGAGAATTCAAGAGATTAGACACGTATCTACCACCAATAATGAGAGCTTGAGATTTTGTGGGATTGACTAAAAGGCCAAAAGATTTAGCCCACTTGCTAATATTCTCAAGGTCATTATTGATGGCATTAATAGCTGTAGCGTACTCCTCAACTTTAAAATGTCGGTATAACTGCAAATCGTCTGCATAGAGATGATAATGAGAAGTTAGGACCTTTGTGATGGCATTTATAAAAACAGAGAAGAGAAGAGGTGAGAGGACGCCACCTTGTGGAACACCCACAGCCAAATCATACCACTCAGAGGAGGCCTCATGAGAGCGAACCGACTGCGAGCGACCCCGAAGATAAGAGTTAAACCATGCAATCGCAGAAGACGAGATATTAAGAGAGGATAGAATACCTAAGAGGATGTCAAAATCAACTGAATTAAAAGCACTGCTAAAGTCCAACAGGACTAGTACCGTTAGCATTTTGTTTTCCATGGCCAGTCGGATGTCGTCAGTTATTTTACCTAGTGCCGTTGCAGTACTGTGGCCAGGTCGAAATCCAGATTGTTAAGGATTTAACCGGCTATTAGAAGAGAGATAAGATGACAGTTGATTTTTAACAACGCTCTCAAGGACCTTAGACAGTATAGGAAGAATGGATATGGGACGGAGCTGGGATACCGAAGAGGGATTAGGAACTTTGGGAATTGACAGGACGTGAGCCCTCTTCCATGCTATGGGAAAGGAGCTTGTCTCGAGAGAGTAGTTAATAATATGGGCAATGACGGGTACGAGTTCATTTAGGATGGGGAGAAGCATTTGCAGCTGAAGGCCATCATCACCTACTTGCTACTTGCTTACACCTACTTGCTTTTGTGGAAATGGAAAGGATATTTTGTTTTATATTTCGTTCTGAAATCGGTTGAAAAGAGAAAGAAGTACATACTGGCAGAGAAAGATTAGAAAGATAATTTAGTGTAGAAGATTTGATATTGCCATCTAGAGTAACCGGAGATTTGGAGAAATGTGCGTTAAGTGCATTTAGGTCCATTACGGTGGTGCTGTCATCGGAAGATTTTCCGATACCAAAAGACTTCAGAAATTGCCATACTTGTCAATCAATCAATCAATCAATCAAATCGGCCATTTATACGTCCACTGCTGAACAAAGGCCTCCCTCATAGATTTTCACAACTGTGTGCCAATCTTGGGGGGTATTTGCCAATACTCACCTCGCTTGGCAGACGGGTTGGTAAGCGCAGTATGGCTACTGTTTCTCAGAAGGGATGCTGCTGCCCATCCCTTTGGTTTAGATTCCCTTAGTCGCCTTTTACGACCTCCACGGGAGGAGATGGAGTGGTGCTATATACTTAATCCGGACACCACACGGATACTTGTGATGTGTTGAAATTTTGAATTGAGTTATAAAAAAATCCTAAGAATAACTCTAGATAAGCATATTGATTGGAAGCAACAAATTGAGGAAACATGTTATAAATTAAATAAAGTCGTGTATGTGCTAAGCCGACTAAGAAAAATCTCCACGTAGGTTCTACTCTGTTGGCTTGCCATTCATATGTGAGCTCTGTGCTAAGATTTTATTTTCATGTTACTTTGCCACACTCCAGGATTTCTCCTGTGTCGTGGGTGCGTTTACAGACATAAATTCCACAAACAATACACCCAGACCCGGAAAAACTACCTGCAGATCATACAAATATTTGTTCCGTGCGGGAATCGAACCCGCGACCTGGAGCGCAGCAGCCGACTGTATCAACCACTGCACCAACCGTGCCGTTGGTTTAGTTATATGGTCTGATACTATGGGGCAACGCTACTGAAGTGAACAGAGTATTTCTGTCTCAACAGCGTTGTGTTAGAGCAGTTGAGTTCAGATTAAGAAAAGTCTTAAAAACATATTACAACTACAGGAATTGTGTCAACGAGTTTAATTATATGAAATAAATAATTGTGAATACATTTAATTACAATATTGTCTAATTTGTAAAGTTGATAAATTTGACGCTGCTGCCCTATCTCCGGCTGATAAGATGGGGTGGTGCTATTTTCTGTATATAATAAAATTCATCATTTCGGCCGAATGAAGTCCACTGCTGGACACAGGCCTCCCCCAAAGATCACCACAACCACCGATATGGATGTGTTGTGGGCTCATTGGGGGGTTTTGCCATAATCGCCACGCTTGGCAGGCGGGTTGGCGATCGCAGTTGAGTTGTTAATGTACTCGAAGGACGCTGCTGCCCATCCTCCGGCTAATCCCTTAGTCGACTTTTACGACACCCATGGGAGGACATGGGGTGGTGGCATTCTGAGCCGGCACCACACGGTGTAAAATTGTCATCAATTAATTATCAATGGCATAAAGTAGATTTACTCAGTTGTTACATTTTTACATGCCACTATGAGGCTAGATAGTACCTACCTGCCTAGTTACCTTTATGTAATTTTTAACACCAAAATATTTTAACTATTTTATGTGAAATAAATTCATTTCATTTTATGAGTGTAGATTTTTTAATAATTTTGAATATAACACATACGTTATTAATAATAATAGGTAGGTTGCTTCTAGCCAATGTAAAGTTAGTCATACCTATTACTCCTATTACCTGTAGTTTTGCTTTAATTTCGGTTAACCTCGCAGATGCTGCCGCGTGCGTAACCAAATTATGAGATCAAATAAAATTCGTAACTGTGTTCGATTTTATAACAAGTTACCTAAAGCAATGAGGTAGATACTGATCTCCTAGATGGGATTTTTAATCACACGTTATAAAAAAGCTATTATTATTTGCACGGTTGGTGCAGTGGCTGATATAGTCGGCTGCTGCGCTATTTTTTATAAGTGCAGACCTATCATTGGCGTACTTTATATAATGTATCACTATAACTATTTGTTTAGCTGTAAGTCATCCATGTTTTTTTTATTTTAACTTTGCGCCCCACACTGAGTTTTCTCCTGTGTCGTGCGTGCGTTTACTAACACAAATTCCACACACAATACACCCAGACCCGTCAGCAGCTGCGACAGCTACCTGCAGATCATACAAATATTTGTTCCGTGCGGGATCGAACCCATGACCCGGAGCACAGCAGCCGACTGTATCAGCCACTGCACCAATCGTGCCGCCGTTTGCCTAAAAGATCGGGAAAGTTGACAACTCGTAATAATATTTTTAGGAAAAATAAACTGTCTGCAATTTCACGGCGTTTAACGAGTGGCAGAAGATGAAACCTTTTGCAAAGCTTGAAATAGTTCTTAGTACGGTTAGGTATCTTCAGACGAAAACACATACTTAAGAAAACGTCGTTGAATGCCCTTAATGCGATCAATGTAAATATTGTAAATTGAGGTCCAAATATGTGAAGCGTATTCTAATAGATTCCGAACGTATGTAAAATATAAGATTTTTAAGGTTTTAATCTGAAATTCTTTGATACCCATGCGGGTTCATCATGCGATGAAGCGCCCAGAGATTTAGAAGCTTTTGTAATAATGGCAATTATGTGAATGTCAAACAAAACTTACTATCATGATATACACCTAAATCACGGTATGAGTATATTTTGACAGCGTCTGACCAAACAAGGTATAAGTCGTGGGTAAAGCGTTATGTTTTTGAATAAAGGTTATGACCAAGCTTTTTGAGGGGCTAAAGTCAAGTTTATTAACTCTACAGTGTCTACTGTATAGAGGTCTCTCTAGACGTTCAAGATCTTCCTGAAGTACCTTCACATTGTCCATAGCTGAAATGGTACTGAAGATTTTCATGTCGTCAACGGAACATAATGGGTTAGAAGAGTAAAAGCATTCGTTGATGTCATATCTATAGATTACAAACAGTAAGGGTCCCAATAGTGATCCCTGTGGGACTCCACTAGGGATTCGAACCCAGCTAGAAATGTAGTTGTTGAGGACAACCGCTTTCGACCTGATTTGAAGAAAACCATCTGAGTAGGTCACCACGTATTCCGATACTTTCTAGCTTGCATAACAATGTCGGTGGTCTATTCGATCGAACGCTCTGCTGTAATATATGTAGACAACATCAATCTGCCCACCTTTATCCATTGCGTCATAGATGAAATAATTCAGAAGGACAAGGTTGGACACTGTAGAACGACCCTTCAAGAAGCCGTGTTGGAATGGGTTGAGATAGTTATTTAAAGCGAAATACACTTGATTGTACACTACAAGTTCAAATATTTTTGCAATTATACATAGCTCGGAAATAGGCCTGTAGTCGACTACTTCGGTTTTCGATCCTTTTTTATGTATGGGCGTGACAAATGCCGACTTCCATATTGCAGGTTCAGCACATAAGGACTTATCCTTAGATTTATCAAAAAGTAGCGATATTGGCACTGAAATGGAAGAAGCGCAATGTATGAGTAATTTAACCGATATATTATCTGGACCGCAGTTTTCGAGAAATCCAAGTTTTGAATTTGTGTGGTTATATCATCAGTATTTATCGAGACTTGGCTAGTATCAGATGGCGATGCTGGACAGGTGGTAGAAGAGACTGATGTATTATCCGAGAATTAAGAAAAGTCAAATGAAAATACAAAGAAAAAGCATTACATATGGATTCGCCAGCATGATGAACTTTATTAATTAATTTAAGGGCACTGGGAATTGCACTTGATAACGAACGATTTTTAACAATGTCCAGATATATTTAGGATTATCTTTTGTAGACTTTTCGGTTAAAGTTAAGTATTTCTTATAGTAGTCGAATTCTAAGGTTTTTACTCTTCCTCTCAGTAATTTAAATAAAATATATTAATATAATAAAATCCGATTTATTGCCATAATTTTTTAATCTTCTAAAATACTTAAATTTCTCCTTTATCATTTTGATCAGTGAGTATTTTTAATCGGTATATGTTTTGTCTGTAGAACAAGTATGTTTTCATTAAAAAAATAAAATGATTCCTCCAATGACCGGGACGAAAATTCACTTTTCCAAATGATAGCGGATATGTTTTTATTAAGTGATAGTTGCCTTTATTGTAAAAGATATTTAATACGAGGCGAACGATCGCCTTGTCGTTGGAGTAGTACGATGGAGCTCTAGAGATAAAATTGATCTGAGTTTTCGGGAAGGTGTAATTTACTCTTCGACAGATATCTTAAACAATTACAAATGAGTTATCGCTTCGTTTTTGGGGTATCCCCTTTATTTCTACATTGTTGAGTTTCTTTTATCTTTGCTCATGGGCTGATAGTTCTAGTTTGGTTTTAAACGGTACATTTTGCAAGGTTATCACTATCCTGTAGGGTTTCAAAACCGCCGATATTTTCTTCGACCACCCCAAGTCTGCTGTTGAACTGGTTCACTGTATCTTTGGTGTGACCACAGGTGGTCTTCAGCTCGCTTAACTCGTCCTTCTTTGTGCGTATATTCTCTACCAATGATAGTAGGCTGGATAGTTGATGTTTTATATCAAGCATTTCACTCAATATAGCTTCAAGGCAGGCTGGCTCAGAAGCGGAGCCAGCCTGAAGCCGGTGAAGACATCTGACATGCAGGACATTTCCACTGTGCTCTTCTGTCGTACCCTAGTTTCCTCCAACCAGACTCCGAGATGTTAGCACACTGAAAGTTTAGGAATTTCCTGCAAATTTCGCACTGAACACCGTCAATAAAATTGGCATTGCAAGATGCGCACGACTTCATCGCCAAAGAGACAGGAATACACAGGGCGAGGAACTAACTTAATACCTCAAAAGGTTTACTTTATCTGATGGACATACTTCGTAGTAGAATATAAGTTGTGAGAACGTGTAGTACGTACGAGTGCGTACACCGGAATGCGAATTTAAAATTACGTTGTCGGCAGGTAGATACCGACATGTCGATAATATGAGATTCGTTCTTTCCTGCAAATGTGAGGTCTTTAGAAATCAAATGAATCTTTCCAGTACAAGAGTAAGAAAATCGATAATTCGTAGAAAAAAATTAGTAAATAGGCACACAGCCGGTCTGAGTTTCTTTCTCGAGTTGGGAAATGCACTCGTTGTTTCTGAGTAAATGTTTGTTTTCTATTCCAACGCGGCTGACAGACATAGGTACTGAAGCATAATATTTGTGCAACAGCAGGTCGAGCTGCGCTGCGTGTGTCACACGTCACCAGGGCGGCGGGCGTCCGGCCGCGCGATCGATAGCTCGCGGGCGGGGGCGCGCGGGGCGCGCGGGGCGGGCGGGGCCGGCGGGCCGGGCGGGCGGGGCGTGCGGGGCGGCCGGCCCTCGCGGCGGCGGCAGTGCGCCGCGCGACGCCGCCCGCTCCCCACGCCGCGCCATGAGCGCGCTCCGGCCGCGCGCCCGCCGCGCGCCGCTGCTGCTGGCGCTCGTGGCCGCACTCCTGCCGCATGCCGACCGAGTCGCGTGAGTACTCGGCCTGCCCAACAGTATTACTTGCTTTATTTTATCTCCATCGTCTGACATGGTTCGTTTTCCTCCTATGGCAGCGGCGGCGGCGGCGGCGGGAGCATGTTCGGAGACGTCAATATATCCTCTATTTTGGACTCCTTCAGTATAAGTTATGACAAGAGAGTGAGGCCAAACTATGGAGGTTAGTAGCCGATATGCACTGTGTGTTACTTCTGTCGCGTTAGTTGTAAGGTTGGCAGCACCGAGGTGCGCATAATGTCCTCCTTGACTAATCATTTCACGGAACCCAATCGCGGCGTCAAATAGCGCGACCGCAGAGGTACAGATCGGAACACCGATAGGAGCGCCGAGTTGTACGTTCCCATGCGAATCTTGCCTTCCATGAATCAATTAATATCCGTACATTATATATCACCGCCGGGCACCATGTGCAGACGACCCAGTTCCCTCAAATTGCATGACAAGTTGTCAGCCATCATAACCGATTAACTAATAAAAGGGTGTTCAAATGTATGAAGACTGTTTATGACGCCCTGCTTTAGAATCGCATTTATACAGTCCACTATAGTCAATATTTAGAATGGATCAGACCTAAAAATGGAGTTAATGGCCACTCAGTAGCCGTTAGGGGAACCTGAAACAATATGAAAATGATATGTGCTGAACCCATACCTCGTGCAGAACAGTAAATAGCTAAATATCCCTTATTTATTGTCATCCTTATTCATTTATCAGTACTATACAGCGTGATGCACGGTCCAAAAACTGGTCCATGGGCTACATACCGCTGGATCAGCTCGGCAGTGTGCCGCTACGCATGACGCAGTAGGCCGATGTGATCGAGCCGCTAACATTTCCTACCAGCCCCAACACGCGCCCTGCGGGTGGCAGGCGCTCCGGCTCACTTCCACGACGCATTGTTATTCATTGTAATTAGCTCCCCGTAGTATGCCTACACAGAAACTGGATGCGAAGCGTGGTCGTGTTCTGTATGTTATGTCGTTTCCAGGACCACCAGTGGAAGTGGGGGTTACCATGTACGTGCTGTCCATCAGCTCTCTGTCGGAAGTGCAAATGGTACCTAGCTAGCAGTACTATACATTAGCAGCACCGCGTGTGCGAGCCGCGCCGCCGCGCCGCCGCGCCGCCGCGCCGCCCCGCCGCCCGTACGGCCCGCGACTCGAACTGGTACTACATGTGGGCTTGCTTGCAGGTCCGCCGGTGGAGGTGGGCGTCACCATGTATGTGCTCTCTATCAGCTCCGTGTCGGAAGTGCTCATGGTACTCGCCCCAGTCGCTCGCACGCGCCGAGCAGCCCCAGACGCGAGGCTGCGAGCATGTCGCGTTTCTTGGATCTGTTCGCTTTCTCGTATTGTTTCCTAGTGACCTTGTCGACGACTGGTAACGCTCGTGTTGACTGTGGCATTACTGTTGTGACCCGTGACCGACCCGATGCGGTGTGCGCTGTGTGCCTCCAGCGAGCAACCGATGCCTACCGAGATGAACGACACCATTACACAGGCGCCGAAGTATGCAAATTGGAAGCGGATGAAGTCGCGGACGTAGCTAGTACTACTACTAATCTAGACATACATATACATGCATTCGTGTGTCGCCGTGCGCTACCGAGTGCCGGCTCACGGCATAGTTTAGTTTTACACTAGAATACTTTATTTATGCCGTCGCGATCAATTGCTAGTGCGCATTTTCCTATAGATCATACATTCCGAACTTGATTATCATAATGTCTCCTTTACAATGACCTATTCGTTACCGCAGAGCAATAAAAAAAACCTTTATAATTTCGTCAGTCCGTCATATCCGTCTGTCTACGCGTTTTTCTGTCAGACCTATAGCTTAGATTATATTTATATATATGTACTTGGGTCAGACTACATCGCTTGTTTTCCAGTCCCTAAACCCAAATGCCCACCGTAGCAGTTGCTGCAATACGTGTGCAGTACAAGCGCAAACTCTAATGGATGAAGTTGCACACGACATTGTGTCGCCCCGCACCCGGTGCGTTGCGGACGCACAGCCGTGTGCTGCGCGCGAGAACTGCCACTGCACACGCGTTGCGAGCTTTTAGTGCGCGACCCAATACGTGATATGTTACCGGGTAATATGAGTGCGCAGCTGGAGGCACCAGTCGTATTACTAAGATTGTGTTAAATAGCTTCATGGCTATAATTTGTCAAAGTGGCAGCCGTCCGCACGGCACTTGGTGTATACAGTTTGATAGTACACCGATGATAACTTAGAAATGACTCTAGTTTTTTCTCTGTGTTTCTCTGCATTATTTGTGTAATAAGTATAAACGCGGTGCGAACATGGACCCGCCGAGCGGCGCGGCCCCGCCCCCGACGGCGCGCGCACGCACTGCCCGCACCGGCCCGCACTCTCTGTCCCACACCAGCCCGCACTCGCTGTCCCACACCACGCTCGCCACGCGAGCGGTCCGAGTGTACAGCGTGTAGTTAGTGCCGCACGCGTTGTGTACGATTGCTAACTGCGAGTGCCGCGAGCGGTTAAATCTATTTTACTTCGACGTCGAAAAGTTACACAACATTTTACACCTCAATATGTAGAACAAATTGCTCTAACAATCGTTTTATTGCAAGAGCGTATTACACTCATTACAAATCATAACCACATTGATTTATTTAGTAAAAAATTTATAATAGGTCATTCCCAATGAAATTGCCGTTTTGTACTAAATAAAGTGTAATAATTTGTTTTCTATCTTTTTTATTTATTTTCACGGACTAGAAAAATATTTTAATCAAAGTAGTTACTCATGCTGTTGATGCATCTTTGCCAACGCTGTGGCAGTTCATCGACGTCTTTCTTCTGAAGAAACCAGATGGACGGGAGACGACAAACTCTTCAAAGGCATTTTGTACTGCCTATCGGGTATTACATTTTTTCCCGCCAAAAGGTTATCCAAAATCTGTTAAAAATAGAAGTCAGTAAACGTCGATGATGTTGCATGCCGCTTGTGCCGCGTTACTGCCACGACGTGTTCCATAATTACTAGAGTGTTCAACGTATCCATGACGACGAAAAAAATTCAAACGTGATGAAAACATAACACTAATAAATACACATAAAACTGATTTTGAATAATGTAAACCATGTTTATAGAATAAAATTAATTTTAAATTAGAATTCATAGTCAAACGAAAAATAATTTTATTTGAAATGGCCAGTACTGCAGTAGGTACGGCAATTTCATAGGTAAAGACCCATTACTTCACGGAACTATGAAAATATGTTTTACAAAATAAGAAAACGCATCATTTTACTGAATATATTGAAGGTATTAAATATTAACATTTAAAGTAAATCATAATTTCGCGATTATGTTTTAACGCAGTTCAGAAAAACGGAACGTGAGTATGCGAACGAAATTTTTTCTCTATTACTTGCAAGAATACGATTTTTATAACAGATCGAAATTTTCGTGACATTTTTCTTAGAGATTAATCTTTAAAATAGATTTATCACCATGCGTGCGAGAATCAACCTCCAAAGCGTGCCGCGTATCTGTTTACAAACGCTCCACACGCCGACATGTCGAGTCAACACTTCGCGTGCACTTTTCACTTTTGGTAAACTATCTGACGCTTGTCGCTCTGTTTTGTGTATTCGATGTTGTACAGTGTTTAACTTAGCATAGAATCCTCGCCAGTAAAGTAAAGCTGCACCAACCTGTTCCACTGTGCTCGCGAGCACGGCGACCGTCGTACGTAAGTGGGAACGCTGCCTAATACTATAACGTGCGATGTCTCTCCCTCAGGACTTCACGTTGGATTTTTACTTCAGACAGTTTTGGACGGATCCGCGGCTCGCTTACAAAAAGCGCGCCGGCGTCGAGACGCTGTCGGTCGGCTCCGAATTTATCCGCAACATCTGGGTACCCGACACGTTTTTCGTGAACGAGAAGCAGTCGTACTTCCACACCGCCACCACCAGCAATGAGTTCATTCGCATCCACCATTCGGGCTCCATCACGCGCAGCATCAGGTGAGCGAGCGCGCGTCCGCGGCAGTGTCCGACACTCCTAACGTTGCCAGCTCCGTTAAGCTCATGGCTTACCAGATTGGGCAGTTCTAAAATCGGTGTAACTAAATTGCTCATATTTCATTAATTAACGATTCTTTTGAAGGTGAAAGTATAATGGGTCAGTACCACTAGTAGCTCAGGTGTTTGTTCTTCGTGTTGCTTTCAACACTTCAACGTTAGAAATTTCTTCGTCAAGATCGCCTTTTTTGAACAAGTTTTTATTAGCTTGGCATGCATCTATGAATCTATGCATCTATGAATCTATGTATCTATGAATCTATGTATCTATGAATCTATGTATCTATGTATCTATGAATCTATGTATCTATGTATCTATGAATCTATGTATCTATGTATATATGAATCTATGTATCTATGTATCTATGAATCTATGTATCTATGTATCTATGTATCTATGAATCTATGTATCTATGTATCTATGTATCTATGTATCTATGAATCTATGTATCTATGAATCTATGTATCTATGTATCTATGTATCTATGTGACTATGAATCTATGTGTCTATGAATTTATGTATCTATGAATCTATGTGTCTATGAATTTATGTATATATGAATCTATGTATATATGAATCTATGTATCTATGTATCTGTGAATCTATGTATCTATGAATCTATGTATCTATGTGACTATGAATCTATGTGTCTATGAATTTATGTATCTACTAGCTGTGACTCGCGGTTTCACCCGCGTTTAATTTAAAAGAAATTTAGAGTAGGTACTTCGACATGGACACTTGACATAGAATATATATTGGATTTCAAGGGTTTTAATTTTTTACGCGGATCTCTAATTATTTTTCTAAAATAAAAGTAGCCTAAGTTATTCCTTATAACATAACATCAGCTATCTGCCAGTGAAGGTCCCGTCAAAATCGGTCCAGCCGTTTAGGAGATTACCCGGAACAAACAGACAGAGAGACAGACAGACGGACAGACAGACAGACAAAAAATTGAAAAATAGTGTTTTTGTTATATGTAGCGTACATACTTTCATATGCATTTAGTAAAAAGCTGTTATTTTGATATTACAAACAGACACTTCAATTTTATTTATTTGTATAGATGAGTCTATGTATCTATGAATCTATATATCTATGAATCTATGTGCCGTGTGGTGCCGGCTCAGAATGCCACCACCCCATCTCCTCCCATGGGTGTCGTAAAAGTCGACTAAGGGATTAGTCGGAGGATGGGCAGCAGCGTCCTTCGAGTACATTAACAACTCAACTGCGATCGCCAACCCGCCTGCCAAGCGTGGCGATTATGGCAAAACCCCCCAATGAGCTCAAAACACATCCATATCGGTGGTTGTGATGATCTTTGGGGGAGGCCTGTGTCCAACAGTGGACTTCATTAGGCTGAAATTATGATGATGATGATGAATCTATGTATCTATCAATCTATGTATCTATCAATCTATGAATCTATGAATCTATGTATCTTTGAATCTATGTATCTATGAATCTATAAATCTATGTATCTGTAAATCTATGTATCTATGAATCTATATATCTATGAATCTATGTATCTATCAATCTATGTATCTATGAATCTATGTATCTTTGAATCTATGTATCTATGAATCTATGTATCTATGAATCTATGTATCTTTGAATCTATGTATCTATGAATCTATGTATCTTTGAATCTATGTATCTATGAATCTATGTATCTATGAATCTATGTATCTTTGAATCTATGTATCTATGAATCTATGTATCTTTGAATCTATGTATCTATGAATCTATGTATCTTTGAATCTATGTATCTATGAATCTATAAATCTATGTATCTATGAATCTATGCAACGGAATTTATGAAATCGATTTCATCCCCTTCAAAACTTCGGATTGATTTGAAACTTCGTACACTCATCAAGGACCGATGACAACACAATAATTTCAATAGTTTGTCCCATCATCCTAGACAGGATTCTCAGGATTTGCGACGTTTTGAAGGGGGTGAAAATCGAGGTAAAGAATTCTGTTACATAGATTCATGGGGCATGGCTTCAACATACCAAGCTAATAAAAGCGTGTTAAAAAACACATGCTTTTGTAGATAACCGAGCTAAAAAGTAGACAATAAGTTTAAAATAACAATAGAGTGATTACCAAAAAATATATTTTAATGTAAAAAAGCGTGTGGTGCTTTATCAGATATTTTCTTGATGACGCTACTTTTCAAATATTCAGAAAAATATTAACAGCAATTAACATCAAGCACCCCACGCTTTTTTACAATATTTTTTTTTGTTTATCACTCTATTGTTGTTTTAAACTTATTGAAAATTATTTTCTAATTTTTAGTTCTGTTATCTACAAAAGCGTGTCTTTTTTAACACGCTTTTATTAGCTTGGTATGTATCTATGAATCTATGTAACAGAAAATTTTAACTCGATTTTCTGCCCCTTCAAAACGTCGGATTGATTTGAAACTTCGCACACTTATTAAGGACTGATGACATTGTAATAATTTAAATAGTTTGCCCCATTATCCTTGCCAGAATCCTCAGGATTAGCGATATTTTCATCTCTGATACCCAGAAAAAATTATAAATTCATCGACATACACAAACTTGCACAATAAATAATATCTCCTTAAGGTGTCTATTCAATTTTAACTCGAATAGTGTCTCATTATTCAGGCGATTTTATCCGTAAAAGGAGAGGGAGAATTTGTTTTGACGAACGTCGAAAGGAAGATGCTTGGGTAAATAAAATAATAATTACCACCCAGAGTTATTGAGACTACGGACAGGGAACATGAACATTCAGCCATGCACAAAACAAATAAAAACACGTTAGCCGCACTAAAAAATAGAAAATAAATTATAGTTTAAAAAATACACGCTTTTGTAAATAACCGAACTAAAAAGTAGAAAATTATTTTCAATAACTTTAAAATAACAATAGAGTGATTACCAAAAAAGTTATTTTATTGTAAAAAAGCATGGGGTGCTTTATAAGATATTTTCATGATGACGCTACTTTTACAAATATTTACAACAATTGACATCAAGCATCCCATGCTTTTTTACCACCTCATTTTTGTTATTTAAAGCATCATCGACTAGAGCATATAACAAATCAGTGTAAGCAAATCGGGACTATTGGCGTCCCGATCAGGGGTAAATCGGAAAGTGTCCACAGACCTATGACAATCGGCGGGCTGATTAGCTAAAAACAGCAACAGCAGACGCGATAGCAGTTGTCGCGCAGCCAAGGATCTACCGGTGGCAAAGCGTCAAAAAAATTGAGAAGATGCATAGTTACTAGGGCCAGTAGCCACCAGTGGAACTAAAAATAATGAAAGTTTTCAGTTCATTGATTGTCCGACAGAGGCGCGTCAGAGATCTTCGCCTGTTTAGTCGCTATCGGCAAATAGGTAATACCAAATTGACGTTTGACAGCGGCGTTGGAGCAATTTACGCCTGTTGCAAAGCGTCTGCGACTTAGGTAATCAGCCCGCGGAACGTCAAACGCGGCTAATCCGTGCGACTTCTCGGGCGCGACGCGTGCACCATACCCGCTACTATACTGTTGCAGGCTTACAATCACCGCCTCCTGCCCCATGAACCTGCAGTACTTCCCCATGGACCGCCAGCTGTGCCACATCGAGATCGAGAGCTGTAAGTGTGCCTGTACTTGCGACGCGTTGTGCGCCAGCCGGCGTAACAATGGCTGACTTGTGTGTTACGTACTGCCGCCCTTGCGCTGCACGTAGACGTGGACATGTTTGAATATCGTCCCATGTTCCTAGATTATTGTACGTTTGTATATTATCGAGTGTTTATTTTATATTATATTACTAATATTAGACCAATTGCCTACTGCAATATTTGGACACCACTTTATTTAGTACCTACCTCTTCGTGTAGGGTGAGACGACGGCGACCAGACCATTCGGAATTTAATCTCGGAAAGAGATCCATAAGAGATTTGTCTACTCATTATAAAATTTTGGCAGATTTAAAGATTCGTCAGAAGCTAACGTCTCACAGATGATAGAAAAATAGTACATACTTGATCGATAAACACCGATGTTCTGTGTGTGTGTGTGTTGTGATCACGGAGCAACCCTCGACCGGCCGTGTGCCGCACGCGACGCGCGCACGGCGCACCGGCTTCTCGTGCCGCCTCCGCACGGCGCAGCCGCCTCCCGCACCCGGGCACGGGACCTGACTCTGAGACGTCGCCGCGGGCGCGACGGGGCACGGCGCTACCCCGCACTCGTGCATCACGCACCCCACGCCCTCCATCGCCCTCCATCGCATCGCGCCGCACTGCATGCGCTTGTGTTCGCTCCACTGTTGCCGCTACTCTCACCACCATACACGTAGTCGCGCACGGTAGCTATGACGATATTTTTCTATCATCCCGTCGGGTCGATTCGAGCGGCGGGGCCGCCGCCGCGTCGCCCGGCTCTGCTCGGCGCTAGTGGGCCGCGCGCTCGGCGCGATGTCTCGTGGCGCGTGTGATAGCGTTTTGTGTTTGGCATGTCCCCGGAGTCGGATACACCATGACCGACATACTGTACGTTTGGAAAGACGGCGCGTCGAGCGTCGGCATGAGCAGCGAGGTGCAGCTGCCGCAGTTCCGAGTGCTCGGCCACCGCCAGCGCGCCACCGTCGTCACGCTGACCACAGGTAACCAATCGCAGTAGTAGCGCGTCACCACGCCCCGCCGCGCCCCGCCACCCGGCCCCGTGCCCCGCCGGCCCCGCCCGCGCGCGTTCGTCCGACACGCGACCGAGTCGAGCGCGAGGCCACCCGCGCCTGATCCGTCCTATGCGCCGCAGTCGGCTACACGATGCGGGACATCCGGTACAAATGGAACGAGGGGCCCATCTCGGTGGGCGTTTCCAACGAAGTATCGCTACCGCAGTTCAAGGTGTTGGGCCATCGCCAACGCGCCATGGAAATATCTCTAACAACAGGTGTGAACTACTTCTTTTCAATTAATAAATTAACGCATGACCGCGTGCGAGTGAGTTCTGTTCTAGTAGATTTGGTATGAACGTACTTGATAAATGTATGCATGTAATAATTGAGTGATTTACTCGACTATTGACAACCGCAGGAAACTACTCGCGTCTGGCGTGCGAGATCCAGTTTGTTCGCTCGATGGGCTACTACCTGATCCAGATCTACATACCGTCCGGTCTAATCGTCATCATATCGTGGGTATCGTTCTGGCTAAACCGCAACGCGACGCCGGCGCGCGTGCAGCTCGGCGTCACCACCGTGCTCACCATGACCACGCTCATGTCTTCCACTAACGCCGCGTTGCCCAAGATCTCGTACGTCAAGTCTATCGACGTGTACCTCGGCACCTGCTTCGTGATGGTGTTCACCAGCTTGCTCGGTAAGTCGTCGACGCACTCACCGCGGCGTCGGGCCCCCACCACCGATCCGATCACGTCGCGAAACTCAGCACTGATCCGGTTACGTTCTCCTTTCAGAGTACGCGACGGTGGGCTACATGTCAAAGAGAATACAGATGAGGAAACAGCGGTTCGTCGCGATACAAAAGATAATGTCGGAGAAGAAGCCACCGATGGAGTGCGCGCCGCCATGGGACGCGCACTCGCTCAGCAAGGGTGGCAGCCTGGGCCGCGGCGCACCGCCGCCACCGCCGCGCCTGGGCTCGCGGCCGCCGGAGCCGCGCCACAAGCCGCGCGCGCCTTCCCGGGGTGGCGCGCTGGAGAGCTCCATCGAGGACTCCGGCCCGCCGCTGCACGCGCTGCACCCTACCAAGGTACTGCTTCACTGATCTCTCACACATCTAACCATCAAATTTTCTGTCTCCCTCTGCTAAAAAAATATTGAGCTAAAATATAAAAACATCATTGACTAGTATAGTATATATAGAATAGTATAGAATAGTCTAAGTATTGAAACAATTTAGATCGAAAGTCATAATCCGTACTAGTATTATAAATTTGAAGGTGTGCTTGTTGGTTTGTCCTTCTTTCACCAAATTGGCCATATGGATCTAATTGATCATATGGACAGACGTATTCTAGTAGATGCGGTGTACGCCGACTTCAGCAAGGCATTTGACAAAGTAGACCACCGACTTTTAGTCGAGAAACTTGCTAATGTCGATGTGTTTGGCTCTCTTTTACAACGGTTTAAATCGTACTTTCGTAATCGTGGGTCTTTTGTAGTTGTGAATGGTGCCAGGTCGGAGGAATTTAAGGCGTCATCTGTAGTGCCACAAGGTTCTCATTTAGGTCTATTATTGTTTAGTATATTGGAAAGGATGAATGCCTTCCGTTGATTAAAACGTTGTCTGTCTTGCTCTGCAGATAGGGTCATTTTTTGCTGTGCATGCTGAGTCAGGGCTTCAATATCCACAGTTTGGTCATCAATATTAACAAGACATAGCAGTTCTGGAGGCACACAATGTTTGCGCCGAGTGATAAAAGTTAGTGGGGCAATTCCAGTGATACGATGAGCTGTACAATTAATTGCCAACTGAAGTTCTTCGAGTACAGTGTGCTACTGCTCAGTCTCATAATTTTTTATCATAATCAATGCATTTTTGAGTGTCGCCACTATTCGTTCAGCCTGTCCATTAGCTCGGATGACTCCTGGTGCTATGGCATGGATGTTGATTCCAAGTTGGTCACAGTAATTTTTAAATTCGCCTAGGAACTCTCTTCCTCTATCAACGATGATTTGGATTGGTGTACCAAATAGGTGCACATTGCGTTTTAAAGCACCCAGTGTACTGTACTGACTTTTGTTGGTAACATAATAGAATAGCACATACTTTGTGAAGGCATCAATTGTGACGATGACATACTGTTGATCATTTGGAGTCGGTTCCCGGTTATATCCATATGTATGACTTGAAAGGCAGCACTTGGTTTTTGGATTGGATGCAGTTCAGCTTGTACGGCTCCTGATGTTCCTTTGGATGTCCTACATACCACACAATTGTCCACAAAATTGCGGACAGTGGTGCTCATTTTATCAAACCAATAGGTTTCTTTTATCTTCTTCAAAGTCTTTTGCCAACCAGGATGTTTTAATGCTGTATGGTAGGAATTAATTATGCTCCATTGGAATAATTTGGGTACCACTGTACAGGCCTGTTCGCCAAAAACTCTGTCTTGTATAACTTTCTTCAAAACATAGTCTTCCAAAATGTAACCATCAACTGGGTTGTTGTCTCGCAGATTATCTGTTAGTGTTCGCAATGTTTGATCTCGTCGTTGTTCAACTTTCAACCAGTTTAGATCTCTTGTCATGACATTCACTGCAAGTGTAGTCGGGTTTCTGCTAAAGAAATCCGCATGCTGTAGGCGTTCTCCTTTGCGATGTTCTACATCAAAGTCGTAATTTTGTAAAAATGCCCACCAACGATGAATTCTTGGAAGTAGATCTTTCTTGTGTTTTGACGCTTTCAAAGAATTGCAGTCCGTTATGACAATATACTTGCGGCCATAGAGATACTGGCGAAAATGCTTGATGGCGCGTACCACTGCCAGTGTCTCCAATTCATAAGAGTGGTATCGGCTTTTAGCATCAGTAGTCCTCATACTCATAAAGGTGACTGCATGCTGACGTCCATTAACTATTTGTACAAGCACTGCACCAAATCTCAGACAGCTTGCATCGGTATATAACTGTATTGGTGCTGCTTCCTGAGATATTGTTAACACTGGCGCTGATGTCAGAATCTGTATAACTTCATTCCGTGCCTTCTCATGTCGATCGTTCCATTCCCATTTTGCACCTTGCTTGGTTAATTCATATAATGGCACCATGATTCGTGAGAATTCCGGAATGAACCTTCGGAAATATCCTGCTAGACCATTAAACTGTCTGACTTGTTTGGCAGTTTTTGGTACTGGTGCTTTAACTAGAGCTTCCACCTTCTTTGGGCTTGGACGTACTTGACAATTCGAGATGACATTGCCCCAATATTCAATTGAGCACTTGAAGAAGCTGCATTTGTCAGCATTGATTGAAAACCCGGCTTCCTGCAAGGCTGAGGATGCGCTCAATCTTTGATATTCCTTCAGAGAATTCCACACATTTACTTAGGACATCATCCACGTAGACTTGAGCATCAGTACCCAGGAGTGGAAATAAGGCTTTATTAATGCATCTCTGATAAACCGAACACGCATTGCTCAACCCAAATGGCATGGTGATATATTCGTACAAACCATCAGGAGTTACGAAAGCTGTCTTCTCAATTGAGGATTCTGAAATTGGAATTTGGTGAAATCCAGCAGCTATATCTAAAGTAGTGTAGTTTAGTATTTCCCATTAGCCAACTGATCAATTTGGTCAGAAATCAGTGGAAGCGGGCAGTGATCACGCAATATGTTGGAGTTCAGCTCTCTCAAATCCACACACAGGCAGTCATCACGGTTCTTCTTTTTGACTAAGATGATAGGGCGTGAGAATGGTGACTTGCTTTCATGAATGATATTATGATCCAGTAACTGTTTAATGATTTCACGAAATTTCTCACGTTCGACTGGGCTCAGGCGATATGGTCTTCTTTCCACGTACTTATCAGGATTCTACTAGAGTCGGATTCCTAACTTTCCGGTCAATACTCGTGTTGTCGGGTAACCACGAATAAACAGATGCTCATATTTGTTCAAGAGTGAGTGTATTTGAGCAATTTCACCATCATCGGTGAGGTCACAATCTAGCTTGTCAAAAATAGGGTTATTAGTATTCAGTTGATTGATTGATTGTTGCCGAATGAGCTTAGTTCCATACGATGTGACTATCACACTGAAATTAGTGTTGTTGATTAAATCCATCCCAACCAATATGTCTGTAGACATTTCGTAGTCAGGCAGTATAGAATATAGTATAAACTGTAATTCAACTGTGATGTCATCAATGACACATATGGTAGATACCGTTGTTAGAGACAATACGGGAAATCGTCCAATTCCTCTCAAGTAATTTACTCCTTGAATCCTTTGTCCGGGTAGTGCTTCCGCTACTGTCTCTCTCATGATTGAACATTCTGCTCCACTGTCGAAAACGGCTTGTATAGTTTTTAAGCCTATTTTTATGTTGATTGGTGCCAGCTTCTGTCTTCCTACACAGTTCACTTTCGATGTTATTGATCGTTCCCGCTTGAAGCACGCTTCATATATATGGCCCACTTTCTTGCAGAATGTACAGGTAGGTAAGGTTGTTTGCTTCAGATCCTTGTTTGGCGGTGCGGGAATCGTTTCCGGGCTCCTAGGCATGAATCTACATTCTTTTTTTTTCATTTGTATTATGATTGTTCCTTTTGCAGAAACGGCAGAACGAAGATGATGGGGTGCCTTCTAAAATACGCGCACGTTTGTTTGGTACCACAGAGCTTGTCTGTGAATGTGGACGTTTTGTTCGTATCGAGGAGGCAACAGAAATAACTTCAGGAACTTTGGTTGCCCTTGCATTTAATAATTCTATTTTTAGGCGCTCATCATTAATACACCCAATCACGGCTTCCACGGCATCTTCATTGCCAAGTTTATCCTAGGTGACTCTTTTCCACAACACCCAGGCTCGTGATAAGTATTCTGCTATATCTTTTGATGAGTCGTAAACGTGTTCTCGGAATCGATGAATGTCTCGAGAATATCTGTTTTCAGGTTCAAATGTGGTTATGAGGTTATGGCGAAGTTCATCCCAAGAAGATGTAGTCACCATCCAATCATCAACCCACATTTTTGCACGACCCTTCAAAAGACCACCTACCTTCATACGTACGTCAAAGTCACTTAGTTTGTACGTCTCAATGGCTTTATCAATGTGTTGGCACAACTCGCGTATCTCAACATTTGTATCAGGATCGAAGGACGGCAAATATATATCAGTTATCTTAACCTTTACTTCAGCTGGTTTGTAAAGATGCTCTGACATTTGTTTCATCATAATTAATATCATCATTTGTATAAGAAACTCTGGTGGTACACCCCCCATGGATGTGTTGCAGACGGGTAAGTTTATCAGCGTCTCCACTTGTTGCTGGGTTGTATTGTTCGTCACCGGTTGTGGTGGTGGTTGGATAGCTGATGAGGTAGTTTGAGTTCCTTCGCATCCCACTTCTGATGACGGATTTTGAGTCTTTGTTATTTTTAAAAACGGTGACGAACCATCCATAAGTGTTGTAGCCACCCTGGAATGATTACCAAAGGACATGGTTGTAGTGCATATAGTGACGTAAGATGTTGTTGGTTCCAGGACTATGGCAAGTTCCTGGGCATGACGCCGTCGGATATCGACAAGTATTCGCGCATCATGTTCCCGGTGTGCTTCGTGTGCTTCAACCTCATGTACTGGATCGTGTACTTGCACGTGTCCGACGTGGTCGCTAACGACCTCGTGCTGCTCGAGGAGAACAAATGAACGCCCGGCGTACCGGCAGCCCACCTGCTGCTGCCGCACCACCCGCACCCCCACTATGTCACCCATCCCTCCTGTCTATTACACTCCAGCACCCCTCACCACCGCCAGCACTCAGCCGGTGCCATTAGACTCGTGTACATAAATCATGTTAATAACATTGATTAGCAGAACGCTAGTATCACAACCCCCTAGTCTTAACTGACGGTTTGATAACGTATTATAGATAGGTATTCGAACGACTTGTACAGATGTTTGTAAATACGACGTGTGCGTGCGTGTGTGCGTGTGCGCCGGCGCGCACCGCTCCGCGTGCGGCCGATACTGTGCACTTATACAGTTTTGTTGTTTACTTGCTCAATATTACTGTAATTAAAATAATTTAATACTTAAGCTTTTAAAATATATTATTACAATATGGAAATTAAATAGGAGCCTAATACTGTAGGCTCTTTTACAAGTCGTCATGAAACGAGTCTAGACTGTAGTGGTAGTTCGTTCATTCCGGAAATTGGTTCTTCCCATCAGCGCAGCGAAAAATTCGTTTAACGTTAAATCTTTGGCAGCGGTCACGTGACCTGACCGCCATTCATACCAAACGCCACCAATCCCGATGAGAACAAAATTGTCACAGAAATATCGACTCACTCTAATGATAAAACGGCTGTTTACACGGTCAAGCCACAAATATTTAGCAATCGCATGCATGTGATCCACTCAACACTGGAATTGTGTAAATAGCGAACGCCGCGAACGCCGCGAACGCCGCGAACGCAGTACACAAAAACGCATCACCCCAGCCCGGTTCTGGCCGATAACTAGTCGCGCTGAGCAAAATTTCATAAATAAATAAACTTTAACTTCGAAAATAGCTGGCCGGCTCCAGTGCTCAGCGCGTAAAGGCGAGCTCGGTCATCTCCACGCCGCTCCACTACCTACCTATTATAACGTATTTAGAACACGATGAATTTAATACTAAGTGAATAAACTCATAGATTTTACTATGTAGGACGAAACTGTTTAGTAAATAATGTAAAGTAAGTAATACTATAGTAAGCACGGTAAGGCACACGAGACTATTTTGCATTTACATGCAATTCGTTCGTCTTGTAATAAATATTATACATAAAAAAATGTTTTATTTCAACCTCTTAAAATGGTATTGTTGTTTACAGTGTAAACATTGCAACTAAAGATGTAAATATTAATTTGTTGATATTTACGCGAATAATACATAATACAAGTACATCAATAGAACTGAAATAACTTACGGATTTTTTCACGTTATCAATTATGTACATACCTATCCGTATGGTGTCCGGATTAACCTCCCGTGGAGGTCGTAAAAGCCGACTAAGGGACTCTCAACCAGCGGGATGGGCAGCAGCGTCCTTCCTGTGGAACAGTAGCCATTCTGCGCTCACCAACCCTCCTGCCAAGCGTGGTGAGTACTGGCACATTCCCCCCAATATGATGACAGTTGAGGAAATCTATGGGGGAGACCTTTGTTCAGTAGTAACGTCTGGCCGATATGATGACATAACTTATTTAAATATACGGTAGTGAGTACTCCCGTAAGTATGTAGCTACGATATAATTGCCTCACAACCGATTTCACCTCAGTGGGCTTCAATAAAGGCACTTGTTTTTCCACACTTATTCCCACCCTTTGAGGAACGCCTTTATCAATTCAATTCATTTATTTTCTTTAAAATGGGATCATAATATTTCTTTACAGATTTTTTATTTAATTTTTTATTGGGCCCAATGGAAATTCTTCATGAACTTCCTCCACCCCGGGGAAGGACGAAGGGGTATGCCGGACTCCTACCGGCTAAAACCACTGGAGCGGTCTTCTTCCAGATCCTCCTATGATCACACTAGAGGTAGTAGCATGTCCTACGTATCTGATCTATATAATCATTGGGGCCAATAATTATAGGGGCGGAGCCGAAGGTGGGCCGCCCTGCTCCTTGTTAGACAGGGGGCAGGGCTTCGTCGTTGTAGAGTGGTGACCTCTGGCAGTAGTGGGCTGCTATGTTTCCTTCAACGTGTCTCTCGCTGACTTTGACCTTACATGGGCGGCTTCTTCTGTGGTCCGCATGGTGTCGGTTTGGCGGGTGACGGAGGAGGTAGTCACGTTGTCAAACCACCGCCACGTGGCCGTCCACCTGCCGGGCCCGAGCCGTTCAAGTCCCAGCCCACCGTCGTGTTGGGCTTTCACACAGCTCAATCGAGAGATGCTCGTCGCAACTGCCAACGTCGCGACTTGGTCAGAGGTTGATTAAAGGACGGAGGAGGTCCGGTCCAATCCAGAACAGGACAATGACTTCAATATGCGACACAGCATGGGCCCCGGGCCAGGCGCTTCTGGCGTACGGCAGTGTATCAACCGTGATTATAGATATAAAACCAATTCATCCATGACACCAACGCATGTAAAGCCAACCTCGCGGCTCAAACACCACTAAGCAAGCACATTTCCCTGAAATGTATGCGAGAAGTACAAAAAAAAAAAAAAAAAACACCACATTCCGCGTCTGACCTTCGCCGCAGACGATCGTGTCGTGCTCGCGCTCCCCGACCATTGTGCCGTGTAGTGTTTTTTCGCAATCCGTCCTGTCGGATTGCAGTCACTTCAAATAAATCAAGCGTTGCCTTTTTCAAGGCGACTACTGATTTTGTTTCTTTGACAGATTAAATTCATCGCGTTATTGTGCCCCTTCAGTGTAAACCACTGTTTGATGGTCCTCGGCGGATACCTTACGGTGCCAACGAAGCCGATTGGGGTTTTGACCCGCCACACCCGCCTAGCCCCATCAGTGCAAAGCAGTTAGTCGGCAGCGGACTAGGACCACCGGCCTTGGGGGCTACGCTAGTCGACCCTAGTTCAAGTCTACGTTTTCAGATTACACAGTCTCTAGCGGGTGATACCTTATCGCCTCTTGCAAAAGAGCTGTCAGGGACCCGTTTGCCCATTAAGACTGGCCATGGATGATACTAGCTTGGGGCTCACTACAGGTACACTCACCTCCCTGCCTACATCCGGCAGGGAGGGTTTTGTTACAGACCTCCGGGCCCATCTAACCCGGGAGGTTAGAGATCGCGTAAATCGCAATTGTTCCTCTACGCATTAAGCGTATTTTCTGTTTTTGACGCGCTATTAAAAAATATTAGCCAGCCACAAAAGTGCAGCCCCCCTATCCCGAACCCAAAAAAGGGGATCAACCCCCGAAATTGATGCGGGCATTTCCTCCGCCCCTCCGGCAAACACCCCCCACGTCAGAGAGTGACGAATCCACCCCTCCGCCCCAAATCTTATCCTCCGTCCCTGCCTCAGACGAGTTTCCTACGACATGGTCCTCACCATATGTGAGAAGTCCACCGACAATGATCGGAAAATATTCAACACCTAGGTTAGGTTAGGTTTTTTTTTTTTTTAAATGAGAGACTTCCACGGACATTTCGTCCGTGCTCTTTTTTGTTAGTTTTATTTGTGTGCTTTATTCAATTAATTAAATTATGTGCCTCCAATGGGCAGAAGATGAAGTACATTATTTTTTACTTACAGTAAAACTTAAGACTAGGAGTCCATCACTATATATGTTTTATTATTATATTAATATATATATATATGTAATTTTTTTTTTTTTTTTTTACTATTATTATTATATGCTATGTTATTCTAAGACACTATATTATATTTTACTTTACGCACATTTATTTATTTAGTTACACGAGTTGTAAATGGCAGTTCTAAGGCGACCTGTCCCGCCTGGCGGCACCCGTTCACGGGTATGACGCACGCATCAGCGTCACTCGGCTCAACCGTATTGTGGGGAACCGAGCGACCCGACACGCGACGACACCGCCAGCTGGACATTTAAGTGAGCTTGACGCCCACAAACTGCCCTTTACCTCTCTTGTAGACATGTTTACACACTATTACATCCTATGACATTTAGTTACTGTTGTTAAAGTTTTACAGACAATGAATTTACTACACTTGGAATTTTTAAATTTTTACAGTTATACATTTTTAGTTGCGGCTTCCATTACGCTTTTTGCTTTTTATTAAAGCCTCCACGATCGCTACGTCTCGATGCTGCATGGCCACCCTGAGGTTGTAATCGGTGACCATGGCCCCAATTCTGCTAATTTACAAACGCTTCAATGGTGTCATAATGGCGTGTCGATAGCATGTCGTCGGAATAGTTTTACACATTTGGTATTCCGCTAGTTAAATAAGACCAGTGGCTTTCCACTGACTTTTCAATGAACTGTCATTCAGTTGCAATTGAAATATTTGGTATTCTGTACGTCAATAGTTTATCAATATAATGACAATGGTTAAAGCTACGGTATTCTACTCGTTATTTGACATTTCTGACAATCGTCTCTCAATGACTTTTTGCCATTGAACTATCATTGAGTGGTCATTGAACAAACACTCATTTTGTTGCTCTGATACGACTAATATTCTACATAATATTGGAAAAATTGTGGTTGTTCCTGCACAACCCCATGTCGGAGGAACATTTTATGAATACCTATGATTGATTAAATCTGAATACCGTACAACGTTGCCTTATTGGCGAAATTGTGGAAGATATCTACAGAAGCCATAATCTAGGAGAAAAGGAACCCGATTTCGCAAATCCATCCAAAGCTTGTCTGGAAGAGAGAGCTGTGTGCGATAAATGTGCCCATTGTGCATTGACTATTGTGACCTATTGTTTTTGTTATGTGGTGTTACAATAAAGTGTACTTATATAAAAATAAATATTATTAAACAAACCCATTTGTTTGTAAATAAATAGTAATCTTAAGTACATACAAACCTAAATAAATAGTATTCTAAGTAAGAAATCTAATGATGTTATAGATTTTAGGTGATTCTTGGGTGGCTCTAGTGTGATCATACGAGGACCTGGAGCCTCCCTTAGGTGCCGAAGATGACCGCTCCAGTGGTTTTAGCCGGTAGGAGTCCGGCATACCCCTTCGTCCTTCCCCGGGGCGAAGGAAGTTCATGATGAATTTCCACTGGGCATCAATAAAAAATAAAAAAAAAGGTGTGCATACTAGTCTGCATCAATGCCACTCATGTGATTATATTTAGGCCCACCACCCATGAGGGGCGGTATTATAACCGAAAGGAATTCTATTTAGTTAATGTGTTGGTTATGACTAGGTATATTCAGCTATTTTAATAATATTAGGTTTAACAAACAACATTCTTCTCAACAACTAAACCTACTATATTATAACTTCACTATAGATTTGCAATGCAGACCTTATCATTTTAAGTGTAGATGCAAGCAGCCCCAGTTCATCCCATACTTCAATGGTATGGCAATGTCATCCACTCAGTTGCTATTTGACCGAGTTGTCAAATGCTGGAGAACAATTAGTGTTTGTGATAGTTAGGTTACTAGGTATGCTATAGTCGGTGAGAATATTCCTTAAAGGTATCAATATTTATCAATTAGGTTTATATACACAGATTGTGCTTACTTTATAATTCTTGATACCAAGCTAGACTAAATGACATTAATCAGTAGTATTTTTCTAACCAAAACATAAAAGTATATATACTTTCTAGACATGGCAAGATCTTAAACAGCCATATAACAAAGTCTTAAACCAACAACTTTCAGAGGGAATTTAAATGGGATGGTGAACGGCAATATATAATATAATAATGTGGATTTATGTGGAAATAGGTAATAAAAACATTTAACCTTTAACTTTGTAATTATATTTATAATCATACACAGAGATTTACAAAATAATACAGTTAGATAAGCAATCATCATATTTCATAGGAAAATACAAATGGATAACTGTTAGAATTTGAATACAAAACAAACTTTAAAATGACTGTGGGCAGTTTTGCTACAAAGCATTAATTAATTGTTGCCTATCTGTGCTGCAGTGATTGTTTCCCTAAATGATAATACCTCAGTAGGATAATTATCAGTTATTATAAACAAGAGGTGATTGCCCAAAACCTCCACATGTGGCTATTGTGCCTGCTCCACCAAATATTTGAAAACTCCAGTTGATTCATACCGGGGTCCCAGTATTGCTATTAATGCAATCAATGTATGCCACCAATGACCTGGCACATGATATTTTTCATTGAATCTGTAAAAATAAACTTTAATGAATATTTGTACTATTTCAGACTTAGTAGGCATCTTGCTAGTATTTAGGGTTGATCTTCAAAACCCTAAGTCCTTATGAACAGACAATCAGTGAGTGGAGTCAATAAGAAATGAGATATGAGACTAGATAAGTTAGTAGTGAGATTAGTCAATATTTAGTTTTGTTGATATTTGTTAAAACAATATGCATATAAAATGAGTTAAATAGATTTCATAATCCAAAAAGAGATACATATGATATGAAGAATATATAGTTTATATTATTGTATTCCTTTAAGAAACATAATATTACATATTTACATAATTTAAAAAAATATTTATCTCAATCTAGTTTGAAATCATCATCATTTCGGCCGAATGAAGTCCACTGCTGGACACGAGCCTCCCCCAAAGATCACCACAACGACCGATATGGGTGTGTTGTGGGCTAATTGGGGGGTTTTGCCATAATCGCCACGCTTGGCAGACGGGTTGGCGATCGCAGTTGAGTTGTTAATGTACTCAAAGGACGCTGCTGCCCATCCTTCGGCCAATCCCTTAGTCGACTTTTACGACACCCACGGGAGGAGATGGGGTGGTGGCATTCTGAGCCGGCACCACACGGGTTGAAATATAAAAACCAATTAATTGCTTGCATATTGTCTATTGCTTATATTGTATATATCTTTGTGTAACTAACCGATACACAGATGTTAAGCAACATTTAATTATGGCTGTGATAACTAATGAAGGAAGTGCATATATGACTGTAAGTATACAAAAGATATGTATTAAAACATTACCCTTTTTTATTACTAGTTTCTTTCTTGTGTTGGGGGAAGTTATATGTAGGAGGCTGTGGGTTGGTTCAAATCCGCTAACACAGCATCATTTATACACAAACTAATAATTGTTTGACCATGCAGCACTAGCTAGTCCATGCCACTAGATTTCTGATATTCCCTGATGTTTCAAAGCTTATAATTACTGAGATCTAAAAAAGAAATATTAGTTAAATAAATGTTCAAGATTATGGTAACTAGTTATAAAAGGAAATATAATAGAAAGAATTTTAGTACAAGTTTACGCTGTTCACCCATTAAATAGGCATCCTCAT
This sequence comes from Diloba caeruleocephala, assembly GCA_947459985.1. Taxonomy (NCBI): domain Eukaryota; kingdom Metazoa; phylum Arthropoda; class Insecta; order Lepidoptera; family Noctuidae; genus Diloba; species Diloba caeruleocephala. Next base: position 38,841 of record OX381627.1, on the reverse strand, counting down.
ACACAGCTTACGGTCATTTTGTTTTAATAGTAAACATTTGTGGTGTTGTATACATTAATAGTTAACTATGAGATATATTACCCACCTTCGGATGAACCGGAATACACGCTACACCTTTGAGGAGCGGTAAGCTTATCCGAAAGAACACCACATAAAAACAGAAAGTTCCTTCGTGACCTGGTATTGCTTAGTGCCTTAGTGAATTGAATACTAAAGGCACAGAGTACATTATATATACTAAAGGGTCTACGAATAAGGGATCCCATGCTTCCCTGTTATCGTTCTTCGAGCAATATGCGTACCTAGCTGACGCTAGATTCGTACTCGTCTTCGTGTTTACTACGATTGCACTTTTTCTTCTTTTACAAGATAAGGCAAATCAACATAAATTAAAATTTAGGAAATAGCTAAAGTTAACTAGTTAGTAATAGTTTACTTTATTCGTCCATACGGACAGGCGAAGGTATTAATACCATACTGCCAATTCTTAATGTCGTTTTTCGTATTGCTTCAATAACCATTTTATTTATTTTAATCTCGTATATTTTTACTAAAGTTAACTAGATAACTACATATGACTACCACAGAACCACAAATTACGTTCCAAACCTGTCACTTGTAGTAATTGTGATTTCAACATTTCTATATTTTGCTGAAAGATTGTTTTAAATCAATGGAAACTATATTTTTATGTTTTAAGCATTACCTATGACGATAAAACGTATAGAAACGAAATTCAATAAGTTCTTTATAGCTAAATCCACAAGAATAAAAATCCGGATATTTTACAGAATTTTAATTAATTAATTTATGCTTTTGGTAGATTTTAATAGGCAACACAGATTGTCATATTCATTACGATTCCATTGGTCTACCATTGTCATTCAATCGACATGCTATTGAAACGACATTGAAGTTTTAGCAGAATACCAAATCTGTCACAATTATAATGGCCTCTCAATAGAGTGTCGCTGGAATGGCAATTGTGTGTCATTTTAATTAAATTAGCAGAATCGGGGCCCATGTTGGTTGTCGCCAGCATCGCATCCCTCGCGAGGCGTCCCACGGCGTCGTCCTCGTCGTCGGTGTAATAGACGCAACTTGCGGTGTGCCTGGACACTGCCACTACCGCATGGGGGACGCTATCGTGGATTTGGAGATGTCTACCTGGTGTTTTGATGACTATGACTGACTCGTAGGTCAATCCCTGAGCTTCGTGTATAGTTAATTAAGTAGTGCGCGAAGACGTACCTGACCCATATCCCTGGCTGGTGAGGGATGCCTTCAGTTCCTGTGTGTGTACCAGGAACAGAGTGTTAGGCTGGGTTGCAGGTATTTGCGCGCCTGTATACTTTTCCACCCTCAGGGAGTGTACCTGCGACTTGGAGGAGTATATTCCGTTGTAAATTTCGCGCAGGGCGTAAGCGACATCCATAGGGTTTCGGTGCGTGCAGAGCAGCTCCTGAGTTATGGATGCTACCATATTTGGACGGAAGTACCTAAGTTCAAATAGGTTCTCTCTGTCCAAATATGGCAGTTGGTTTACGTCTCCGATGAGGACAACTTCACGCGCCCCCGACAGCCGAGCAGCCATTACTATGGCCCCAAAGTGATTCATGAGAGCCTCATCTACCGTTAAACGGTAACATCTTTCTGACTCACTGAATTCATTGGCTAAGATTGAGGCCATAGTGCGCACTTTGGTCTTAGCTCGGTTTCCCAAGCGGTGCGCCAGCTTTTCTCTCAAGTCTTTGGCTGCCTCTGTTGTGGTGGTGGCGACTACTTCCTTCTCCTCATCGAAGTTCTTAACCACCCAAGTCGTCTTTCCGCATCCCGGAACCCCATTTACCCATCGTACCTTTGGTACCGCCCAGCACTCTTGTGTGGCTGTGGTGTCAAAAGTCCCCTGAATGGTTTGAGCCATTCCGAGGGTTTTGTCCTCCAGCATGATCTTCGTGCATTTGGCGGTAACTACGATGGGGTCGCTCTCTGGCGTTTGGAATGTTATACGCCCTGTGCGATTTGTCTCCTCCTCGTCCAGGGCCACAAAGCCACTTGTTGCATTGTATGCCGCCATGTATGACCCTGACATTGTTCCCTTGATGATCTGGGAAGTGTCATTGTCATACACTGCGGCCTCTGCCTCCTCGAGTCTCACCCTTAACAGGCCTTCGTTTCCTCTGTGGAAGGCCAGCAGGATTTTTTCGTAGGTTGCGCGATGGACCTCCTTGGTCGCAATCACGGTTGCTTTGAACTTGAGGAAGGCATTTACAGCGTGGTTTAGGGGCCCCGTCGCGGGTCTAAGTCTTGGTGGTTTGACTTGACACCCTTGTCAGCCCTAGTCAGGATGGGTTCCGGCGGTTTTGGCGTCCTCGGGGTTTCCCTCGTGAACGCCCTTACCGCCATTTCCTGTTTGGTGGCGTATTTCTCCGACCTAGATGTTTTTGGTCTTATTATGGAAGAGAGGAAATCGCTTAGTCTGTCTAAGCCTTGCTTTCTTTTTTCTCTCTCTTCAGGACTGCCATGTTTTTGCAGCAGGGCTTTGGCTTTTTCTTGGGCTGCCTTTTGTTGGACTCGTTCTGAGCCGCTAATGGTGTTGGTGCTCGCTTGGGGGGTTCTTTGCGCTCTTTTTGCTGCTGCGGCTGCGACATCCTTGGGGACTTTGAGGAAGCTGAGATCTTCCCCTCTGTCCTCGTAGATGACGACCTCATGGTGTGCTGAGGCCTTTATGCAACCGTAGCGGTCCGCGACTTCCCCCCTCACGTACTCCAACACCATTGCGTCCACGCTTATTGTACAGGGTGAGCTGGCCTCCCTCCCCGCTGCCTCCCCAATCTCAGAAAGTACTGAGCATGCTTGCGCAAATGGCGTCTCCGCACCCCACTCGAATAATGCAATCGTTTTATTTTTGACGTGCATTAGACGGATCCGGTGCCTAGAGACTTCGATTGAGGGCAACACGGTGTATTTTGTGCCCTTCAAGCTAGTTCTCGAAGTACTTCCATTGATGAGGGCGGCTAGGCCTGGAGATATGGCGACCTTCTGCCCTGTTCCGACTCGGCAGAAGCTGATGCCCAGTCTTTCCTGTGCCCTGTTCATGAAGAGAGCTACCCCACGCACTCTCATCCCCGGCTCTCCTCTCTCTCCATACGCCAGAAGCTGGTTGATCGGCGTTATGGTAAGGGTTGTCTGTTCCGGGAGATCAGAAAGATTGACGGTGTCAATGGGGTCTGTGGCTTGGCTTGTTTGGGGTGACTGTGTTGCTGTATGTGTTGCAATTGGTGGTGGCGTTGGTGTTAGTGTTGGTGCTGGTATTAGTGTTGTTGTTGCTATTGGTGCAGGTACAGGTGTTGGTGTTTGATACTGCAGGGTGGTGTTTGACTTATTCCCTTTGGCTGCGACTCTGGCTGCTGTGCTTGCGAATGCCATGAATGCTGTTTTGCTGGCCTGGTTCTCCAAGATGGTTTGGAGATTGGACTGTGTTACGGGAGTTTGGATTTGGAGCTCCAAATCCATCCTCTCCCGGGCCAGTCTTGGGCATTCGAACAGCACGTGCCATACTGTTTCATCGCAGCTAGGGTCACAAACACACGAAGGACTGCCTTTAAGATGGAAACGATGGAGATACGCTGCGAACCCCCCGTGGCCAGTCAGGACTTGGACGTGGACTGGTGTTAGGGTTATGTCTTTAAGGATTCTTCTTGCCGCCTGAACGGTTGGGAAGAATACCTTAGTGACAGATCCTGTGCTAGAGGATTCGTAGCGCATCTGCCATGTTTTGACAGTCTCCTCCCGTATCTTTTTTCTGACAAACGATACGGGGACCCTGCTGTAGTCGGGTGCAGTCTTTTTGGTGAGCGCTGCTTTCTTTGCTAGCTCGTCTGCTCTTTCATTTCCGGGAGTTCCCACATGGGCTCTCAACCAAAAGAGTCTCACCCTTCTGCCCTCTTCTCTGGTTTCTTGTACATTCCTCTTGATTTCGAGGGATAGGGGGTGCGAGACGGAAGGACTCCTCAACAGGTCAAGCGACGATCTTGAGTCGCTTAATATGTTGATAGAGGCCTGCCTTGATTCTCTTGCCATCCCTACGGCTCTGAAGAGGGCGTACATCTCAGATTGGAAGACAGTATTGTGGGGCTCTAGGCGGAAGGTCTTGTAATTGGACTCCCTGCCGTCTTCCCACCATGTTAGGGCAGCTCCGACTTTTCCCTCAATCTTGCTGCCGTCGGTGTATATTTAGGGACCGACTATTTGGTGGGATTTCAGGGTTTCGGGGTCCAGGTCTTCTAGGCGCTCATACTCTGTTGTTGTGAGTAAGGATGGGTGAAGCTTGTTTAAGTAACCCACCGGGCGCTCTAGGTCTCTCCCTGGCGGTAGGAACTCCTCTGAGTGACCCTTTTTGATTTTAAATAGGATTGCAGCCTCCTTTACCCGGAGGTCTAGGGGTAATTGGCCTGACAGGATGAGTGATGATGTCAGAGACACCGTGCGGTATGCTTTGCAGATTTTCTGCGTGAATCCTCTCTGCAGCGAGTCTAACTGATTTCGCGTCATCAGTTTCACGGCTGCAGGGGCCCACGCGCTCGCTGCATACAGCACGATAGGCTCTATCACAGACACATAGATGGTCCTTATTATTTCCCTGTTTAACCCCCACGTCACTTTTGCCGCGCACGCGAGCTGCTTATAGATGTTGGCAGCCTTTTTGCATGTTGCAGTTACGTGCGCGTTAAAAGTGAGCTTACAGTCTATAATAAGACCCAACAGCTTAACCTCTTCGACTAGGTTGAGTCGGACGCCTGACATGTGGATCACCGGGGCGTCATACTTAAGCTTTTTCGTTATTACCATCGCATTTGTCTTATGCGCGGCAAAACGTAGCTTGTTCTGAACGCCCCACTCCGACACTATGTCAAGGGTGTTTTCGGCTGTTTCCTGTAGGGTGCTGACTGAATGGGCAGAGAATAACAGGACGACATCGTCCGCGAAGGCTTGACAATATACCCCTTTACTAGCCATTTTGTGTAGGAGCGAATCTAGGATAAGGTTCCAAAATGTCGGTCCGGCGATGGAGCCCTGGACACAACCCTTTGTGGTTTCCTTTTCACTAGATGCTCTGGCGTAGTTGACCTTGATCTTCCAGTCTTCGAGGTCAGAGGCTACAAGAGCATATAGATTTTTTGGGCAGCGCTTTTCTGCCATTTGGTGCTTGAGGGCTGGCCACCATGCGTTGTCAAAGGCCCCCTCTATGTCCAGTGAAATCAATAGCACGATCTTCTTGGCTTTGATTTCGGAACGTACGTGTTTCATTAGGGCATAGAGGGCGTCTTCGGTTCCGCGCTGCGGTGTAAACCCGTACTGTTGTTTGTTGAGTGTTTTTGAGAAATGCCATTGGAGTCTGCCGACCAGGAGTTTCTCGACGATTTTTCCCAAGACAGATAACAAGAAGTAAGACTTCGGTTGGGTGTAGTCTTCTTTGCCCGGTTTGCGGACGATGCACACGTGGGCTGCTTTCCACTGCTTGGGGAAGTGTGACAGCGATAGGCACTTGTTCGCCATCGCTAAGAACACCTCCCTGTTGCAGTTGATTGCAGCAATGCATATGTCAGATGTCAATCCATCCGGACCAGGAGCTTTTTTCGGATTCTGCCCTTGAAGGACATCTTCCAGCTCCGCGGTTGTAAAGGGTGGATCGTCATCCGACAGGTTTGATGGCTCCGCTGGGCATTTCCGCCCCGTGAGTCTTCGAAGCGATGTGTGATGTTCCAGATCGGCGTCTGTAGAGTCATCTGGATAAAACGTCTTTGCCAGAAGATCCGCGGATTGTTCCGGGCTGAGTGTTTGGCCCTGCAGATCCCTGAGGAGCGTGTCCTCCTGTCTTCTGGCTGTTTTCCTTATGACTCTGTAGATGCCGTCCCACATGCTCTCTCTGTCTTGGGTCGAGCAAAACTCCTTCCAGCTCTCTGTGGCTGCCTCTGCAGCTTTGGTTTTGGTAAGTACTCTTGGATGACATGTACTCTTCGGCTTAGGGCTGCGTTCCAGATTCTCCTCTTTCTTCTTAGAACCTCTTTCTTTAGGAGGTTGAGGGAAGGAGACCACCACGGGGGTCTCGCGTCATCCTTTCTTGCAGACAGCTTTGGGATAGCATATTCGCACGAGCGGTGGATGCTATCCGTGTATCTGGTAAGCAGGGCTTCCAGCTCCTCTGGATTCGAAGCCTCCAACACTTTGCCGGGTGTTATGGCGTTTTCTGCTAGGGTTTCGTTGAAGTGTGTGATGAAGTCTGACCACTTTGCCTTCTTCGTGTTATAAATGCGTGTAGTGATGGGCCTCAATGGTTTGAGTGCCCTCTCCAGACGCATTTCGAAGGTGATTGCGTTGTGGTCTGAGGTTGTTAAACTTCGGTTTACACGCCACTCCTCCATTTTTCCTAGCAGTGACTGACTACAGGCGGTGACGTCGACTATGCTGGTGCACAGTTTGGCCCCCCTGTGTGTCTCAAATGTAGGAGTCTGACCCGTGTTTAGGATCTGGAAGTCCTGTTCATTCAAGAACGAATTATACGCCTCCCCGCGGTGGTCCTTGGAATTGCTTCCCCACCACTGGCTCCAGGCATTTACGTCGCCCCCCACCAAGATGTTTTGGGTGCGGAGCTGACTCATGAAATTTTTCGCTGTAAATAAATACGGATCCATTTCTTGATCCCCCTCAAAATAGACGGATAGAATCCCAAGCTTTAGCTGGCCTACCTTCAATAATACAGCGGCGACGTTTTCAGTCACAAGTTGGGGGTCATGTATGACCTCCACATTGCCACCGAAAACGACGATTGCTGCCTTAACTGGCTTTGCACGATTGAGAGTGCACTGGATGATTTGAGTGCCGGGGTTTTGCTTCATCACACCAGTCTTCCCTACGTAGGGTTCTTGGACTAGTGCTACTGAGATTCCCCTCTCTTGTGTGTTGGCCTGTCTACTAATGTCCTTTTTTATGTCCTGTTCCAGTTTGGACAGACTCGAGGCGGCAAGGAACTCTGATGGTTGTTTGTGTGCTGCAGGAACCTCAGGCTTTGTCTCTACAGTCAGCTTGACCTTTTCGACCGTTTGTCGCAGAAGGTCAAGCTGGTTGGAGATGCTGGTTAAGCTTTTATCCAGCCTGGACAACGACGACTCGACTACTCCCCATTTCGGGTCGCTGTCCGTCGTATTGTCCCTGCTGGATGATTTGCTTTCCTTGATTCCCTTCTCGAGATTCCGCAGCTGTTTTTGGAGCTCGGTTATTCCCTGGAAAGGCCCGATAGTTTCATATCCGAGCCAGTCCCGAATGCCCTTCGCTTCCTTGAGGGTCCCCTCGATGTCAGCGCGAGCGAGGCACAATTCTGAGGCTAGGTGTTTTCTAATCTCGATTAGCTCCTTGTTGTGAGCTCTCTCTACACGCACCAGTTCTTGGGCGTGTCTAGATCGCTCCTTCTCGAGATTAAATTTGTGCCTCGCTCTGGAGTCTGCCAACGAGAGGACCGTCTCGTAAAGTCCCTGTAGGCACTCATGGGTGGTGTTCCTGAGCTCCTTCTTCATGTTTCCTGACGCCTCGAGCGCGTCCGTTCCTTTCTGGAGAAGGTCATTCGCCACTCTTGTTGCCAGGTCCATTTCCACTCCTGTCCCCCTGCGTGGTGTCCCATATAGTATACTTGTCCGACGGGGAGCAGTGAAGTCCACCGACGAAGCTGTTGAGCTTTCCTCGTCGGACATTATTGGACGTGGTGGTGATATTCCACACTGCTCCCAGTGGATGACTTTTCCTTCCGCCAGATCCGCCGCTTGCTTCACCTCTGGAAGCGACGACCTGGCCGATGAAGCTATGGGAACTGGAGACGGTAGTATAATAATAATAATATATAATAATAATGTTATTTATTTTCTCCTCACAATAACAGACCTTACATAAACTATAATTAATATCTATTTTAATACAGGTTTATTCATTAGTCTAGAATATGTGAGGAGCTGGTGTTTGAGTTAGGCATAAAAATGCCTGTATTACAGATCACCAGGTCCCCACCCCATGGAGAAGCAAGAGCATCATTTTTGGTAGTTTAATGGTATCGTAGAACTTTTGACACAATATATTTAATTTTACATATCATATTTATATGTATGTTAGGAGAAATAAAGTAGTTAGTTACAATGGTTTAAGATATAAAAAAGTATTGAAACAAACTTAAAAGTAAAAAGTGTAAAGTGTGTGTAAGTGTTTATGTTGTGGAGTATCATAACCTGTGTGAGTGTGTGTTGGTTTCTACATGAGTGCATGACAGGGGTGAGTGTGTCTGTTTGTGTGTGAGTGTGTGTTGGTTTCTACATGAGTGCATGACAGGGGCGAGTGTGTGTGTGTGTGTTCTTTTTTGTAAATTAATTTATTATGTGTCTCTCACTGCGTTATTAGTACTTAGTTCATTGATGAAGTAATTTTTCTGTAAGGTTATAATCTTATATAGTTTTTGCAGCCACTCCACAACTACAGATTTGCATTTAATTTTGGGAAGTGAATATATGGATAGAACCCTGTTTAACTTATTATATAGATTGATACTTTGGTAACAGAAAAATCGATGTGCAAAACTAGTTCTGAATAAAGTTGTAGTGCAAACTCTGTCTTTGCGGCGCTGGTTCATGATTTTATCTGGTTCATATTTAATAGCGAATGTTGTTTATTTACAGTGTATAGGATGTAAAGCTGTCGGACGGTCAGGACTTCCCATTTTTTATAGAGATCGATAGTTGGATGATAGAATGGCAGGAAAAAGGTAACTTTTAAAAGTGCTCTTTGGGCTCTCTCAATTTT